>CM066922.1:6791410-7391410 GCA_033964015.1 Scolanthus callimorphus
GCCGTTTCATTTGGCGTTTAAAAAACATTTATGTCTGTTGACACGGCGAGGGGGCTGTGTATTTTCGAAAACTAAAATATTCTTAACCGGTTTTGTGGTCATGGGACATGCCAGTGGATTATGAGACATTGGCTATTTGGTGGAAGTTGTTTACGGCGGCGTTTATTTTAATGTGCGATTTATATTTTTTCCTACGGTGCCGCACGCATCAAATAACAAGTCCTCAGAGAACGCGGACGCGGGTTTAGAGGCCCTCCGGCGCTATAGTCGCCGTCCTGGAAATTTATTCGATCGATACGAGGCAGTGGATCTCCTCCATGCCCTTTTAACGGTTGGTCAGAACGGAAAACCACGTTGTGCGGATAAGTACGCTGCAAGTTTGGATAAGACACGAGCTCGGGAAGCCTTGCTTGATCATACGCAGCCTCAGCGCCTTTTTGTAGGCGTTCTGGGTGACCCTGTCAGGGCAAAAGTTGCCAGGGATGCGGGTGCTATCCTCAAGCATGTTGGAGCCGTAGGTCCTTCCGCCGCGTCGTCTCCCACTAGCTATGGTTACCGGCCGTATCCTCGGAGGAGGCCCCGCAGAGATGCCTCAAACATGGAGTGTTTTCGTTGCCATGGTTACGGGCATTACTCCCGTGGCTGCCGCGCGGCACCTGTTTAGTACCGCATTGGTCGTGGCCGTCGTGGTGGGCGCTATTAGGATTTGATAAATATCAAGCTTAAGGATATTGCTATATTTGTTGACATCGAAATTTGGAATGTAATGTGTATTGTTATATAGTAAACGCTGCGAAATGCTGTAATTCTCCTTCTATCTTTGCGTTCTGGGATTTATTTATTTACACAATTTCCTTTAACACGGTGATTTGAACCCTGATCTGTTCGACCAGAAGCCTTTACAATCATCGAGTAAATGGACATTTACCTTAAATACGCTAAATAACATCACCTAGTCGCAGTTGGCTGCTTCATTGCAGAGAGAAGTCACAAAACTCAATCACAAATACTTCACTAGTCCCAATTGAAGAAATGCGGGCAATAGTTCGAATATTTACGTTCATCTAAAATGCAGACTCACTGGCTGTTCCGTTTCACTTCATCTGGCAAACAACAGGCCCTAAGTGACAACACACGAGTTTACTAAATATCCAGATTTGAGATACTAGTTCGCCCGCTAAGATCCAGATTCTTAGCTAGATAACTTGGTAGAAGACTACAGCAATCAAAGGCATAAAAATCCAAACAAATTGATTAAATTAAGAGCGCTCGTCCGTAAATATCGACCTAGCGGCGAAATTAGAAAATTTTCGAAAATCCCCAAACTTTGCCAAGCAGTATCCCTAGTGGATTGATGAATGCTGCGAAAGTTTGAGATCGATCCGATAAATACTTTAGGAGAACGAGGCCCGAAAAAGATCGTACGGCAGATGGCTGATTTCGAGTCCTTTTTTAGCCCGTTTTACCCCACTACAAATATGGTGTAAAATCTGAAAAGCGCGCTTAGTTTTTATTCTAAAATAGGTTTATATCAACAGAACAGATGTTAGACATCACTATGAGTCATATTGCAGGACTATAAATCAAACGAAGAATATTTTACAGATTTTAACATCATTTTCTATTTTGAGATCATCATTTCGGAGGTCAAACTCGCAGGCTTATTTCCCCCAATGGTATCTAGAAATCATACATTTTTACACATCCCAGCCCGAGAAGTAATCCTATACTTCGACAAAGCCGAGTAAAAGCCCAGCTGGAAGCTAGAGACACGGAGAAGTACAACTTGGTTTTTTTAAGGTCTCTGTAAACCCGTGAGGGGTGTCTTCGGAAAAAAATTCTCGTCGCGTCGCAAGTTTGCTATGATAATCAGCTATATACCATTTTAAAGCTAAACTTTTGCTCTATTTTTTGAATTTTTTGAATTGTTCTTGTATTTTTAAGACCACGAACTAAAAACTACTTTGTTTACTTGAGAAGCTCCAGACCACTAGCGGTTTGTTGCACAACTTCACACTTTGTCGGATCTTAATCTCCGAGAAATGAACTGCAAAAACCGTGTCAACGATTTTTGATGGTTTGTATATTTACGAAAATATTAGGTCGCGAAGTTGAAAGTCGCATTTTTTACAGGTTGTGGCCGCAAAATTTATCATAAAATACTTTTCAAGGAAATAATAAAACTTGTTGTGATCATTTTCTAACGACACAGAAAATTTGAGGCCGATACCTTAAATTGTGCGGGGGCAAGGAGCTTCGCGAAGGTGAAAATTTGACCTAAAATTAAAGTGCTAGAAATCGCGTGAAAAGTTAATTTAATCACAGAAAATGAGTGGCGGGCAATACAAAAGAATGGGTAATGGAAGCCTAGCAAAAACGTTGACGCGTCATGAGGTTTTAGAAATATACTTTAGGAATGTATCAAATGAATTTCGGGAAAAAAAGTCATTTTATGAATTTTTACATTTTTACCTTTCACGAGACATTAATAAACAATCACACGCACGTTTCACGACCCACAAATGCTTCATCAAAAACTGTCAGAAGTACGCCAAGACCAACCACGTCGAAACACATTTCAATCTATGAAACAGGCACGACTTGTTTCATGTTACCATTAAATATATCAAACGGGTGGCAACGTCTGTGGACCTGAAATCTGTGGAGGGCTACTAGATGAAAGAACCGAAAATCATGAGCCCCGACGGTCTCAGTCTAGCTTTTACATCCCCATGCATCTAGGTCATTTATATTTTATTTGCTTTATTTGCTTATTTGTGTATTTTCCTCTTTTAGCGCACGCGCATTATCATTCGTGTGTATGTGTGCGCGGTACGGTCTATTTACTCGCGTGATTGTAACTGCCCTGAAGAAGAGCTGAAGTAAAAGCTTGAAAAGTTGGCAAAATCCGTCTGTCTTGTCCTTTTCTGTCATCTTTAACGTTTCCATTAAAGATTTTCCATTGAAGAACATTTACCGGTGTGAACTTTACACTTCGCGTCCTTTGTGCAGTGCGGCACCTTGTCTATATTGCTATATTCATGCAACAATCTCAGTCCAACCAATAGTATTTGGTTAGTGGAGTAGAGACACTTCGTGATCAGATGCGAGACATTTATTCACGGCTCTAGCTGGCTAAAGAAGAAGAGCGCTGTGGATAAGAGATTGAGAGCGAGGGAGGCAGTTATGAGGGTAGACCCAATTAAGAGGGCAAACAGATGGGCCCGGAGGATTGTCAGGCGCCCATACTCTGTACGTAATCCAAATCTTCTGTGGCACACTGACACCAACATGAAACTGAAGCACTGGCCATGTGGATAGCTTTTCTAGAGCCATTATGCATCTAGTGGTGAATACCAACAACTTGGCCTGGACCGTCCTTTCATGTTTCCAAAACAGCACCATGGCATAGGGACACCCATCGCGAGTAAGAGCAGACGATGGGAGTGAAAATGCGACCGCCGGGGAATACATGGAATACTTTAGAGGATCAAGCACAGGGAGCTTCCTACAGGGCAAAGTGTCAGAAAAACGATATTACACGGCTATGGAGGGATGTTGGAATGAGTGTCATCAGCCTGTTTTGTTCTTTGTTTTTATTTATGGAACTCAATCTCTTACTTGATCCTGATGTGCACATGTACGCCCTTCACTATATAATACTAATGCATTTATATATGTTTTTATCCCGATCATGCCATACGAACAGGAACCGAACATCACGACAGCATTGAGCATCTGGCATACTTGCCAATTCCAATTACAATTCGCCCGACTCCGCAATCAGAAATGTCAGAAATGTCGATCCAGACATATATTGGAATGATCCCATAGCTCCTCCTTCCGATCCTGATAATGCGAACGTGAATCTTAATGATGAGTATGTTGCAGCCCTTCGACAATAGACACAATCAGCTAACAGGTCTGATCGAAAACGAGGCTCCCTCTCATATCCTTTGAAAATAGCGTCGCATTCGCAACACCATTCCGTATGGTATCAAATGCGTAGATAGTAGTGTCATCAGCATATATTTGCAGCACTCCGTCGCTTTCCGCAATATCTGGGAGGTCATTGCAGAACAAAGAAAATAGTGTTGGCCCTAAAACGGACCCCTTGAGGAACGCCATACCTCACCACTCGTTTCTCAGACTTACAGCCATTGATGACAGTGACTTGCGATCGATCCTCAAGATAGCTCCTGATCCATGACCACAGATCACCTGAGATGCCGAGACCTTGCAGCTGTTAATTTTATCGTGTCTCAATAAATGTCATTATTATTATTATTCATCTACACCGCAAAACAAACCACCGGTTTGAAGAACCTTACTATCTTGTAGTGGAAATGAAGGAGGATCGGGCTATTCTGAAGCAATCACACTGTTCTTGTAAGAGGAAGCGGGGGACACTGCAACCACACTTTCGCGTTGCTATACCAGCTAAATGTACTCGTGCTTAAATATGAAGGACATACCAAGCGATACTACTTGTACTAGTAGACCACAGTCTTGGCACAATCCGAGAGCTGCATCAATCTCGCCTATGCCTGTCATGGGTACTCATTTCGCGAGGGCTGAGACCGACAGGGAAGGCAACCGGAAACGAGACCCTGTAAAATGCAAACTTTACGAAGCCAGAGAGCCAGGACTACGCGGGCAAGTAACATGGAACATATAATGACAAATGTCGAACAAATGCAGTTACAAGACAAGCCTCCGCCATTTTCATACCAAGAAGCATCTGTTAAGGTTAATACCGTTTTGGGAATGTCCCTGTTCTTGCCTACCAGTTGCAGGACTTTGGAAAACCAAACACAAAGTTTGAGTTTAGTCAGGCCTGCTACCTTAGCTGCAGCTGTTTCCCCTTGCTTAAACTTTCCTGATCTTCTTTACTCTGCTGACCCTCAAGGTCCCCGACTATATGATGTCAATGAACTCAGATCTGTACCAAACTTGGAGTTCACGTCTGCTGAGGACTTTTTCAAAGCTCACCTTAATCTGACAGTTGCAGAGGCAGACAGCCTGGAAAACAGAACTGTCCTCAAAGGAGTGGCTAGAGCAACACAAAAATCGCCGCACAGCCTTAGGTTTAGGTTTTTGACATAGAACCGGTGATAAGTCGTAATATTACTACAAAATATGTTTTTGTCAGCACTAAATCAACACTAGGTAGACGCGATAGTTTCACGATTGCATGCACAGAAGCAGCGTTTGCGATCCGTGATCGTCTGCCTTCTTCTGGAAACCAGGACGCAATAAATTGTTCACACGGGGAAGTAGATTATTTCCAGGCCAGTTTTCTGTAGAAGTAGGCGTCCTCATGTTTGAAGCACTGTCAAAAGCCTTGGGAATTCCTTTTCTTTTGTTCGCTTGCCGTAACAACTTCTCGATCATGACCTCTGCTTTGACTGCCATGGAGGTAGAAAATGATGGCATCTATATCACACACAACCATTCCCCGCCTGACCTTCCCCGACGAAAGGAAAGTGCAGATGTGGGGTAAACAGCAAGAGTTCTGGGAACAATCCCATCCGGAGTTTCAGGATCACCATCAGAGATTCATCCAAAACCGGACGTTTGTGTGCTGAAGGCCTTGTTTTGGTCGCCCTGATTTCAGGTCATTTCCTCCTCCAAACAACCCCCTCCCCATCCCCTGCTTCGAAAAGTTTTTTCTGTATCAATAACGTTTGATTTGCCAGCAGCATTATCCCAGTATATGAGTAGCTTTCTGTCGAGGTTGGGTAATATAAATTTCAGCGTGTCCATAAATCCTGCGTAGCTATCAAACCCAGTGAAATGCGAGAATAGTTTTTCTTCTTTGGAAGGTGTCGTACATTGAGAGAGTAAATGGGAGGAGGGAAAGCAATGTAAGCAAGGAATACGGAGGGATATTTCAATTGAGTCATCACAAAAATCATTTTCGTATCTGTGAGTCTTTTGCGATGTTTACGTAAGGCCGCTCACATTGATCTTTTCGCCTTCGCCCTCAGATGTGGTATCATTTCCTTCATCCTGTTCCGTTCTGCTGCGATCTAGCTTCGATACTGCCGTTCTTTCGCCGACCTCTTCTAATTCTTTGTCTTCTGGAGTCCGATTAAACTTAGAGGGAACAACATTTTGCTTCCATCACCGCTTCTTGGCATCCGAAAACAAAGTCGCTGCGTCGGAAGTGCCAGTTGCAGATATTCACAAGCTTGTTTACGTTAAAATAACGCGGCTTCCTGTGCATTTTTTGAATCGATAGTCTCAGCAAAGGTTTGACATCCAGAGGAAGGCTATGGAAAGAGAGATCCTTGGGTTTTTTTTCAGAGCTATTTTTACATTCTCCGGCAAAACAAAAGTGAGGCATCGTGACTGTGGCAGTGTTCCACGTGCAAGCGCAGGGTGTTTGTTTTGATCAAGCAGCCATTTCAGGTCACGTGTCCGGCGGCCGCGAATTAGTCGATTGTGTCTATCATTTGATCAACTTGGAGACGATGACAATTATGGCATTAACATATTTCTTCAAGTTCGTGACTATATTTCTAATGCGTTCACATATTTCTTCAAATTCGAAGCACAAAAAACAAAGCTGCTTAAGGGCGGATAAGAGCGTATGGAGGTTTAAACCTTCCAAACGCCCTAAAATCGGGTCCCGTTCGAGAAAAAATATTGTTACCACCTAAAAAGGAGTCCATCCAGTGGTTCGTTATAAGTGATTTCGACTTTTCCGTACACTCATTGGATGTGTGTTTTCCTGTTGTACCTGTTTATGTAGTCTACCATATCACAAGAAGTGAGTGTACGGAAAAGTCGAAATCACCTACTACCTTATCATTACTAGCTTCTAGCTGATTTTGTGCTCTCAGTTAAGCCAATGAGAAGGATTTGTGTTGCATGGCACAAAGCGTACCAAACAGATTCTTAAAGCCATTGCAATAGAGCAAAGAAACTTTACTATCTACTCAGCAAAACTAGCCTTCTGTCAAATGTAAGCTGGGTTTGATGTGTACGATGATCAAATTTAGTTTTTGGTACCCAAAATTCAGAAAGATCTGGATCACTAGGAACGTTCCGCTTTGACCGACAATTCAATTCTTATACAACTCCAATCATTGACTTTTCACCTTTGCATTCGGTCAGTGTTGTTGCCGGGCTCCCTGTGTAGTAGGGCCTGGGTCCGACTAGGGTCAGGCCCCCTCGCGCTTTTCGCCCTCGTGGGCTTTGTAGTAGGGAAGAATTTCGGAGAAAGTCATATTTCTAGTTTACTTTGATTTATTTACCGATTCTGCTGGCTTTTGGATTCCGCAATTCGTGTAAGTATAATGCATTTGATCTTTTTCTAGTTGTATTTGATATTATTGACTGAATTGTATGTAATTTTGTAGCGAATTTCTACTCATCTGAAACTAAACATGAAATCGAGCTGAAAGTCTGAACAGAGACGAATATTGGATCGCTGAAAATGTAGAGATCTCGACATGTGGAATAAATCGTTGGGTTAACACAGAAAGTCTAGCAGTCTCATTAATTCTACCGTAAGAATCTGTACAGACAGTTGGTAAGAGGCGGTGCGACTATTTTAAAAGCTTGCAAGGAATTTCATCGAGACCAGTAGCTTTTTTGTTATTGATCTTACTAAAGAGCTTCTGGACTTTGGATACTGAGGATGCTTTAAAAGAAAATGTCTTTTCCGTGTGCTCTGTCATAATTGTAACATTTGTAAACAAATTCGCTCACTTATTTTTGCGTTTTCACTGGTGGGTTGTTAAAGCAGCCAAAATACTTTTTTGACCACCTTACTTAGTTCCATGCCGTCAAGCATTTTTTTTTTCAAGCATTTTTTTTTTCTTAATGCAACATGCAGTTATTCTGTGATTGGTGTTTTAGACGTTAATAAGTCAAAGCTGCCAAGGCAGGGGGTCCTAGCTTGTTAAGCTTGCAGTTATTATATGGCTCCCTGCAACCTTACAATACTTCAAATCTTTTGTATGCTGCAAGTGACAGTTATTGACAGTCGTTGCACAATTTGAAGAAAATGTCTGTCTTTCTGATAGTGTCTTTCATTCTTGTACACATTTTTTGCGACGACGACTTGGATAGTCGTATCCAAAGCATATGCACACTTTTGCGTGAGGTAGAAAGCGAAAGGGAGGCTATAAATCAGGACTGTCAACGGGCAGAGTACTTTGTAGCACAAGACACCTTGACTCTATAATAACCTACATGGAAAGACAGGTTGCCAATTATCCATTGGAGCAAATTCGGCAGATGGTGTCGCTCAGAAATAACATCTATAGTATCTACCAAGGTTTGCGAAACTTGCCTGTCTTGGATGGGTACTCTTACAGGGTACCTGTTGTGCAAGGCAGATCTGGACCTGACCGACCTCGTTTTCAGATTTCTGAAGAGCAATTGGCTTGCATCAGAAGTGATTTTAATAGCTGGAGTCAAATTGCCCAAGACCCTTGCGTGTCACGTCAAACTGTGTATAATAGACGCCGTGAACTTGGGCACTAACATTAAATTTTGAGACATTCTCCACTGTTAGCAATGGGGATCTTGAACAGATGGTGGAAGATGAATTGAATGCATTCCCTGGCACTGGGGGCACAAAGGTTATTGCTGGAATAAGACAGAGAGGATTTTATGTTCAGCGGTGGAGAGTGAGAGAGCCGAGTTGATACCGTTAACAGAGCAGGTGGGGACAGAGGATTGTTCGGCGGCCATATTCTGTTCCTCATCCAAACTTTCATACTGACATTAACATGAAGTTATGCCATTGGCGATTTTGTATTCATGGATGCGTTGATGGTTTCTCCAGGGCAATAATTTACCTTAGAGCGAACACCAACAACAGAGCTACCACAGTACTGAATTGCTTCCAATCATCAACCACCATTTGGGGACATCCTTCACGTGTGCGTGCTTGACCTTGGGGACGAAAACTTTGCCATACGTGAGTACATGGTCTGGTATAGGAGACAACAGGGGAAGCTTTCATATGGCCCCATGGCTCGCATAGAGCGACTGTGGAGGGACGCTGGAGAAAGTGTTATTTTCATTTTCTCTTCATTATTTCTTTTTACGAAAGCACGGATGATCCTCAACCGAAACAACGACCTTGTATGCTCTTCATTGTGTCATTTTGTTTGCCACAGTTACACTTCTGGACCGCTTTACACAGAGATTCATGATGCACTCAATTTCAACTGAAATAATTGTACTCACGTCAACTTTGGGCTCTCCTAGCACTGCGGTACATGATTTAGAGCTGTATGGGGGATGCCCAAATGCTCCGCCACCGACCCTGACAACGAGACAGCTATAGATTTCCACAGAAATTCGCCACAATGCCGAGCCGTGAGCCAATTTTATCGTGGAAGCCTTCACATAAAACTCTGTTAGAAAAATCAACCAACCCCCCAAAATAAGCTGAGCGCAAAGCATGACAGGATATTGTGAAAATGGGGAATATCATTTTTTTAAACACTAGGTTCCGGTATAAAAGGATCGTGCCCCCCACATTTATGACGTCAGTTGTCATTCCCCTGTGGTAGGATCGTGAACATCCCTGTGGCGTGAAATTCAAAATTTGTACTCAAAACGCGACTTTTTGAAGAAATAAATATTAACTATTTGCTTTCCAAACTGTTACCTTTTTAGATGCTGCAGAATAATTTTTATTACAACCGGTTTGGCTCAGATAAAACTTTTCGTGCGGAGAACAAGACTAATTAGAAATCATAAGGTCGAAATATTCTGAACCGTGAAATTTAAAATGTGAACTGAAAACGTTAGTAAACATCAAATAACCAATTATTCAGTATTCTACAAGGAGTTAATTCCAAAAGAATGCTATTTGAACCTACAAAACTACTTTTGCCGGACACTGAAAATTATCGACTTCATTCTGTTGAGTTCTGAATTTATAATTGCCGATTCAAGCGTCAAGTGGGTGGTCTTATCCCTTTTATACCGGAACCTCGTGTTTCACGAAGGTTTTTGTCTATTTCATTTAGAGACCCAGCACAGCCAGAAACAGTGAACAGGTAAAGACCACAAATAATTATAGCAATATCAAATATTATTGTGAATATCGGTTTTAAATCAAAAGTTTTGTCTGTTTCATTAGAGGCCCAGCACAGCCAGAAGCAGTGAACAGGTAATGACCACAAACGATTATAGCAATATCAACAATTATTCTTAATGTAAGGTATTGGATCTCGTCCAATGGCAGTATAACACGTAGTTAATTGTTAATGATTTACCGTGCTGGGATACGTGCTCGCAGCCGCTATTATATGTTCATTTATTAGTCATTCTCGCCCTGTGTACACGATTTTTTTAAAGCGCTCTATTTTTCCGGAAACTATGCCTCCTAAGAAACCTGGTTCCGCCAAATCACAGGCCTCCCCAGAACCTTCGTCTTGGTTGTCAAAGTTTGGGAAACAGCATGGTCTAAGTGATGTCTTGGTGGATATCCTGTGGGATCAACATATCGACTCGAAACAAGTTCTCGTAGCCACAACTGACGCGGAAAATATCAACAATTACTCTTAATATCGATTTTATAACAAAGGATTTTGTCATTTTGTCATTTCATTTAGAGGCCCAGCACAACCACAAGCAGTGAACAGGTGAAGACCACGAATAATTATACCAATATCAAATATTATTGTGAATATCCTTTTTTAACGAAGGTTTTGTCTATTTCATTTAGAGGCCCAGCACAGCCATGAGCAGTGAACAGGTAAAGACCACAAATAATTATACCAATATCAGATATATATTATTTTGAATATCGGTTTTTGTCTATTTCATATAGAGAGCCAACACAGCCATAAGCAGTGGAAGGCCACGAATAATTATAGCAATATTACTTATATATACTTATATATACTTATATATACTTCTGTATATATACTTTCTTGAACACGAAACAATTCCTTGAAACATTTCGATATAATTTTTTTATTTCTTGAAAAATACGAAACTCATCAGCACATTGTAGGGGAGCGACAGTTTTTTTATTGTCTATTCCAAATATGGCTAGATTTTATCTTGATTATAGATTAGCGTGTTCTCTGGCATGTTTTTAACATTTGGGAACACGTGGGATAACGGCCGGGGAATTTTGTCAACCCATAGTACTGACATCTTCAATGCGAAAAACAATTGTAAGAATGACTAGACATCGTAGAGGTGGTGTTATGCTACTTAGGGCCTAAGTTATGGGGCAAGCTCTCTTCGAAAGAAAGAGCAGTCAAATCATTGCCCTCTTTTAAAAGAATGATAAGAAAAAAGGACTTGGCTCTATTTTTAAATGATGGCTGTAAGAACTGTACCTTATGTAACTCGTAGTATAAATGACAGAGTATTTTATTTGATATACATAGTTTTACATTTTTATAATAGTTATTTAGCTCCTGTGTAATTTTTTTTTATTTTCTGTATGGGATTTTATCCCAAGCTATCAGGTTCTTTGAGACACTTAACCTTTCTTACTGGCCCCAGTGTTAAGAACACTCGCATAGAGCGACTGTGGAGGGACGTTGGAGAGAAAGTGTTATTTATATTTTCTCTTCAATATTTCTTTTTACGGAAGCAGGGATGATTCTTAACCGAGGCAACGACTTGATTTGTATGCTCTTCATTATATTTTTTTTTGCCAAAGACTTCTGGACTTTACACAGAGATTCATGATGCATTCAATTTCAACTGAAGAAAATCGTACTCCACGTCAACTTTGGGCTTCATGTTTCTTACAGAACTTTAGCTCTCCTAGCACTGCGGTACATGATGATGATTGATTGATTTAGAGCTGTATGGAGATAACCCAAATGCTCCACCACCCGACCCTGACAATGAGACATCAGGTGTAGAGGTAGCCTCAGTCAATGTTAGCTTCACATATCCACAAGTTGTTGTGCTACAGGCCACATTTCATCCTTTAGAGGAGGATGACAACTTTGGCATTACAATTTAAATTCAAGTGAGACAGTTTTTGCTAGAGATTTCACAAAACAACAGAGAGTAGTATCTAGTTGTCCAGAACTGTTAAGAAGCTAACAATTTGTCTCATTTTACGCAAATTTCCTCTCATCAACACTATGCAGCGTTCACAACTAAACCATGGGAGAGCCGAAGAAACTACTCCAAAGCGCGGGTCAACAAAAAAGCAAGATCTCAAGCGTACTCCAGTTAAATTAGACCTAAAAGATACAGAAAACGAAGAGAAGATGGAACAAGACAATGCCTCAAGTTTCGTTAATAACGTTTGGCCTCTTTTTGAGGCCAAGATGAACACATGGATTGAAGGGAAGTTACAAGATATTGTAGCCAAGGTAGCGACTAAAGTAGTTTGTGATCTAATTGAAACTCAGGATTTTAAGGAGTCGCTAGCGGAAGCAGTGGGCTTAAACGACATGAAAGATTCATTAATGGAAGAGATGGAGATCAAATTCGATCAAACAGAACAGTATTCTAGACGGAACAACATTCGAATTGGGGGCGTTCCCGAAACAGAAGCTGTAAACACTGACGACGAAGTAATTGATGTTTTAAAGCGAGAATTGAAGGTAGATATAACAAGGAATGATATTTGTCGATCCCACAGGATTGGACAAAAGGAACAAGGAAAGACGCGGCAGATCATTGTGAAATTGACCCGGCACAACACCAAAGTCGAGGTTATGAAAGAAAGGAAAAACCTAAAGAAAAGGAAATCAAGCATCTTCGTAAATGAAGACTTGACTAAACGCCGCCTAGAGATGTTAAAACTTCTAAAAGATGAAGGGAAAGATCTAATCGCAAAGTCATGGACAGTGGATGGGATAATTTTTGTTCGCCTCAAGAACGGTGACAATTTGGTTAAATCCTTCACCAAAATGAGAGACGTGAATCAATTTCTAAAACAGGAAAAACCATCACATACATAAACCGGATGGCAGGTATCCTAGAACTAGTCACTATAGCCACTTATCTAGTCGGATACTTTTTTAGCTTTATTCTTTCTTCTTTGTTACTGTTACTAGCTATCGTATGATAGTTGGCCAATGTGGATTATGCACAAGAAATGTACTAAACCAACATAAGTCTCTAGTATGCTCAGTATGCAAACGTTTCTATCATTCAATATTTCAGAATATTTCACAGCTTAACTCATGGATATGCAAAGATTGTTTATGCAAATCACTTCCTTTCATTCGGTCAGAGGACACAGAACTACAAGCAGATTTAAACAATTTCAATCCTCTATCAGATTCAACAGATTTAAACAATAAATTTACAAATCCTTTTGATATGAACTCAATAGATACTGAACCAAACTCTGACCTAGATCCAGACCAACACATTTATAAAGTCAATATCACACAACAAAAATGTAAATACTTCTTAAACTTTGAGCTTAACTCACACATTCATAATAAACCCTAAACTCAAGCGATTGTTTCTCTCAACTCAATGTTAATATTAGAAGTAAAAACATAATTTCTCAAAACTAAAACAAGCCATAGACTGAACAAAAATGGAGGTGGCGTTGGAATATATATTGAAAATGACTTAGATTGCATACATAGAACCGACCTAGATGACATGGATGATGATAATGAGTACATTTTAAGGAAATAAATATAAAAAAGGTAAAAACATTATAGTGGGCTCTGTTTACAGGCCCCCTAAAGGAAATATTAACACTTTCATAGAAAAGTATAACATAGAAAAGTATAATGTCATCAATCAAGAAAATAAAATCCATTATACATCTGGGGACTTTAACATAAATCTTCTAAACTGCCAACATAATATGACAAATGAGTTTATTAACATTTGTTATGCTCAATTATGCACACCTCTCATTACAAAGCCGACTAGGATAACAAACCACTCTGCAACACTGATTGACAATATTTTTAGTAACAATCTTAACAATAATTTCTCTGGGTTACTGTATGTAGATATCTCTGACCATCTACCCATATTTACAATTTCTTCAATTCCTTCTTTGTCAACAAAAGGAAAGCATCATGATTTATTACAGAGAAACCTAAATGAGCAAAATGTCAATAAATTTAAACAAGAGCTTACAAGCTCTGATTGGTCTCACGTCTACTCGACTACAGATGTTAATCTATCTTATAATATTTTCATAGACAAATTCAGCAATATATACAACTCCTGCTTCCCTCTCTCAAAAAAGAGAATAGGGAGAAGAACTCCCCGTAATCCCTGGATTACACCTGCTATACTCAAGTCAATAAACCATAAATTCAAGCTATTTAAAAAATTTAAATGTGAACCCAATAAAAGGAATGAACTATTTTACAAAAAATACAACAATAACTTGTCAAAAGTAATAAAATCTGCTAAACGGGAATATTACTGTAATCTCCTAGAGTCTAGAAAAAATAACATAAAACAAACTTGGAATGTTCTTAGTCAGATACTTAAAAGAAAATAATAAAAAAAGAAAAAGAAAAGAAACAAGTGATTCTAAAACAATAACAAACAGCTTTTGTAATTTTTTCACGAATGTTGGACCCACTCTTGCAAGTAAAATCACTGACACAAATAGAATTTCAAAGATTACCTTAAAGGGAACTACCCTTCAGTTTTTGTATGTACCCAACAACCTCAAAGGAGGTAGAAGACACAGTTTCAAAACTAAAAAATAAAGCTAGTTCTGGAGCTGATGAACTGAACCCAAAGGTTATTAAACCACTCATACATCTAATATCATCACCTTTATCATATATATTCAATAATTCATTCATTCAAGGAATCTTCCCAGATAGATTAAAAATAGCTAAGGTTACCCCTATTTTTAAAGCAGATAATCCTAAACAATACTCTAACTACAGGCCAATTTCAGTACTTCCATTTTTTTCTAAAATATTAAAAAACTTGCACAGAAAAGATTATACTCCTTCATAGAAAAATATAAAATACTATCTGATAATCAGTTTGGATTCAGGAGCAATCACTCAACTATAAATGCAATCATGAAATTCGTTGAACAAATATATGAAAAAATTGAAGAAGGGGAATCAACAATAGGAGTGTACCTTGATCTATCAAAAGCATTTGATACAGTTAATCATAAAATATTAATCTCTAAACTAGAACACTATGGAATAAGAGGAATAACACTAGAATGGTTCAAAGGCTACCTCTCAAACAGACAACAATTTGTTAACTACCTAAATTGTAAATCTGACCTAAGACAAATAACATGTGGAGTTCCACAGGGATCAATATTAGGACCATTGCTATTTTTATTATACATTAACGATATGCAAAATGCCTCAGAAAAATTAAATTTTATCCTCTTTGCTGATGACACAAATGTATTTCTTAGTGATCCTAATTTAACTAAACTTAATCGAAAATTAAACGAAGAATTATGTAATCTCTCAACCTGGCTTAAAGCCAATAAACTGTCTTTAAACATAAAGAAAACCAAATATCAGATTTAGCCCTACAAAAAGAAGGAAAAAATTACAGGACTTGAATACAGAGGTAATAATTGACAATAAGAAAGTTGAACAAGTTGACTGTTTTAAATTTCTTGGAATTCACATTGATTCTAAACTAAACTGGCAAAATCACATTAATATAGTATCTCAAAAAGTTGCAAAGAACATAGGGATAATAAGATATGTCAGCCGTAGTCTTCCACAAAAAGCTTTATTGACACTTTATTACTCGCTAGTTTACCCATACATAACGTATGGAAACATCATATGGGCTAATAGTAGTTCCTTGGAACCAAGTAACAAATGGAACATAAATCAAAAACTAGACAAGCTTTTTAAACTTCAAAAGAAAATAGTTCGAATCATTTCTCACTCGCACTACCTAAGTCACACAAAACCAATTTTTGAATCACTAAAAATTATACGTATTGACCAGATTTATTACTTGCAAACAGCAATATTCATGTTTAAATTGACTCACAATATTTTACCAGAGGGTTTTGACACACTCGTAAGAACCAAATCACAGTTACACTCCTATAAAACTCGAACATATAAAGGGAAAAAGCTGTGGAAAAATCTAAAATCAGAAATTAAATCAAAGAATAGCATATATTCTTTCAAAGCTAGCGTACGCAAACAACTCTTAGAAGACTTGTGCCTATTCCACTGAGCCATGAAATATATATCCACAATATGATTATTTATGATTTGAATTAGCTTTTATTCTGATTATCATGATCACCTGTAATTATCAAGAAAATTGAATTGTAAATAACTTCTTAAGTTGAGCCATGAATTTATAGTAGTAATCAAATTATAAAGTTTAAGGGGTTCTATAATGTACAAGCTCTGCTTCCTTTAGAACCCCATTCATTCGCCACTTATCGTGATATATGTAAACAAAATAATAGTTATAATGTGACGTGAGTGAATGAATAAATAAATAAATGATTGAAAAAAATGATTGAAATGTCTTCTCTAAGCCAACCGATAGCCATTTATATTTAGCCCCCTCTAGCACCCATCCTCCCCATTGCCATAAATCTATCCCTTATAGTGTCGAGTTAAGGATTAAGCGTAATTGTTCGTCTGCCCAATCTTTGGAAAGCAGAAACGCAGAGTATAAATCCTATCTTACACAGTAAGGGTATAATACCCGACTAGTAGAGGGCCAATTTAATAAGGTTGCAGGGAATCTATAATTCAGCCTGACACTAGTCTCAAGCAAAAACGTAAAGTTACCCCCCTGGTGCTCGACTTCAATCCCAGCCTCCCGGATGTTGGGCGTATTATTAAGCAGCATCTCCATATTCTGCATTCCACTCCTATTATGCAGGAGGTTTTTCCTAATCGCAGTATCATTCCCGCGTTTAGAAGGCCCAAGAACCTTAAGGAGCTTTTGGCCCCTTCTAAACTTAAAGCACCATGATCGCACATGATCGAGATCTCGAGAGTTCTCATATATGGAAATCCGCCATCTTGTTTGAAATTTAGTATCGCTCGAAAATCTGCTTCCATCCTTGTTTGTGCGAGTTTGTGCTCCGAAATGACCAATTCGAATTTGATGGTAAGATTTAAAGAATTAATATAGACCGTAAATTCGTTGGAGTTTATCCAGACCGTGCATCCATATGTCTATAATGTCATCTCTGTAACGCCACCAAAAGGTGTGATGAATGCTACCCCCTGATTTAGCAAGTAGGTCTATGTGGCCCATGGCAATGTCCGCATAACTACAGGCATTACTGGGCCCCATGGCTGTACCATGCGACTGTAAAAAATCTCTATTAGCAAATTGGGAATTGTTGTGTCTAAGGCAGATGTCTACAGCCTCTAAGATACAATCTGTAGAGGGGGCCTGGGAAGCGCGCGCATCTAATGCCTCCATTTTATACCACAGTGCAAACTATTTGGTATAGAACGTGCCATATTTGAAAAATAGTGATTGTTTCAGTAGCATTTACAAGCTGCTAAGCAGGCCAACTGTTTTTTTCTATTACACTCTTCAATTTATTTGTGTACCTAAACAATAAAGGCTGCTTTAGGAATTGGACATTGGAACAGTGCAAGGCATTGTTTGGCGATCACTCAAGCAAAGTATTACATTAGTTTCCATATTTTCAACTTCCAATTGCCCAAGCAACCTTTATTGAAATGCAGTAAGTTACATGTTTCTGTCAGGCCATACAATTGTAATAATTAATCCGCATGTCCATTTGCTAATTATTTGTCCCTCCTTCTCTATCAGTATGAACATTAGTGTACAGGACGATGAAAGAACCCTCACCATGATCGATCCCATGTATGAAGATGCTACATCACAAGATATTCCTGAACTTGTGCAGGGACCAAGTTCTGCTGAAGTTATGCAGGGACCAGGTTCTGATGACCAAATGCAGGGACCAGGTTCTGATGACCAAATGCCACCACAACCTTCAGTCCCCTCTGAACCCGAAGCCCCCCAGTCACAAACAGTAGAAGTCAACAAAAACAAGATCCTGCAATCTCTGAAAGTGGCTTTTGCATGCAACACTTGCAACACTTGCAGGAACTTGTTGCTCTCCAGGAAAGAATTAGAGTGCTTGTATCAGTTGACAAGTTGCTGGAGCTGGAAGGAAGCAGATGCCATGCAGATGTGAATGGCACTGTCTGTGGTAAACCTGTAAATAGGGAAGTCACCAGCTGTGGATCTCGTGTGACCATACAGAGTAGATGTTCACTGGGACATTTCAAGAAGTGGGAGTCATCAGAGGTACTCACCACAAGACACAACAACAACGTCTACCTGAATGATTCGCTGCAAATAGCAGCAATAAAAGTTTCAGGTAACAATTACAACAAGTTCTCATTATTTGCAAAGGCACTAAATTTGAACATCATAAGCGTCAACACATTCCTGCGATTTCAAAAACATTGTGCAGCTCCAGTGGTGCAGGATGTGTAGTCAAAGATGAACAAGTTGGTTGTTGAAAATATATGATAAATACAACACAAGATATGCAGCAAATAAAAAAATCTGCAAACCCAGAGTAAGAACAAATATAGGCAATCAATCAATTGCTTTTATGGCGTCTGATATCTGGAAAGAGTTACCATCTCGGATTAAGGATTCTAGCATCTTTGCTTTTCCAAAACTTGCGAAGCATCATCTACTGTTTGTTCAATGACTAAATAGAGAACCATAAAATTATTTATCTGCTGTACTAATAACCTGGATAAGCTCTTATATATATTTTTTTTTCTTTCTTTTTGGGGGGAGGGTTCAGCGTTCTTTTTCATCTGCTCAAAAAACAAACTTTTAATAGTTAGGGAGGCTAACTAGATAACTGGATAGTTCACTTGGTCTCCCTGCTCGCACTTTTTTTTCCACCAAAATATAAACTCACTCCAAACCTATACTCTGTGTATAACTCTAACTGATAATAGCCTTATGAGTAAATAAAGTTGATTTGATTTGATTTGAAATCTTGAAGGCATACAAAGAAATATGTCTGTGTGGTGATGGCAGAAACGATTCTCCGGGGCACTCTGCCCGATATTGCGTTTACACACTTATGGAACATGTGACCAAGGTCATAGTGGACTTTGAGGTGCTAGACAGCAGAGAAACAGGGGGAACTCAGTAACCATGGAGACTCCTGGAGAGGTTGGCAGAAGTCTTACCTTTCGATGAGATAGCAACCGATGCTTCATCAACCATCATGAAGTTGATACGGGAAGCAAAAGGTAAAAAACTAATTTAAATTACACCCGGTTAGAGCGGATTTTACATGACTGTAGTGAGCTGGTTTAGTCACTGTCCGGTGTCACTACAGTCATATAAAAACTGCTCTATAAGCCCATTAACATGTAATTTATTGTTCCTCTATTGTGCTTAGGACAAAATTGCCTGCAAAACTAGTTAATTGGAATTTTATGTTATATGGTGCTAGGTTGATAACTCAGTAGTGTAAAATGCAGAAAATGTTTCTTTTGTTTTTCTTATTCTGATTGGTATCACAGACAAGTCAAATCTATCTGTATTATCACTAATTGAAGTTTGTTACTATTCTGAAAACTTTGTTGTCAAATGACATGAGACATCCTAAGTTATTTTCCAGTTCACTATCTGAAGGGAAATTTTTTTAATTTTTTTGGGGGGGGGGGGGGGGGGGGCAAAAAAGGGCAATGGGCCTTTAGGCTGCAATATTGGGAGTCTGCTATCATTATTTTTCTTATTGAAAAGAAATGTAATCTGTTATTTTGATCACCACAGAGAGGCTTCCTCAGCTCCTAGAACTATTCCACTCATTGGATATCTGGCACAAGGCCAAGAAACTGAGTAAAGCACTCCATCAGGTAATTCATGGTTGAAAATACAGCATCAGTACAATAGTCCCTCACTGCATATTTCAGAATAGTTATATGCTGTTTTGTGCTTGACCTCTAGAGGCATTTATAATTATTATGAAGCAATCATTAATTAATGACTGCAAAAGCACTTGGATGTCCAACTCTTCTCCACATTTGGCCTTGATACTCAATAATTTTATCATCTGGTCTCCTGGGAAAATTTACCCTGAAGCCTTATACAAGATGATGAGCTCTATTAAAAGTTAGAGATCATGTTATAAATGTAAGACTTTGTCTAATCTTCAGGCTGCTCATCTTAAGGGATGCGAGGCAATAAAACCATGGATAAGTGATATTGTTAATCACTTTTGGTACTGCTGTCAAAGCTGTGAGGGCAGTGAAGAAGAGTTGAAGGTAAATTTTCAATGTGAGCATGAAATCTTTTGTTTGTGCTCATGTTCTTAACATGTACATGAAATGGATAACAAACTAAACCTCCTTTTTGTGCACCTGAATCTGGCTACAGACTATTGACACTTTTTCGTGTTGTCTTTGACCACATAATGATCATGGTCAACATTGACGGAAGTTTGCATTTATTCTTTAAAAAAAAACGAAAACAATGCCACTGCATTTTTATTATTCTCTCCAAGAATTCCTGGTTTGGTGTTCTACACCACATCTGTGGGGAACACCGGTGGGCAGATGGAGTGTGCAAGCACTCACCAGAAGCTGTGGTGAACCATACGAAGGCCTACCTCCGTAAATCATCCATGGAGATGGAGGCCCTAAGGAAAGTGGTCCTTGATAAGAAATGGCTTGCCCACTTCTCCTTCTATGTTAGATTCAGGTAACCACAATAGTAGTCTGAAAATGCGATGCACAGTATGTCGGCTCAACTACTACCAAGTTTCGAATAAGGTTTAACAACCACAAGAGCAGGTTGAATGCGCATGGTCGTAATATCCAGGCAAAGAGAGCGGAAGACGAGACCATATACAAACACTTCTATGGCTTAGGGCACAACGGCCAACAAGATATGAGAGTCCAATTAATAGACTGGGTTAGGGGGGAGAAAGAACTCCGGGAAAAAGAAGGCCAATGGATTTGTGAATTGGACACGCTCGCTCCAAAGGGACTCGATGAGAACGATGTTTTTATGTACAGAACACTAGAGCTCGTGGTAGGGCGCGCACGCTATAAGCGCGAGCGAGCAGTTGTGCTTTTGTTTTATTAGAATATCATTGTAACGGTTGTATTTAGTATACCCTGAAGAAGATCTCTGTTAGAGATCGAAATATAGGTATCTTTGAAATGACATATTTTTGTCTTCATTTGTGATTAACATATATATATATATATATATAGATAGATAGATAGATAGATAGAGAGAGAGAGAGAGTATAGATAGGTCCAAGTCCAGCCAACTACCAATGAGAACGACGAGGATCACATAGTCGGATTCACAGGACGACATCCGCAGAGGAGAATTTATAGTAGAGTATAGAAGGTACGGAGTCACGCCAACTCGAAGTTCTCGAGCCATCAGCAGGATCAAAGGAAAAGAGAAAAATGTATATTGCCTCGAATGGGACTCGAACCCACGGCTTCCGAATTCCGGTTTGGATGTGTTAACCACTACACCACTACTACACTTAACTACTACACTTAACCACTACTATTTATTTTTTCTATTGCCATATGTATCTAGTGTAATGTAATCGGCTGGCGCTTCCATAATTCAGCCCACCAGCTGCAAAGGGAGTTTAATAAACCAATATTATTATTATTATTATTATTATGCTTACACGGCTCTCTGTAAAATGGAGACGGGACCTCGGCGGACTGGACCAGACCTCGCGGTCCGGACCTCAGCGGACCGGATATATAGTATAGTTTAGAAGGTACGGAGTCACGCCAACTCGTAGTTCTTGAGCCATCAGCAGGACCAAAGGAAAAGAAAAAAATTATATTTAGATTTTTTTCTATATTGTTTAAACAAATAAAATAGATTTCATTTTATTGAAGAAGGTATTGTCTGTTAGTCGGGTCTCCAGTGGGATTTGTGTCAGGAAGTCCAGCGTTCGGTAGGACGCCTGCCACAAGTCTAAGGGTTCGGGAGAGAGAGACCCTACCCGTGAAGACCAACGAGCCTTATTTTGTTTACTACGAACAAGCGAATGGCAAGACCACCTGCGATGACCTGCGAGGTATCAGGCAAACAAGATCTGTCCACACTCGCTGGCTGTGGCTGAGAAATGTGGGGAGTTAAAGTTGTTCTTGAGGTTGTACAAGAGAAGCAGCCACACGCTCAACTGACACGATTTGTCACGTGCGACAGTTCTGCCGGAGTCTCGGCGTAAAGGTACGAGAAGAAAAAAAACCGACGATAACAGTCATTCCTCGGATGTCAGATGCTAACAATCACGTTCAACCCAAAAACAACATGCTGCCAAAGGAGGAACAGGCAGTCGACAAAGCAAGGCCTAGCACGCCACAGTTTCAACCCAGTGTCCACCAGTCAACCACCTTCCCAGCCCTCCGCCTTGACACATCAAGTCATGCAACTTTTTGAAATTGTAAAATCTGTAGTTCGCACGCTCTTTGTAAAGGCCCTCGATGGCCTTCGCAATTATCGGCAAGTGCTCAAATGCTCGCGCAACTGAACTTCCACGCCGTGTTCGCATTGCCTTTACACTCGTTTTGAAAAATATAGAAAATTTAATGCTCCATCTCGCACAAAAATAGGGGTGTTCGCCGGCGCGCAAATTCTCGGCAAGGACCATTTGTAGTCTTCATTGACTTTAGAATTCTTACCAGTGTAATCGGGCGATTTAGTTAAAACATAATAATATAAACAAGTAAGCTAGAGAAGGAAATATAAATAAACACAAAAACACATAAAAGTATATAAAGGAAATAGCTGTCCCGAGTGGGAATCGAACCCACGTCCTCGGGATTCATGGCCAGACGTGCTAACCACTACACCATCGAGGTAATGGTAAAAAAAAAATCAAATTGAAAGAGGTTCAGCGTTGTCTGGAGTCTTACTTACCACTTTTTACGCCATCATCGTTGTCAAAATTTGTCCACTCGGGACAGCTATATTCTTTATGGCCGAAAACAAAAGCTTGAGCATAGCTGAGCATAGTGGATGCTCTGAAGTCAACAACAGTCTTTTCTGAGATTAATGATATGAAACAGCACAAAGAAGATGAGACTGCTCAAAGGGTTAGGATAAGCTTTGGAAATGTCAGTAAGTCCGGTGGTTGGAGCATAAAATACGGGCGTTAAACTGGATAAGAAAGAAATATGGCCTTCTCATAACTCACCTCAGCCATCATAGTAAAGATACTTAATATAAAAGTACAGAGACGGCAAAGTTCAAGAGAATGTATGTTAAATACAGGAATGCCAAGTTCCCATTGTATGCGGAATATTTTATGGAGGTATTAACACCAGCATCTGAGCTTAGTCTCCATGTTCAGCGTGAAACTATAGATGCTGTTTGTGCAGTTCAAGGGCTCAAGCACTTTATCAGGATCATGGAAAAGCTAAATACATCAAGTGAACGTATTTGTCCCACTGGTCGTGTCAAGAGATTTATTGACCAGATTGACATTTCTGACTGCTTGTATCAGGAAGGCTTATGCTGACCAAGCCAAGACAAGTCTTCAAAATGGCAACAATGATATCCTCTGTAGTATCCTTGAATGTTTCACTGAAAGATTTGACAAATCCGACAGTGTGTTCAATGCACTTGCAAAAGTGCTAGATACTGAATTTTATCCACAAGCTGAAGCAGACAATTCATAGGGTTATGATGCGTCGAGGCTACTTGATAAAAGGTTTCAAGAACTGCTGACACCAAATGGGTGTGATGTAATGAAGACTGAAAGTGAGTGGGATGATGTAAAGGAAATGGTGGTAACAACCAGGTTGAAAAGAACAAAGTATGCTGATGTACACTACCAGCAAAAGGAAACCGGAAAGAAATAAGACGAATTCGCTTTATACAAGGCAGCTTAAAAGCTGACGAAATTGGCTCTCCGTTTTGTCAACACGCTATGCTCTAAGGACCTCCTCGCTCGCTCCATAGTCTGCGGTGCTGCATTTGGCATTGCTGCCTTAGATGCTAAACGCGGTAAATGTGAGTGGTAATTGACAAGGGATGGTTTAATTTCATGGTTACTTGTTTTGGACAGATTTAATGCATAATGATGGACACAAGAACGGAGTACAGATTACTGAATTCATGCAATATAATCCCTTAATTCTTAGACCGTTTATATTCTCTTATATTTCAGCTGTAGTGTTGGAGTGTCTTACTCATTTATGCCGCGACGAGCGGGACAAGCACAAACTATGGGAGCAGTGCTGCATAAGCATCGGCAAACGATGCCAGAATCTAGAAAATCAGCAGCGCCAAGAGCCATTTAAAACGTTGTAATCATTTCTGAAATAAAGACGTTAACTAAAATCATGTTTTCTTCAGTTTATGAATTACAAGTAACGTTGCTAATTCTGCTTAGCTTGCTCGTAATTCTTGAGATTCAACCCAAAAGACATGTATTTCTGTGAGTAAATGAGTCATGAAGAAAGCAAAACAATTCAAAGAAATTTCAATGTCTTTATTGAGTTTTTTCATTTGTTCAAATTTTGTAAAACGAAATAAATGAATTATTATTCATTGTATGTTTTAAAAAGTTGTAATTGAAAATACAAAAGGTTGAAATGGATTCCAATTCACTTGCTTACATTTACTTGTCTTAGGTTAATAGGTTATAATTTTATTTTCATTCAAGTTCCATCTCCTTCATTTGGCAGGTCAATACCGATATATATAATGGCAGGTGAAAATTTGTTGTACCTGCCAACAAAAATCTGTGGCAGGCCAATTTTGTTCCCTATTTTGAGCCCTGATTCCCAGTTGGTACAATGTAAAAACCCAGCCTTTTGCCCAGTTCCTAATCGTACGTTCTACAGGGATCTTTGCAAAACAAATGGGTATCAATTTTGCGGCTGGTTTCCACTTCGCACAACCTTCAAAATGAATGTAGTGTACCTATAACGCTCCACTCCTGGCATCTGCAGCCCAAGCCTGACTGGTAAAATACCTTAAAGGGGCTGTGTCATGAATAAATTTTGAAAATTGAATAATAATGAATAAATTTTGAATAAATTTGACCTAGACTAGCATTTTGACTATCCTTCAGTTATTTGGATGTTTTTTACATCACCAAAAACTGACACAGCCCCTTTAAGGCTCTTGACATTCAGGAGGATGAGACCATTCACGGTTTCTGCGGTAGCGTGGCAATCCTCTTAAGCTTATTAGGTGCATCGAAGAAAAATTTGGTAAACACACCAGCTGGTTTAACGTTCTTACAGCCTCACAGACCACTGGCAAAGTGAGCCAGTAATATACTTAATAACCTAGTTGGGTTTCCCCTTTCTTCTCCACGTACCGATAGCCCTGATCAGTTTTAGGGATGGAACAAGTTTTGGGTTATGGGGTTTAAGTTACGGGTGTAATGGAAGGTTAAGGTGGTGCCACTCCTCCCTTTTGTCAAGGCTCTGCTCTCGCTGGAGGACTTGCATTTACCCGTAACTCTCATGTATGCCTTAGTGGAGCAGGGTTCACTTGGGATAGATTACTCTATACAATAGCTTTTTATTGGAAAGTGTCTCCGCACCACGAGGAAAGGTCTCAAGGCATTTCATATCGCTCTAGCAAAGGAGCTTATAGGCAACTTCTCATCAAGAAGGAAGCAAGGGCACTCAGATGATGTGATGTTAGGTTGTCATACAGCAAGGCACTTCCCAGACTCTCTCCCAAGGAATGAAAGTGGAAACCGCAAGAGACGGCGATACAAAGACAGTCTGCTACATGTATGACCAAGGGGAAACCAAAAAAAAAAGCTACTTTTGTCAAGATTGTGACATTGATCTTTGTGTGGTCCCCTGTTACAGGATATAGTACCACCAGCTTTGAGAATTGCAACTGCAAAAACCCTTGCACTGAATAGCTTTGAGACATTTTGTGCTAGACAGAGATTGTGTGACATGCCTGGCATGACAAAAGGTGACTATTTGAGCTGTTGTTTACAGCAAGGGTAAAAAATGTATGTAATTACAACCAGTAATAATAATAATAATAATAATAATAAAATCTGATATAGCACTCGCTTCCTAAAGATCCGGAGCACTTTACAATACTACTTACAATTTATTTAAAATATATAATATACCAGAATTTAAAAACTTACATGGAGTAAGTTATCGCAACATGAAATATTTCGATGAATCACGCTTCTTGACTTCTCTGAAAGAGATCCCATGGGACACTGCATTCGTGTTTGATTGCATCGATGACATGCTTAGCACTTGGGAACAGTTGTTCAACCAGGCGTTAGACAGTCATTGTCCTTGGCGGGAAAAAAGAGTGGCGCGCGAAAAACAAGCTCCTTGGCTGACGGCAGACGTGTTGCAGCACCTCCGGCGGAGAGACGCTTTTTTAAAAACCGCGAGGGGTTCGGATTGTCTTGAGGACTGGGAAAAGTACAAATTGGCGCGAAATAAAGCGTCAAATGCGATAAAGTCTGCGAAACGGAATTTCTATAATAACTGCTTCGAGGAAAACAAAGACAACGTCAAAGGAATTTGGAAAACAATCAAGTCTCTTACGAATATGAACAACAAGAAAACAGGAAACGCAGTAATCACTTCCTCAAAATCGGCAGGCGAATTCAACAAACATTTTGCCTCGATTGCTGATCGTCTGCGATCCATGTTGCCGAACGTTCCGTTTGATCGTTCAAAACTTGAGTATTTTGTTCTCTCGAGGAAGGATCCTGGGGTGAAATTCCGCATTCCCGCCATGAAATCTGGTTTTGTTTTTGACAGTCTTCGCTGCTTGAAGGCAAACAAGGCGATGGGCATGGACAATCTGAGTGCCCGGATGTTGAAAATTGCTTCTCCTGAAATTGCGCAGTCGCTTACTAAACTGATGAATTTTTCCATAAAGTCATCTGTGTTTCCAAGGCGATGGAAAATTGCCAAAGTTGCTCCATTATACAAATCTGGAGATCGGGATGAGATGAATAATTATCGCCCAATTTCAGTCCTGCCCATTCTATCAAAGACATTGGAGAGGCACGTGTACATCCATTTCTACGAGTACTTACTTCAAAACAATCTTCTCTACGCTCGTCAGTCGGGATTCAGAAGGCACCATGGAACTGATACTGCACTCATCAAGATTGTGGACGATCTATTGTTCAATCTCGATTCAAATCGCGCTAGTGGAATGGTTTTTATAGATTACCGCAAAGCATTCGACATGGTCGATCACGTGATTTTGATGTCTAAACTGCGGGCATACGGACTGGAGGACCAGACAGCTGATTGGTTCTCTTCTTACCTTGATGAAAGGCAACAGATTGTTTCACTCAGTGGTACGAGCTCCGAACTTGCAGATGTCCACCACGGGGTACCACAAGGCAGTATCCTAGGTCCTTTGTTATTTATTATCTTTATAAATGACCTACCACTTCACGTGCAGTCATCTGAGATAAGCATCGATCTCTATGCAGACGATACTACACTTTCTGCTTCAACTGATTTCAAAGATGTCCCAAAGCTGAAGAGCATGTTGACCTCGGCTGTGAACGATGTAGAGGGTTGGACTAATAGCAACAAGCTGCCTCTAAATGAGACCAAAAGCAAAACTCTACTAGTCACTGGGAAACGTTTGCAAGTGCCAGCACACTCCCTTTCTGTTACAACTGCCAGCGGAAGTACCTTGGAACAATCAGATTCAGTCAGGCTCTTAGGACTCGAACTAGATGCCAAACTAAGTTTTACAGATCACATAGAGACATTATGCAAGAAAATATCAGCGCGGTTAGGTGTTTTAAATAAAGTTAGGGCGTGCTTGCCCTTAAAACAAAGAATTCTTTTTTATAATTCTGTAATAAAGCCACTTTTTAGCTATGCAAGCGTTGTGTGGGTTTCGGCCAGCTCCAAAGAATGTCTTACACGTATTTTACGGTTACAAAAAAGAGCTGGTCGTATGCTTTTAAATGCAGAGCCCAGAGCAGCATCAGTTCCTATTTTTAACAAACTTGAGTGGTTACCATTTTATATAGAAAGTAGGGTAATGAAGTGCGCGCTGTTATTCAAGAGAACTCAATTTGAAGTACCTGAATACATGACAGATAAATTACAATTAAATAGTTCTGTAAATAGCCGTAAGACAAGATTTTCTGGTTTAAATTTTTTAACTCCAAGGTATAAGCGGATTACTGAAGCAGGTAGAACCTTTACTGTTACTGCAATTCAGGACTGGAACTCCCTACCTGCAAACCTTAAGAAGGAGGCAAACCTTAAATCTTTTAAAAATGCTTTACGCCGCAAGTTTTTTAATGAGCAATTATCTGTCTCACATTTTAATCCTTAATGTATATTTTAATTATTTTTGTATATTTTAATTATTTTTATATTATTCACTTTTTTATTTCTTCATTTATTGTATATACATAAATATATATATTTTTAATGTTACTAGTTTTTAATTAATGTATATAGCTTGTATTTTTAGTGTTTAGAGGACCACAAGTTTATTAGTACTGTGTACTATTACGTGCCATCCTCTATAAATAAAGTTTCTATCTATTTTCTATCTAGTTAAATTTGTACATAAAAAGTAAAATAGTATTTAAAACAAAAACAAAAAAAATCTTGTCAACCTGTACATGTAATAACTGTTTACAAGAGAAAATGATATAAGAGAACATATCCCCATGCCCTATGAAAGTCGACAATAAGAATCTAAAAATAGATTTCGAGCCTCTTCCAGTCACGAATCATGACGTCATGCGTCACTCAAGGCCAGCGCTGGAAATTTTTCAGAGAGGATTTTTTGTGCCAAAATACAATGAAAGAGCAACATTTGATAGGCTTATTTCTTATTGTGGTACAAATCATAGCTTACAAAAGCTGGTTGCAGTTTTTCCAAAACCAACCAAGTTTTCCACAGCTCAAAACAAACTGATCTCAAGTAAAATCAAACGGCAAAGTCCATAAATAGACAACTTCAACTATAACAAGCGGCGATTTTTATTATTATTTTAGGCTTTTCAAGCACAATTCTTATATAACTAGAAGTAGATGTCATGTTTTGTGAATGCAGAATATGTTTCGAGCCCTAGCTCATTTAAAAGAAGGAGAAATGATTTATTTTTCAATCAAATGAAAATGTTTTTGTCTATTCAACTTTCGCCTTGGAAACAGAATGATCAAGCGGAAAACGAAGACCCACTCTGATTTTATTTTAACAAAAATTAAGATAATAAGCACATAAAAGGGAAGGTGGTTCACAGAAATTTGATAGGTCTAAAACTATATATTCAAATTGAACATCAGTTGAAGTAGCTGTCAAAATGGGCGCTGCCGTACAAACGTCAAAGAAATAACTTAGTAGAAGTGACAGAAAGAGAGAAAGAAGACAACACGAAAACGCTTACTTGCTCTTCCGGAATCCGTATCCACTGCAGAATGTTTATCATTAAAAGACTATGAGCATAAAAGACTAAAAGTAGTTAAGCCCTGATTCCTAGTTTACAATGTAAAAACCCAGCCTTTTGCCCAGTGTTCTATTGTTTCTTGTTCAGGTTTGCACCAATGACAGACCATAGTATCAGAAATGTGAAATTTGAAAAGTATGACATTTGTGTACACAATACGATGAAGTAGTTTGAATTGGAATTCCCTTAGTTTGGTGTCTAAAGTTACCTTAAAGGGCAGAGAGTAACTTGCTTTCCAATCTAAATACGAATTGAACATGTCGTCATATTTTATGGCTGCTGTTGGTTTACAGTATAGCTTTTGGGCGAGATTTTCTTTGATTTGATTTAGTTGAATCTTGGTTAAGGGAAACGGACTTCATGATTTTCATAATAACTCTGTCAAATTGCAAAGGAGACATATTAATGTGAATAAGACTTTTAGCGGAGCTCCTTAGCGGCCGAAGGCCGCAGAGCGGAGCACCATACCTAAGAAAAGAGCGTCCCAACGATGGCAAATGTAGCGCATGTATGATATCCACAGGGTACCCAAAGTATCACAGGCGGGAATGGGCGCAAAGGGATACGACTGAATTTTGAACGTCGAGCGCGCGTGTGTGCTTCCTGAAGCCTGACGTCACAGGCCTGATATCCACAGGGTACCCAAAGTATCACAGGCGGGAACGGGCGCAAAGGGATACGACTGAATTTTGAACGTCGAGCGCGCGTGTGTGCTTCCTGAAGCCTGACGTCACAGGCGTGATATCCACAGGGTACCCAAAGTATCACAGGCGGGAACGGGCGCAAAGGGATACGACTGAATTTTGAACGTCGAGCGAGCGTGTGTGCTTCCTGAAGCCTGACGTCACAGGCGTGACGTCACAACATGCGCCGCCGGTCGAGTGACGTTTTTTTTCTTTAGACGGGGGGAGGGGTGATTTGTCGGGGTGGCGCCGCCGGTCGAGTGACGGGGGGAGGGAGGGGTGAGTTGTCGTGGCCGGGGGGGATAGGAGGTTGCTCAATATTGGTGAATTATTCTCGAGCAATCTGCTTGAAAATATATCAAGAGTCTTTTGATCGAAACCATTCTTCCAAGCGACTGCAGAACTGTTCTACTGAAAAGTATGTTTACAAAAAGCCAGGGACTACGAGTGTCTGAAGGAATTTCCTGTTATCTGACAAGAAGGCTTAAACTTTTCAGCGCAAATCCTGCTATGGGCCAGGGACTACGAGTGTCTGAAGAAATTTCCTGTTCTGACAAGAAGGCTTAAACTTTTTAGCGCAAATCCTGCTATTGCGGCAGAGATTGTTTATTCGCCCTTTCTTTCACAAAACAGTGGAATTTATAATGGTACAGAATTTTGTCGAAAGGTAAAAGTAACTGCGAGACGCTACATTTGTACATTACGGCAGTAGCGTGAGTCAAGAAGGTCATACTTTGAGAATTAATTTGTTTGGAGAGTCAATGGCGGCAAGTCGTTAAAACAATTCGATTCGTGGATCAAAGTCACTGCTGGATAAGAGCACTGTTTATATGGAGATGGCAGGACATTCACAAGTTCCGAACAGATTACATTCAGGTTATTCCTACACGGGGGAAAAGCTACTCAGGATGAAGGTAAAATTCCTAAAATTCGCTGTTTCTTTTTTCGAGCATGTCGACTTTTCTTGAATCTGAGTGATAGGTCGCGAGCCTAGTAACAACTCAACGTGTTTAGCTTATATGCGACCCTAACTAAAGATCTCTAGAATTCTATTATTAGTCCTTTAAGAACGACTTAGTCGTGTTTTCTAACAACGAAGGCTAATTAAGCCTTCTCAGCTTTTTGCAAACGAGATATAAAAACACTCCCAAAATCGACACAAGGAAAATCTAAGGCAAAAGTGCTGCAACCGGAAACTGGTTAATGGTATTGGAGTCTTGGTGATCACCTTAGTACCTTGGACTTCCAAGCGGCAAGATATTGACTTATGGTACTGAAAAATTATTTTCTAGCAAAAAAATATGGTATTACAGTAACTTTAATTCTGTTGAATTGGCTCTAAACACTTGACTTTCCACATGCATGGACTGTGTAATTTACTACCAAATGGCAGTGCCAGTAGTAACAATAGGAAAACAAATGAATTAATGTATTTAGTATAGTACATGTTGTTTGCTAGAATTTCATTCACTATTTACAAAGTCATTGTGATTAGTAGAAGTATGCCCATTCCCTGTGGAAAACAAAATTATGTTATACACTGTACAAACAGGGTTTTATTTAGATTAAAAATACCAATTGGTCATTGAGACAGTAAAATTTAACACCGAATTTTTCCATATGACATACTTTGTGTCTAAAATTTTTTGTACCTTTGGACAATTCCAGAAAATATATGTACCCCGGGCCAGCATTTGGAAATTCTGAATGGGAGGGGGGTTTTCAAGCTCAGAAATTCTGGATGGTCAAAACCTAGTGCCGCCTGTGGTGGGGGTACATATATTTCCTGGAATTGCCCATGATGGGTTATCAGGCAGTGTATCCATGGGGATTGAAAATTTTGTATTTTTCCCTCTTGGTCTATATGGCATACTTTGGTCTATATGGCATACTCTCTTCCCTAATTCAACACTGAGCTCTTCTTTTTTTCTCTATATGGCATACTTTGGGGACGAGGCTAACGATGATCCACCAATATGCTACAGCCATATATACCTACCAGGAGTTTGAGGTCTGCTTCCAAAAGTTTGTTGAGGCAACCTCGATCAAAACTTATCACCTATGGACACAGGGCGTTCTCATGTGCTGCACCTAAACTCTGGAACGATCTTCCAGACAATATTCACCAGAGCAGCACATTGTCTGTTTTTAAGAATAACCTAAAAACACACCTTTTTAAACAGGTATATGATTAATTTTAGTTTTTAGTTTTTATTAATCATTTTTTTTATTAGATATTTTTATTTTAGGTTAGTCATTTTTAAGTTATTTTATTATTATATCTTTTTTATGATGTTTTAGATCGTTTTAATATTTGAACTGTGAATTTGTTTCGTTAACCTCTTCGTTTTAGTTACTTAGATAATTGTAAAGCGCCATTGAGCTTCAGGAAATGGCGCTATAGAAGTTTTGTATTATTATTATTATTATTATTATTATTTGTGAATACCTGCAGAAATATTCAAACACGGAGGTGATGACCTGGCTCTATGCCTTCACCACTCATTCTTCTAATCTGGCAGACGGAGGAAATAACCCCGGACCTTCAGGACGCGGACATTGCCAAAATCTTCAAAAAAGGAGATAAATCGGATTGTGGGAATTACCGTGGTATTTCCCTTCTTGCCATTGCTGGAAAGATCATTGCGCGAATCCTCGCTAATCGTTTAGTCCCGCATGCTGAGGGCCTCCTACCAGAGTCTCAATGCGGCTTCCGCCCAAATAGAGCGAATAGGACTTTTTAGCCATCAAAGGGTATATATAAAAAATATATATAAAATCCTAAAAAAAATAGTTGACTCGGACTTTTGACTCGGATTTGACTTGGGCTCGGATTTGACTCGTGAAACTGAACTCCACTGCAAACTATCAACTCTGGAGTTCGTTCCATGATCCTGGGGAGCCTACTAACCAAGATGGCTGCCACGTGTCTGAAGCTGCAACGGGCTATACACTATTGGGCTTTATCACTCAGTCAATTGGTGAAGAATTATAGATGGTCAAACAACATTTCTCTTCTGTTCTGTGACGTTTTGTTATCCTGTCGCCCAAAACTATCTTACTTAGTTCAAAATCAAAATAAGCTTGCCGCGTCAAGGCTTACAAACGTTTAAAATATGCTCATTCTTACAAAGCTGTGAGCAATCGAAAACCGATTTGCTTTATAAAAATCAAGCTCTTGACCTTACCTGGATTTCAGTTGGAGTACACTTGGGTGGCTTTTGACAAATTGAGCAGAGAAGGGACATTTTGTAGCCTACAACCGAACATAAAGCCACCAAACGACCTTCAACTAACTTTGTCGCATTCCCATTGTGCATTGCGTGCCGGGATCGGAACACGTGACGGTACAGGAAGCCCAAAGAACATCTAAGTAAATTTAGTTAAATTAGCCTAGTTCCCAGAATTTAATTTGTCATGGGAGAGGACAAAACATGGAGTACTACTCCATGGAGTACCCTTTGGAGTACCTAAAATGGAGTACCCCTGAAAAGTGTCCGTGATCATTTCCATGTACGCACCTTTGTTTATTTCAAGTGTGAATGCTCACCATCATCCGCTATACACACCATCATCTGCTATACACACCATCATCTGCTATCCACACCATCATCACCTATCCACACCATTGTCACCAATCCACACTATCATCGTCACCTTTCCGCACCATCACCAGCTATCCACACTATCATCACCTATCCACAATATCAACAGCTATCCACACTATCATCACCTATCCACACTATCACCAACTATCCACACCATCATCAGCTATCCCCACTATCCTCACCTATCCACGATAGTGCATGTTGATAGGTGACTATGGCTTGGATAGCTGTTGATAGTGTGGATAGGTGATGATAGCTGGTGATAGTGTGGATAGCTGTTGGTGTGGATAGCTGGTGATAAAATGGATAGCTGGTGATGGTGTGGATAGGTGATGATAGTGTGGATAGCTGGTGATGGTGCGGATAGCTGGTGATGGTGCGGGGTCGGGGTTTACTTTGACTGGTGCATAACATGATACACTTCAGTTCAGGATCCGTACTTGAAGTACCAACATTTCAAGATGGCAGCCAAAATCGCTGAACTTTAATAATACTTGAACATCGATGAGCATTCACGCTTGAAATGAATAAAGGTACGTACATGGAAATGATCATGGGCACTTTTTAGGGGTACTCCATTTTAGGTACTCCAAAAGGGTACTCCATGGAGTAGTACTCCATGTTTTGTCCTCTCCCATTTGTCATTGCTATTGGCCTGCCATAGAAGCCAGAACAGGTGACAGCTCCTTTCTGTTCTATTTCCAAAGGTATTTTGGTTAAAACAGAAACATATAAGGGAGTTGAAACGTGTAACGGCCATACATCGCTCTAGCCTCCTCCGCAGGCAACTCCGTTTAGAAAGGAAGAGAAAGAACGGAAACAGGAAACAGGAAATTGGGCTTCCTGTGGGTTAGCGACGAGAGAGGCGCCTGTGGAGGAGGCTAACATCGCTCTAGTGCCAAGCTTCGGAATATTCAGGCTCATTAAAATTCACTAATTAGCATGTTATGGTTTAAGCACCATATTTGGAACGCACTTCGAGCTCACTCGGCATAATTAGCAATGGCGGCCCTAGAAGGCCAACAGAGAAAGCCTCGAGTAAAGAAAGCTAGAATCGATGGTATAGCTAGCAATATTACCATGATAACACAAGGGGAAGTATTTCATAAGATCATTGGAACCATTAACGAATCCTGGGACAAGCTTCTTTGCCAAAACGATCCAGATTTTGAACTACACTTTCTGTGGAACATTCGAAGAGGTCGTCGCTCACTTCAAATGCAAAGTTTTGGATGACCTGAGACTTTTCTTAGACTTTTCGAACACCTGAACTCCTAGCGGAATGGGTGAATTTATCGAGGATATTTCAGTGGAACCATTTTCAAATCCTGTGACGACTTTCATTTAATTCAAGAAAGAAAGAAGCCGGCCGAACACCGCGCGAATTTACCGGGGGATTTCGAACGAATTCGAATCCCTTCTAAATGAACAACACTAGACGAAGGAACTAGTAGCGTCCGGCGTTTCTTATGTGTTGTGGTTAGTCAAGCAAAGGATGCTTTCTAATTCGTCACCGTTGCGTTACGTTCGCAACAATATATCCTCGCCCCTCGGCATTATACTCCCGGTCTGCTTGCATGAAAAACTGAAGAATCCGTATAAAATGCGTGGCAGAAATACCTGCAATAATTCAACAGAACATAAACAATGGGGAGGACATTACCGACATTCAAATACAGCACAATAAGGAACTCGAAAATCTACAAATTTTCAAACGGAAGATGAAATAATTTCCCATAATTCCCGTAATTTCGAGACTTTTTTAATACTAGATGCAAAGCCTATCCGGGATGACAGTCTAACCATTTGCAGGTGTCATTTTGACAAGAAAACATCAGCTTATTTCCACCAAAAGCCCCCACCATCTGTCATTTTGAGAGTGCTCATTTAACAATGTAACTGCTTACAAGTGGCTTACAAGTGGCCTGCCCCTGGCCCCTCCCCTCTGGTAGCAGCTCTAAAGGGAAAATTTTACAGAGAGGGAGTTTGGGCTGTCAACTCACCCACATTAGCCAGGTGTCACAAGATTATGAAGCCTGTCACCTGCATGATGATTACACAAATTTTAATACATTTACTCTATTTCACCCACATTGTCACTCTCAGGAGTTTGTCATATATTTTTTCTGTATTTACCTGGCACGAAAGGGAATCTCAACATTTTTGACAAAGTTGGTTTGACAGGTATGCCCTTTGGACGATTAATATTGGTAACAAAGAATTAGGAAAGTGGTCAATGGTTACATTTCTATTGCAGTTGTACAATTAGATGTGATCCCTGTCAAATCCAGTGGTGCTTTACATTTACCACACATTTTCGGTAATACTGATTGGAAATCACATGGAAAGCTCTATTCCCTTGGAAGATTTCCAGAAATTTAGGGCATGCAACCTTTCAAGCTTGTCCGAGAAGCCAGTTATTTTGAAAATATTTACATCATTCCTGTTTTTTTTTTCTCTAAGAAAGATGCTTTCCAACCAGTATCACTGACAATTTATGGTAAATGGAAATCACCCCAGCCTCAAAACTGAAAATTCTTGGCAAATGTGTGGTTCCAGAAAATATCCATCCACCCTCACCACACACACAGAAGGGCATTGGGAAATTCTTTTGAAATTCCAGGGGGGGCACTTTTCAACACCCTTGGGGGAGGAGGGATATTTTCTGGAACCACACAATGGAGAACACCCCTGGCTACAACCCTGCATACAGACCACAATAAATGCAAAGTCAGAAACAACATTGCAAAGTCTATTCCATATAGAACTATTTCTGGACTTCAGTAGGGGGGGGAGGCGTCAAATCTTGACACCTGCTGTGGTGCTGGAGTGACACACTTTTGGTCCACTTATTAATGATTGAATTCCTAAAAGCATTCCATTGTGGTGCTATGGGTATTGACTAGATTTTGGCTCATTGGATGGAAAATCTTCTAATACTTTGTATAGGGTAATATAATAGTTGAAAGGGCTATAAAATCATATTGTTATGCCCTGTGTGATACCTGAAAAATAAATTCAGAGAAACTGTGTTTCTCTCAAATTCAGTTTCTCAGGTCTCCATGATAATTTTTTAGTGGAAGTACCACTGCTTGATACTGGTAGGTATCAAACTGCTTGATACTGGTAGGTATCAAACTTCTTAGTAATAATATTTTTGGCCAAGCGTTGCTCAAATCTCTAATCTCAATTTATTTTTGCTGAAACTATTTCACCCTTCAGAATTTCCAAATACCTACCATATTGTGATGGGGTTAATTTTAAAATCATACACATAATTGCTAAAATGGATCCAAGACCTGGTCTAAACAGGAAGCCCAACCTAAGTACTGGAATTGGGTGGATGTTGGTAGTCTCTTGCATGTAATTGCACTGAGTGGAGAAATGGGAAATGGAGGTTTTCACCCACTGGAAAATGAGATAACCTAGACACACTCCCCTTTTGAATTTCCAATTCCCTCCATGGTGGGCAGCTATGGATTTTTATTACTACCACCTTGTTATATCCACTTTGGAATCATTTCTCTAGAAAGTAAAAGAAACAATTTTGAGTATTTAATAGAACATTCTCCTGAAGTTATTTATTGAAAAATTGTGCAATTTGTAAGAAATCACACTGCTGCAAACCAATAAGATTACAGGATGCCACTTGATTTCAAATTGGTATTATAAGAAATAAAATTTCATTTGATTGGACATTTATACTGAAGGCTCTTGCTGTGTTGTCAGAATGTGGTGTGACCTGCTTCTACAATATACATTATATTTTCTTGAATTGCCCATTCCAGGAGGGAAATCAAAATCCAGGATGCATACGAACCCTGCCCTGGTCTTTGTCTATCATAGAGCCAAATGGAGGCTTGAGTGGCTCAACATCAGATCAGGTGTAAGTCACCAGCCTGAGTATCAGGCGGAATTCAATTTGTCCAAGAGAAAATGAGGGAGGAAAAATACATGTTCAAGGGAAACGAGGGCCTGATCCTCAGGTTAGTAAGTCACCAGCTACGGAACTAAATTTTTCTCTCCAACAAGTACAGCAAATTGCCAACAAAATACAATAATTACAACTGCCTGTTTGCATAAGGAGGGCAAGTCCAGATTGCTACATATGCGGTGCTTGATCTTTTATCGTGTAGGGGGAATGCCATGGGGGGTAGGCTGGCAAATCTAGAGTTCCATGTTCCTGCTTTTATACACAAACTCACGCCTGAGCTGACTTGTTGACTTACGAGTGTCCCGAGTTAAAACGTGTGGCAACGAATATTGTATTGTGGCCAGTTAAAGTCCATGCATACTTTGGCGTTTTGTAAAACGAGTGAGGCTAGGAAACTCAGGTTTGGTACCCAGGGTTTAAAGTTCTTGCAGAGAAAACGTCACAACATCGCGTAGAACACTCCATTAAACTTCTTTGACCCGTATTCGCCAGTCTCCAGCAGTCCACTCAGTTTCAAGTTGGACCGCCACCCATTCCGCTAGGAGTTCAGGTGTTCGGTCGATTTCATTTTTCTTGAATAAGAAAAGTTTAAGGTCATCAAACACTTCAACTAGAATTAGAAACTCGACCTCTTCGAATGTTCGAGGACAGTGCGATAAATGCTAAATAGCAGAATAGCACTATGCTATTTAGGGGTGCGATTCTGCGATTTAGCACATGAAAACTCTCATTGTTATCTATTGCTTTCTACTGTGCATATCTACGTTTAATAGCAAACTGTAAGTATCACTTGTTACTGTGCTATTCTGCGATTGTGCTATTCTGCTATCCTGCACATCTATGTTCAGTATGAAACTGTAAGTATGATTTGTTACTGTGCTATTCTGCGATTGTGCTATTCTGCTATCCTGCACATCTATGTTCAGTATGAAACTGTAATTATCACTTGTTACTGAGCTATTCTGCGATTGTGCTATTCTGCTATCCTGCACATCTATGTTCAGTATGAAACTGTAAGTATCACTTGTTACTGAGCTATTCTGCGATTGTGCTATTCTGCTATCCTGCACATCTACGTTTAATAGTAAACTGTAAGTATCACTTGCTACTGTGCTATTCTGCGATTGTGCTATTCTGCTATCCTGCACATCTACGTTTAATATGAAACTGTAAGTATCACTTGTTACTGTGCTATTCTGCGATTGTGCTATTCTGCTATCCTGCACATCTACGTTCAGTATGAAACTGTAAGTATCACTTGTTACTGTGCTATTCTGCGATTGTGCTATTCTGCTATCCTGCACATCTATGTTCAGTATGAAACTGTAAGTATCACTTGTTACTGTGCTATTCTGCGATTGTGCTATTCTGCTATCCTGCACATCTATGTTCAGTATGAAACTGTAAGTATCACTTGTTACTGAGCTATTCTGCGATTGTGCTATTCTGCTATCCTGCACATCTATGTTCAGTATGAAACTGTAAGTATCACTTGTTACTGTGCTATTCTGCGATTGTGCTATTCTGCTATCCTGCACATCTATGTTCAGTATGAAACTGTAAGTATCACTTGTTACTGAGCTATTCTGCGATTGTGCTATTCTGCTATCCTGCACATCTACGTTTAATATGAAACTGTAAGTATCACTTGTTACTGTGCTATTCTGCGATTGTGCTATTCTGCTATCCTGCACATCTATGTTCAGTATGAAACTGTAAGTATCACTTGTTACTGAGCTATTCTGCGATTGTGCTATTCTGCTATCCTGCACATCTATGTTCAGTATGAAACTGTAAGTATCACTTGCTACTGTGCTATTCTGCGATTGTGCTATTCTGCTATCCTGCACATCTACGTTTAATAGTAAACTGTAAGTATCACTAGTTACTGTGCTATTCTGCGATTGTGCTATTCTGCTATCCTGCACATCTACGTTTAATAGTAAACTGTAAGTATCACTAGTTACTGTGCTATTCTGCGATTGTGCTATTCTGCTATCCTGCACATCTACGTTTAATAGTAAACTGTAAGTATGACTTGTTACTGTGCTATTCTGCGATTGTGCTATTCTGCTATCCTGCACATCTACGTTTAATAGTAAACTGTAGGTATCACTTGCTACTGTGCTATTCTGCGATTGTGCTATTCTGCTATCCTGCACATCTATGTTCAGTATGAAACTGTAAGTATCACTTGTTACTGAGCTATTCTGCGATTGTGCTATTCTGCTATCCTGCACATCTACGTTTAATAGTAAACTGTAAGTATCACTAGTTACTGTGCTATTCTGCGATTGTGCTATTCTGCTATCCTGCACATCTACGTTTAATAGTAAACTGTAAGTATCACTTGTTACTGTGCTATTCTGCGATTGTGCTATTCTGCTATCCTGCACATCTACGTTTAATAGTAAACTGTAAGTATGACTTGTTACTGTGCTATTCTGCGATTGTGCTATTCTGCTATCCTGCACATCTATGTTCAGTATGAAACTGTAAGTATCACTTGTTACTGTGCTATTCTGCGATTGTGCTATTCTGCTATCCTGCACATCTACGTTTAATAGTAAACTGTAAGTATCACTAGTTACTGTGCTATTCTGCGATTGTGTTATTCTGCTATCCTGCACATCTACGTTTAATAGTAAACTGTAAGTATGACTTGTTACTGTGCTATTCTGCGATTGTGCTATTCTGCTATCCTGCACATCTATGTTCAGTATGAAACTGTAAGTATGACTTGTCTATATAGCGAGTACTGGTGGGCCCTTCTGTTTTAAGAACGAAGCATGTCTATATAGCGAGTACTGGTGGGCCCTTCTGTTTTAAGAACGAAGCATGTCTATATAACGAGTACTGGTGGGCCCTTCTGTTTTAAGAACGAAGGATGTCTATATAGCGAGTACTGGTGGGCCCTTCTGTTTTAAGAAGGAAGGATGTCTATATAGCGAGTACTGGTGGGCCCTTCTCTTTTAAAAACGAAGCATGTCTATATAGCGGGTACTGGTGGGCCCTTCTGTTTAAAGAACGAAGCATGTCTATATAGCGAGTACTGCTGGGCCCTTCTGTTTAAAGAACGAAGCATGTCTATATAGCGAGTACTGGTGATGCCTTATGTTTTGAAAAGGAACGTCTATATAGCGAGTACTGGTGGGCCCTTGTGTTTTAAGAACGAAGCATGTCTATAAAGAGAGTACTGGTGGGCCCTTCGTTTAAAGAACGAAGCATGTCTATATAGCGAGTACTGGTGGGCCATTCTGTTTAAAAAACGAAGCATGTCTATATAGCGAGTACTGGTGGGCCCTTCTGTTTAAAGAACGAAGCATGACTATATAGCGAGTACTGGTGGGCCCTTCTGTTTAAAGAACGAAGCATGTCTATATAGCGAGTACTGGTGGGCTGTTTAAAGAACGAAGCATGTCTATATAGCGAGTACTGGTGGCCCTTCTGTTTAAAGAACGAAGCATGTCTATATAGCGAGTACTGGTGGGCCATTCTGTTTTAAAAACGAAGCATGTCTATATAGCGAGTACTGGTGGGCCCTTCTGTTTAAAGAACGAAGCATGTCTATATAGCGAGTACTGGTGGGCCCTTCTGTTTAAAGAACGAAGCATGTCTATATAGCGAGTACCGGGCGGACCCTTATGTTTTGAGAACGAAGCACTGTTTTTAGAGCGAGTACCGCTGGGCCCTCGTTTTTAAGAACGAAAAATGTGTATATAACGAGTACTGCTCGGATCTCGTGATTTAAGAACGAAGCATTATATAACGGGTACTGGAAAAATTGGCAAACCGCCTAAACGTTACGGCGCACCCAACCCGCCAAATGTGCCCCTCTAGCATGTTTTCAGAACGAATAATTGTTTATAACGAGTACTCATGTTAGGCGCTTCATGTTTTGAGAACGAAGCATGTCTTTAGAACGACTACCATGTATTGAAATTGTATTTGAAATCACGGAACACAATAATTATTTGGCCAATAAAGTTTATTATAACTCTGTGTTAGTTAATAACAATGATATTTACATTTGAACTGTACGAAGTCGCCATTATAGTGAGATATTCATAACAAGAATGTGCGTGACATGGCGGCGATGTGAAAAGTACTTTTATTGTTTGCGCTACTTAATGTTGTTTAAGAAACATCCATCCCTGGATTTTTAGTCCGTTTAAGACAGTTCATTGGCAACTTTGTCCATATTTGCGGGAATTGTGTTAACATTTAAATTCCTTCATCATCTGTGTCAACAAAACAAGCGTCATATTGTTCTTGGTCGATTTGCAGTGAGGAAACAAAAGCTTTGCCTTTCTGGCTTAGTGTGTGAAACCGCGGCTTGACATAGAGCTTCGACCTTGTTTTGTTGGAGGGGTGGGCAATATCTCGAAGAACACCTACTTCCTCGTCGGCAAGCTTTTGGAGGATGTCGGTGGCGGTCTCGCATGTATATTTACCGTTGTTTGGCAGACACCACCTTTTCCTCGACACCAGGGAGGGCGTTAAAGTAGATTCTTTGCTGCTTAGGATTTTGACCATCTTCTCCTTCAATCGTTTTGTTTCAATTGTGGCTTGCTTCCCGTCGGGAGTCAGAATGTCGGTGGTGACAACTGCTGGTCGTAGCAGGAACTTAACACTTATCAAATGATCGAGAAGTACAGTGGCTCTTGTCATGTCATCTGCAGATACCATTGGTAGGGCCGTAGGAGGTTGTTCAGACTCCAGTTCATCAAATGCGCGATGTAGAGCAGACAAAACCATAGCAACTCTGGCAACCTGACCTGAAAAATAAAATGCAAAAATATGTGTTAATTATGGATAATGTGAGTCCTAGCGTTGAAGGGAAAGAGAGTGATTTGTGTGAAGTCTATGCACACACAAAGGATCAATAGCTGGTGTAGCATATAAACATTTCCGCGGCAAAACTGCATTGGAAACTATTTGCGTCCTTGAAACCAGAGAGGAAAAGTGAATTATACCTTTTGCTTTTGATAACATTCCTCGGTGGTCATCATCAAGGGTGGAACGCTTCCGTTCATTGAGGCTGTCGTGGTATGCGATAAAGATTTTTTTCGCATCGGCGTGCAGCGTGTAGGCAATGGGAGTCCTGTGTCCAAGAAAGACATTCGTCAAGACGTCGATAAACTTCGTTGTCGCGGGTGGAAGGTCCTTGAGCATTGCATAGTCATAGTCGACCTCCTCGGGTATCGCAATTAACTGTCTGTCGAGAAAGCCATCATGGTCGTCTTTATGGAGTAGCTCAATGACGTAGTTGGGTTGTAAGAATCCCGAGAAGTTGAATGCTGTCTGTTTCAGACAGCCTTTTACAGTTCTGAAATTCCTTGACCATGTTCCGCCGTTGTATAGGTTTAACAGGGTCTTACGATCTTGTGTACTGCCATTAGGCTTGAAGAGATCTAAGAGGCCGTAAAAAGACATCAGTTCATCGTATAGTCCCAGAACCTGTCCATCATTTTTTAGCATAATACTAAAAAGTTCTTCAAAAGAGAAATGATCGACGAGCAACTGTTTTTCACTATGGTCATCCTCATTTGTAGAATCTGCATCATCAGCGTCGCTTGCAATTTTTGCTTGTAGTTTCTGTATCTCTTTCACCAAGAGATTAAGCGCACCCGTTTTGTTGGTTCCCTTTCTTGATGCAATGACGAACCAGAGAATCGGTGGTTCCGACCATTCAGACCTTATCTCCACTCTTGTCCCAGTTATCATCAACGATGCAACAGTGGTGAGGAGAGGGTAGAACAGGAAGTCTTTGGGCACGCCAATCGACGAAGCGTGGGAATCAAGGAAGGTATTGCATCTTTGTGAACAGACCTGGTCCCAGGGTAGTTTACATTGTTGTGCAAGATGGATACGTCGAAGAGTAGTGGCTGTGTCTATGAGAACGCGATTCTTAGCACTTGAGAACATGTTGAGATTGTGCCAGAATTTTAGATAACATTCGTTGTATACTGGGCAACAGTTCCCTTGGGAGCATGATCCATGCACTAAAATAATAGATATAAGTTTACCGCTTTGCGGCGGATAATCTTAATTATTAGAGCTCATAATGACATGAATGCATGTGTATGGGATATTTGAGTTTGTTTAACTTCAATTTCATATTTAATTACCTATTATCTTTTAATATTTGTATCTTTTCGTACTGATAACGACACACAGCGCGAGCTTGAAGGGCATCGGATCGAAATCCTGACTTTCTGATTGGCAGAAAATGCAGCGCACTGATTGGAAGACACGCGATCCATCATAGTCGTGCGTTTCGAGCCAATTAGAAAGTCGGGATTTCGATCCGTCTAACTTCTAGCTCGCGCCGTAACAAAACAGTTGATGCGATAATTTCGAGGTTATAATTAATTGTGAATGCATGTGTAAGATATTTCGATGAAGTAGTTATAAAAATGTGATTAACATCTATTACGATGTTGTGAAATGTGTTGTTGATTTTATCTTTTAATGTGCTTCGCTTTTCACACTGTTAACGACACACAGTGCGAGCTTGAAGGGCATCGGAGATAATTTCGAGGTTATCATTACTCATGAGAGTTGTGAATGCGTGTGTAAGATGTTTAGATTGATTAGTTATAAACTATGGTTAACATCTATTGCGATGTTGTGAAATGTGTTGGTTATTTATATTTTTTAATGTGCTTCTCTTTTCGTAGTGATTTAACGACACACAGCGCGAGCTTGAAGGGCATCGGATCGAAATCCTGACTTTCTGATTGGCAGAAAATGCAGCGCATTGATTGGAAGACACGCGATCCAATCAAAGTATTGCGTTTCGAGCCAATTAGAAAGTCGGGATTTCGATCCGTCTAACTTCTAGCTCGCGCCGCAACAAAACAATTGATGCGATAATTTCGAGGTTATAATTAATTGTGAATGCATGTGTAAGATATTTCGATGAAGTTGTTATAAAAATGTGATTAACATCTATTTCGATGTTGTGAAATGTGTTGTTGATTTTATCTTTTAATGTGCTTCGCTTTTCACACTGATAACGACACACAGTGCGAGCTTGAAGGGCATCGGAGATAATTTCGAGGTTATCATTACTCATGAGAATTGTGAATGCGTGTGTAAGAAGTTTAGATTGATTAGTTATAACCTATGGTTAACATCTATTGCGATGTTGTGAAATGTGCTGGTGATTTTATATTTGCTGATGTGCTTCTCTTTTCGACACACAGCGCGAGCTTGAAGGGCATCGGATCAAAATCCTTAGTTTGTGATTGGCACCAAATGCAGCGCATTGATTGGAAGACACGCCATCCAATCAGAGTGGTGCGTTTTGAGCCAATTAGAAAGTCGGGATTTCGATCCGTGTAACTTCTAGCTCGCTCAACGAAACAATTGATGCGATAATTTGGAAGTTATAATTACATGAATTTTGAATGCGTGTGTAAGATATTCGGATTAATTAGTTATAAACTTTGGTTAACATCGATTGCGATGTTGTGAAATGTGTTCGTGATTTGATATTTGTTGATGTGTTTCTCTTTTCGACACACAGCGCGAGCTTGAAAGGCATCGGATCGAAATCCTTAGTTTGTGATTGGCATCAAATGCAGCGCATTGATTGGAAGACACGCATCCAATCAGAGTGGTGCGTTTTGAGCCAATTAGAAAGTCGGGATTTCGATCCGTGTAAGTTCTAGCTCGCGCAACGAAACAATTGATGCGATAATTTCGAGGTTATAATGACATGAATTTTGAATGCGTGTGTAAGATATTTAGATTGATTAGTTATAAACTTTGGTTAACATCGATCGCGATGTTGTGAAATGTGTTGGTGATTTTATCTTTTAATGTGCTTCTCTTTTCGCAGTGATTTAACGACATACAGCGCGAGCTTGAAGGGCATCGGATCGAAATGCTGAGTTTCTGATTGGCACAAAACGCAGCGCACTGATTGGAAGACGCGCGATCCAATCCTAGTCGTGCATTTTGAGCCAATTAGAAAGTCGGAATTTCGATCCGTCTAACTTCTAGCTCGCGTCCCCAACTCGTTGATGAGTGCTAATAGCACTACGTTATTATAGTAATTTTGAAAAGAAGGTGATGAAGGATGTTGTATTGACCTTCTCTGAATTAACGGCACTAATATATGCTTGCAGTCATTTCCCTGTGAAAACTCCAAAAGATGGAACTAATTTCGCGATACGTTAGTGAAAGCTGTAGTAGCGAAGATAAAACTGAAGTTCGAATCGGAGCTTCTCTTAAGTGTCGAAAGGCGAACCTGAGAGATTCAAATGCAGCAGCCCTGACATCTGCAAGTTGGTTTCGTCGTGGTTAGTTAAGAATCATCCTAAGGTTGTGGAACAGTGCGACGACAATGTTTTTTACAACAGTAGTGAAAGAGACGCTTTCAAGCCATTGGTTCTCATGCCTGTATCTTGGAATGCTGCGCAAGTCCTATCACCATAAGGAACAACCCGTGTTTCCCGATTGTTTATTCTTTACAAGGGACAGTAATTGCTGCCTCATTCTACGGAAAATGCAAAAAGTGCCCCAAAGTATATCACTACAGTTATTACGAACACGAGGAAAGCGAAGGAAGTCGGAGAATCTACTATGATTGCGCTTTAGAACAACTATACTTTCAAACTTCCAATCAAACGTTTTTTGAAAAAAGGATGGTGTTGGATATTGTTTTGAATGTAGAGATGTGCGCTACTTCTTTCGAGGCAAGAGCCGATGTTTATAATTGCCTGAACAAAGGTAAAGATATCGAGAAGCTGAGGTGCTAGAGAACTTTGCACGAAGGAAGGGCAATGGCAAACATATATGGGACTTAACGCAGACAGAGTAGAGGAATGCTATTTTCTTTGGAAAACCATCGACTTATTCAGGCGGGAGGGCTCATTGAGCCTTTTGGACATGAAACAGAGAGACATAACAGGAAAGCGGAGGTGTATGGAGGACATTTGCATCGATGCGTGGAACTTAATAAGCAGTTTGGACAACAAGTGGATTCACCATTCTTGCGTCACGAAAGGTTGTTGTGAAGGCTACGTGAGCGTAGATGGCCTTGAGAAAGTGTACAGGATGATGTGCGCCGCCCCGAAAGAGAAAGTGAAAGCGAGGAAGGACGAGGCTACGTTTGTCACATGCTGCACAAATACACCATTGCGTGGAGGGAGGTTTCAAAAAGCGTCCAAATACTGTGCAGACCACCAGCATCTAGAAGCATCTTCTAGTAGTTGTGCAGACAGTAGCGTTCCACCATCTGAACAACTACTGCAAGCAGGCAACATGCCAGCCCATGATGACCTAGAACACGAGAAAGAAGGATGCAAATCGAAGGAGAAGATTTCTAAGTACTTTGACAGAACTGCCGGTATTCTTACTGCTGTCAGGCCATGTGGCGTAATAGTTGCCACCAAGGAAATGTACACTTGTGAGTCATGTAGTCAGGTGTATGCTTTTTTGTTATTAACTTTCGGTAAAAATACCGACGACTTAGCTAGACTTCAGTATGTGGGGTATGATAGAGCATGCGACTTCCACCCATTCTTAAAGAACCTTTTAAAGAAGGGAAATGTAGGAGCAAGTATTCTTTTACAATTCGTTAAGTTTTTGGTTGACATATTTCATGTTATTAAGCATAAGGAAGAGTGCTGCATGCCTCCAGAGAATCCGCAATGTAAATACCACCCAAGTCTTGCCATCTTCGAGCGCATTAGAGGCACAAATACCGAATCAGCAGAACAAAGCAACCGCTTTTTGAATAAGTTCAAACATATGACCAACAGAATGAGTGAGTTCAAGTATAAAACCTTTCTTTGGTATATTGTGCAAACACGCAATGAGGTCGTGGAAGATAAATTGAAGGCACAAGGAAAGATGTAATTGAAGTATGTGAAATATCGTTGAAAGAAATGACTTCAGTTTTCTGCTAGTTTTATAAGAAGAAAGACAAAAAGACATGCACTGTATTTAGTTGAAGCAACAAACTTTAATGTGAAATAAAAAACACATGAAGGACAACTGAGTTGTATGAAATATGAATATTTGTTATCCAAAGAGAAGAGATAAAAGAAATCCAAGCTCCCCGTACCCCGCTTTGCAGCACAGCACACCATCGCAAGATCGCAGAGTAGCACAATCGCAGAATAGCACAGTCGCAGTAAAGCACAGTCACAGAAAAAGAATCGCAGAATAGCACAATCGCAGAATAGCACATTCGCAAAATAGCACAGTCACACTGGTCACAGAATAGCACAATCGCAGAATAGCACAGTCGCAGTAAAGCACAGTCACAGAAAAGCATAATCGCAGAATAGCATAATCGCAGAATAGCACATTCGCAAAAAAGCACAGTGACACTGGTCACAGAATAGCACAATCGCAGAATAGCACAATCGCAGAATAGCACAGTCGCAGAATAGCATAATCGCAGAATAGCACAATCGAAGAATAGCACAATCGCGAACATCCCGTGCCTCGCGCTGCACCCCGTATCCCGCGTTTTCTTTTCGGTACTCGCAACTCTAAGTTATCCCGCTCATCCCGTATCCCGCGCTGCATCCCGCTCACTCCGTATCATCATCCCGTATCGCGCGGTACGGTTCTGCTATTTAGCAGAGTAGCAGAATCGCACAACACGAGTAGCGAAAATGTAGATTCTGCTGTTTAGCAGTTATCCCGCTCATCCCGTATCCCGCGCTGCATCCCGCTCACTCCGTATCATCATCCCGTATCGCGCGGTACGGTAGATTCTGCTATTTAGCAGAGTAGCAGAATCGCACAACACGAGTAGCGAAAATGTAGATTCTGCTATTTAGCAGTTATCGCACTCCTCTGGAATGTTCGGCAGTGTAGTTCAAAATCTGGATCGTTTTGGCGAAGAGGCTTGTCCCAGGATTTGTTAACGGTTGAAATGATCTTCTGAAATACTTCCCCTTGTGTTATCGTGGTAATATTGCTAGCTATACCATCGATTCTGGCTTTCTTTACTCGAGGCTTTCTCTGTTGGCCTTCTAGGGCCGCCATTGCTAATTATGCCGAGAGAGCTCGAAGTGCGTTCCAAATATGGTTAAATCTTAACATGCTAATTAGTGAATTTTAATCACAAATCAACGCCGTTACACGTTTCAACTCCCTTATATGTTTCTGGTTAAAACGATTCCAGCTGACTAGAGTTTACCACAGGGATCCCAATATAAGTTGTTATTTATAATAACCGTCGAGAGTGCAGAAAAGAATTGTTTGACTGATCCTTTTTTATCCCTCTTTGGTGGAGTTGAGACTTTTGGAAATTGGGAAACGTCTGCGTAGAGCTTCAAAATTACAGGGGTGAGGTCGACACCACATAGATCAGCGCGAGTTTATAAAACTTCAGCCGAACGAATACTCACTGTCTTTTCTAAATAACTGAGAAGGCCCTGCCTTTCCTGAGACATTCTGCAAATGATAATAATAATAATAATAATAATAATAATAAGATATAGCATTACACCATAGTTTCAATGCTTTACATTTCCGTGCTCTACATGCTTTAAATACATCATATGTGCAAAAAAAAATGATTGGACCTTCACGTCTTCTCAGATCATAGGATGTAAAACCATAGGTCCTTGCCTAACCAGTCTCGCACCCAGACGTTATTTTTTTTGCGTCTCATGCGGTGATTTTCTCGTGAAAATCATTTTGGAGGCGTAGGGACTGGGAATGAGTATCACACGGCGCGCAATATGCGCGCCCTGTTAAGCCTATCCCACAACTCCCTGCGCGCCCTGCTAAAACTATCCCACAAATCTTTGCGCGCCTTAAAAAAAACCCGGAAAGCGTCACGTTGCGTAAAGTTTGGTTGCAACACTGGAAGGAGTCCGAGAGAAAATTCGAGAATACGAGAGAAAATTTACGATGGGAAATACGTCTTATTGGTACCTTTTAGGGGTCAAAATCAACTAAGCGAGGCCATTTTAGGTACCTTTAGGTAAAATCGAAAGTTCCCGACGAGCACCTCCCCCCTCCCCCCTCCCCCCGGGCCGTTTTGAGGCTATAAATTCAAGAGAGTTTTAAGGGGTCTCATTGCATAGTGAAATATCGACTTCTGTTTTCAGGTTCGCATCAGTTTTCAGGGCGAGTGTTGTGGGATCGAACACTTTACAAGCGACACATTTTCCCTTCCTTGTAACGAAGTTTTACTTCTTCCGTATGATTTGAACTTTACAAAAACACAAGCTCATTCTAAGCTCCTACCTTCTTAGCTGTTACATGTTATCATGGCAACAACGGATATAAAAAAAAACATTAGCCTTGAAAGCTTTTCTACTGCAGACTTTGTCAGGTTGTTCAAGGTAGAGTCACTATGATCCAGGGCCGAAATTCAAGCAAACTGTTAACCCTGCTTCACCAACTCCAGGATTGAAGAAGGCAAAGAACTAACCCACAGGCAACCCAAGCATAGACTACTGCGTCTATGCACTGTTCTAGGTAATTGATTATTTTGAAGATTTAAAACTGCAAAAATAAACAGTTAAAGAAGAATCTTTACAGCTAAAATCGTTGCATCGCGACCCGCGTTTTCAAAACATCGATTTGTTTTTGGCTTTTCTGTTCCGCCAATCAAACTATCTGAGCCAATGAAATTCTTGCTTAGTGCAGTCAAATGGCTTTTCTCTGAACTAAAGCCAGACAATGTCGCGACGGAAAGCCAGGCAACTGCACTAGGCGAAACAGGGCAAGAATCTGATTGGTTCATAAGGTTTGATTGGCGGAACAGAAAAGCCAAAAACTAAATCGATGTTTTGAAAACGCGGGTCGCGATGCAACGATTTTAGCTGTAAGATAACTGAAATGCATCCAGGGTTTCTTACTTTCCTTTTATGTAATTCTATGATTTGCGCTCACCATCATACGTCAAGGATCCTTCATATGTACACCAGCATTAGAATAGCTTATGATGCCGTGCCCAACGTGTTTGGGTTGCCTGCGTCTGCTCAAGCTTCTCCCCGTCTTCGGTACCCCAGAAACTCTCTCTTTATTTTTCGCCAAACATTACTACCGAAATCACTAAACTGCCGGCACCCTCGAAAATTCGATCAATCGTTTGTCAGTTTCGGTTCATTCGTCTGGTTGTTTTGATCGATCGAAATGGTCACGTGATATTTAAATTTTGTACCAAACAATGGAAAAACACGCTTTTTCCATTGTTTGATGCAAATGTAAATGTCACGTGACCATTTGGAGTGATCAAAACAGCCAGACGAGCGAACTGAAACTGACAAACGATCGATCGAATTTTCGAGGGTGCCGACAGTTTAGTGATTTCGGTAGTATCATTATCATTATCTTATCAAAAGGTTAAAAATCGCTCCCACTTGTTTCCTTGTACTCACTTATTTTTTCTTAATTATCTGTCTGCACTGTACTTTGGCGACTAAATGTTTCTTGGTAGCGACTACAATTTTAGATTTAGTCGCCAAAGAACAGTGCCGACAGATTATGAACTGACAAACTACATGTCGGTTGGCGGGTTAAAACCCTTTCACTCCCAAGGCCTAAATAGCAATTCTCTTTACTCAAAACAATACATCTCTGTATACACTTGATGGGAGAATTTGGTGCTCTACCGGTTCTTCCTCACTTATTGGATGACTCGTGAAATTCTCCCTTCTTGTCAATATGTTGACATAGTCGGGAGAAGTTTTTTTTATCACCTCTGGGAGTGAAAGGGTTAAAAAGCCCAGTCAACCGCTCCTTCGTTTACATTCGATATTAGAGGACGAATTAAGTGCGGGAATCTCGAAATAACTATCTACAGACAAAGTTTTATACTTGATTTATCGAATTCAATCAAGAACGTTGCTCTATATTCTCTAAATCAGCCGATGGAAATGGATGCTTTCTCTGACTCGGTATGTTGCTAGGCTGCCAAGTCGTAGCTGACCAATGGAAGCTTTCGCTATCCTTGCGACCAATTTTCGTCATTTGGCGACCACTTTATGCAAATTAGGAGCCACATGGCGACTGGTTAAAACAGTTAATTTCGAATCCTGCTTTGCTCGATTTTGGAAAGCATAAATATTCTAGCATGGGGGAGGGGTTCTCCACCAACCCTGCTATTTAAGCTTGTGAAATCTATGGTTCAAGGGTTCCACAGATAAACAAATCCTATAAATTCTCTGCTGATCACCACGGCAGCCTTTTCATACATTAACTGTTTTGAAATCCTGGATCACCACGGGTGACAATCCGCCTGCTTTCCGAGCAAGCTAGCCAAATGCTGCCTATCATATCAAGCAATGTAACTTAAACAAATCACGAACATTTAAGGAAAGTCAGAATACTCCTATAGCGCTGTTCACGCTGACGTCATCCTTTGTTATGTGCCAAGCAGAGATCGACTGGTTCAAAGAACAAAGGGCGCTATTCGATCTGCAGTTGGCACATTGGCATTAGAATGGCAATGTTGATAAATGGTAAATAGCGCTATAGTCCAATCCTTTGTTAGCCTGCCCTGGTATTGTTCTGACGGGCTTCCTGTGGTCCGGCCAGACCACAGGAAGCCCCTAAGAACAACTGCGATGAGACTAATGATTTAGTCCGCTCCCCTAAATCTTGCTCTAATACTAATTTTATTATTAAACTATTATCACATTCCATAAATTAGCTAGGTGGATATCCTTGTGGACTGTAATACTGCCCTGCTGCGTACTGGTCATAGCTACCAGGTTGTGTTTGGTAAGCAGCCTTGGGGTAACCTGCAACATAGTTAGTAGCCTGGGTCTGTTGCTGTTGTTGCTGTTGTTGTTGTTGTTGTTGTTGTTGCTGCTGCTGTTGTTGTTGTTGTTGAGGACTTGGCTGAAGTTGTTGTGGTTGAGGCGAGTAGGATCTTGGGTACTGATTTTGAGCTGAGACACCAGCCGCAGCATATCCCTGGACAAATCCAAGTGTTTAAATTTACTAAATGTTGTTTTCTTCACAACATAGTAGAGGTTAAGTCATTGGAAACCGGTCAAATTGGAAAGCATCCAATACCAATAGACCAAATCGACTAATTAAAAATTATTCCTGGAGCCCGAATGGGCTCTGAGTCAATAGCCGATGAGGCCGAAGGCCGAAAGGACAAAGTACTGTAAGGGAGAAGTTCAACCGTACCTGAGCCATCTGTGTGGATGGAGGGCCTGCCTGGCTGTAATCTTGACTACCAGATGCTGTGGTCTGAGCATAGCTAGAGGGGTAGGCAGAGGCAGCAGGGCTTTGACTGTAGGCTGCTGATGCTGGATAACTTTGCTGGGTGTTGAAGCTCTGCTGGAAAGAGGAAACAACAATAAGACCAAACAAATGAAATAACCAGAGAAAAGCTACTGTAACACAAGAAATATGAAAATCCATGAACGATGTATTTCACTAAGTCGATCCTGAAAAAACGGACCTGGGCTGGGGGGGTTAGCATTTGTATTGACAGCTATGGCTTTCTCATAATAACCCAGTTCATAGTAGGCTTTGGCATATCGAAAGTGGCCCTAAGACTGATACAGGTAATTTCAGAGGCGTACCTCACTGTAAGCCAGTTAAGGGTGTTTGGTTGCTATGGAAATTAGAAATTTGAAACAGCTCTAATTTGGCAACACTTTACTCAAACATGACCAATTTTGCACCATGACAACATCACAGGATAACAATTCCAACGATGACGTCATCAGGCCACACCCATGGTCACGTGACCGGGAGTAGAAAAAAGAAAGATTCATCTTTGTAAATAAAAATAGTGTACAGTAAGTCAGGAAGACAGGAATGGAATTGATTGTCTGCAATAGGCCACTTGCACTAACTGGGTCACGTGACCCTAACTACCTCTTAACGAGATGTTTTGTCAAAATCAATTCCAGAATACAAAGAACCAGGTATTAGTCAGAAACACAAGTTTCAGCTTAAAATCTCGAACCTGGAGCAAATGGCAGCAAGTTGAATTTTCAAGATTTTATTCAGAATGTATGGTATTTGGGTTACGTGACCCAGTTAGTGCAAATGGCCTATTTTAGGTGACTGTAATGTTTTTTGTTGGTGATGAAGATTTTTTTTTAATTCCTCCGCAATATTTTGTTCACTGAAAATGCAGCAGCAAAATGGCCAATTTCTACTATGCATCCCAGTAAAGCCTTTGGTTTTTCATCCCGCTGGCAACTGCTTCAATTGATCGTGTGATTGCTGTTTATGTAACCCCTGGTGCATTGTTTATGTACCACGTAATCAATACTTTTTGAGCATCAATTGTTTTGTTGCTCTCAAACAATGTTCATGCCCAAAAGTACATTGTATTGATCACATGGAACACAAACAACACATAATGTGGTACATAAAAAGCAATCAGACACGCAGCCACCAACAGGCCGAAAAACGATAGGTTGCCGCAGTCTACTGGGATGCATAGTAAACAAAATCGATCACTACTAGACAATTAGTAGCATGGCCGAGAATGTGGTGTCATGATTTACACTAACATTATGTAGGTATTGTTTTGAACAACCACTACTTACTTGTGACTGTTGTGTGACAGATGGAGCATATCCCTGCTGGGTCTGGGGGTACTGCTGCTGATTGCTATACTGTTGATTCTGTGGTGTTGTATATGGCTGGGCTGGCTGCTGATGGACGGGGCTTGGTGCACTTGGCGCTGATGCCTGTGGTACAGGCGGCTGTACTGGCGCTGCTGGTTTGGGCTGTACAGAGTATCCTTGAGTGGCCTGACTTGCGTTCTGTGCACTAAACTCTGTAAAAAAAAATAGTACAGTAGTGTTTTGTCCATGAGGCCAAGGCTGAATGGGCTATTGCCTCAGAGGCCATGAGGACGAGTACTTCAAAACTTTTTTAATGTAAACTACTATTTCCATATCGTGACCTGGAAATGAAATGATTATCCCCCTACCAGTTTCTCATTGACAAATAATTAGCATACAGTTATTATTTTACCTAGTTTTAAATTATTTGTATGACAATATTCCAATTTCAAGAGCATTTTGCTAAATAATGGGTGACACCAGAAAAAAATCCATACCCCACAGAAGTGGTCTAGACATGACCCCATCAATTCCTGTTCCTGTGAAATATAGAAGGGTTGTGAGGTCCCTCCTCCCCTCTGGAATTCCCTAATCCTCTTTTGGAGGTATGGATTTTTTTCTTGAATCACACAATATTAAGAGACTATGTAGAACATCCCATTCATCAAAATTTTATAATTTTCTACATTACTGTACACACATCTAGCAGCTTTTAAAAGAATTTACCCAGAATTGTAACACCGCTTTGATAAGAGTTCAATAATATAAATTATTTTCTTAAATTGCTTTGTCTATGTTTCACCCTTTAACTTTGGGGTAAGGTCAACAAGGGATCGAAATTTAAGAAAGGTCTTGAATTTTTCAATCAAGTGAATCGCAAAACCCAATTTATTACCAAATATGCATGCAAGTTCAAATTACTTTATTTAAAATTAAAATTTAATTATATTAATATGATTATGAGCTACCTGATTCATTCCTACTTGGTTTTGAGTTATTTTCACCTGCAAGCGGATCAAACATTGCTGTGTTGACAGGGGGAGCAAGTGGGGCAGAATCAGGAACATTCTTAAGTTGTCTAGTCGGGGATGGCGGTTTAACAATACCTGTTTGGAAAAGGAGGGAAAAGGAAATTTAGTGGATTTTACTTTCTAATCAACTTTCAATCATCAACTTTCGACTTGAATTGGTACTTTTAGTATTCAATGGTATTTATGTTTTACTCAATAGATTAACGATTAACAATACGATAATACGATACAATACGATAATCCTTATTTTATGAGGGTAGCATATTGATATGTAACAGTCTTCTAACATATAACCCTCGTGAGTGTGAGTGTCGTGAGTTCTGTAACACAAAAGGTTGGGCAACTTCTGACGGTCCTCATGGTTCTTTAATGTCCCTCTAGTTCTGGTTAGTGTAGTGTATTTGAGAGAGGGGACCTACGGTTTAACATCCTTATTTGAGTAGACATGAAGGTCTAACAAATGTACAAGCTCTTACATCTCTGTTTCCTTCTCTGTCTCCGCTTATTTCACTAGTGAAAAGCCTGCTTTACAGTTCAAATCAAGAAAACTAATAAAAATATTTCAATGTTCCGCTGAATAAAGCGATAGGAAATCTATTTTCTTTGCCCTGTGTTCTGGTATTTTCTGATTGGCTAATTAAGTATGCTTTGCACAGACTCATCCACTAGACAGGGACGGCAGAGCTGGGGACTACGGGGCTTTAGACCCCCAAAACTGTCAAGTTTTCATACATTTTCACTAAACTCAGCCCCCCCACCTTGCCATACAATCTTACTAATCAGCCCCCCCCCCCCCCCCCCCCCACACTTTGAAAACTGTTCCGCCATCCCTGCTAGAGCCTCATTACCATGTAATTGCTTTCTTCTGATCTCATGAAAGCCCTCGTCGTGAGATTTTGTAGTTTTTGGAGCTTATGTCAACCAGGTTGCAAATAAAACTCATGCACCACATTCAAAATGTTTATCAACATTGTAATGCTAATGTGCCAACCGTAGATTGAATAGCACCCTTTGTTCTGTGAACCAATCGATCTCTGGTTGGCACATTAATAACAATGGATGATGTCAGCGTGAACAGCGCTATAGAAAACAAAACCTCACCCTTACCATTAGTTTTGCTAACAACAGACTGCACCACCCTTGTCTCATGAGTTTCCCCTCCTTGTTTACCATCATATGTATCTAGTTTATCCAGCAGATAGATAACTCTGTCCCTTATGTGTGCAAGCTCACGGCGATACTCTTGTACCATAGTATGTTCTGGAGGTCTGGGAACACCATTTACTGAAGAGTAGAATTAAAACAAAAGATAATGCAAAGATCATAACCATGCCATAAACAAAGATAGTGCCATTTTCTACCATCTTTAGATACGGCTAGCTGGCGCAGTGTGTTTGTGCATGGCACACTGTGCATACGGTCTTAAGTTCGAGTCCTGGATCGACCAACCGTATCGACTTTTCTCTGTTCCGAGTAGCTTGCTTATACAGTAGCTTTGAATTCCTTTCACCTGGAGCTCTGATAGAGAAAGGGGGGTAAATAGTGCACCGTCTCCCCAATTAGTAGTGCACTCGTGCACAGCTAGAAGATTTGAGATGTTAATAAAGTTGCTTACTTGCTTTAAATCTTACAAACTGTGCCAATTTTAAACACTTTCTTTCACTGATTAATCTTCCTATCACAGGCCAGGATAATATCGTAAATACCAAACAATTCCTACTTCACACTGTCAGAGAAAACACTTGTGTAATAGAGATGGATTGCAATTGGAATTTGCTTTTATTTAAGGATAAGCTTTCTACATTAAGAACAAACAGACCTTGCTCAACAAAGCCTAAAAGCTAGCCGTGAGCGTTTATTATATATTTAAATAATAATAATATTGTAGTATACACAAATGGCCTGCAGATGGTTTAGAATAAACTGAAATATCACCATGATTCCAGTTTAGTGAATATCACTATGGTTTCGATCTTCAGATTATCTTTTATTTTATATTTACATTCCAGACGGAGAAATGTTGCAGGATACTGTAAAGCCTACGGAAACTCAAAATCACACTTGCTCACTTTATAATAGAGAACTTAGGAACCTGGAAATTTGATTATGTATTGTTTGTCCAAGTATCCTTACTTTACATAAAAAAGGATTTATTATGTTCTATATTTTTGCTGTGTTTTGACTTACATTACTACATAAACTTTATCTCTGTGGATTTTTGCATGGCTTACCTACAATGTACTCATTAAAATGGGGGCAGAAAGCATGAAGAGGCCTATTAACTTACCAAACAGGGTCACTCTTAGTATCCGACTCATGGACTTCGCAACTGACAGGTCAGAGCTGTCAAATATTGTTACCAAGTCACCATCTAAGAAAAGAAACCATTGCATATTACACATTATATTCAATAATTTTTATTACTGTGACACAGTTCAGACATCAATCTTTTGCCACCTTGAATCTAATTGTGAGAATTTCTATGCAGTATATCAAATGTTTGGCTTTTAATTCTAAGAATATTACTTTTTTACAAAATAAATTTTAGTGGTACATAAGAATGAGCCTCATAGCAATTATTTTACTGATGATTTATTCATAATCCCCAAAAATTAGAAAAATACTATGCCTGTCCACCGTCATGCTACACGGCCGTGGTAAACAAATGCGCAAGGCGTTCCTCGCTTTGCCCTGTTCTGTTGCGCGAACTCAAAGAACTTCACAATGGCAGTCAATGAGCACAGCAGTGAAGTATGTGCCAAGAAAATGATGAACTTCAAATGCTAACAAAGTGGCTCCGATGTATTTTTGTGTTATACGAAAATCGATACCACGGCCGCGTTGCATGACGGTCAACAGGCATTTTTTAAAGACCCTGTGTCCAATGGGTGTGACAATGTTATGATCTGTTTGCTGCATTGATCTATACTGTTCGCTGTTCTATGACTTCATATCAATTAAACCAGTTTTAGACCATAGGATTGATCAAAATTCCATGAGATTTAGAAAGATCCAGGAAAGATAAAGTTCACTACTTTTATTTGTCACACACATCAGACAATAATGTGTAGTTTATTTATAGATGCCACTCTCATAGTCATGGTCATGGAAAGTCCCAATAAATTTTGTTAGTTACCAATGCCAACAAAGTTAAAACTTTGGATTATACTTTTGGTCATAGAAACTCCCGGTATACGGAATATTGAGCTTATATATTTAAGTATGGTGAAGTTAGACATTTCATTTTTGGTCATTTCTGCTCTGTCTATGACCCTGCAATACAATACAGGTCATTCCACGTCAAATCGACCAAGGCCGTAAGTTGACCCTCGCCGATTTGCATAATTTGCACATTTTCAGTACCTTTCAAAGTCAATAACAAGATTCCAAAATTTCAGTGTCAAGGACTAAATAGTTTTCGAGATACAGACCCGTGAAATTAAACCAGTTTTAGACCATAGGATTGATCAAAATTCCATGAGATTTAGAAAGATCCAGGAAAGATAAAGTTCACTACTTTTATTTGTCACACACATCAGACAATAATGTGTAGTTTATTTTTAGATGCCACTCTCATAGTCATGGTCATGGAAAGTCCCAATAAATTTTGTTAGTTACCAATGCCAACAAATTCCCACAGATTTGCCACCACTTGTGTTACATGATTGTTGTTTTGATATTTGCAGTAGAACAGAAGGTTACTGCAAATATCAGCACATAACTTTATATTACAGTTTACAGAGACCATGCTAACAATGAGATCTATAATGATTATTGATCATCTTTTCTAATTAATTAGAAATGTGACAGCGTCTACAGTGTTTAATTAGCACGTTTAGAATGCCTAAACATCATCCATAAAAGTATATTTTTGTCACGAAATACATGTAGGACAGTTTCACAACAGGTCAAAAGAACTAAAGCTTACCTACTGAAGCACAAACACGATATTTTCGCTAACTCGATGCGTAAGCGTTAGTCAATAAGTAGACGTAGAAACGCGGGTAATTCCAGCAAATTACTTACCCTCGTCTTTATACTTTATCAGCACATCATCGGTACTTTTTAATTTCCCACGAAACACTCTTTGCATCATCAGTAAAAGTTCATCGTAAGTCAAGTCTTCGTTGTGAATCGGAATCTTTCGGATATCGTCACCAAGCTGAGCTTTTATGATGAGTTTTCCCGACAAATCACTTGAGTAGCCGCAAAATTGAAGGCAGCCGCTCCTCTACTGGGCCCAACAGTGAAGTTTTCGGCCGTATAATTCATGTTTTTGAAGGCCGTTTTGGGCTAAAATCTAGAAGTTTTCAAAAGGAAATTCAGATTGCGACGAAGATGAGCTCACTCGAGCTCACTGTATTTTGGGCGCTGGGGCCTGGGAATGAATGACATCACTACAACACAGGAAACCCACAAATCCATTCGAGAAAAGCAATTTAAAAAAAAAGTGGTAACAGTGGAATATAAATAAAAAATAACAGAAAAAAGAAACATCTCTTTAGGATGAGATTAAGTTAAAAAGATGTTAATTTTGTATTTAAAAATTCTATAGCAAAAAAAAAAACGAAATATAAAATTACTTCTCTGGGTTGCCTGTGCGAAAAATTAGGAACGCCTGGTCGAAACCTGCTTCAGAACTGAGTTGTTCCCAGATGGCTCTGCCAAGGGGATTTTTGTGTATTTTCTAGAGGAAAGAGGCGCAAATAGCCGTTAGAGGAGCGCAAGGGATACGTAGAGTATTTAGAAGAAGCTACAAAAAAAACCACAAAGGTAAAATACAGGAGAGAAGGGCTGGTTTTTATGACAAGTGACATACAAAACTTATGCACTAGTGATTTGTTTCCACCGACCCCCAACCCCCGCGACATAGCAGGGGAATATGAAACAGATGTTGTCAAATTTGAAATAATTCCACCACCTACCAGGGGAGAACGCCTTGGCAAATTCCCTACACCCTGGGGAAACATTTCCTACACCCAAGGGACAAATTCCACCCCCCACAAGATGGATACAAGAATGCCCGGGGGGGTACTCCCTATATTGGACTATACGGGGATGCTCGGCCGAAAGGGGTAGGGTGTTCAGGCTGGAGGTATAAGAAAGGGGTAGGGTTTTCAGGCTGGATATAAGAAAGGGGTAGGTTTTCAGGCTGGACTGGGTATAAAGAAGGGGTTGGTGGAAGCAAATGACTAGTGCATACAACACTTGTAAGTTATTTGCGATCTAAGCTCTGTGGGTAATGTCATACTGTGAAAGAACAACATTTTAGAAGAGGTGACATGATTTAATTTCAATATTTACATGTACTTATTCTACTTTTTACAGCGACATCTGCATATTTCTTTCACAGAACTACACACCCTGAGCTTGGATCGCCTGTGACTGAATGTCCTGAATTTCATGAGGAAGTATTGAATTGGAGGAAAATGGCCAGACTTATGGATGCCTTAAAGCAAGACAAACAACACTGTGCACTTGTAAATAAATATGCAGACCTTGGTGAAGTTCAGCACTTACTCAAGTCACTTGATTCACAATCTTTCAGTATTTCAACTTTCCAAAAGCTTCAAATACTCATGTGAAAAGTTTTAATTGCCTTACTTTAAATGGGGAAAAAAATTCCCACCACCAAAACAGACTACTAGTGGTTTGTTCGGGTTTTATTTACTGGATGCAGCATCACTCATACCAGTTCTGGCACTGGACATCAGAGCTGACAGTAATGTTCTGGACATTTGTGCAGCCCCTGGGGGTAAAAGTGTAGCTATAGCACAGACATTATCAAAACAAGGATTGTTAGTAGCAAATGAACCTTCAAATTCTAGGAGAGCTAGATTAAGAAAAGTAAGTATGCTAAATGGGAGAGTTCCCAAGAATCGAAAAGGGAGCACAGCCCCTATTTCCTCCCCATTCATACTTGTCTAATACTGGTACACTAATTTATGCATGGCATTTATTTTTATCGCTTTGCATCATTCTGTATTATACTCGATTGTTTTGCCCCTGACAGAGCGGAAATGACCTGCTTAGATCACTAAATGTCAAATAGTAAGGTCAGGTTAACTCAGATAAGCTTGATTTTTTAGCATACAGACTCCTCATTGGATTAAAAACAGAATATCAATTATGAGTTTTTTCTAATGGATCCTTCTCTGAGATATCAGGCTTTAAACTTGGTTTCTGTACCATTTTAAGGGAGAATTAGTACTTTGATCAGGAATTATGCAAACTTTGCTCAATCATATCTAAAATTCATATTCCTCAATTTTGTTAAAACTTTGGAATTATACTTTTGGTCATAGAAACTCCCGGTATACGGAATATTGAGCTTATATATTTAAGTATGGTGAAGTTAGACATTTCATTTTTGGTCTATGCCCCTGCAAGGCCGTAAAAGTTGACCCTCGCCGATTTGCATAATTTGCACATTTTCAGTACCTTTCAAAGTCAATAACAAGATTCCAAAATTTCAGTGTCAAGGACTAAATAGTTTTCGAGATACAGACCCGTGAAATTCGTTGACCACTCCCCTTGTCCTGAGTGAAACTCGCATTTTCAGTCGCTGGCAACCCTACTCGCATCATGACAAGTCGCAAAATCGTATCTGTTTGGTAATCTGTACTGCTCACACTTCTCATAACAGCCATTAAAGCCACCCTAAAAGTCTTTGAATGTGTTATTTTTTCGCGCCAAACATCGGTCCAAAATGCATCTCATTATCTCGGTGATATTTTCTGTAAATATTTTTTTAGCAAATTGTTACGTTTTCGTACGGCATATATGTGTGGAAACAACTAGCAGTATCAACGGTGATGACTTAGCGGGTTTGTTTCTGTTTATTTCGAGGCATCTAAAAACGCACTGTGGCAAAAGTCCTAAAATTACCATATTTTCGGCCTTAAGAATCGGACGGTTGACAGTTAGTGTAGACCACGATATTTGAACTAAATATTCTTTCATCCTTTCTTTTTACGTAAACAAATTTCTAACACCTATGTCGGACTCCTTCACTGGCAAATAATCAGATGAATGATCCATGGTTTGACAATGAAACTGACAATAATATGAATTGACAATGTTGAAAAAATACATATTAACAGGTATTAGAATTTCGTTTAAAGTTTGCAATATTAAATCAGGTGAACAATCTTTATGGCATTGCAATACACCGTACATATGATTAATAAAAATGACAAAAAGCGTGTTCATTTTAGTCTATTTTGAATGACTCAATCAACTGCAAAAAGGACCAATTTTCGTGATTACCGCGGCAATCTTTAGCAATTAGCGAGCTGAAGTTTCCTTTTTCTCTTCATTTGTAGTATTATTGCGAGTAATAAAGAAATATTAGAACAAATTCATTATTGCTGTCGTTCGGCGAGTGTAGTTGTGGTTTCAGTCCCTCCAATGATGTCAAGTTGTTGTTTAGCACCCTGCACGATAGGGCGCAGTCTAAATGAGGTTTGCCACAAGAAAAGTTCCTGTAAAGCAATGGGGCTGCTTGCGGCAACATCTTTGAGTTCGGAAAGTATAGATTTGTTACAGTTGCGATGCGGTATTAAGATCAATGACGAAGATGTGGTGTGTTATTACCATGAGAAGTGTTATCTCTCGCACTATGACAAATTACAGAGGTACTGTTGCGACCCATTCGAGAGTCATGCGAAAAAGATATCTAGTAAGTTTTCTAATTAATGGTGCTGCATTTCAAATTCAACGCTGTACTTTTTTCTCATCGGCATACCTGCCAACCCTGAAAACTCCAAAACCGGGAGATTTTGTCTCAACCCGGGAGATTTTGTCACAATACAACAACTGTATGATTAAATCACAAGAAATTTACCCGGGAGATATACAGTAAATATATGGAAAGTTTCAATTTTGTTCCCGGGAGACTGAGGGTTAAAACCGGGAGTCTCCCGCGTAAACCGGGAGAGTTGGCAGGTTTGCATCGGTGCTATCTCTTCCTTTTAAACAGAGGGTCTGGTTCCCATTGGCGTCTAGACTACAGCTCAGACCTGGACAAAAGTTGTGTTGCAACTGCAAAAAGAAAGCCTTAAACGGTGTTGCTTGCTCGTTGGGAGAGGCTGATGAACAATTTGGCAATGTTACTGATGTCGAATCAGATATTGATTTTCAAACGAAACAAGAAACCGTAAAATCATTTAACGAACATCTAGAGTACCTTCAATGTTCGCCCGTTAAGGCAGAAATAGCGGAAAGCAGGAGGGTTGCGTACGGAAAAGAAAATTGGAGCGGATTCACAATGCCGTTAAGGCCAAATGTGCCAGGGCCCTCGATATATATTTTTACATATGATGTACATTTAAAGCATGTAAAGCACCGAAATGTAAAGCATTGAAACTATGGTGTAATGCTATATTTATTATTTTTATTATTATTATTATTATATAAGCCAGGAATTACTTGGAATTCAATCGACTGAAAGATGTGAAGACTTTGACCGCTTTATAATTCTTTTGAAAGGAAAAAATTGTGCGACTGAGACACAAAAGAAAAATCAAATTGTTAACGCTTACATCGGAAAGCTGGACCATAGAAAAGACAGTGCAAGAATTCAATGTCACCAAATATATGGTAAAGCAGGCCAAGAAACTTAAAGAAGAAAAGGGATTTTGGCTGAGCCCGCGGCAAGCTACTTCTGATCGCGTGAGAGACTTTTTCGAATCGGACGAATATTCGCGGATGTGCCCGGGTCTTAAAGAATGCGTTTCAATAAAAAAAGAGAAAGGGGAAAAGATTATGAAACAAAAGCGGCTGTTACTTACAAATATTCGCGAAATGTATGTCGAATATAAAAGCAAGTATCCCGAGGATAAAGTTGGATTTTCGAAATTCTGTCAATTGCGGCCACGTTGGTGCGTTACTGTTGCCGCGCCCGGTTCCCAATCTGTTTGCGTTTGCGAACAGCACCAGAACGCAAAACTTATTGTTGCTAGCCTTCCAAACGACAGCATGCATTATACAGAGTTGCTCAGTGAGGCTGTTTGTAGTTTGACAAATCGAGACTGTATGCTTGGTGTTTGCCTGGACTGCCCTGGACCGACTGCTGTAAGCGCTTTTGTAACAGAGTTGTTTGAAACTAATGGTTTGAGCTTGATGATGAAATAAGTTACAAGCAGTGGGGGAAAGTCAACAAAAGGTGCACGCTTATAAATTTGACAACCACGGTAGAGGAATTTATATGTACAGCAACCAATGTGTATGATACCCTCCGATCACATCATTTTACCGCAAAAGCGCAATCGGCTTATTTAACTGATTTAAAAGAGAAGCTGTGTGAAGGAGAGGTGGTGGTCTTCGACTTTGCCGAGAACTTCAGCTTTATCATACAGGATGCTGTGCAGGGCTACCACTGGAACAACAGTCAAGCCACACTTCATCCTTTTGTAGTCTACTTTAGAAAATCAAATAAGCTCGAACACTTAAACATATGTGTCATTTCAGACTGCCTGAAACATGATACAATGGCCGTCCATGCCTTTATCAAGTCAGTGATGCCTTATCTCAAGACATCCTTGCCAGGAATACGCAAAGTTTTTTACTTTAATGACGGATGTTCGGGCCAATACAAAAACTACAAAAATTTCCTCAATCTTTGTCACCATCAGTCCGACTACCAATTAGATACAGAGTGGCACTTTTTTGCTACTAGCCACGGGAAAAGCCCGTGCGACGGCATTGGTGGAACTGTCAAGCGTCTTGTTGCTCGGGCTAGCCTGCAGGCGACAACCGGGGGTCACATTTTGTCTCCCTTGGAAATGTTCAACTGGGCGACAGAAAAAATTCCAGGGATAAAGTTCTTATATCTGTCCGATACCGATGTGACCCGCAATGCAATCCAACATAATTTGGAAGCACGGTTTGCCACCGGAAAAACAGTTGCTGGAACTCGGTCACACCATGTGTTTATCCCCATGGCTCAGGATGGGCTGAAGATGAGAAGGCTATCAAGTGATATAGAATTTAAAACTGTAGTGTTCTAATGAGCAATTACAAACAGAAGAAATTGTTTTTGTGTCGCTCTGTAATTTCTTTCTCCAAATTGGCCTAGCCTGAATTTTAACTATTGCTAATTTCATTGTCAAACCATGGATCATTCCTCTGATTATTTGCCAGTGAAGGAGTCCGACATAGGCGTTAGAAATTTGTATACGTAAAAAGAAAGGATGAAAGAATATCTAGTTCAAATATCGTGGTCTACACTAATGTAAGTAAAACAATTATGAAAAAAAAATCGTGACCCTGAAATTCATATGAAGGAAAGGTTGCAAGATACAACAGCATGGTGACTGACATGAGAGGAGTCCTGTGACATCATGAAAACAGAACAAGAATATAAAGAAAACAAACATGGGCAAGGTTGCTTTATGGGCAAGGATGCATTAAGCAGTTGCAAAAAAATGTGCATCCTCCGCTAGAATTCCAGGGCATGTGGCCCTTGTACCGGAGCAAAATTCCTGAGTGGGTATCCCAGAAATATGGAATAGGCCATTTGCACTAACTGGGTCACATGATCGAAATCCCATACATTCTGAATAAAATCTTCAAATTCTACTCGCTGCCGTTTGCTCCAGGTCAGAGATTTTATGATGAAAATTCAGTTACTGGCTACTATCAATTCTTTGTTTTTCTGGAACTGATTTTGACAAAACATCTCGTTAAGAGGTAGTTTGGGTCATGTGACCCAGTTAGTGCAAATTGCCTATTCCAGGTGGGTTAACACTTACAGGATGGTTATGAGTATATTCACTGGATTTCCAGGGTGGTTAGGACAATTAGAAATTTCCAGGGTGGGTAGCAAAAACTATTTGGTCCTCATCAGGGTGTTCAGATCCTTTCTGCAACATCCCAAATAGTCACACGATGCTACCTTATTGATGTGGGATTATTGATATAATACATGTACCTCTCTTGTACCCTTGAACCTTTCGCCATACCTTAAAGGCCCATCACCAACCGACAGCCTTTGCGGACTCTTAGCCAATCAGAGCACCCAAAAAACAATGGATCAATTTGAGAACAAAAGAAAACGGGGCACAAAGGCTCCTGGTTGGTGATGGGCCTTTAAGGTGGCTCCCGAGTATTTATTGCAGAAATAGACCTCAACTTCTAGCGTATGTTTGACCATGAAAAATTACTCCGATTTCCACAATTGTTGGCATCAGGAATTTAGCATCAGGTGCGGGGAGGCGAGCACACTGAGCTCATAACAAGTGGGTTTTCTTGACATTTGTGTTGAAGCGAAGAAACACCGACTTCTTTTGGATAACGTTTCTCAATATAGTATTGGAAAGAGGAGCCCAAAACTTTGAAGTATCTCAGTTGGTTGTGCTCTACCTCTCACGAAAGAGATTTGCGAAACAATTCCAGCAATTTAGCTATTTCGAGTTCGAATTGAATATTACAACAATAGCACATTATGGACAAGATATTGCTCTCATTCGTTTATGAAATATCGCTTTCTGTAGGTTCTCGATTCTATTCTCTTATTTAGATAAGTAAGAGTGAAAGATCAGCCGAGATATCAGAAAAAGTGCTCCACATTTTTCTGATATCTGCGCTTGGCACAGTAAAGAGAAACACCATTAGACATTTTTAAAAGTAAAATTATAACATCGTTTATAACTTAAATCGCATGGGAAAAGCTGACATGGGCATTTCTATGAGGAAACCCTTATTACTATGGATGCGTTTTTAGCTAGTAATAAAACAATTCACGGTCGAATTTTCAAGTTATTTCAGTTAATCTAAAAACACCTCTTTTGGCAAATTTAAAATATCCCAAACAGACGAGCCTAATATATCTAGTGAACTACACCATTTGGTAGTACAGAGGTAGCTTAAGTTCTGTGCCAAAAATTGTGGAAATCGGAATAATTTTTCATGGTCAAACATGCGCTAGAAGTTTAGGTCTATTTTCTGCAATAAACACTCGGGAGCCACCTTAACACTCACAACTAAGGTTCCACTCTTCAATATTCATATTGTTTATTTCATTTAGTGTCATCATATTTTTCTTTTTATACTTTGCAATGACTGGCGTATTTCATCTAGGTTTGAGTCATGGTCTAATAACTCAAAAATATATGTCTTGGTCTGTTGACTCAACAACCAGTTTGAGCAGGTTTGTCTGCTTTTCAGGCAGGTTTGCGTCATGGCTAAGGACTATCCATCCCATGCACTTGGAACCATCTTCAGACACCTTAGAAAAGCAAAAAAAATGGTACGTTACAAAGCTATAATGTACGCTATTTAGATGGCTCAACATATGCCTGCAAGCACACCCATTTCTTGCTTCAGCAAGTCGTCAGTAAGGCAGTCTCTGTTTCACCAACATTTCTGGAATTTTAGCCATGGAAAACATTCTTTGTAGTGGTGAATTTAGGGGTGGGCAAGGTGGCCGCGGCCCCACTCTTTCTCTGGAGATTTTCCCATACATTTACGTTTTCCTCGAGGGCACTAACAAATTCTGCATTCTGATTGCTTCATATAGAGCGCGCACCTAGGTCACGGAAACCATTTTCGCGCGCTTGTTTTCATCGAAAAAATCAAGTTTTTGAGTTGAAAAAAAAAAAGTCATTTACCGGCTTTAGGTCGATCCGTATAGGAAAAAAAACTGTGACCTCGACCTGGAGCAGTTTCCAGCCCTCGGTCACAGTTTACCTATACAGACCTCCCAGCTGGTAAATAACATATGTATTTGCTGATGGAAATTTGCAATTAATGGTCCTTATATTTTCACTATCCAGCCTCCCTTTCCGAAATTTCTGGATCCGCCTTGCTTTGTACCCCATTCACACAAAACGTCTATAAAGAGAGGATATTACACGGTGGCGCGAAGATATGGATTTTATTTTCGAGTGGCAAGAACAATATTGTTTTTGACACGAGAAAATGAAATCCATATCTTCAAGCCACCGTGTAATGTTTTTTTATTATATGGATTAGAATTGACATAGCGGCAAAATATTACAAATTGAACAACTCACTTGGTAAAGTCGAAAGTGTTTATTTGTGAAATGCTCCCTGTTGAAATAAGGTTTTTCTCTTTAGAACTAGAACAAAACTTAGTTTTGTGGCTTAAAACTCGTATGACCGAGCGAGCGAGATTTCACTGCAGACGAAGTCAGGAAACAACACTGCAAACGTGCACATCCGGGATATTCGGTACATAACTTTTCCATATTTTCACTAGTGAAGATATGGAAAATACGAGTGTTTTAGTTTCCGGTAAAACACTGGCATCCATATAATAAATGGAATTATTTATGCTAGAGGCAGTTTTAGCTGTGATATGTCAAACGAAGAAACAGTTTCAGCAGCCTAATTCTGGCTTTAGCTGTGTAGTTTTCTGTGAGTGCATTAAACAAAATTCAAAGGATTGTTTTAAAAGGCCAAAGGTCAAAACATTGTGCGACCTTAAATGCGTAAATGGATAAACTGGTCTATTTCTGGTCGCCAAAATGGCAGCTTAGCGAGACCAAAAGATACCTTTGGTTGCAGTTGCCCCAAGGCGTCTCCAAACTCGTCATGGATGTGTGTAACTATTGTCTCTTGCCAGGCATTGTCGGTGTTTCTAGGATCATCCTCGTACCCACAATAAACCTAAAAAAAGTGAATTATATCGAAACGTTATTCTATTGGCAGACGGAGAAATACTGTATAAACCTAATTCAAAAGGTTGCTTTGGCGTTTGGTCTTTGGTGTTTCAATTATAGTGCGAAACAAGGAATTCTTTGCTCCAATGGCCAAAGACCGATGCAACCTTTTCTGAATTAGGTGTATAGCGCGGCCCTAACTCAAAGGGCCCTTAACGGCAAGAACGCTTGGACACTTTCCAGTTTTATGGCAATCTATCTGATTTGGGGGGTAGTGCAGAACAATGAGTAAAGCAAGAATATAACAGAGATAGAAAGGTAGTCGGGCGCCGATTTAGAAGCTCATTTGCTTACAGTAAAAAGCTTAGAAAATATATAACGCTTCACCCAAAGTTCTTTAACGCCCCCCCCCCCCCCCCCCACACACACACACCCCCTAGTTCTTATTAGTATAGTGCATGCATGCGAGATGCAGGATCTAACTGCAACGGTTTAACTTCCTTCTCCGAAAAGACGCGAAGTTCTAAGCATTTGAGATGTTGGAGCAAAAGCACCATCTCAATTATTTGAGCAGGTGCATAAAGTAATAAGTGTGCATACTCGCCGATCTAGCTGCTATCTTCTTCCCGGCACCAGAATGTCAGAGAGTACCTTTTGGGAGGGCAGAGGGACTGGCCCTTTAGAGGCTACCGCGCTCGGTCTCCGAGCATAATGGGCTGTTCATTTTAGATTCCTTATCCCCTTATCGTCGACGAACCTGGAATTTCCATAGGAGTCGTTGTGTGTGACCCTGGAATTTCAGCAGGGCCTTTCTTTTTACCCTGGAATTTCCACAGGCGACATAAGAGAATACGGAATTTCCACAGGGGCTGCTTCAAATTTCCACAGGGGGTGTGCAGAAGCCTGGAATTTCTACAGGGAGAGCATTTTTCGAAAATTTTCAGTTCCCCGATAGGGGGGTACGGCCAGCTCAATAGGTAAGTTATTTTAAATACCTCATTTCTTCCTCTGAAAATGGCTTCTAGGCTTTCGGACATCTGTTCCCCTCGTCCTGTTATCTGCTCTAGCGATTCGCCTGCCAGGTCAGACAACTCCCTCTTGACAATATCAGACACGTTCTGTCCAGCACGAATTTCACCCTGTTGATAGCAGAACACAGGAATCCAGAAGATGGTTTTCTTCTATTTTGTGAAATTTAACTGGTGCAGTAAAGAGGCCGAATGCTAGTCTACTTAACGTGCATATACCATACCTACCGTAGTGTATAAAATGACAAAGTCTGTTATTGAAAAAAAAAAGAGGTCGTATTTCCTGACTTGGCGCTCATAGCCTGAGTATCAGGCGGAATTTTATTTTTCTGTGAGAAAATGAGAGAAGAAAAATAGAATTACGCCTGACACAATCACTTGTCGCGGCGCCTTCCGCCCCCTTCAAGGCGGCTGTCAAAATCATATCAAAAATTGTCGTCAGCTGTCATCGCCTATTGTCTCGCTCAAGTACGTTTCCCTGAACCAAAACCAAAACAGTCGAGCTTGGTTGTTTTCTTTCGTTTGTAAAAGATCAAGCTTATTAGATATGGCTCAAATCCGGATCAGTACACTTATTTTCTCCAACAAAAGTATCTGGAAAGCTTGGAGCTCGGTCGGTTATTTTGGGAAACCTGCTTGAAAGTCAATCAATCAATCAATCAATCAATCAATTTATTTACAAAATAGAACAAAATAGTGTTACACACAACCTGCTAAGGAGTGTAGGTTTGGTCGAGGGTCGAGTGTCGAGGGTAAGACGTCGAGGGTTGAGGGTAAAATGTCGAGGGTCGAGGGTAAAATGTCGAGGGTCGAGGGTAAAATGTCGAGGGTCGAGGGTAAAATGTCCATTTTTTTTTTTCTTTTTCTCAGGGTCGATTTCTTTTTAAATGCAAATTCTCGTTTTTCCCCGCTTTATTCGCTCACATGCCCGCATGTTGGTGAAAGCGTTCTTGCAGATGTTTCTTCAGACTTGCCGCTACAAGTTTTCTTATCGCAGACATTTGTCAATCAAACCTTTTGCTTCGCTAATTAGACTGCACGTGAAGGGAAGCAAAATCTTCTGTTTAACCGTGGAAATCTCTAAAGTTAAACAGCAAAATTCGAAGCAAACTTGCCGAGTCTGAGTATTTTGGGCAAGAAAAGATTTTAATGTTTTGCTTTGATTCAATCTTCGGGAAAACCAAGATTTCCGCGGCATTTTCACAACCTATTTCTAGCGCTCACTTCACTAGAGTGCTTCGTGAAAGATCGCAAATGATATTCGACCTAACTTCATTTCGCTTCGTTTTATTGTGCAACCTATCCCTGAGTCTCCTAAAGTTAGCTGTAGTATAATGAGTAGCATGGAAGCAAAACTAGTAAGTGCTGGGTATAAAATCACGTCGGCGATTGCTTTTTCTGCGCTGGCAGCATATCGCAATGGGACTACCAACACTCCAGTTCATTGCCAGTTGAAGAACGCCGTGCTCAAAATCTTCGAAAAACACCAGTTCGATGAACGTAGAGTGGACTTCCTTTGGTTTGATATTATCTCAGACCAAAAGATTTTCTTGTTGTTAATTCTCATTTGTGTTCTCCTGTTTGAGCAAGATCCGCGTGCTTACACGCTCGGTACGAGCGTGGCGAGGAAACCTTTCTGAGAACTCCTGGCGAAAAAGCACAACAAATCTGCCACAGTTTTAGGGAATTTGATTTTGAAAAAGATTGCCCGAAATTTACGCCTGGAGTTTTCGGAAAACATTTTGTTTTATCCCGCTCCGCGAAGGTATCGAAAAGGTGGAAAATTCTCAGCACAACTGTGTCGGAGTCTATCCACGTATCAGTCAGGAAAACCAAAATTTGCATTCTTTAAAAATATTTCAACTTGTATCACGGGAAAAAATTATTTCATTTATTTGCAGAAAAAAATTGGACCCTCGACATTTTACCCTCGACCCTCGACATTTTACCCTCGACCCTCGACATTTTACCCTGACCCTCGACGTCTTACCCTCGACACTCGACCCTCGACCAAAACCTACACTCCCTGCTAAGTAGCTGAAAGCTAGTGTGGACAACGTGGGAACTTCGGCGAGCGGGTCTCGATGTGTGCAGGAAATTCCGCAAGGAAATTTCTACTACAGAACTGCATAAGCTTATCACGAGCTCAAAGGACCGGTTTTTTTTAGCGAAAGCTGCCGAATCCTGCGGGGACAATTTAGCCTGAGCTAGAGAAGATTTAGCGCTGCCGAGCAGGTTTCTTTGTTATCGTTGATCTTCGAGGGATGCCGTTGAAATTCCCTACGCTTTTAGCACGACTTGCTGCTTTCGGGCCTAGTAACGATACTCGCAAGGGTCTTCTCTCCATCTTTCTAAAGCCAGAAGCTAGCGTACAGCATCGGTGTTGATAAATTAGCGTTTGTCAAAAGCAGTTGGCAAAACTACTAGAATTTGAGGCACGCGGTCTGCTCTTCTTTTACTTGTATAGCAGGAAAAAACTGTATTCCAGATTCTACATCATCTTCAAACTCTCTTTCGTCCATATTCCGAATTTGAAAGGACGAATTTATTAAAATCTTTGCGTTCGTGTTTCCGAAAGATTCCTCTCCCATCGCGGCTTGTACTCGAACGAGCAAACGCTTCCAGTTTCGCTTCCGGTTTAACTCACGTGACGCGTCCCTTTGTCTTTTGGCCAATCAGCGCAGCATTCAGATTCTGAATGTTGAACATGAACTTTGAATGCATTTGTGTCAGGCCCTCTTCCCTCCTTCTCTTATTTTTTTTTTCGAGGGGAGGGTCCTGATACTCAGGCTATGGCGCTCACACTACCATAGACGAGTTGTTGCCCTCAGTTGCATCATGGGTAAAGGGCAAGAAGGGGCGACCCCGTCTGTTACAGCATCAATATCGCAACATCACTTAGGAAACCCATATTGATTCTCTCGAAACAAACGTTTCCGAAATTTTCCCGCCATACATTCTGACCAGTCCGTTCAAAATGAGACCTTTATGGCTTCTTCACCACAATGCCAAATTCAGATGGATCACTGGACCCCAATCTTGACCGCGTTCTCATGCACGAACCGCAGTGAGTGGGACGGATTTCACCGAACCGTGGCTTTTCCAAAATATTTCGTAGACAGTGCAGTTTTCAGGTCTTTCATAGAGGTTTTAGAAAAGCATGCAATCCCGTGGAGAAGGGAATGCAGACAAAAATTTGAACCCGAGCGGGCGGAATTATTAGACTTTTTACGCGCACCACGGCTCGGAACAACAAGGACCACTTTGGAAAACAAAACGTTCACACGAACACGGTCTTGTTGCGAGCTAAATTGAGCAGATTTCGCACGACTGTGTCACGGCGCGGCACTGTCGTCTTCGCGGTACGTAACTTGGCCTGCTGTTTGCCTGCTGTGATACGGAATGAAATCGCGTGCTCACGGTCGCTACGCGACAGAACTTTGTCGCAGCACTTTTTACAGTCATACATCTGCTCTAGTCGACATTGTTGTGTGTACACAGTTGAAGAGATGACCTTTTCTACTGGTTCGGTTTGTCAGGGGAAGATAAACGTGGTCTACCTGTGGTATTCTCCACTCGAGTGAGTCCGCTTCCCGTATGGCGAGGAACTCCAGTACCATCTGCTCATTACGCTCCTCTATTGCCCCATCCTCCATCAATCTCCACCTGAGGCAGAAACACAGGTTTAGTAGTTGTAGTATAAACATGAGAAAACTACAACAAAATTCTGACCTCTCAGATGTACCCTGCCGAAACAGGCTCTCCGGTGGGTTTTTTCGGATTTGTTTTTGGCACGAGAGATTCCTGGGGGGGGGGGGGGGGGGGGGAATCCCGTGTGCCGTAAAAATATATCAAATATCCCCCCCCCCCCAACAAAAAAAAAATGGAGAGCCGGTTCGTATGCTTTCCAAGATATGGAATTTTGAACCTTACAGTCACCAGGCGGATGCTCTAGATCTGGTGCGCAGGTCATGGGAAAGATGTAGTAATCGCATTCTCGAACCCAGAGCTCCCTGGCTCGTTTCCTCGCGGGGGAGGCTCTGGTGACAGTCACTGACGCATGCGCGAGATTTAATACAGAGCCGCTGAGGGAAAGATCTTTCAGCGCATGCTCAAACGTTCAAAACCACCAAATCAGCGACGGCCCTCAAATGGATATCAAGAAAATTGGTGAGTAACTTGAAAGCCCTGCACTGACAATGGGTAACTTCATACGTCCTCGTTGGTTCTTTAACGTCCCTCTGGTTCAGGTTAATGTAGTGCATGCGAGAGACGGGACCCACGGTTAATTTACGGTCCTAATCCTAGAAGACGTGAAGGTCAAAACATTTGCAGATCTTGGAACAAAGGCAGCACCTTCTTCTCAATTATTGGGTCTTTCTTGGTGTTGCAAGATGTATTGTGTTTTGGATTGGAGCTATTGTATTCCATCTTATTGTTTCGTTCTACGGTCTTTTGTCTTCTATTGTCTTTATGCCTCTGGTGCCTTGCAACACCAAGAAAGAGCCCAATTATTGACCTTGAATGTTGGTCCGACCGATGTTTGAACACCCAACCTCCCCCCACAACAGCCTGGCGCTCTATCACTGCTCTAATTCTGAAGCGAAAATTTCAGCTCTCGTAGCGCCATCCGAACAGATATTTTACCAAAAATAATCGTTGGGTGCCCACTGAAACCTGATTTAAACCTGTTGGTCGAAAAATTTGCGATTGTTTAGGCAGCTATCAATCGATACCGAGTGGGACGGTTTTGGTCATTGCGGTAGACATTGCTTAAACTAGATCCACATGTAGCGCGCAACATTGCAGCCGAGCACCTTTTTCTTTCATGTTTCCAAATTTAGCCACGCGAGAAAGATTGTTGCGCGCGACAAGTTTTGTAGCCGGGACACAAAATTGTTTCTTCGACAGACAAGACACGCGCGCGGTGTTTCCTAGCTTAGCCACACGGGGATATATACGGGGCAAAAATGTTGCGCGCTACATGTGTCCCTGTTTGGCCGTAGTTTAATTTGACCTCTGCGTGCCAAACAAACTTAAGCGAAGTTACCTCGTGATTATATGACCAGCGGTATGGTTAGGTCCCCAATGCGCGAACAGACCTCTTCCTGCAAATCCTGTCCTGCCTGTGGGATTTCTGTAAAACAAAAATAAGCATTTAACTAAAATAGGAATTATTAGCAACAACATTTCCGTTCCGTTTCCGTTACCTTGGCAACCCATCGATGACGTCATATGCACCCATGTGACTTGTACGGTCCACAAAACCGTCAACCTCGTTAAAGCGCAACAGGAGAACATCTTCGTCAGGGTAACTGTTTAGACAGGAATACTGTATTAGGCACGTCTTTGTTTTTCAAATGCAGCATCGCATTGTTTGAAGGGAGTGAAAGCAAAGTCCGGCCAACTCGAAAGTGTGTGCTACTTTGGCTACCACGCACAATTCCATAATGATTTTTGTTTCTACTTCCCAATCTTTTTTTTTAGATTCCTCGGACGGTCTGATTCTGAACATCGCTTATGCTAATGAGCTCACATTGTAAATAAAGGAGCCTCCTATAGATCTCTGATTTCTTCTGTTTTTCACTTATTTGTACTTCAAAACAATGTAATTAAAAATAATGTAACGAGTGTGCAATAAAAGTTGAATTGAATTGAATTGAATTCAGGAGCCGATCGACATCTGCTCCACTGAGTCTAATTTAAGGCCAGTTTCAGACGTCGAACTTTCGCCGCGTCGAATCTAATTGTTAGACATTTCATTTGCGGGCTTATGGGACACTTTGTCTAGTGCAAAAGGTAAACCTAGGTAAAACATGGCAGAACAAAAAGGAGTGTAAAGTTTGTTTTTCCTGTTTATTCTTCCTTTTGTTGTGAAAAGGAGAAAACCAGTCGGCTGAATTGGATTCGACGCGGCAAAAGATCGATGTTAGAGGCCTAAGGCCTTAGAGGGCGATTTTGAATTAAAACGGGAAATTGAGAGTGAGAATGTTGGGTTCATCGCGTTCAGTGCGATGGCAGCACTGATTTCAGCCATCGTTCTTTTGAGAGAGGAGACATAATTTGTAAAAATGACAATTAATTTTCGAGGAATTCAACCTCTGCTTCGCAGCCTCTCAATAGGAGATGGAGGCCAGGGGCGGATCTAGAAGGGGGGGAGGCTTTTTCGAGAGATTTTCCAATACATTTACTGTATGTGCTGGAGCAAGTTTCAAACTTTGTCCTCCATTATTTTCACTTTGGGGCCCCCCCTTTCTGGCTCCTGTTGGTGGGCTCCTGGACAAAAACGCGTTTCGTCGACTCTGCTTATGAATTGGTTTCTTACAGTGATTATTTGAAAAAGGAACATTTTATGCGCACGGAGGCGCAAAGAACAAAGTGAATGAAAGATGAGAACTATGACTCGTCCCATGTGTTCAGCGAATCAAAGAGCTTTTCGAATTTTAGATTCCAGACTCTCGATTGTGGATGCCAGCTCCGGAATTCTAAATCCTATCCTGGATTCAGGATTCCAATAATAAAAAAAAAACGATTGGATTTGTATTCTGGATTCCAGAGACCGGATCCCGGATTCCAATAGTTGGATACCGTTCCCAAAGCTAACAACAAGTTGGATTCCTGACACGCTTATGCATGTGCGAGCCACATTACCTAGAGATCTTTGGCTGTGGAGGCTTGTACTGTGGGAACGGCACCTACAGGAGAAAGACTCGTAGTTATATCTTCTCCTAACGTTACCTTCATGGGTAAGGAGATGTCATTTTGAACCCATCGCCTACTTTACTGGCAATGCCAATTAGTATCAATCCTTTTATAAAGGAAGGGAACTGCCTTAGAGGTAGACCCAGAAACGGGGCCATAAACATTCGCTGTATTCGGTGCTAACATTTGCTACTAATTGGCACTGAATGTCATGTGAGATGAACTGCAAGTTATTGTATTTCCATTCGATGACATTCCTCCATTTTGTTTTTCTTTATTTCTAGTTCTTCAATATTCTACTCTTGTTTCATTCCTGTTAATTCTATAATGTTGTGTTCTGAGCTCTGAATGAGGTACATTGTAAAACTAGCTTTACCTTCCAGTCAACGAACTCCTCCGGTACTTCAAGTCGCTCCACCTCAGTCGATGGATAGAACACTTTGGGTTCTGCTGTTGATGCCTCTTGGCTACTTTGTGGTGGTTCTGGAACAGCCAATGAAGTACCTGGGTTGTAAAAAAACGCAGGTTTTGCTCAGTTGTTAGAGCACCGTTCTGGCGCGGGTTGTTCAAAGGTGGATTAAATTTAAATCAGGTTTAGTTCTGAACAAAACCATGTTAATTAATCCTGGATTAGTGCTAAACCACTTTCGAGCAACCGGACCCTGACGAGCGGAATATCGTGGGTTCGTATCTTGGAGACGGACTTTTCTAAATAATTGAGGAGAAGGTACTGCCTTTGCTTTAACATTTGGTTAGACCTTCCCGTCTCTCACACGCGCTAAATTAACCGGAACAACCAGAGGGACGTTAAAGAACCACTAGGACGTCAGTTGTCCAACTTAGGCCCCGCGCAAACGTCGAACTTCAGTCGCTCTTCTTCTGTCGAACCTTTCCTTTTTCAAAGGATGCCGCTTCATTAAAATTTATAGTAGAAAACGTTCTATTGTTTTTGATGGGAACGGCGCGACTCTGCGCTACGTTTGCTGTAGGCCTTACTGGCCCACTAACCTTACGAGGGAATTGGAGCCTCTCTCTGAGCCGGCCCCTGGCAAATTGTGTAAAACAAATCCTCATGATAGGTCCAGACGAAGTTTGAACCCACGACCTCCCATCTATCAGACCGGCAACTATTAAACTAATGGCGGGAAGGAGTACCTGACCATAGACCGTTACCGCTTTCGCTTAGTTAATTCTCTTAGCCGGTGCCTGTCTTATTTAATTGATTGCGTGATCACCTTTTTATGGTCCACGTTATCTGTTGCGTGTTGTTTACGTGCCACGTGAGCAATATTTGTGGTGTTAAATTTAAGATTTTGGTGGTCCTCATTGTTTTGCTGCGTTCAAACGAAGTCTACGACCAAAACAACTCATCACGTGGTACATAAAATGGTGATTACGCCATCACTTTGAGACACCCGCTGACGGCAGAAAAAGCGAATGGTGTAACCAGGAGAACATAAGTTGGAGCTTCCATCTGAGATACATTCTTGAGGCTGACCAAGCTATTTCAGAAGCTGTTTTCTATTGTTTAACGTAGGGCAGTTGTGAGACAAGGCAAGAAGTCTCAATAAAATAACCTACTCTAAAATTATAGGAATAAGAGTGTTGCAAAAAGAAGTGTGCCCTTCAAGGGAATCTTGCCCTTCAAGGGACTTTTGGAAAACAATGGAAAACTCCTTCTAAAAATAGCCAGGTCAGTGAAAATGCTGCCTCCATAGCCTAGTATGAGAGGTGAAAGCTTCTACTCAATGTGTAACGGTGTACTACTGAAAAGATACCTGGCTCACTACTTGCAATATCAGCCACTGTAGCTTCACTTTCGTCCTCGCCCACCGAGGGAAGGCCGCGATGTTTCTTCACTGCTTTCCCGAGATGAAACGACTTTTCAGACCCGGTAGTGGGGCTCCCTGATGAGAACTTTCTGATGATAGGCGAGAACTGACTCAAGATGGACGAGCTCTTGTCTAGAAGAAAAAGTATAAAAAATAAATTTCAGAAGCCGATTTCCCACTGGCAGCCAAGCGGCTATAATATCAGACATCAGCTGAGGGCGCTCCAAACCAGAGTTTAGTACTTCCTTTTAAGGGAAAGAGACGTCTGTACTTTGTCTTCTATAAATTTGCAAAGGTCAAGTGTTTTTCACCGGAATTGATGATGCTGCTCCTTTTTGTCGCTACAGAATCCAACCAACTGTGCTGGGCTAAACGAGGCAAGAAGTCCAAGAACCCGATTGGTTCAGACAGATTCGCCGTAATGAGAACAATTTAGCTTGCGTGTGAAAAAAATCTGGCAAAGAGATTGTGTGACGAGACCATAGCTACAGTTATGTGACCAAATGACCTACGTTCGTCCTCATCCTCATTCCCGTCATCGTCCGAGTCTTCCCCTCGGAAAGCTTCGTAATGTGCCGGAGAGACTTCGTGGAGCTTCGCCAACGTCTTAAGAATAGCTTTAATTGTCTTGGTATTCTTCTCGAGTCGAGCGAGCCTGTTGTCGAGGCTAGACACGGCTTTAGCTGCACTAGCGTCTCGCGTGAAGGTCTCCTTGTCTAGTTCCTCTAACTGGGTAATGACAGACTCCACCCTGAGGGAAAAGTAGGATAAGGACTTCGAGTTAACAATGGGCAGTCGCAAAAATCCCCCCCCCCCCTTGCTTTTGAGAGCCCTCCGGTTAAGCTACCCATCTGGACATTTTAGGTTGTTCTTAGCCACCCTGGAATTCCAGTGAATTTTCACATGACCACCCTGGAAATTATGTTTACCCACCCTGGAAATCCATATTTGTGGGATACCAACCCTGCAAAAAAGTTTGCTCCAGTACCAGGGTACGGCACCGCGGCAAAGTGTAGTTCACATGCGCTAAAGATTCACTAGCCTGTGAAATGAAGAAAATTGAAAAAATCTACATAACAACAGCGAACGATAAAGTTTGACTTTAAACCATCATTTTCGCCTCGGGTGCAAGCCTTAAGTGCGAGGTGCAAAAGTTTGGAGAAAGATATGATCATATAGCTGCTCTGCAATTTTTGGCCTTGTGTCTGGAGCTTAAGTTTTCCAAATTTCCAAGACAGCACGAGATATTTTGTTATGTAGATTATTTGTTTTGTTTTCATTTCACAGGAGGTGAATCTTTAGCGCATGGTAAATGCGTTTTGCCGCGGTGTTCCTTTTTGATAACCACCCACCCTGGAATTCGCATGTCTTTAAGAGGGGGAGGGGGGGGGGGGAGTGCGGTCCGGAAAACGACCCCTCATATTAGTCGTCCTAGTGGTACCGCATGAGGGTTTCGATATGGTCGGTCGTCCAAGTCGTTTTAAAAAAATTCATACGACTCGCATGACTGATACGACTAAATCGAAACCAGTCCTATATAAGAAACTCTGCTTTAATACAATAAGTAAACGGTAAAATAAAGGCTGGTTTCTGTATAGTCGTCCCGGTTGTATGAATTTTTTATATGACTCGGACGACCATATGGAAACACTACTGTGATACGACGATTCTATTTTGATCTGAGGGCAGGTTTCCATATGCTGGTTTTCATTCAGTCGCCTTAGTTGTCCTAGCCCGTATCAGTTGTATGTTTCTTTTATATACGACTGATACGATATACCAAATCGTCTAACGGTGTTTTGGTCTGATTTGGTTTGTTATATGGAAAGCAACCTTAAAAACGAACCATAAATATTGCATAACCCGAGCGAGCAGCTGCTGGAAGTAGTCAATTAAGGTGGATGGACCAAGTTTATTTGCACCCATACCAACTAATTTTGAACCTCAGCCAATATAACACACCTTCCATAGACTGAAACGCATATAACACACCGCCCATAGACTGAAACGCATGTCGGTACAAATGTTCGGGAGAACGGTGTTAGTATCACGTGACAATCGGGACAGGTCTATTTTTACTCTCACCCCGTTTCAGGCTGTACCGACGTGTTTTTCGATAAATGCTCTAAGGTACCTCGGGATTGCCTCCCTGTAACCGAAGTTTCACTAAATTCTAGAAGCCCAATCTGAAGATATTTTAGGATTTCTAAAACAGGACTTTAATTTATGTAAAATTCAGTGTAGTCAAGTGAATTAACATAGCAGAGTTTGCTACCATGGTTATAAATTGAAGACTGTTATAGCTTGTTCTACTTGTAGATGTTTAAGGAATTTCATGCTTTTTATTCAAATTAAATATTTCTTTGCGATTTCGAAAATGATAGAAATGTATCAACATAATGGCCCACGCATCAGATCACCGCGAAATTTGGGCCGACATAATGAACTGGTTCAAAACTTCGATTTTAGCGAAATCTTTTCGGGAATTGTTCGCCAAAAGTGTGTTTTTTGACGAAAGGGATGGCAATGCTGATCAGAATAGTCAAATTAACTTTGAAAGTGGCGAACAAAACCAGCAGAGTAGCGAAAACCCCTTTCTTGGGGATGCTGTTGACCGACAGTGCAGTGGCGAAGTCTCGAGTAGAGTCAAACCACGGAGTAGAGTCAAACCACTATAAAAAGGGACAGGGAGCTATCAATGTTACTTAGTTTACAGTTGACGCGGTTTCCATTGTTATTCGTAGGGAATTAACTCGGATAATGGCTCTCAACAAACTAAAAGTCGGGGAGGGATTTGAATTCTCCAGGGAAAGGTTGGGGTTGATCAATAGAATTGAATTGGAATTTCTAGGTAAATATATTGCTCATTATGGATTAATAGGTAAGTATATGGCTCATTATGGATTAATAGGTAAATATCTAGTTATTTACCTATGAATCCATAATAAGCCATATACTTACCTGTAAATCAATAATGTGTGGTTCCAGAAAATATCCCCCCCCCTGAAGAGTGTTGAAAAGTGACCCCCCCACCTCTCTGGAATTCCCGAATCTAAAAATACAGTATTTGTATGGAAAATATATCCTTTCCTATTATCCTTCCCGTATGGATAATTTCTGGAACCACACAATAAGCCATTTTTACCAAGACTTCAAGGGGCACTGTCACGTTTGTTTCATCAAAATGTTTTAAAATAAGACAAGTGTTCTACAGAAACAACTCCGAACCTATATTCTGTTTCAAATTAGTCTTAAAAAGAAACTTGTTCACAGCCTGTTCGAAAATCAAAAATGCCAATTAGCAATCCAATTCCATCCCCTCGATTATACACGAAAATACTCCAAATTTGTATTGATCTAGCAGCTGAAAGGTTAGTTAAAAATCGTAGACCATTATTTTGTTGCTTTGTAGGGAGTTTGACTGCATTTAAGCTACTTAAAATGACCCCAAGTTAGACCAAATTCATGATAGACCATGACAGTGCCCCTTTCACAATGACTAATTCAATTATCAACCCAAACATTTAACTAGTGAATTCAAATCCATACACTTACCCCGAGAAAAAAAACATCCAATAATCTCAGTTTATGCATCTATGCTGACTGTCTGTCTATAACCAGTATTTGCTCCTAAATATCCTTTATGCGAATCCCGTTGAACGCCACAAAACACGATTTCCGAGAACGCCTTCACTTGAACCATATTGAGAAGCGTTTGTCCAGTCTACTTGCTTGGTCTCATTGCCCATAGAGTGTGTTTAAGACGTAAACCTGAAAATACAGATAAAATCATGCCCAAGTTAATTGCATATCTAATCGTAGAGAGCAACCAACGAGCGCAAAATACCTGAAACTTGCCTTCAGTTTCTCCGTCTTGAATCAGTTCCATCCGTTTTGCTAGACAGAACGTTATGCAAATTGAGCTGTAGAAGCTGTAAGCTGTTAGGGCGTGGTACAAATGAAATAACCAGTAAGGACGTAGTTGCTTTTGTCTCTATTATTTTCGTTCTACAAAGGAGTTCTTTTGTCTCTAGTCTATTATCCTCGTTCTTTGTGTTGAGGTGTAGGGTATTGTTGTATTATCCAACCAGAGAGGAGCTTTAAGCAGCTACGTACCGACCAAAATAACAGCGCTTTAATGAGTTGCGCTTTTACAAAAGGCCGCTTGATTGATTGGACTGGCTGTTGTACGAAAACAAAAGACGTAATTCGTGTTTGGAAACCTTTGTCAATCATAGTTGAATAAAAGTTGTCATTCATTTTCTTCAGCATCACAACTTTATTGTGCATAGTAAAAATTAATTGCAATAAGTTTCTCTGGGGAACCCACTTCTATGAAAGCAGCTAAATAACTAACAATAGTTCCTATTGGAATCCGCTATCTTTTTCAATTGTAAACTGTACTCCCTTTCAAAACTGTTAAATTCAATGAGAAGAATGCATTTCATTTGTCCCTGTTTTCTGAAAACCTTGTCAACTGTAAACTAAGTCCGTTAATTACCTCGAATCTCGGCAATAACCCCAATACATCCCTCGGGCCTACGGCCCTTGGGATGTATTGGGGTTATTGCCTCGAATCTCGGTAATTAACTCTAACTTAACAATAATGCTCAACGAAGAAGACGTTATAAGAAAAGGAGAAATAAGAACTTAATAAGATGTGCGAAATTCGATGTGACGGTTGGAAACAATTGTAGAGGAAGAAATAAACGAAGAGAGCGAGGAAATACCAAGCGATGTCAAAGAGAAAACAAAAGTGAAGGAAGAAAACATAGGGAAGGGCGGTCCTTGCGTAGGGAACGGTGAAAGAGAGGTTCGTTTGTTGTCTTCTTTGTCGTCCGCTGATGGGGAAGCAAGTAGGCAGCCATGTTGGATGGTGTCACTTGTAGAACCTGCCTATACTGTTATGAATATATTGCTCACGTTCGAGCAAAAGTGGAAAGAGTCCCATTTGCAAGAGAACTGAAGCGAGAACACAAACAAAGAAACATTGTACAGTGTAATCCATTGTTTCTAGGCACTTTGTCCCTAACATACTAATACTATAAAACCCGCATAGGCTCTTGGTTTTTTATTATTATTTCCCCAAGGTCTACGGAAAACCTCGTGCCAGAGTCGCGCCACAAGTCAAAAACAATACAAAATTTTCGATGACATCAAAGTCAATGAAGCGGCATCCTTTGAAAAAGGAAATATCGATAGAAAAAGTTCCACTGAAATTCGTCGTTTGAGTCGGGCTGACCCGGTTAAGCGGGCTGAGTTCTTTTGTTCTCTTTTCCCTGGAGGCATCCGAACTAAAGATTTAAGCCCGAGTCTAACGCCTTGTATATAAAGTGATTTATATACAAGGCGATTTTCCGCAGCAAAGGGGCCAGAGTGTCGGGCTCGTACACAATCACTTCACTGCAAATAATTTCGAAAATATGCTACAATCTCGCGCGATTGCTTTTCTGGATTCTCATCGGTTTTACTAATAATGCTGTAAAGTCAATCAATCAACAAATGCGTGAATTTTGCGTCATTATCGTCGTAAAAGGGCTTCTAATTCGCCCTTAATTGCATTTCAAAACGTGCACAAATTTTGTTACATGCATTTGTTACATATCCCAGAATCATGAACTGGTTCAAAACTTCGAGTTTAGCGAAATCTTTTCGTGAATTGTTCGCCAAAAGTGTGTTTTTTGACGAAAGGGATGGCAATGCTGATCAGAATAGTCAAAGTAAGATTGAAGGTGGCGAACAAACCCAGCAGAGTAGCCAAAAATCCCCTCTTGGGGACGCTGTTGACCGACAGTACAGTGGTGAAGTCTCGAGTAGAGTCAAACCACGGGAACATTTCACTAAACAGTTACTGTATCCATATCCTGTTAAAGCGAAAAAAAGCCGATATAAAAAGGGACAGGGAGCTATCAATGTTCAGAATGTTACTTAAAAATAATGTTCCACGAAGAAGACGTTACAAGAAAAGGAGAAATAAGAACTTAATAAGACGTGCGAAATTCGATGTGACGTTGGAAACAATTGTAGAGGAAGAGGTGAACGAAGAGAGCGAGGAAATACCAAGCGATGTCAAAAAGAAAACAAAAGTGAAGGAAGAAAACATAGGGAAGGGCGGTCCTTGCGTAGGGAACGGTATTAAAAAAGAGGTTCGTTTGTTGTCTTCTTTGTCGTCCGCTGATGGGGAAGCGAGTAGGCAGCCATGTTGGATGGTGTCGCTTGTAGAACCTGCCTATACTGCCATGAATATATTGCTCAAGTTCGAGCAAAAGTGGAAAGAGTCCCATTTGCAAGAGAACTGAAGCGAGAACACAAACAAACAAACATTGTACAGTGTAATCAATTGTCTCAAGGCACTTTGTCCCTAACTTACTAATACTATAAAACCCGCATAGGCTCTTGGTTTTTTATTATTATTTCCCCAAGGTCTACGGAAAATCTCGTGCCAGAGTCGCGCCACAAAAGTAAAAAACAATACAAAATTTTCGATTACAAAGTCAATGAAGCGGCATCATTTGAAAAAGGAAAGATTCGACATAAGAAGCTCGACGACTGAAATTCGACGTTTGAGCTGACCCGGTTAAGCGGGCGGAGCGGAGTTCTTTTGTTTTCTGTTCCCTCGAGGTCCCAAAACAAAATATTTCAGCACGGGGTCCATGTAAACTTGCCCTTAAAGTTTCATCGAATTGGTCTAATGATTTGCACTATTCTGTTTACTTATCAACTTATTACAATAAACTTCGAAGTGAATTGTTATTTGCATGTTCCTACTTATTACTATACTATCACTATCTTGAATCTGATTGTCTGATAGAGCGCGCTTTTCTTTGAGAATCACGCAACCTACTCGGAAACATTCTTCAAGAATCTGTAGGTTACGCGCGCAATCATTATTTCTTTGATCAATTGAATGTTTTGCTCATGGAATTTACTTGTATATTATTCTTTGTAAAACACAAAATAAACTGCGTTCAGTGCGCGTTGTTGTTCTCTTGATTTCCTGCTAAACCATGTAATTATTGAAAAACAAATATTGAATTCGGATTTGTGATATCCGGGATGATTTATTTGATTATTCCGGATATGAAACCTCAACCAATAATTGCTTAAAATCTGGTCAGTTCAGGCTTCGAGAAAGTTCTCTTTGAAATGTGTCGTTTTTTTTTAATTTCCTTATATGGAAGTTTCAATTCTACTTACCATATTTGGAGTTCCAGAAGTTTTCCTAGCTTATTTCTTACCCTAAATTGTCAAAAGGTTCGTCAAAACATGCAGATTTTGGAGAGAAACGTTGTTCGTGTAGGCCGCCATCTTTATTTTGGTCCCCAGGAGCTCGGAAATACCTACACAGGTAGCCCGCGTCACGCACGGGTTGGCATTGACAAAAGCGACACATTTATCTTGATCTGTTGTAAGAACTCTTCCGTGCGGCTCTGGAAAAGTGTTCCAGAAAAAATAAGGAAACACATCTTTGAAGTGGGAGCTCACAGAATTATAAAAATCGCAGTAAGAAATTGAGCAATCAGGATAAGTTCTCAAGATCCTAACACGCATTTTGGAGTCGGTTTTCAATCGTTTTTTTCTCCAGCAACGAATGTCAGTTGGAGTGGGTGTGAAGAGAACTGAAAGTTCAGGCTACGAAAAGTAAAGGTATAACAAAACACCTCCTGGGCCTACCTGTTCCCCATTACACGGACTCTCTCCTCCGCCGTGGCATTGAATAGGGTATCCCTGTGGTGAAGGTACATGTACAAACAGTGTTCCTCGAACGTCATCAGCTTCTGGTGATCTTCCTTGTTGAGGAAAAGCTCTGCACAAACAGTTATAACAGAGTTACTTAATTTACACTTTGGGCCAATAGAAAGCGGATTTAGCGCGGATTTATAGAGCAGATTTCAGATGACGTGAAAGTAAATGAAGTGTGTAACCATTAGCCAATCAGAAACAATCAGAAACAAGAGTAATTACAACTTGCTGTTGAATGATTTCCAGCCCAACCTATCAGGAGCTGAACCAATTCATGATTACTCAGTTTATAGTAGTCACGCAATTACTCTCGAATTTGATTGGTTGATAGAAATATTAAGCAGCCAATGAGAAAGCAAACCAATCGCAAACGCAGTCATCTGGAATCCGCTCTATATGACTGTTCGTGAATAAATGTAATCTGCTTGCAGGCGGTTGCTGGGTGTTTTTATCGCTGATCGGGCGCTGATCGGGATTGGTACGCTCCCCCTCGGGATCGCGCGTCTCTCAAAATCCAAGATGGCATCCAACCAGCGAACGGACCGGGCTTTCCGCGATAAAAATACCAACCAGCAACCGCCTGCAAGAAGGCTAGAGAAATTGGTGATCAATTTGTAATCACTCCTACAGGCTTTATTACTTTACGATTGGATTCACTACAATTATTTGAAATCAACTCTATAGACAAGTTCGCTCTATACATTGCATCAGCTATTCCGTATGGCGAGAGCACGACCAATCGCATTTAGCCAATCATGAGAAAGGACAACTTGCTGTGGAATGGCTTGCCTGCCAGCAAATCACCAAACATCTCAATTGGAATAAGAACGATTAGAGCGGATTTCACATGACTGTCAACACTCGTTATGTAATTGCGATTGCTTTGCGTTCTCATTGGCTACTCGTTTTTCTCAGCCAATCAAATTCTTTAGTAAATACAATTGTGTAATTACTTAGTAATTGGTTCGGCTTGTGATTGGCTGAGAAAAAAGCCATTTAGGAGCAAGTGGTGATTTCTCTCGATTCTGATTGGCTAGTGATTGCTCAATTGCAATTGCTTTTACGGCAGTCATGTGAAATCCGCTCTATTAATTAACAGGTAACAGTAAGCTACACTTTAATGTTGGAATTAGTTCCCATTGTTTCCTTCATGCAATGCGTGCGTCACTCAGATGGATAGAAGGAAACTTTGTCAATCACAACATGTTATTATCTTGGAAAAGTCGTCCCAGGTGGACCATATTTTACTTACTTAGCCGATTATCGGTTCCGGGATGTTGTCCCCTCCTCGCTGAGCAGATCCTCTGCCAAATAGCGATGATGAACTCGATAGCGTGATTGAAGAAAATCAGTGGCGGCACCAGAACTGGCCTCTGCGCGTATTCCATGATTAGCTCATATCGCTGAAACTTCCAGATCTGATTGGAGTTTGCTTGTACTTCTGAGAACGTGTTGCTTGAAAGCGAATAGGAGAAATAGAAATGAAATGAAGAGCCGCTACAAACTGGTACAAGGCTATCCGATGCAGTAGCATGGCTTGTCAGTTCAGAGACATGCTGGGGATTGGATTCCCTGTCAATCAAACAACGCACACAGCTGCATGGCGAATAGGAGAAATAGAAATGAAATGAAGAGCCGCTACAAACTGGTACAAGGCTATCCCATGCAGTTGCATGGCTTGTCAGTTTAGAGACATGCTGGGGATTGGATTCCCTGTCAATCAAACAACGCACACAGCTGCATGGCTTCCCTTAAAAGGCTGGAATCCTCACTAGGAATTCGTAGATCCTTATCTTTTCTCATATCTTTTTTGGTCGCCCCAAAGCGAATTTTTAAACTACCAAATGGATTTCCCAGGGTGCCGAAAAGGCGTGCTCTTTGTGGAGCGATTTCTTGGTCATTCTCGTTTCCAGGGCCTTTCGGTCATTCTGACTGCCTGAAGCTCTGGTGCCAGACAACACCGGAACTGCTTTTCCAAACATGGTGACCTTCTTTGTCAGTTAGGCAAATTTCAAAATGTGGGAGCGGGAATATCAGCCAATCAGAATCGGCCTATGATTGCCTCGCGCCAGAGCCTACGACAAACAACAAACAGCGGAGTAGGCTCTTGGGACGAGACTTTTTCTGGATAGGCTGCGCGCCTGGGCTTTAAACATAGTGTAGTCAAAGGTCTATTGTTACTCACTTGAAAATAGCGATCAGGAGGTTGAGCAGTAGGATGTTAGCGACCAGGATGTACCCCGCCATTATACACGTGACAATCGTGCCGCTATATCCGTCATAACGAGGGGTGCTAAACTCTGTCGTCTGGTTATCCACTGAAAAGCAAGGCAAGGACGAATTGTAGACTTGGAAGAACTTGGCCAGGCTTCAAGGAATACCCCTATTCGCATCATCCCTAGAAAATGGAAGGTGCTTTTCATCCCCCCCCCCTCCCCCCGGGGGAGGTACTCCCCTATTTTGGGGGCGGGGGTGCTCGTCGGGAACTTTCAATGTTACCCCTAAAAGGTACCAAACATGACGTCGCTTAGTTGATTTTTACCCCTAAAAGGTACCAACAATTTCCTCTCGTATTTTTTACGAGGGAAAATACGTCTGAAATTCAGGCTACCAACAAGTGTGATTTGCTTGATTTGATAAAATCTATATACAATTTTCTATACGATTCCAAGTAACAAAAATGTCTGTCTGTCCGTCTGTCTTTGCTAGAACAGACCTCTAACAGGTACCTATCTCAAAAAAATTGCAAATTTTCGAAGCATCCATTTGGATGAGAGGCAGGGGAAAGCAAAATGAGTCGCGTCGATCTAATTTTTTTTTTTTCAGTTTCATCTGAGCTTGAAAGGGCTTAACAGCCGGGATTCCCTTGAAGTATGTTGAGTATTTCCATATTGCCATATAAGGAGGTTTTGGAGTTTGTAAAAAAAAAATACTTTTCTTGACTGTGTGGTGACAAAGTGGGAGAGGCGGTACAAAGACAGTTACGGACGTCACATTTTGACCGGGAGCGGTAAAACCAGTAACATGGTAGCAGTCAGAGATCGTCTGAGGGGTATGAAAAAAAAATGAAATTGGCCAATCTAACCAATCACTCTTCCTAACTTTTTTTATGGTTTGATAGAAGCCTTCTAGAAATGTCCAAAGCTATTTAGGAATAAGCCCAGACGTGTGGTGAGACAGGCAGGTTACTCCTTCAACATTCTGGATTGCACACGATATGTACAAACGTTTTTCAAAAGAACCACGGGGGTCTCTCTCGTCAGGCGTGCGTTTAGAGGATAGGCATGGCAGAGCTCTTTTGTGCCTGTTATTTTGCACTTTTTAACTAGAATTTTGTCACGTAGCTGCATGCACAATTTTGTTAAACGTGCACGTGCCATAGGACCCCAGAGTATGTAAAACGTCTCGGCGATGCTGAAAATTAGCCTATGTAACGTAAAGGCTCAACGATGTTACGCGTTACTTATCTGCGCGTCACGAAATCTCGCACATGAAATCACGGATTACGTCGTGCGCACTGTGGTACCGTACACGTCACGCAATACTACTTACACTGTGTTGGATCGGTGATGAAGAGTTCCCCGTAGATCTGGAAATAAGGTCTGAAGAAGATCTGCGAAACGATGCCCCATGAGCCCTCGAGGTTTGGGTACAAGATGGCCTGCTGTGCTACGCCATACGCCAGCAAGAAGATCACCATGATTAACAGGAAGTAGAACATGTCGACAGTCTGTGTTAGAAGATAAGAACAGGAAGTGACGTCACAATGGTGCCGTGACGTGTGTAACGAACAATTGGTGACGTCACAGTTACGTAAATGTATCGTTGCCACAATTTGCAGAGCAGATTTTAAAAGTGTCGAAAGTAAGTCAGGTTTGGTTTGGTTCCATCACGTCCCTGGTATAACACTTTGCGATCCTATTGGTTGAGTGGTTGGATCTTTGCCGCGTCAGCCAATGAGACTGCGAGCACAACCAAACACACGAATACTTGCGTTCAGTCAGTGATTCACTTTTTTCTCTACACATCACCACGCTTCCCCTTAAAGGCCCGTCACCAACCGAGAGCCTTTGCGGACTCTTAGCCAATCAGAACACCCGAAAAACAATGGATCAATTTGAAAACAAAAGAAAACGGGGCGCAAAGGCTCCCGCTTGGTGATGGGCCTTTAACATAGACAAACAAATCCTCCAAACGTTTGCGACATAGTCTCGGAGAAACAAACAGGCAGAGAAATATTTCAGTGATATTTCAGATATCTTTTTTTCGGTAAAAGTCATAAAGGCGCCAAGACGTTCGGCTGACGACTAAACATTAAACGCTGGTTGCGTTAAGACTTCATCCTTTCATTGGTTTATTGTTGAATTTATCTCGCGTCTGATTGGCTAAGTGTATTTACTTGACACACCAAGTTTTCGAGACTCATCTAAAATCCGCCCTGTTGAATGTCCCCAGTCAGGAGCTCATGGAGCTCAATCTTCTCCATTAGGTCTAGCCATATGCACAAGAGTAGAAGAATCAGGAGCCCATCAACAGGAGCCTCCATCTACTCCACTGGGTCTAGTCATATGCACAGGAGTAGAAGAATCAGGAGCCCATCAACAGGAGCCTCCATCTACTTCCCTGGGTGTAGTACAGGAGAAGAATCAGGAGCCCATCAACAGGAGCCTCAATCTACTCCACTAGGTCTAGCCATATGCACAAGAGTAGAAGAATCAGGAGCCCATCAACAGGAGCCTCAATCTACTCCACTAGGTCTAGCCATATGCACAAGAGTAGAAGAATCAGGAGCCCATCAACAGGAGCCTCCATCTACTCCACTGGGTCTAGCCATATGCACAAGAGTAGAAGAATCAGGAGCCCATCAACAGGAGCATCCATCTACTCCACTAGGTCTAGCCATATGCACAGGAGTAGAAGAATCAGGAGCCCATCAACAGGAGCCTCCATCTACTCCACTAGGTCTAGCCAGATGCACAAGAGTAGAAGAATCAGGAGCCAAACAACAGGAGCCTCCATCTACTCCACTAGGCCTAGCCAAATGTACAAGAGTAGAAGAATCAGGAGCCCATCAACAGGAGCCTCCATCTACTCCACTAGGCCTAGCCATATGCACAAGAGTAGAAAAATCAGGAGCCCATCAACAGGAGCCTCCATCTACTCCACTAGGCCTAGCCATATGCACAGTAGTAGAAGAATCAGGAGCCCATCAACAGAAGGCTCCATCTACTCCATTAGGCCTAGCCATATGAACAGGAGAAGAAAAATCAGGAGCCCATCAACAGGAGCCTCCATCTACTCCACTAGGCCTAGCCATATGCACAAGAGTAGAAAAATCAGGAGCCCATCAACAGGAGCCTCCATCTACTCCACTAGGCCTAGCCATATGCACAGTAGTAGAAGAATCAGGAGCCCATCAACAGAAGCCTCCATCTACTCCACTAGGCCTAGCCATATGAACAGGAGAAGAAAAATCAGGAGCCCATCAACAGGAGCCTCCATCTACTCCACTAGGCCTAGCCATATGCACAGGAGTAGAAGAACCAGGATCCCATCAACAGGAACCTCAATCTACTCCACTAGGTCTACAATTGTAGCCATTTGCACAGGAGTAGAAGACTCAGGAGCTATTCACAGGAGACTCCATCTACTCCACTAGGTCTAGCCATATGCACAGGAGTAGAAGAATCAGGAGCCCGTCAACAGGAGCCTCAATCTACTCCACTAGACTTAGCCATATGCACAGAAGTAGAAGAACCAGGAGCCCATCAACAGGAACCTCAATCTACTTCACTAGGTCTAGCCAGATGCACAAGAGTAGAAGAATCAGGAGCCCATCAACAGGAGCCTCCATCTACTCCACTAGGCCTAGCCATATGCACAGGAGTAGAAGAATCAGGAGCCTATCAACAGGAGCCTCAATCCACTCCACTAGGTCTAGCCATATGCACAGGAGTTTATTTTTAGACTGTGATTGTGAAAAACAAAGAACGCATTGTTTCTAAAAATAGCTCGATCTGTAAAAATCCCAATCTATTTCATAGTATGAAAGCTCCATCACCTATTGGTGGGGCGTCAGAAACACAGTAGATTAATCTAACTTTTTAATGTTTTGTCATGGTTACAAATGATCATTCTGTCCAGTAAATACGTACCATTCTACCAATCATGACGACATAGGGCCCAAGATGTTTGCTGACAGAGAAGATATCCAGTAGTCGAATGATCCACAACATGATGTCGAGGCAGTAGATCACATGACCAGCTGAGCGGGTTGCGTCACTGAATCTCAGTCCCAGGCCCGAGAAGAACAGCAACACAGCTACCCCGTCACAAATGTTCCATTTGCTTGAGGCCCACGCTTTGAGCTTGTTGGCTGACATGGTGGAATCGGACTGGAAGATCTGAAAAATCACGAGAGCAGATAAGTGCGAAGAATTGAGGAATCCTTGCCTGTCAGCAGTCAAAAATACGCAGCTAAGTATGTCATTCGACAGTGCGCTGCATACGCCACTGCGTGTAGTCCGTGGCAATCTGTCAAAAATTTACCTTCTGCGGGCATTTCATAGCCTGTGTACGTCCGCTACTAACCTACAAGAGGATTAGTAGCGTCTGTGAAATCCCGTTACTAATCGTGCTCAGTCACGCAATTTGGAGACTCGTTCCTGATTGGCTCACGATCACGTTATAGCAGTTGCAAATCTAAAACTAGTACTCTTGTCTATGATTCTATAGCAACGCACGCCCTTTTGGAGCAAAAAAACGTGCAGAATGTTTCGAGAAAGACAGGCGCCAAAGTGCAAAAGAAAACGTGCGTTGTCATGGAATCGTAGACAAAAAACGGGTTTCGATTTGCAAAAGCTATGATATTTTTAGTATTGAATCGAAAAATGCATTTGGATTGAATAATGAAATCAGCAATGGAATAGTGAATTGAATATTCAGCTCTAGCGGGGAACGCTTCGTCTTTTGACTGTAACTAATTATGTAAATGTATTTTTCATTGCGTGACCTGAACATGCCACGATTAGTAACGGGATTTCACAGACGCTACTAATCCTCTTGTAGGTTAGTATCGGATGTACACAGGCTAGCATTTCATGATCATTTCTAGGCTATTTACAGCTGTGTTTATTATGATAGGCCTCTATATTCCCAAGGGTAAATCAACCGAGCATGACGGGACGCAAACATTTTAGAGACTTGTTTTTTAGTCTTGCTTTTTTTAGACGTGTGTTTACGAAATTGCAAAGAGATTTGACGGATAACGTTGCATATTCGAAGAGATTTGACCAAGTTCTTTATGAGCAGGGACAAAGATTACTTGTTTTGCGTCTCGGGACAATCACGTGACAGACGGACTACAAACTGGGCCTATTGTCAATCCAATGTGTCCATACCTGCCGAATCTCCTCCGTGCACAACGTAAAGACGAACACAATCAACACGATCTCGGCGATGTACGGGTAACTCGGCTGCTTGACAAGAATAACGAAGCTGAACAGCATCAGGAACATGAAGTACGCAATCTGCAAGATCAAGAAGAAGTCTGAAAACCGGGCTCTAAGCACGCACTTGGGCAAACCACATACAAGAGACCTCTAAGAACACAAGGAATTTTTATGCAGCAACCCTGCAACCCATCCATGGGAAAAGTTTCACATGGTAGAAGAATGGGAAGTGTTCGGATTTCCCTGGCTATCCATGTGAATTCCGAACACTTCCCATGGCTATGCCTTGCGAAGTTCAGCTTTTCCCATGGATGGGTTGCTGCAGAAATTCCCTGTGGAAGATCGCTAATGCGATTGGAGCTCTGAAACGTGTAGGACAATTTGAACCATCAGAAACGACCGTCCGCGCCATTATCAGTCAATTATCCAACCCTTCTTCGACTATTGTTGCGATGTTAGGGAGGGACTTAACGCAGAACTAGCTTAAAAAATACCGAATCACGCAACTAGAATCATAACCTTTTCTGGTTAGGACTCTAGCTCTGCCTCCTATTCATTGCTGGAGCTAGGGTGGGTCAAATTGTCTAAGCGTCGAATCAAGCTACTGGCGGTAGAAATGTTTATAACTTTATAATGTTTACAAAAAAGCACCAGAATATTTATTAGATAAATATAATGCTCCTGATATTCGCTATGGCGCACATGATTCAAACTGGAATCTTTTCCCAAAAACTACGTAGTAATGTATCAAGCAACATACAGCGTGTTTCATCAGGATTTCCAAACACTGAGAACATGTGAGAAGTAAGTTGAAATGCGAGTGCAAAGTTGATGTGAGTGCAAAAATCTACGCAAATTATGATCGCGTATTCAAACTTCCTTCACACTTCCTTCTGTTTGAGCTTGACGAAATGTTAGTGACTTTTAGAACGGTAAATAAAGGATTGGGTTTAGGGAGGCCTTTATCTTGAACCAAATACCGGAAGAATTGTGCGAATGCGAGTCACTTAAAAGCTTCAAAGATTAGGTTTTTTGAATCGCAACCTCTTTGATATTTTTTATTAATAACGTTTCTGGACATAAGCATTTTATTGTTACCAGAAAATAACCGTCACCATGTGACGAAAACGTTTCTAAATCATTTGGTTCCTGAAATTTTCTCAATGAAAATAAATGGAGCGAATCTTCAAGTTCGGAGCTCGCCAATATAAAAACGTTGCAGACTTCCAGTGTTGCACGCATGCGTGCCAAAAGAGGCGAGCAAGAATCAGCCAATCAGAAACGTTCCTCCGACAGACGCTAATCATTTTGATTTTTTGTCAATGTATTATTTGTAGTCACGGATCTCATAAAGATGTTTTGATCAATCTATTTACATATATAGAATAATCTTCGTACCACGTTTGCCCAAAACTTCGTTATCGGCGCGCGATAGAATTCCAGCAGTCTTCTACCCAGTCCTAACTTCTTTGGTTTCGACTCGTCCACGATATCAGAGCGGGGACTGATAGGGCTGCTATGAGGCTTTAGCTTTCGAGTTGATTTAGTTACCCTTCTGTCAATGGTATCCCTCTCTTTGAAGTCTTTAAACGAACTGAAACGATCAAACGTAAAAGGTTATAGTAATATAATAATATATAGATTTAGGCACTGCCTTAAAGCGGAGCTACCAGTCAATCTTATGCCATTTATAAAGCTTGGCGTCATCGCTGATGTCTCTATGACACACACATCATTCATGAGACCACTTCGGGACCACTTTTTAGAGTCTTCCCTTCACGAGATTTAATTTTTCAAGCATAGATGACGTCATTGATGACGTCACATAACGTGACCACTAGATATCCCTCCTCTGGTGACCTAGACAACACTTCCCCAAGTTTAGTTCATTTAGAGTCTTCCATTCCCACGAGAAATGAATGTCTCAATCATCATTCCGGGTTTTGATCGGTTTTCTTTGGTAAGAGATCGCGGGCGCAGCCGTAATCAGCCGTCATCGATGACGTCACATTATGTGACCATGTTACAGCACCCCCCTTGTGACAAAATATCCCAAGTATGGTTGTCTTAGCATGCTCCCTTGAGGAGAAATAATTTTTTCTTTGTATACCACAGGGTTCCCATGTGTACACGGACGGACGGACGGACGAACACTATAGGTTTAATACCAGAAAAATAAAGAAAAAATCATATCTCCCAAAGGTAAGCTTCTATAGAAGCCAAACTTGGACAAACTTTCAAAGACCATAAGAGGTCAAAGACCATAGTTATATGTAGTTATATATTTTAATATTAGCTGATGAATTGCACGTGTCTAAATAAAGTTTATCTATCTAGGAACTTTACACCAAAGTCACGTACTCTTACGTCATCAATGACGTCATTAAAATGGACCATAATGTCCGTGACGTTCAAAAATGAACGTTCAAAAAAGGCCAGCTAAGCCACCAGTGCTTACCTACGGCTGCCCCGAATGAGGCCCTACTGCTCTCCCTCAAACAACCCATCAAGACACTACCTCCATCTCTAGGTACTACCTGATTCTCCAGATTCTCTTGCCATTTCCTTTACTCATTGAAAATATCGGCACCCCTCACCCTATCACTCCTTCTCTCCGCCAGCCTAGACACAACCCACAACTCTGCTTGAGCTTAATTCTCTTGACATTCCCTTGACTCCACCCAGGTGATCCCGCCTCACCTTCGTCAAGGCAGTCTGCCATCCCTCCCTCCATCTCTCTCGTCCCTCCCTCCACCCGCCTAGACACTAATCCCATCTCTACCAGGGGATAATTTTTTTCACAGTCCCTTTACTCCATCCAGGTGATCCCGCCTCATCAACATCGTCTGCAATCCCTCCCACACTCCCCTCTATCCCTTCACCCACCTAGACACTACCCCATCTGTAGGTCCTACCTGAGCTTCATTCTCTTGACATTCCTTTATTCCACCCACTCGATTCCACTTCATCGTCTTCCTCGTCAAGACCGTGTCTCCCATCCCTCCCATCCCTCCCATCCCTCCCATCCCTCCCATCCCTCCCATCCCTCCCATCCCTCCCATCCCTCCCATCCCTCCCATCCCTCCCATCCCTCCCATCCCTCCCATCCCTCCCATCCCTCCCATCCCTCCCATCCCTCCCATCCCTCCCATCCCTCCCATCCCTCCCCCTAGACATTACCCCCATCTCTACCTGAGTTTGATTTTCTTAACATTCCCTTTATTGCATCTAGGCGATCTCGCCTCATCTTCGTCCTCATTAACGCCGTCTGCCATCCCTTCCTCCATCCACCTAGACAGTACCCCCATCCCTATCTCAGTTTGATTCTCTTGACATTCCCTTTACTCCATCGAGGTGATCCCCTCGCGTCTTCGTCCTCCTCAAGGCTGTCTACTATCCCTCCCTCGATCTCTCTCGTCCCTCCCTCCATCCACCTAGACACTACTCCCATCCCTACCCGAGTTTGATTCTCTTGACATTCCCTTTACTCCATCGAAGTGATCCCTCGTCTTCTTCTTCCTCAAGGCAGCCTGCCATCCCTCCCTCTCTCCTATCCCTCTCTTTTATCCCTCCCTCCATCCACCTAGACACTACTCCCATCCCTACCCGAGTTTGATTCTCTTGACATTCTCTTTAGTCCATCGAAGTGATCCCTCGTCTTCGTCTTCCTCAAGGCAGCCTGCCATCCCTCCCTCTCTCCTATCCCTCTCTTTTATCCCTCCCTTCATCCACCTAGACACTACCCTCATCCCTACCCGAGTTTGATTCTCTTGACATTCCCTTTACTCCATCGAAGTGATCCCTCGTCTTCGTTTTCCTCAAGGCTGTCTGCCATCCCCCCCCCCTCTCTCTCCTATCCCTCTCTCTTATCCCTCCCTTCATCCACCTAGACACTACCCCCATCCCTACCCGAGTTTGATTCTCTTGACATTCCCTTTAGTCCATCCTGCCTCGTCTTCGTTCTCATCCAGGCTGTCTGCCATCTCCTGCATGTGTTCCACTAGCGTGACAGGGAGGAGGGACAGCTCCTGTTTAGTCTTGAATTCCAGGTTGTAAATGAGCGGAGGCATAAGGATACCGAATAGGATCTGAAACATGCAAGTAAATAAAAAACGATTCATTTGGTCAGCTAAAAAAAAAGAACATTTTCTTAAATACTTTTAACCAGTTTTGTTCAGACTGGGTAACTGCAGCCAAGAAAACGGCAATTCCTTGTTGTTACGGATCACTAGAGGCATGAAAACAATGTAAAAAAAGCCACAAACAAAGACCTTAGAACAAGACAATGAAATAGAGCAGAAAGACCCCGAGCACCAAAAACAAAGCTTTCCGTAACACCAAGGATACACAAGAAAACCACCGTCTAATGTCATTTTCGCTCTGCCCAACTCGCCACGTGTGAACATGTCCTTATGGCATGCTATAATTTCTTACCTTTACTGCCGAGATATTACTGCTTCTCATCGCCCCCATCCAAATCTCGGTCAGCAAGCTCTGACAGCAAGTGTGCGCCACAAACTCCTCGTGGTCCGTTGCTATGGCAAGTGACAGGCACGTGTGCCCACAGAACACATCCAAGTGGTAGGTCAGCAGCTTCTGCGCGGTGATCTCATTCGCGCGAAAACACTCGTTTAGCAGATTCAACGATATTTCTTTGAATTCGCTGAAAAATAATATTGCTTGTGATATTATAGCTAAAACCATTGTTCCGCTACTCGAAAACTTATTTGTTAGTTGAGGAATTAGGCTTCTCTTTTACAAAAATAGTTATTATTTAAAAAACTATTACTAAAAAAATGTACTGTAATTCTCCAGAGATGCGAATAAAGATTATTATTATATAGCTCGTGTTTATTTGATCAAAGCGCGCGTTCTATATGGTCACGTTGTGAAGTACAAACTCAAGTGTACCCCGCGAGGGCTACAACTTAAAAATTGTTGCCCGCCCGGGCGACATCGCTAGAGCGGGAAATTTGGGCGGGAAAGTTGTTTGTTATTTTTACTTGACGTCGTCACGGGCACACAACGGAGCTGTTCCTCAAAAAAGCTGTTCCTCACCCCCTTTCGCTGCTGGCTGGCAAATATTTATCGCGGTCTCTTGCTGGCTGGCAAAAATTCATCGCCTTCCGTTCCTGGCAAAAATTTATGCATATCGTCTTTGCTGGGAAACACAAGTTGCTCATGGATGTTGAAAAATGAAATTTTAAGAGACAGTTATTAGTGCTCGTTTTTAAGGATACCCGATTTTTTATACTATTTCGGGCTTCCTGTGCTAATGTTACTCTCCTGGCTGGGAAATTTTTTTAACACCCAGCTGCTGGCTGGGAAAAATTGAGACCCTCACCTGGCAAAAAGGAACAGCTAAATATTTGCCAGCAACTTTTAAAACATGTATTTATATGCTCTACGCGCGTAGAAATGTCCAAATACGCCATTTAAACGCATTTTAACCAGGGGGGCTCGTTGTGTGCCCGTGCGTCGTCTCGGGAAACATCCAGATTTTCGGGAAAACGAAACTCGCTGTTTCCCTCGGAAGAAGTCATTAAGTGTATATTATATTATATTCTATTATTCTGCTAACTTACTTGGCATTATTCTCTACTTTAACCAGGACATCCGTCTTCAACTCATCCTGTGCGATCTTCTGCGCCATTTCCATGTAAATCCTGGCTCCTACTAGAGCCTTGGCTAGAATGTGCTCCCCTCGCTCCCAGAAAAACTTGGCCATCTTCTGCATTTTACAGAGCACTGCCCAGATGAACAGTTCCAGTTGCGGCTGATCGTAATGCGAAAATGATGCCATGAACTTTGGACGCTCGTTTGTAAATAGACCAAGGTGAGTCAAGTCGAGACCCTGAAATAAATATTAAAAAAGTGCTGTCGGTTTATACACGAATTCACGCGGGCTGCCTGTGTTTCTTTAGATCTCGTCACCAGGTCCTTCGACCGAGAAAGAAAAACAAAATGGCGACCAAGGGTAGACAACTGCATGGCATGTATGGCATTCAGCCATAAGACGTATGTCACGATGTTTCTCGAGTATGTGCAAGTTTTGGTTAATGTTCCTGCTATTTCCGCTTTGGAAATGGATGCAATCCCTGACTTGGTATGTTGCTAGGCTGGTAAAATGGCGGCTAAAGAGTGTCAACAATGTCGAACGCACTGTCAACCATGTTGAACATCCAATAAATGTTGAATCAAATACCAGAAATTACCCCGTCACCTCGTAACGAAAAAGTTTTTCCGTATCTTCACATTCGTTGCTCAGCAAAATATTTGTTGCAGACTTCCTGTGTTGCACGCGCGCGCGCGCCAAAGGCGGGAAAAAAAATCAGCCAATAACAAACGTTTCCCTTACAGCCGTTAATGATTTTAATATATAAGATTTAGACGGGTTGGCACGAGCTAAGAGCCTATCAACACGAGCCTCCACTAGGTGTAGCTATATGCTATATGCTGTGGATTTTGAATTGAAACGGGAAATCGGTACTTTGTTGTAAATATTAATGTGAGGTTCAATACTTGCAGTGCGATGAGAGAGAGGACATAGCTTATAACCATGACAACTAATTCCAGCGGGATTCAAAATCTACAATCTAAAAATAGATTAATTTGCTCCTATACTTTGGAAGCCCCAATTTCCCAGTCCATGTAACATGTTACGTACCGTAATGACCGATGCTGAATCTTGACTCCTTCCCGAGTATGCTCCGCCCAACATCTTACCAACGATAATATTAATATCATCTAGAGTGAAGCCCATTTGTAACTGAAAAGAAATAAATCAAACCTAGGTCGGTGGTTTGCATTACAGCCATTCTCAGTTACACGCGGTCGCCGGGGAAAAAGCTTGCAAGCGAAAACTCGTTTTTTGTCAAAGTTTCCATGGCAACGCACGTGTTTTTGCCGGCTTGTCGCGCTCAGACAAGAGAGAAAACGAGTTTTCGCTTGCAAGCTTCTCCCCCCCCCTCGACCACCATGGCCACCACCACCATCTAACCCCCCTACCCTATACTGGTATTTCTCCCCCCCCTCCAGATATTTATACACAGTCTCTAACAAAACAAAATTACTTTAAATGTGTACCGATACCTAATGGTTATTTATTTATTTTGCGGCCGCTCACCTTTTCCTCGCCAATGACCTCTTGTAAGGCATAACTGACCTTCGCCCTCTGGAAACAAAGGTAATAATATAATAATAGCTTTATTGGATGCTTCCGTAGGGCTTTTCAGCAGTCAATTACAAATAATAATAAATTCGGCAACAACACCACGTCAAATCATTGAACAGGTGAACGATGTAGAAAGGCATCGGAAGCAGATGACTATACAAAGTACAATGGTTGTTCAAAATTTATTTTTAAGGACGGGGACGTCGCGACATAGACAGCAAGAGAGAATGGAGGGGGGGGGGGGGGGGGGGGGGGGGGGGGTGAATGACACCATTTTTCACCTGCGACTGTCATGTGCAGTTACCGACGCGCGGTCTTCTAGTGGAGGTCACGTGACCAAACACGTTTTGACAAAAATTGTAGGGTTTGTAATGGCCGACAGCTCGGTAAGTCAGTCCTGTTCTCTGCTGGTTCATTCGTTTTGTTTGTACTCATATAGAATTGTATTTATCCCAAAAACCGCTTCAAAGCTATATCACCACGTCAGTGATACATGTTACAGCAAGCTAAGGATTTAGCAGTGTGTTTCGATTGTGCTGGTTGTTCGATCGCCTATCTGCGTGGGTACGGACGTACGAATGTGGCTGCCATCGCACCATTGTGTAACTTCATTTGTGTTTTCTGAATTGTATTTTTTTAAATGTAATTTTAATCTATAACTGGGCTTTGCGCCTGAGCATGGGCCTCGAGCCCGTTTGCGCAATTCCCCCTCACTAACTATATTTTTTCTAAATTATTTTGTATTGCAACTTTATTTGTCCAATAAAGTTGTTAAAAAAATTACATACTTCACGTGCAGCTAAAAGTAATCATTTGATGACGCCGATCCTGAAAGTTCTAGAGTGTGTAATGATCAGATAAGTTCCGCTCCGTCTTGGTGCACACGATTCCGAACTGTGTTACACACTTCTGTCCTCAATCAAAAGGCACCTACCCCTTTGTAGAGCTGTAAGAGTCTGTCTGGGGTTAAGAACTCGCTCATGCTAACACCATTCTCTAGAAGTAACTTGACGAACTCTACTCGGTTATTCATCAACGCGTCCATCATAGCCTCGTCCAGGGATTCCATCTGGAGAGAGAAAGAGGCGTGCATTTAGATAATACCGTCGGGTTGCAGCTACCCATTCTTACACCCAGAGCTCCACGGCTCGTCACTTCAGGTATTTTGTCAGCGTGTAACCCCTTCTGTGGTCCCAGAGCTTACGAACTTTGGAGACGTTTAGTTCTTAGACGACTTGGAACTTTCGGTCACATATGGGTATTTTTTAAACCGGTTGCACTTTGAGTTCTACTGCGGAAGGCGGAAAGAGATTTAATGGTTCTGATTTTATTAGACCACCCGTTTCTATTATTCGGCCGTTTTTACCATGGACAGAATTATTTTTGCTGGGATGGGATAGCCTCAGCTTTCAGCTTCTGTCCAACCGAAATCGAATTTTACAAGCACGCAATTTTGCGCACGCACAACATGCGTTTACCGCTCGTAATTTAAATATCCGTGATCTCCTGTAAAGGTTTGGTGTCCTTCAGTCGGCATTCCTACCTCCCACTTTTGCCCTTCTACGAATATCTCTGACTTGGCGATGTCAACTCGATTCCATACGAGCGCGAGGCTCAGCTGGTCAGCGGCTGACGCATGTTGGGCTGTGAACAGACAGAGAAAGCCATTTTGTGGTACCGATAAATTTGTTGTTTGATAGAATTATAGGACAAAAATATGTTTGTGAGGTATTGGGAAACCTACAGACTGAAATCGGCTCTATATGAAGCTAAGGCTTTAGTTAACGCGAATTTTAAACAAACTCGCGTGAAGTTAGGGTGCGTGATTTTTTCCATGCTAAATTTAGTTGATCGATTTAGGGAACACTAGTCATTCTTGATTTAACACGCACGCCTCGTTTTACAGTAGTAATATCGTGATCTGTTCAGTACCTTTAAGAAGTGCACGGAGAATGCTTCTGTCGATGTCAACACCTTCTTCGTCCACGCGAAATATCGTGATCTTGGAAGAAAAATAGAACAAGGCATCATTGTGACGAAACGTCTGGCACGACCCAAAAGATTGCTAGAATGAAACCCGACAAACAGATAGGCGCAGGCAGAAAGACAGACAGACGGACATAGACAGATGGGCGGATGGACAGACAGACAGACGGACACAGACAGACAGACGGACACAGACAGATGGGCGGATGGACAGACAGACAGACGGACACAGACAGATGGGCGGACGGACAGACACAGACATATAGACGGACGGGCAGACACAGACAGATGGGCGGATGGACAGACAGACAGACAGACAGATAGGCGGAAGGACAGACGGACGGACGGACAGACATACAGACAGACACACATAGGCAGGCAGACAGACAGACAGCCAAATAGGCGTGCGGGCAGACACAGACAGATATGCGGACGGACAGACGGACAGACGGACAGACAGAAAAGCAGGCGGACAGACACAGCCAGATAAGCGTGCGGGCAGACACAGACGGATATGCGGACGGACAGACGGACAGACAGAAAAGCAGGCGGACAGACACAGCCAGATAGGCGGACGGACAGACACAGACATATAGGCGGGCAGATAGACACAGACATATAGGCGGACGGACAGGTACAGACAGATAGGCGGGCAGATAGACACAGACATATAGGCGGACGGACAGACACAGACAGATAGGCGGGCGGACAGACACAGACAGATAGGCGGACAGACACAGACAGATAGGCGGACGGACAGACACAGCCAGATAGGCGGACGGACAGACACAGATACATAGGCGAACGAACAAACAGACATAGACAGATAAGCGGGCGGACAGACACAGACAGATAGGCGGACAGACACAGACATATAGGCGGACGGACAGACACAGACACATAGGCGAACGAACAAACAGACAGAGACAGATAGGCGGACGGACAGACACAGACAGGTAGGCTGACGGGCAGACACAGACAGATAGAACGGACAGACACAGACACATAAGCGAACGGACAAACACAGACAGACAGACAGATAGACGGACAGACACAGACACATAAGCAGACTGACAGACACACACAGATAGACGGACAGACACATAGGCGGACGGACATGCACATACAGATAGACGGACAGACACAGACACATAGGCGGACGGACACACACACAGATAGACGGACAGACACATAGGCGGACAGATATGCACAGACAGATAGGCGGGCGGATAGACACAGACAGATAGGTGGACGGACAGACACAGACAGATAGGCGGACGGACATGCACAGACAGATAGGTGGACGAACAGACACAGGCAGATAGGTGGACAGACACAGACAAATGGGCGGACAGCCACAGACAAAACGGCGGACATCAACAGACACAGATATACAGATGGACGCATATACTCACATATCTCTTATTTCCAACGCACTCTAAAACTTCCCGATACAAATCCATCTTCTTCTCTGCATTCGCCTCTGGGAAGGCGTTCTCGATTTTTAGCAAAAGCCTTCTGTGTTCGACGACCTCTGTCAGGTTTCTAAGTGCATCTCCATCGCCCAACCTGTTAAGTAAAGGTAAAGTAAAGTCAATTAATTAACGTCGATAACTCATAACAGCCTTCGGCTGGCAAACCCGAGGTCGACGGTGCACCAACCAACAACAACAACAAACAACAACACTTTATTTATAAACACAATATCTTTTACAGAACAGAGCTACCTGCATATAGCTATTGCTGTCGAGGCAGGTAGGGAGAAGATTCGGACGTGTAGTTTTATTAATATTAGTATATTTTTTCCTTCTTTTTAGACATGAGCAATATGTACTTATTTGCGGGGTTTTTTTCGTTTTTTTTTTCTCCATTTTGCTCTCTTTCTCTATCAGAGCTCCATTTGAAAGGAATTCAAAGCGATAAGCAAGCTACTAGGATCAGCTACCTGCTCGCCTATCACAGCTGTTACGCGCATTGAATTTCGATTATTATAGACTGAGCACGCGCAGAAAAGCAGGCTCATTAGTCAGCGGCATTCCAACTAAAAGTCAACAAGTCGCGCGCCAAGACGCGAACACTCGAACATGGTCTAAAGGTAGATTTTTACAGGTGAGTTAAAAATATTGAACGAGGTCTAAAATTATCCACTCAAAAAATTTATTTTAATATAAACACAGACCTTGCTATCTGATGAAAATTTAGAGCCAAACGCTCAGGTTTAACCCAATATAAATACGCTTATTCATACCTGGTAATTGGGTGCGAAATTGGCACTCATCAAACACTTTCAAACACAATAAATATAATTGAAGTTTGAATGTTTCTGAAGTTTTTCGAAAAAAATACGCATAAACAACATACAGTTCAGGTCTTTTGAGATAAAGAAATTAAGACAATTTTCTTGTACAATGACAGGATTTTCTATATTTTGAGACTCTTTGTTTGGCACTTTAGTGGATTCTGACACGCTGAAATGGAGTTAAACGATCACGTTAGTGCACTCCAATGGCTATGCCCTGTCTGTTAGGGGACCGTAGCGATTCCTGCTTGCAGTACGCTGAGCAAGGTTTGGGATATGGACGCGGCTATTGATGAGAATACAGTCCATTCCCCCGTCTTTGTCACGCGTGTCATCTGATAATTTAATACCGCTATAGCAAAGCGTAGGAGACCGATGGTCACTTCTCGCGTAAGCAGATTGACGCCTTCTGGTCCAAACATCCAATCGATAGCCCCTGCTACGTTTGGCAGCGGATTTAAAAGGCCAAGAAAGGTGGTCGTCCAAAAACGAAGGGTTTCCGAGGTTGTAATCAGTCGAAAGTCAATCGCGCAAATAACGGTGCATACAGTGAAGTTAACGATCCAGTGGTACGCGCGGACATTGCCTCCAAGGCACCCCTTCCACTAACTGCAGACGATCTAGAGATCACCCGATTTGCCAGTGTACCAGCACATACTCTTGTTTGCAGGATCTGCCTCCCAGGGGAAGTGGGACTCTCATATTTTTAGGACGGGTGTGCTCGTCGAGAAAAAAATAATTTGCCGGCCTTAAAGACATCGAAATGGGTGTGGCCAACCTACAGAATAACACCTAAACGATACCACAAAATGTCAATTCATCTTTTCCCAATATCTGATACAACGCCACAAAACTGACAGTGGTTTTAGAGATTTGAAGAGCTCTTTTCTCAATTTGAAGTTGCTTGATTGGGCACCATTAAAGATAGCAGATCCCAAAATTTCATGGCTTTTATATTTGTACCCCCTAAAAGATGCAGCAGGCAGACCCCTAAAAGATATGACGAGCACCCCTGCCCAACCAATATGGCATTCCCCCAATGTCTCATTGTCATTAATGTACCAGTGGAGTTATCTTGCCAGCATGCCTATTGCTTGATAGAGGTAAAACCTGAATGCCCCACCTGTAAGGAAGTCACCTGGGGTGCTCGAGGTATCCCTTAGGGTGTAAAATGCAATCATGCCCTATCACTTAGGGGTATCAAGATTTCAAAACATCAAATGCTATCTCTTAGGAGCAAATAGAAGAATATTCTTTTGAAATTGTAGCAAAATTGTTTTCGAGCCCTATAAAAAGCCACAACAGCTAAAAATTCATTTGCAGTTTTTGCTATCTTTTAGAGTTAAAAAATGTTTTTGCCAATTTTCACCACAAGCACCCCCATTTACTTCTATGGGATTCACCCCTGGGGGTAGTCATCATGGCTGCTCATGTGCATCCCCTACACTGGCCTCTATGAAGTGCTTGACTGAACTTAAATGTTTCATGTACAAAGTGTAATGAATACGTAATCCTTTCTGGTCTCCATTTGCATGATGACCATTGTACAGGCCCTCTGCCAGTTAGAGTTCCAGTTTCTGGAGCAAGCTGCACCCCAGCACATTATCCAGCACATACATTTGTACCAGAGGGTGTGATCCATGCCAACTCAGCGATATAGTACGAAAAGACTTCACTAGGCAGGTTGAATATGACTTGCTGTTGTCATTGTACAGTAGACAAAAAACATGCTGTTGGAAATACCTCCATCATTTGTATGCTTACAGACTGGTGGCTCCTGGGTAAGAAAACAACTATTTTAATGATATCATATTTTGTGAATGAAAATGTAAATCATCAAACATATTTCATTAATTAGTCTTTTCACTTTGTGCGTGAATTGGGGGTCTGCGGTAGGGTAAATACATACAATTTTAGCTCATTTAATGTAGGTCTTATGGTAGGGTACTAATAAACAAAGGATTTTTGGTCTCATAGGGTCAGGTTTTCAAGACCATGGTGGCACATCCCTACCCAAAAATCAGTGGAGTACCCCATGAAAATGCTATAACATTTGACTTTCGTATTTCCAAAGCTTCATAACTTTTAAACTGAACAATAACAAAAAAATGCAGCCACAATTTCAGACACCATTCAGATTAGAGAAGAACAAAGGAGGGAAAATGGGGATTTTATGCTAGGTTCCCCCAGGGAAGGGTGGTTCCCCACATACAAAGTCTTTAAAAAATTGCATATCCTGTTTGTGAGTTATTCTTTTTTCTCATTTTCATAATTGAAATTGTAAATCATTTAAGCTTCAAGAACGAATCAGATTGTTGTTGTTGTTGATAATGTCTCCTTACAAATCTGCAGAAAAGTTCTTCTATAATAATAATTTGACTGATTTTTGTGTCTAAGAAAATGAAAATCTATATTTTCAATACAAAATAATTGCATTCCACCATTGCATTGCTGTTGGCTTGTCTAGTTCTTATACAGACCATTGCTTAAGGTGAATATTTTTTGTTTAAACTGAGGATGTATATGATTGCTCTTCCAAGGATGTGCCAGGAAGGTTCCCACAGAGTTTTTTTATTGGTTTGAGGCCCGGATTGCCGAATTTCTCCAGAAACACAGAGACAGCCTCCCATATGAAAATATCCCCCCCCCCCAAAAGCTGTACTTCCTGGAAGATCATGTCCCTCAGTTAAAGAAATTGGGTCTAGCCCTTGGGTTCTTAGGAGAGCAGAGTCCATGCACAGGCAATTCAATGGTATCGTATCGGTAAATGGTGATGTACAGTTGCACAATGAATGGAAAAGTTGCACCAAAGCTAATATCTTTTAAGTCTGCCCACTTCCAAAGTTAAAAGGAGGAAGATCTCAACATCCGAGTCAAGACAACCATGTCTTTTAGGAGCTAAACACATAACAACCAGCTCAAGCACAGGCCAGTGATATCTTCACACTGTGAAATGAAATAACATGTTATTTCACAGTGTGAAGATATCAAGTGTTTATGCAGGATAAACCATTGCATTTCAGTGATGTTTTCAGCAAATACAGTAATGAACGGAAACATCTCCCGAAAAGGGGGGGCCGCGGCCCCCCTTGATCTGCCCTTGGGCAAAACTAGTGAGTATTTTGTGAAATTTGGGTTTTCTTCATATTCAAAATCAAGTTGCAAAAAGAGAAACACCTCTCAGCCACCTATGGGAGCTTATGTGGGTCTGTTGTTGATTATTCTGCAGACTGACAACTTACATTTGACAGCACAAGACCTTCCACCTTCAATAACGTTCTCCCAACAACGTTTGAAATTCGAAATGGAAGGGAAACATTTGTTCACGAAAGATACACCGAAATTAATCTGTGAAAAGGATATGAAAAGTACAGTGAATTAAGACTGACCTGAAGATGAATCCAGTCATTGTACATCCCGAATTCTGGTCTTAATTTCTCGTCAATAGGCTGAAGATAACAGGACATTGCGCTAGTTTCTCTGGAAAACTTCTGGTTCTTCTGTCTTGTCGGTTAAACACGATGCAAAATTCCACGTTCCGATTTAGTTAAAAATGAAGCAGTTTCAATAGAAAGCGAAAATACTGCTTAGAAATGCCAGAAACATCCAATTCTGCAGCTCCCTCCATGCTAATCCCTCCATTATACCTTGAAACAACGTGTTTTTGGCGATCGGAGTCTCATGGGAGTCACAATCACAGGTTTTGTTGAACACGGTCAGATGTTTTGAAACGTCATAGCGTACGTCACGACCGGCGTGGGCTACCTGTGGTGAAAATATTCGAAGCACCAACTGCGCATGTTCAGTCTATAATAATTGCTCGTAACGGCTGTGCTATGAACTTGACATGGTAAATATACAATCAGGAGCCAATCAGGAGTGGAAACCATTCAACAATAAACCAACCAGGAGGCGAAGTAAGTCAGACTTGCGTTTTGGTCACGACGTAAGGAATGGCGCGTTTTGATTTAGTTCGCAATCTGATTGGCTGAAAGACGAAATACTTTGCTCTCCACCAATAGAAACGATGAATAAACGCAAGTTTGGCTTACTTTCGACGGTCATCTGAAATCGTCTCTATTGTGGTGGGTTACTTACACATGTGTCGTCCCTTCCTGTAAGATGTATCTATGCGCATACGATAGAATGTCCGCCGCGCGTCCGCTCCCCTCTGCTATGACAACGGGTACAGCCGGGTTACGAGTTACGGATTCCAGGACCGTACGGATCGTGTTCATCCCACCCTCGAGTACTAGCAGTACCACAGGGACCCCATGAGACTTGTCTAAGGAGAGACATCGTTAGGAACTAATAAGAAGACCTGGGGCCGAGTTATCAGTGGATAAACGCTTAATAACCAACAGATAAATCCTGACAAAACCTTTACAACAGATAACTTTTATCCCTGGATAACTTTATCCAACCTTTCAGGAACCGGCCCCTGACCTTGAAATAATCATGTTCCGCCGTCCATGTCTACTCTAATCGTCAATCGTCAAAACACGCTGACTATCACATTTCTAAGTACATCGTTATTTTAGTCGTGAACATAAAATGTGGCTACCCTACGATGCCACTATAGTATTCGACGGAAGAGCCCTATTGTTCTAAAGAGCTATTTAGAAATGATGTTATCATGCTATATATATTACATTGTTCTTGTCATGGGGACATTTTAAACACGCCAAGAAAAAAATTCTCTATTCTCTTTATTAGCTCGGAAGTCAGCATGCTGTTTCGTTTGACTCTTTTTATGCCCATTTCCATTCTCGTACCCAGAGCTCCCCGACTCGTCACCTTGCGGGGAGGCTCTGGGGACAGCTATTTGAGAGCCTTCACTGATTGGTTAAAACAGCGCATGTACACATGAAACGTTCGTGTCGTCTTTCAATCTGTGCATTCAACTTTCTTCAAATACTTTTGCGGCGTAAATATGCCAATTTCTTAACACATGCGTCAATGGCTGTAACCAGATCCTCCACCACGACGGAACGGGTACGAGAATGGCCCAATTCTTGAGTGAAGGCCGGTTTATACTTAAAAATCGCCCTGACAAATGCAACCAAAAATGCTTTTTTTTTCAAATCGCCGCGACATCACACGATAAAAATCGCGGCAGATCGCGCCGAGTAACCGAGTTGCACCTAGTTTAGATTAGTGATTCTGAGTTGGCGCGTACGCGCGAGAAAAAAATTGCAATGTAAACGGGCTTTTAAAGCGCAACAACTTTGTTGTGAGCTTACTCGTTGAGATCTTCTGATTGGATATACAGTTTTCAAGACACGCCCTGAGTGCGATCTCGCCGCCATATTTGCCCCTCGTCCCGTTATCCACCAGTATGAAGTGAGTGTGGTTGTTGTCGAGGCACGCCCCGGCTGACGCCATACTTGACGTCATTTGATATGTCACCATGTCCTAGAACACAGATAGAGTATTACTTACCCATTATCCTGCGCGATTGCAGATGTTTTTATTATTCAACTCATCGATGCACTGCCCAAATATGGTCATTGAAACTCCAATATCTGCACATGACGTATATCCTGTATTAGCCAAATCACAGTATAGTGACCGGTCTATTGTCAATGCTGCGTTCTGATTGATTGAGCTACTAGTAGGCTATAAGTTATAGCCACTAGTAGCGAAAAGTTTTGGACTTGAAAGCCAGAGCTGCTAGTGTGATTTGACTAAAACAATTATTCCTCTCGCCCTCATGGCCTCTGAGTCAATAGCCCGTTCAGCCTTCGGCCTTATGGGCTATTGACTCAGAGCCCATTCGGGCTCGAGGAATAATTGTGAAGTATCCGTCATCTGACTGAAATTTGATGTGTTGAGCTCGTAAAAGTGTGCAAAAGTAAGTCGTTTCTGGGATGTTTGTGCTATCGATGTACTACATAATAAAATCATTATCCTGCTCGATTTTGCAGGATATCGTTAGCCAACTCGGGACTGCATCCCTCGTGGGCTAAGTATCAGACGATATTCTGCGCAATCTCGCAGGATAATGGTTAAAAATGTTCGCACTAATGAGACCCGTGAATATAAGTAATAGCGGAGCTCCTTAGCGGCCGTGCGTGCGTGCCTGCCCCACCACAGGTAACCCAAGACCCTTCTCCGTTTATTAATCATTATATCCCAGTGATCAATTTTAATGCGAGCTCATTGGTCAAGACGTATCACGTGGTACATTTTAACAGGACAGATATCAGACGATATTGTCCGTCGGAAGTAATATCCGTCCTGCGAGAAATGTTTTAAGCAAAAACTGGATATTTCCTGTTTAAAAAATATTGGAAAACAAGCAACCAAGTTTTTTGTCTAAGAATGTTGATGAAATACGGAAATTGGTGGCTGAGGCGACACCAAGTCAACTAAACAGGCCGTGAACATTTTCAATGGTGAGAAAGTTGTTTGAGAATGGTTTCGGTTGTTGTTTCAATCGAAGTTTTTTTTTTCTCACGTTCACAATGTGTTTTTTCTCTCCTGGGATATAAAATAAATAAACCCCTTCTTTGCTTCGCTTCGAGGGCAACTGTGAAATTTTGAGGACCATTTTTCATCCTTGGACATTATCCGCCGATATTACAGCCGGGGTTTATTTATTTACAGCGAAGGGGTTTATTCAGTAAATATTTCAGGAAGGGATGAAGCTCAGACAACAAAACTTGGGGGTTAGAATGCCTGGTCACGTGGTATGACGTCATCGATGACGTCATAGGAGAAAAAGAATAATATATAGATTTAGCCATTGGCTAAAAGCGGAGCTCCCGGTTACATATTATTCTGTGTGAATGAGACATGTGTTAATGCCATTGTACATAGATAGCCTGCCATAGTCATACCACGTGACTAAGCACTTGCACTCCCCTTGCCACTAAGATAATTTCACTCAAGTTTGGTTGTCTGAGGCTCATCCAATCCAAATATATCAACTTTTTCTCGTTTGATGACGTCATTGACGATGTCATACCACGTGACCAGACAGTTACACCCCCTTGCCACCTTTTTGTCTCAACACAGAAAAATATGTAAAGGGGAGCTCCGCTTTGCCAGTGGCTAAATCTATTTAGTAAAATCACACTTACACACTATCACGAATCCTGCATTCTGATTGGCTCAAAACTCACTGTCTATTCAGTCATAGATAGTGAGTTTTGAAAAGGCCGGCGTTTTGAAGAAAAACAAAACAATGGCGGCCTCTAAAAAGTTTCATTTTTCGGAGGTAGTAGTGTGTGTGTGTTTTTACTAAAACGCTCTCGATCGATTTCTATCAGCTCATAGAAATCTCGAGCTCGTAATCTAATTGTTAAATATTATACATGTATAACGACGATGAACGAATGAACAACTCAAAGTTAATGCAAGGAAGACACTCGGTTTCAGATTCTTTCTTTTTGCAAGTCATAAACACAAGGAAAGAGAGAAACGTCGTGGTTTAAGTGCACAGTATTTTTTAAATATTTTAAATGGCTTATCCGTTCTCGCTGCTGTTAGAGTGCTTTTAAATATCGTTTACCTGGTTTTCTTGAAGCCGCTCACTGTGATCTACTATACCCCAAGTAGCAATGCCAATCAGGTGTAACCGGTTTGACTGCCCCTGCTCAAAGTATGACGTCAGCATCTGTCCCCGTACGGCCTCGCCCACATGTTTCATTACACCAGTGTTGGTACCTCCTGTGAAGATCCACGCCCCGGTAGTTCTCGCGGCCTGAAAAGGACAGCTGTCAATCAAATGACTTGACATATAGAACTGCATCTCGCAGCTTCTTAAAGGTGGGCAAACTGCCCTAAACAAACGGCCCTGACAATCGTAAAGTTACCGTACCAGGGTCCGTTTCTCAAAACGCCCGGTAATTAACGGGCCCCGCGCCGGGCACGCATATCTACAAACGTTTTCCGCTGGGGGCTCAAAATATCAGGGGAAAACGTCTGTATATATGCGTGCGCATGTAGTGGGCTCAAGAAACGGTCAGCAAACCGTCCAAGGTTGTGGACGGCGGCAAAACAAAGCGAGTTTCGACCCAGCGCAGAGGTCTCTTTTCCTCGCGAACCTCAGCCAGCGAAATGCAGAGAAAAGAGGCCTCTGCTAGTAGGGGAACGGGAACTTTTACGATTTCAAAAATAACGGGAGTTTTGAGAAACAGTGAAAATATATTCGGGAGGTGTTAACGGGTAGGTTTACGGGTCCGATAAGTGATAAGTTACCGGGCGTTTTGAGAAACGGGCCCCAGGAGCCCCATCAACCCCATCAGGAGCCCCATCAACAGGAGCCTCCAACTCTACACCACTAGGTCTAGCCATATGCACAGGAGTACAAGAATCTATTCCTAGACTGTGGATTTTGAATTTTCCTTAGTTTTTTCCTTTTTACGGTGAGAATATTGAAATCAACGCGTGCAGTGACCTTTCAACCATCATTCTTTTGAGGGAATTTATAACCATGAAAACTAGTTTTCGAAATGTTCAATCTAAAATCAGATTTATTTAAACCTATGTGACGTCTCTTTCACATAGGTGCTGGAGGCTCATTGTTGATGTGCACCTGACCGGACCTTATACGGAAATGTTATAACTCAGTTTACGATCTGCTGAAAATACTCGCCTTTAGTAATCCTTGCCTGAGGACTTGTTTCAGCTTTGGGTGCAAGTTAAAGCTCTTAGCCCCACCCGTCACGGAAATCAGTAGCTTGGGCAGGTCTAGCTCCCATTGCTGCGTCATCAGGGTGAGAAGGTCATGTGGTTCGGTCTCGTGTTGAACTCGAATGTACTGAAATAAGGATAACAAGTGTTATTATTCAGCCATGCCACTATCTTGATTCTGATTGGCTAAGAGTACGCAGCTGTTCGTGACGTCATACTGCAGACAATAGGATTAATGCACTGTAATGACGTCATAATGCAAGCTATAGGTTTGGCCGGTGGCCAATGGCCGCCATGTTGGCTTCCATTTCGGAAGCGAAAGCCAATTTTGCTAATATTCTCTTTTAATCTGTTATGGTTTTTGCCGAGGGATCATTTCGTCTCAGGATGTAAAGACGTCAACTATGAAGTTGAAAAACCGTTTCGCCGAGCAAGGCCTCATCTTCGACTTTGTTTGGCTAGGTACGAATTGCTGGGTCTGAATAATAAAACAATTATCGAAATTCGGTATTCAGGGTATTCGCATGATAGCGAGATTTGTCAACGCCTCGAGTTAGTGTTATATCCGGTTTATTAATAACACAAATCTCGGCGTTCACAAATCTCGCTATCATTCTCAAACTCGCCCAATAATTGTTAATTAGTGGTGGGATCCCCCGCTTGGAATCAGTGAACATGCACACGGTGCGGCACTGTCGCGGTGGCGGCACGGAGCCTGGCCTGCTGTAGATACGGAATGAAGTCGTGTATTCGCGGCGCACAGTCACCACGGTCGCGGCGCGGTAAAACTTTGCCGCGGCACTTTTCACAGTCATACGAAATCTGTTCTATGAGGCCTTGGTATCGGCCGTTACCTTTGCTCTGCTTTGCTGCCCAGCCCCCGAGAACTCCACCTGACCATATGCGTCCGTGGGCTCAAGCCTCGTATGCACGTGAACATCCCACTGCACGTCAGGGGTGGGGATAGTACGGAGTGCTTCACGGCAGTGATCTTGGTCTAGCCTGCCACACCCACATCTGGCAAGGGTAACAAGGTAACAAATTAGTTTCAAGAGTTCATTACTAAGAGTAAGAATATTGCATTAGCCTGCTAGCCGGCTCTCCAGTGTTTGTTTTGTTCGGATATTCGATTGTTTTGGCGCGCGGGATTCCTGTGTCGCGGAAAGGAGCTCTCCTTTTCCCCCGCCACACAGGAATCCCGCGCGCCCCAAAAATCGAATATCCGAAAAAACCCACTGGAGAGCCGGCTAGCAGGCTAATGTTATATTAGTGTTGAAGCCCTTAGCGACAGAAAATGTCTATTATAGTAACATGTTATCATTGTTTACGATTGTGTTATTGTATTTGTTTACTTGGTTACCAGCTGTTGTTACAGTAATCAAAACTGCCAAATTTTGATCACTGCAGCGCAGTCTGGGGATCCATTGACTCTGGCCTAACTCAAAAACAGGGCAGCACGAATTATAACCGGTTCTAGTTATGACATTCGTTCTGCTCAAACCCTTACTGATCTGGACTGGCCTTATCGATGTGAATGTGAATGTAATGTGAAGCATAAAACCACCAATTTCTTTTGGGCATGCGTAGGTGGCTGTCACCAGAGCCGCTGTTGTTGCATTTGACTCGCTCGTATACCGCATGCGCTTTATCAACATTGCAATTATAATGCAATCTCGTACCCAGAGTCCGACATCTTTTGGGGAATCGATCTTTTTTAAACCCATTTCCCCCAGAGCCTCGAATCCTGCCGCTGGCCAAATTATTAAGGTTGAACACAGTGAACAACGACCCTATTCACTGCAAATCAGCAGCCAAGACATCAAGCAATTTATCGGATGAGGTTGAGCATGACATCGTGAGTTAGCAAAACCGAGGTCTGTCTGTGTTATATATCTGCCGAAGCCGAAGGCTGAGGCAGATAACACAGGCACGAGGTTTTGCTAACTCACGATGTCATGCGAAAACCGAACTCAATAATTGTTTTATTGTACATTTTAGAAAAGACAAATTAATACGAGGCCAAATGACTTTATTCAAAATGGCTTTGTTCAAATTGAAATGGAGACACGGACGAGGGGCTTGGGAACGAGCCGACTTTGAACTTGACGTGCTAAATGCAATATCCGCTGCAGATATTTCATTAGCATGTCAAGTTCACGCGACATAGAGAATTGATTGTTTGCTCTCGGCCAAACAGATTGCGATAGGGAGCTCATGTATAATAATTGCTTATTGGCGCACAGTTCGTGATATCACTCTGCAGACATACTACTACACATTGACTCTTACACTTTGTTTCACGGGTTTATGGAAATCACTCTATTTCCGCGGGGCCATGTAATATCTTCTATGTATTAAATGTCGTGCGTTTTTACCGTGCGCACCGTTACCGTTGCGTGCGGTTGGTATTAGATTAGATTTCTCGAGATTTCGTATGGTCCGCGCCGATACTATGCCGTGCCGTCTAAACATTGTGATTGGTTGATCTGTCCATTCGCGTGATGTGATTGGCTGGATCTTACACGAGAAGGCGAGGTCCCATCTGCGTGTCCTGATCGAACCTTTTTCCCGTGCCTTTTCACACTTGAAACGAATCTGCTCTGTTGTATTTTAGTTTTTTTTTATCTATTATACCGTTACCTTCTTAGTTCTTTCTTTGTCGGTACAAACTGAATGCACGTGCGCTTCTGGAAGGTTTTCTCTATCCAAGATTGCTTCTGTAGAGAACCAAAAATAATAAATGAATAAAGTTATTAACGATCTGTTAGACAGGAACTGAGCTGCTCAAAGTCCAATATCGCCTATTTCCGTCAAATTATCCAAGAGCGCAAGATCTCAATATCAAGAATCTTTTAAATCCTACAATATACTAAACAAACTAAGAAATCAGTGGCGGTATTAAGTTAGCATCAGAATCACTGTATATCTGCATGGAAGCTAAAAGTGAATGAAAGCAACAAAAATGGGTAATTCAATCATTTTTGAGAGGTTTGTCACAATATAAGTATCATCTCTAGATAGCGTTATATTATTGCCAAGGTCATGTTGTTAGTTTTAGATCACAAAGTTAAGATTATGAAAAAGAAATGTGCGGGTTCTGAGGGTTCGTTATTAACAAAGTATACAGGGCATGTTAGAATCGGTCATGTGTTGACTTTTTCCTTTTCGAGTGTGCCTTGAACAGGTGAAATAATGTAGGATGTCAGAGCTAAATCTAAGGAGGAACAGTAACATAGTAAACACAAGAAAACGGAGTTACTGCTGGAAATATGACGTTAATTTTGGTGCAACGCAACGCCATGGAACAAAGGGAAAAGCAGGAGTTTGGTTAGCGGTGAACGAGATGAGAAATGATGAAATTGAAACGGTTTACTGCCTCAAACTAAATAAAACTTTAGTGAGATATATTTTACCTTTCCTTCCACGGTGTCTTCGCCTTCTTCAACAGTTGTTGCCCTGCTCGGTTCCATTGCATCAAACGTGAGCGAAAGATTATCGGCAGTCAACGGAGTGGCAGGACCGTTGACGTTCGCCGCCATGTTTTACAAAAGTTACAGCTTAACCGTCTCTGAACATTTACTACCTTGCTTCAATGAAAAGATGTTGGAAGTCCGTTCTTCTCAGGAAGTCGCCAAAAGCACGAGAAAATTGAGCATATCCCTGTTGAATTTCACTCTCATGGAACTCTTTAACTTCGCTTGGGCATTATTAACTAAGAACAGTGTTAATGTATTATCTAGTAGTGTCCTCGGACGAATAAAGCGTGAGATTCCTTCATTCATTTAAAATGCGATGCAACAAAAGTTGTTATCATGCATGTCAAATAGCACATAGGAACTTCACGGCACAGTAATTTTCACGATTTGTTTACGTGAAATATTTCTCCTAGCTATTTAATGATCATACATTTCTCCCGTGCTTTCTTATTCTCAGGAGCATGGTTATGCAACGGGTTGAACTAAAGGCACATCTTTGCAACTTCGGCATTTTAAATACCACAGGAAAACCAAAAATGATCTGGCATCGCAGGTCACGCAACGAACTGTAACAGATTTGCGTGACGGAAAAGTAAAAAGATAGCCTTTGAAATTTATTGATTTCTAGTTCTTGATAATGATTTCTTTGAGAGAAAAAAAAGAGAGAAAGGCCCTGGAAGGCTCTATTTTAACTTTGTACACTTCAATATTTTTTGGCGGGAAAAAATGTCCTTCGAACTCTGATCCAGCGGTCACACAACGAGACATGCGCATCTCAGGAAAACATTGAACATGGCGGCGAAATCAAATTCGGTGGATTTGGAAAATACTTCGACAAGAAATTCGCGTGACCAGTCAACGACACTCCACAGAGAAGACGAAAATGAAGACATCCCACCTCTTGTATTCCTGTGCAATAACTGTCGCATGATTTTAGGCGATAACTTTGCATGGGTTTGTGCCCATCAAGATTTGCAAGTCATCGCGTTATCGTGTAAGCTTAAGTTTTGTTGGATGACAGCATTTTTATTTAGGTCCGGCAAGTATAAAATGCAGACCACAAAATGCAGACTGCAGACTAGAAAATGCAGACTGGAAAATGCAGACTCAAAAGTGCAGACTAGAAGGTGCAGCTGGAAAATGCAAACTAAGAGTAAATTGTTGAAGAATACAAAAAAAAATTATATGGTTCTCAGTAATAGGAGAGCCTGTTCATTCACTCATTCACTTCAAAAACGTGCAGTGTTCAAATCTTCGGTTCGGGATCGTTTTGAAACTCATTCTTGCTACATTTTCTTAATTAATATGACAGTCCATGCCCTATCTATTCAAAACCTTGGAACAAGCCTCCTCACCGCGAAAACTGAACAACAACTTCCAAAACTTTTGTTCTTTAATACAAAGTGGACAAAAACAAACCTATTCACATTTTTTACGATGAGTTCATTTTCTTGTCTGCATTTTCCGGTCTGCATTATTTGGTCTGCATTTTCTAGTCTGTAGTCTGAATTTTCTGGTCTGCATTTTATACTTGCCGATTTTAGGTCTCATCCAAGAATGAGCTGTATTCTTCAACAAGCTCATCCCATCCCCACACATTTCCCTGACGCACCAGACACAAATATTGTTTAAGAATTGACAATTGGTTGCAACATAACCAGGTCGAGCATAAAAAAAACTTTGAATACCCCTAAAAGATACCATGAACAACTGCAATTTTAAACACTAAAGGGTAAAACTAGCATCCCTACCCCAAAAAGTATGGAAGGGGGGGGGGGGGGGGGGGGGGGGAATGGAGGGCAAGAAAAATGGAGTGAGCTTGCAAGCTCCCAGCCCCTCTCTTTCTCAATGTTCTCTTGTCCTTCCTTTAGACTGCCTGAATTGTTTGCTCACCATATTATTTTACTCTTTTATCAGCTGTAACATCTAGCGTGGTGGTCGAGGAAGGACTTGAGACTTCAACAGATGGACAAGATATTGGAAGGTAGTATAATATATAAAAACCCTTTTCTATGGTTCCCCACAAAAATCTAATTACAATCTACAAGTACCTTAATAAAATCATTCAGAGCGGGAAATTTTGTTATGTCCAAAAAATGTGAGAAGCATGAAGTACCTACCTACGCATGAGATTGAGATGACTCACTCAGAAGCAGTTTTAATATGGAGGCGAGCCAGCCCAGTAAGCAGGCTGGTTTCTTTTGTTTTGGTCTCTTGAAATTAAAGCTTGATTACAAAATTGTGTTAATGTTTAAATTCTCACCCTTTCTAAAACCAATGTTCCAATTTTGAAAAACTGCTGTTCACTGCCCTTGGGAACTCCCCTATTTTTGGGGCGGAAGGGCTTGTCGTACCTTTTAGTGTTTAAAGTCAGGCCTCTGGTACCCTTTAGGGGGTAAAATTTGAAATTTTTTCGAGATCCATACCTCTAAGGGGTCCATTCTAGCAAATCATGCAACAGGGGTTTTATCAATATCTTACTTGTTGGCCTTTTTAGGGGTAAAAATCAACTAAGCCATGCCCTTTTTGCTAGCTTTTTGGGGTAAAGTCGAAAGTTCCTGATTCAGATTCTTAAACAAGTTGTCCGCATGTTTGAAAATTTTGGCCATTCCGTATCCCTCTTATTCACCCCTTCAACACAGCTATTTTTGTAACTTTACCTTAGTTTGAACTTGTGTGTTAAATATTTTTTGCAGTACATTTACTCCTTTGACATGTAAGAGCTGTCAATAAGTATCGGCAGAATATACAGGACAACACCCCATGAGCTTGATATAATGAGGTATGCTATCAACATCCCACATGACAATCACTAAGTTAGAATGGATTTCAGATGAGTGTCAGAAACTAAATGCCAAGTAAATACCCTTTGCCAATCAGAAACAAACCCTATTCAAGAACTGACTAATCTAGGAGATGACTGAGTAGAACTTGCATATTTTAGTCGTGACCCATGAAAACAAGAGTCACTATGTGTTTGGTTCTTCTATGCATTCTGATTGGCTGGCTTAGCTAAGACTCAACCAATAGGAACACTTAAAAAAATGCAAGTCTGATTTACTTTCGACAGTCTTCTGAAATCCGCTCTACACCAGATTTCGTATAACTTGGAAAAGAACTGTGACTATGTTGTGCTGTGCTGCGACCATGGCAGTGCCAGGACTATGCCATTTCATTCTGTATCCACAGCAGGTCAGGTTCCATGCTGCAACCGCGATCATGCCGAGCCATGTCACGGTACTTTTCACAGTCATACAAAATCTGTTCCATCCGTTTTACAATGAAGGATTCCTTACTGACAGCTTGAATGAACCAACCTTGACAGTGATTAAACTTTCTTATTTCAACAGAAATGTGTTTGCATTAGATTGTGGAAGAATAAAAAGGTATTACTGTGATTTTCATAATTCTGCAAACTCTACACCGACCGATTGGCTTCCGGCAATCTAACGAGTGAACAACTTTGGGTGATTTCACTGAGGTTTGTTGGATCTTGTGTACTGATAGAGGCTAGCAAGGCTGAACACAATTTTTCACCTGTAAAATGCAATCCAAACTCAGAAAACATGTGTGGACTTGACATAAGGTTTTTACAGTGCAAAGAGACATTTAAACAAAATCTTGTGCACTTTTCTTATTTCTTTCCAGCTATGAAGTAGGATCCCCAGCAGGGAAAAACACATTCAAAACTACAGAAGAAATACTGGCGCTTGATGTACCAACTGCTAAAGATCTACAGAATGAAATATTAAAAGTTAGTACCATATTTATGCATATATAAGAGTTTAGAAAAAAAAACTTTTGAACACCTCAACGTTTCTGCCAAGTTTTTTCTCATTTGATTCTACCCCGAAAAAAATGTTTGGGATATGTTATATAAAACCTGTGATAAATAAAAGAAGAATACAAATTTGCGGAACGTTGTGTCTGCCCCCCTCCCCCAAGAAATGACATCCACACCCTGAATTTGTGAACTCGCTCTGTGATTATATAGGAACTCTAGCCAAAAAGAAACCCGCTGACTCCCACAACAGACCGTGCAAATTATTAGTGGATAATAATAATATTATCCACTAACTTCTTATTAACCAAAGCGTGTTTTTAAGGAAATAGACTGGTGTCTTTGGCAAGGCATATGGCATATGGCAAGGCATATGGCAAGGCATATGGCAAGGCAGTTACTGTCAGGCCACTCGTCTAATATTTAACAATTAGTCGCTGAAACCGACTTAAATATCGGTGAATAGTCATTGACAACTTATTGCCAATATTTGCAGAGTCTGAGGTGACTAATTGTTTTAGTCAAAAGACTTTACCACTGTATGCATTGCTACGCGACCTCAAAATTCACTTTTGCGATTGGCGATTCTCAGCAAAGGAATTGCAATGTCAATTTTTTTGCGCCAGAAAGCTAATAATTCTAGGGCAGAAAGTCACACGATAGCTTACAATAATTTTAGTTGATTTTGCAATCAATGTCGACCCACTGATGTAGCCGAATCCAACGTTTTGGTTTTGATTGACGGCTAAAAATCGCCAATCGCCCATCGCAACAGTGAATTTTCAGGTCGCGTAGCAATGCATACATTGGTAAATTCGCCCCGTGTAAGGGTATCCGGCATCCGACATCTGCGATTTTTTTGGCTTGGCATCCGGCATCCATCGACTAGTCATCCAGCATCACACGATAAGGCATCCAGCATCCAGCCACAGCAGCATCCGACATCTAGCCACAAGCGACATCCAGCATCCACCAAATGCTTTGAAAAGGCATCCGGCATCCAGGGGCTAGGCATCCAGCATCCACTAGTGCTCTGGATGCCCTTGCATGGGGCGATTTAAATATTTTCGACAAAAAAATCGCTTTTAGGGGTTATTTTTTTGTTTCTCGCAATAAAGTGTGTGTGCGGTCCCCAATGCTTTCAGTGTTATATTCACCTATAGCAAAATATGAAGAACGTCTTGAACAATCAGTGAGTAACTATACTAATTTCCTGTAATGGAACACACTCTTGGTTAAAAAGAAGTAATTCGCCTGGTCTGTCTGTGCTTAAAAACCATCCTGGCATAAATACAGCTTTACTCAAGTATTGTCTTTACGGTACTTTGATTTACAGTTACAGGGTGTAGTTGTATCCTTGAATGAGAGACTGCAAGCATTAGAACAACTAGTCCCAGACGCCGCAGAAGAGTCTGACATGTCGACTGTCAATGGTAACCATAGCAACCATAATGGTAGCTACAACAGACGAGTTCTTCAAGAAAGAGCCAGCAAGAGACCCCATTTGCAAATCGACAAAAGTACTACTAACACCGGAACCGGAGATGGATCACAAGCAAAGAGAAAACGTTAGCTAATATGCCTGGTTCTGAGGCAAACACTGTGACCTCCAATGGAAATACAGTCTAGGCATAAGGATATCACTACAGATGCCATTCCATACCCGACTATGCATGAGGTCCGGGGGGGGGGGACTCGCATACTACTAACACAGGAACCGGAGATGGTTCACAAGCAAAGAGAAAACGTTAGCTAATATGCCTGGTTCTGAGGCAAACACTGTGACCTCCCATGGAAATACAGTCTAGGCATAAAGATGTCACTACAGATGCCATTCTATACCCGACTATGCATGAGGTCCGGGGGGGGGGGGGGACTCGCATACTACTAACACAGGAACCGGAGATGGATCACAAGCAAAGAGAAAACGTTAGCTAATATGCCTGGTTCTGAGGCAAACACTGTGACCTCCCATGGAAATACAGTCTAGGCATAAGGATATCACTACAGATGCCATTCAATACCCGACTATGCATGAGGTCCGGGGGGGGGGGGACTCGCATACTACTAACACAGGAACCGGAGATGGATCACAAGCAAAGAGAAAACGTTAGCTAATATGCCTGGTTCTGAGGCAAACACTGTGACCTCCCATGGAAATACAGTCTAGGCATAAGGATATCACTACAGATGCCATTCTATACCCGACTATGCATGAGGTCCGGGGGGGGGGGGGGGGGGACTCGCATAGTACTAACACAGGAACCGGAGATGGATCACAAGCAAGAGAAAACGTTAGCTAATATGCCTGGTTCTGAGGCAAACACTGTGACCTCCCATGGAAATACAGTCTAGGCATAAGGATATCACTACAGATGCCATTCAATACCCGACTATGCATGAGGTCCGGGGGGGGGGACTCGCATACTACTAACACAGGAACCGGAGATGGATCACAAGCAAAGAGAAAACGTTAGCTAATATGCCTGGTTCTGAGGCAAACACTGTGACCTCCCATGGAAATACAGTCTAGGCATAAGGATATCACTACAGATGCCATTCTATACCCGACTATGCATGAGATCCGGGAGTAACTCGCATAATTTTTGGTCGGGGATGATCTTCGGGAATGATCAGTTTCACCCTAAAAGATACCAAAAAGGGCGGGGCTCAAATAATTTGTTACTCTAAAACATACCATCTAGAAATTTCCGTGTTTGACTAAAATACTTTCATGTTGTCTAATTTATCGTCTTCTCATCGAGTATCTCTCTCCCTCTTGCAAGGTTTTTAGAAGCTCCATGACGAGACGAAACAATTTGGACACATATTTCGACCCTAAAAGATACCAATCTCCTAAAAATCTTATTGCAGATCAAGATCACCCCTAAAAGAGAACAAAGCTCTTGATTTTAACCCCTAAAAGATATGAAGATCATCCCCGAGCAAAAAATATGGGAGTCCCATCCCCAGGGCATGAGTTGACAGTTGGCAGTCAAACTCAATGGCCGTTTTCACAGGAGACGAAAAAATCGTCTGCTAATTTGTTCCTCTAATGTGAATTCCAGATATCACAAAAAATGTCCTTGAAATTTTCCTAAGCCATCGCTTCTTGTGTTGGTTTCTTGTGCTAGTTGCACTTCCCTGCGGTAATAAACAATTGCTTCTGTTTGTCCGTCTCGTGAATATAGGTTGACTTGTTCGTTTGGACCGGCAAACCGTCTTTATAGACATACAAACAGACGAACAAATTTAGACTATTTGTTCGTCTGAAAATTTGTTCGTCCCGTTTTCACATCAGACCATAGATCTTCCTCACGCTAATTACTAAATAAACCCTAACGTGGGGCTAGAAGAAGTCAGAGCGAATTCACACAACGCACAAGTTCTAGTGCTTTCCCGAGTGCTTTTCTAAAGAAATCTAGCCCAGATTTCGGGTTTTCAGGTCTAATTCCTTGCCGGACTGTTAATTAATTGTTCTGCTGTGAACTGAAGTATAAATTACAGCCGTGAAATGCAGAGTTGGAAAAATTTAGCGCTGCTGATCGAAGTTGGAAGTCGGCTTGCTGGACTACACTCGAAGTGGTTGAATTTTGGTTGAGCTGATTGCAAGTTGTTTTTCTATTTGCCAAGCTACGACAAAATGGTAAGTTTAAAAACAATTCTTTTATCGTCATTTTACTCTTTTTTGTTTAGTTCTTTCATTCTTCTCGCGAATGTCAAACCGAATTAACTTGGATTGAAACAACAACCATGTTGTAAATCTCTCACAGAAACTAAAAAAGAACTCGGTTCGCGCAGCCGAAAGCACCAAAGACATTTAAACCTAAATGGTTCTCTTACAGATTACATACAGGAATGTACAGGGATAATTCTAACTGGATAGATTTGAGCTGAGAAAAATTTTTCATTCAAGTTTCAACAAACGTACACACTACCTTGCTTCCCTCGGAGCACGCGCTAAGTCATTGGTTGGGGGGGGGGGGGGGGGGGGGGGGGGTAATTGAAGGTTAAAGTTAGCCTTACAATTTTAACCTTCAATTACCCCCCCACCCTCCGGCGCAAAAGCTAATAATTTATTTTAAAAGTAACAAACAGGGCCGTCTTGCACTTCAGAACACACATATCAAGAAAATTTCGCCAAAAGCTGTCATTTTGCAGACGTTGCAAAACTTCCTTATTAGGAAATCACCCCTTACCTTATTTGGAAGGTCTGTAAGTACTTTTCCTCATATCTTAGCGAAAAAAGCAGGAAAATTGACCAAAACTTGCAGATACTCGAGAAACATCCTTCTCTTGGTCGCCATTTTGTTTTTACCCCCGCCGAGGGGCCTGAGTCACGTTTTGAACATCACAGGCAACCCGCGCGGATTTGGCATAAAAAAGACAGCACTTTCTTGATATGATATACATTCGCCATTTCGCAAAAGTAAGAAGGCTGATATTGTGAATGGAATATTCACGTTAGAAACTGCTGAGAGCTCTTGAAAGAAAAATATAATATGTGATAATTATGTGAGGCAATCTCGGCAGAGATTATTTCCAGAATTATTTGTTTACCAGTAAGCCATTATATCCTTTTTCACTTGTTTGGGGTCCCTGATAGGGTATGTATTTCAGTATAGCTACGGCCCTACAACAGTACAAACAAATTTCGGTCAAAGTTACTGTGTCGCATTTAGTGATAAACACAGTTTATAAGTTAATTTTAAAAACTTTACATGATTAACAATTCCGCTTTGATCGCCACAAACTGGATCACCCTGGTGACAACTTTAGGTCTGCAGTAGGGTATACAATTTTAACTGTAGGTCTATGTTAGTGTATAAAAAACGAGGATATTTAGTTCCTGATGCGGACTCGGTTGTGTCAAGGCCTGACTTGGCGCTTATACGCGGGCAGAAAAGAATTGCGCCAATATCTCGAATACGAAAATAGCTACAGCGATGAAACTTTGCATCAATATTAATTCTAGTACTAGCAAATGTTTGACAGTTGATGTTTCCATGACAACCAAATTAAATGGACATGCGCCATATTTTTCCTTTTCTGGGACATAATTTAAAATGGGGAACAGAACACCTCATCCTATTCTGAAAATACGATGTTATTTTTCATTACTGCATCGATTCCTTTAATATTGCGTCTTTTAAGGCAGACCACCTTGAAAATTAGCGGAGATAGGAGAGAAACTTGGCTGCTAGGGCAACAGTTTTCAGGATCACGTGACACTGGGCACGATTGAAAACGCTATCAACTGCAGAGGTTCATGAAGATTGCGAATTTAGGGTCAAATTGTTGGAAAATTGGCAGTAAGTTTTCCCCGTTTTTGATTGAAAGTAAATTGTAAACGGTACTTACAGATACTATAAAATTGTTCTCCATAGCAACTAAATGCATGGAACAGTTAAGGCCGGGTGACGTGTTACTCATACCAAATTCCATTTCGGTAGCTATTTTACTAATGTAGTTATTTGCAAAAACTGCTTTTTGTCTTAAGAATCCGCATATAAGCCCCACCGCCTTTCAAGTCAGGCCTTATCACACCTGAGAAAGGGTCTTCGTAATCATGAGGGAACTCCAAGCGGTCGAAATTCACAACCGCTGGACAAGGAGAGGTTGGCAGACTTACGGGCTGCATTAGATGGCGCAAATTGCCACCGCGCAGCTTACAATCATGAGGGCTGTTTTACAGTATATATGGCTCCAAGAGTCAGACCATTGCACGGGAGACAATTCCTTACTCTTTCGAAGAGTGCAATGGGTTCTTTAGCGTCCGTCTTAAGGCCCGTTTACACTTGCAATTTTTGCTGCAATTTTTGTCGCGCGAGTCGTGGCGATTTTTCTCGCACGTACGCGTCAACTCAAAATCACTAATGTAAACTATGTGCAACTCGGCGCGATCTGCCGCGATTTTCGTCGCGTGATGTCGCGGAGATTTCAAACATGTTCCAAACTCTTTGCAACTTGATGCGATTTGAAGAGAAGAGAGCACAGAAATCGCACCGGATTTTCGTCTTGTTTACACTAGAGAGTTGGGATTGCAACTCCGGGCGAGAAGAATCGCCGCGACAAATGCAACAAAATTCGCAAGTGTAAACCGGCCTTTAAACAGGGGCGGGGGGGGGGGGGGGGCGTATCCCCCTCCCGAGTTTTCCCCAAACAACCCTTGAAAAACTCCCGATTTTGCACCCTGCATATCAGAGTTCTCCCAAACTTGCGTTGATTTCACATGCGGGACTCTAAATTTTCGGCGCGCAAAAGAGTTCAAACTTTCCTTAAAAGCTGCCTTGAGATTTTCTATATGTCATGCCCCACAATTTTCGCTGGAGGCTTGCTAAGGCCCTGTGCATGGTAACTCAACATTTACACCCATGTAAAAAACTTTATGTGGACCAAAGCAACTGCTTTAGAAACTGTCTCTACAAAACTTCTAGTTCTTTTACCTCACCCACAAAAAATCACCAAAAATTGTTACGCCTTAAAGGCAGCTACGCGCCTGGTTACGCTCAGATCGGGAATTATTTTAGCTCCTTCGTGTCCTGGCTGTCTTGAGTATTTTATACAGGGGCGTAGCCAGGGGGAGGTTCCAGGGGTTCCGGAACCCCCCTCTCCCGCAGCGGAACCCCCCTCGCCTCTGTTCTGGACCGACTTACCACTAAAATTGTAAATATTTAGTAGACAACAAATCAAAGCTCCAATAAAATGTAGCAAATTTCTTCAAACGCTAGTTTTTCCCCGAGATCTATGTGGAGTTTTTAATTTTTTAATTTTGGAACCCCCCCTCTCATAAGTGCTGGCTACACCCCTGTTATAGTTGCAACATTGCGTCCAGCTGATTCCCTGCTCTCAAATTAGTCAATCAGAACGATTTTTTTCGTCAAGTGTTCCAAAGATTCAAAGAAATACTGCAACTGAGCATAAAAACCTTCCCATCTCCTCAGAAAATCTTGCCTTATGTCAAATGAAAACTGCGTTCGACTTGTACGATGGTAAAATCTAGTTGCTTCCCAAAACTGCGAAAATTCGGGGACCTAGGAACGTTTCGTTTTGATAAACAATATCATTTGCGCACCATGATGCGAGATCAGCTTGGTATTATTCAGCCAAGCCATCATCGCGAATCCTGATTGGCTAAGATCGAGTAACTCTCAAGAAATCAGATGTGTGAGCTCTGTTTTCCTTCGTCGCAAAGTCGGGAGGTTGTGTAGTCTTCAAGTTAAGGTGAGTTAAGCTAGAAGTCCCTGGTTAAGCATATATCCTCCATTTTAGTCGTTCTCGTGCGTTCTTTTTGTCGAACGGGGAAATACGAGGCACAAAATCCCTCAACTTGTCGCGCAACATTGCTGCGTTGCAAGTCTAATGTTTGTTGCTCGTTTTTCATCAAATTCACAACTTGTCGCGTAACATTTTGTTTTGATGATCACACATGCGAGACCAAGGCGAATTGGCCCCTTAGCACTTCATTTCTATTGACCAACCAACTTAAATCGTAGGCAAAATGTTGCGCGACAAGTTGTGTGTTTGATGAAAAACGAGGGACAAAGCCAAAATTTGTCTCAAAGTAGACCCGCGCTCTACTTTGCGCAACAAGTTTTCACAACCTGCAAACAAATGTTTTTGTTGCGCGACAAGTTGTGGCGCGAGACGAAAAACGCGCAACATCGATCATCAACTTGCAACGCAACAATGTTGCGCGACAAGTTGAGGGATTTTGTGCCTCGTATTTCCCCGGCTTTAACTGTGTTCCAAGTCGAGCCCAATCTCAAACAGCGGTCGCGTGAGCCAAAATATTTCTAACACGGTTTAAGAACCTGTGATTTTTCACCAGTTACGTCACACAGCTTCTTTCATAGTAGAAAGATTACAGCGGGTTAAAACCCGAAATCTAATTAGTCTACCCGATATCCTATCAGTTGTGATCAGCTGTGATCAGTTGTGATGAGATTCATTGGCGGCCGAACATGGCGTTCGCATTTTTGACACGGTATTTCACCGTTGCTACGACTTTACCTTTTCTTTACTTACTTATGGTCTCGGTCAGTACTGACGATGGGGGATCCTTCGATGGCGTTGGCCGCTAAAGTCCCCCGCGCACAGTAGCTTGCCGGTGGAGAGGCGAAGACATTGGCTGATTGCATTTTCTTTCCGCACCGGGGGGGTCGAGGAGCCCGGAAATTCCAGGGGGGTAGGGGTCTATCTAAGCCCTGGAAATTCCAAGGGAGGTGGCCTATCAAGACCCTGGAAATTCCTAAAGGGAGGGGTCTGTTTAAGATGTGGAAAAGAGCGTGTTTAGGCAACCTAGAAATTCCAAGGGAGGAGGTGCTCAAATTCCAGGGGAGGGGGGTGTTTAGGCCCCTTGGAAATTCCAGGGGAAGGGGGTGTCGAAGACCTCTGGAAATTCCAGGGGAGGGGGTTCTTCAATTGGTAGGGTCCCCGACTCCCGGGTTTGGAAAAAAATGCGATCGGCCGTCAAACTATTCGAGCAAAAGTTCGCACATTTGTACGTTTGAAGAGCCAAATGCGTCGAGTATTCATGATCGTTTCTGTTTATTCCGTACGGCTTTTCCCTCGAGTAAAGTTGAGGGCTTCGTATGAGGGCTTCAATATCATTTGCGCACCATGATGCGAGATCAGCTTGGTATTATTCAGCCATGCCATCATGGCGAATTCTGATTGGCTAAGATCGAGTAACTCTCAAGAAATCAGATGTGTGAGCTCTGTTTTACTTCGTCGCAAAGTCGGAAGGTTGTGTAGTCTTCAAGTTAAGGTGAGTTAAGCTAGAAGTCCCTGGTTAAGCATATATCCTCCATTTTAGTCGTTCTCGTGCGTTCTTTTTGTCGAACACTAGATGAGTGCACTTCGGATAAGCGTTTTTTGGGAACCAGCCAGCGTGTTCACTGTGTTCCAAGTCGAGCTTAACCAATCTCAAACAGCGGTCGCGTGTGCCAAACAATTTCACGAGCAACTCGAAAATCTTGCTCTAACACGGTTTAAGAACCTGTTATTTTTTCACCAGTTACGTCACACAGCTTCTTTCATAGTAGAAAGATTACAGCGGGTTAAAACCCGAAATCTAATTAGTCTACCGATATCCTATCGGTTGTGATCAGTTGTGATGAGATTCATTGGCGGCCGAACATGGCGTTCGCATTTTTGACACGGCATTTCACCGTTGCTACGACTTTACCTTTTCTTTACTTACTTATGCTCTCGGTCAGTACTGACGATGGGGTATCCTTCGATGGTGTTGGCCGCTTAAGTCCCCCGCGCACAGTAGCTTGCCGGTGGCGAGGCGAAGACATTGGCTGATTGTATTTTCTTTCCGCACCGGGAGGGTCGAGGACCCGGAAATCCCAGGGGGGTAGGGGTCTATCTAAGCCCTGGAAATTCCAAGGGGAGGGGGCCTATCAAGACCCTGGAAATTCCTAGAGGGAGGGGTCTGTTTAAGCTGTGGAAAAGAGCGTGTTTAGGCAACCTAGAAATTCCAAGGGAGGAAGTGTTCAAATTCCAGGGGAGGGGGATGTTCAGGCCCCTTGGAAATTCCAGGGGAAGGGAGTGTCGAAGACCTCGAAGTTCGCACATTTTGTACGTTTGAAGAGCCAAATGCATCGAGTATTCATGATCGTTTCTGTTTATTCCGTACGGCTTTTCCCTCGAGTAAGATGAGGGCTTCGTATGAGGGCTTCAATATCATTTGCGCACCATGATGCGAGATCAGCTTGGTATTATTCAGCCATGCCATCATGGCGAATTCTGATTGGCTAGGATCGAGTAACTCTCAAGAAATCAGATGTGTGAGCTCTGTTTTGCTTCGTCGCAAAGTCGGGAGGTTGTGTAGTCTTCAAGTTAAGGTGAGTTAAGCTAGAAGTCCCTGGTTAAGCATATATCCTCCATTTTAGTCGTTCTCGTGCGTTCTTTTTGTCGAACACTAGATGGGTGCACTTCGGATAAGCGTTTTTTTGGGAACCAGCAAGCGTGTTCACTGTGTTCCAAGTCGAGCTTAACCAATCTCAAACAGCGGTCGCGTGTGCCAAACAATTTCGCAAGCAACTCGAAAATCTTGCTCTAACACGGTTTAAGAACCTGTTATTTTTTCACCAGTTACGTGACACAGCTTCTTTTCATAGTAGAAAGATTACAGCGGGTTAAAACCCGAAATCTAATTAGTCTACCCGATATCCTATCGGTTGTGATCAGTTGTGATGAGATTCATTGGCGGCCGAACATGGCGTTCGCATTTTTGACACGGCATTTCACCGTTGCTACGACTTTACCTTTTCTTTACTTACTTATGGTCTCGGTCAGTACTGACGATGGGGGATCCTTCGATGGCGTTGGCCGCTAAAGTCCCCGCGCACAGTAGCTTGCCGGTGGCGAGGCGAAGACATTGGCTGATTGTATTTTCTTTCCGCACCGGGGGGTCGAGGACCCCGGAAATTCCAGGGGGGTAGGGTCTATCTAAGCCCTGGAAATTCCAAGGGGAGGGGGCCTATCAAGACCCTGGAAATTCCTAGAGGGAGGGGTCTGTTTAAGCTGTGGAAAAGAGCGTGTTTAGGCAACCTAGAAATTCCAAGGGAGGATGTGTTCAAATTCCAGGGGAGGGGGATGTTTAGGCCCCTTGGAAATTCCAGGGGAAGGGGGTGTCGAAGACCTCTGGAAATTCCAGGGGAGGGGTGTCTTCAAATGGCAGGGCCCCCGACTCCTGGGTTTGGAAAAAAAAATGCGATCAGCCGTCAAACTATTCGAGCAAGAAGTTCGCGCCGCGCGAGCGGGGCACCATAGGTAGGTAGGTTTTATTAGGTATTTTTTTTAGGTAGGTTTTATTATTCTATTTTGTACATAACAAAAATAAATTGCTAGTGCCCGCAAATAACTTAGCTAACGAGGCGGGCAGAGGGTTAACATAAAGTTACAATATAGGACAATGAATTACAAAGCAAAGCAAAGAAAAGAAAAATGAAGTACGGCTACTTTAGTATTATTTTTGTAAAGCTAATATATTTTTGTTTGTTTTACTTTTTGATAATTTATCAATTAAACTTGATACATCAAGATAAGTACCCTCAGAACGAAAGATATTCAATAAATATTCTTGAAGGATTGATGAGAATATATATTTTTATGAAATCTGAATAAAATTGGGAATACTGTTCCACATTCTAGCGCCAATGCGTGAAAATGAATTTTTTAGATGATTGGTTCTAGAATGCTTAATATATAATTTCGCCATCGCTGAGGATCTCGTGTTCTAGCTATGTATTTGAGACGTGTGGGTGAATAGATTAGATATGTTTACAGGTGCTTCATTATTGACAATATCGTGCATTAGTATACGAACAGATTTAAAGTAGTGAAAGTGTAGAGGAAGAATGTTATAATGGATAAATAATGGTATTGCATGTGATCTATAAGGGGCGAAATTAATAAGGCGCAATGCACGCTTTTGCAAAATTAAAAGTTTTTCAAGAATAGTCTTTGCTGCTTGTCCCCAAACAGTGATTCCATACGAAATATAGGGCTGAATCAAAGACTGATAAATTTTCATCAAAGTAGAGGTAGGAACAAAATGCTTAAGTCTAGAGAGAATGCCAATAGACTTACTGATCTTGGAGGAGATAGGTCAATGTGTTGTTTCCATGAAAGAGTACTATCAATCATTACCCCCAAGTATTTAACATAATCTTTCTTTTAAGGAAACAGACTTATTTAATTGATGATCAAAAACTTTTAAGTTCACATCGTAATTAAGTTGTTTTTGGTATGCTCGAAAAATAACAAAATTTGACTTTTTAGTATTCAATGATAACTTATTTGCCATGAGGCAGACTTGTTAGAATTGGGAATTAGATAAGAGAATATCGTATACAGTAACCCATGGAGTTCATTAAAAGGGAATTTCTGCAGAAACCCATCCATTGGAAAACCTGAATTTCCCATGGTAGAAGAATGTGAAATGTTAGGAATTCCCATGGCTATCAAAGTGAATTCCGAACACTTCCCATAGTGTGCTTTGGGAAGTTCAGCTTTTCCCATGGACGGGTTTCTGCAGAAATTCCCTGTGATTTTTGAACGTCACGGGCATTATTGTTCTTGTTGATGACATTATTGATGATGTGAGGGCACTTGACTTTGGTGTAGAGTTCCTCTTATGGTCTTTGCAAGTTTGGCTTCCATAGAAGCTTCCCTTCAGGAGATATGTATACCAAAGGGTTCCCATGTGTACACGGACGGACGGACGGACAGACGGACGGACGGACACAAGTTTCTTACAGGAAAAATAAAGAAAAAATGATATGGACTGGGAGCTCCGCTTTTAGGCAGTGCCTAAATCAAATCTATACATTATTTTACAGCAACAACAACTAAGGCCCGTCCACACGTTTCCGGATATTTTTGAATCCGCAACGTTTTCTTTCCGGATACTGCTACGGCCATCCTCCACACGCATCCGGCCAATTCGTAGACAAATCCAGATATTTTTGAATCCGATCTCGAGAGTGGAAATGTTTGAATCCGATAACACTTCGGATACGTGTGTGGACGGTCGAATCCGAATATTTTCTGATACGATTATGACCGGATTTGTCTGCGAATTCGCTGTACTTTAGGACCGAGGAGTATTTATTTTTAGCGTGGAAATCTGGGCTTCCCGACGGTCCCACCCTCCAGAGCATAAGCTACTAATTTATTTAAAAAGTAACAAAAAGGTCCGTCTTCCACTTCAGAACACAATATACATTCGCCATTTCGCAAAAGTAACAATGCTCATATTGTGCATGGGAATATTCACGTTAGAAACTGCTGCGAGCTCTTGAAAGAAAAATATTATAATTTATTATGTGATAATTTATGTGTGGCATCTCTCGGTAGAGATTATTTCCAGATTATTTCCAGAAATTATTTGTTTACCGGTAAGCCATTTTATCCTTTTTCACTTGTTTGCGGTCCCCGTTAGGGTATGTATTTCAGTATAGCTACCCTACAATAGTACAAACAAATTTCGGTCAAATTTGCGGTGCCGCATTTAGTGATACATACAGTTTATTAGTTATAAAAAACCGAGGATATTTGGTCCCTGATGCAGAAAGGGTCTTCTCGTAATCATGAGGGAACTCCAAGCGGTCGAAATTCACAACCGCTGGACAAGGATAGGTTGGCAGACTTACGGGCTGCATTAGATGGCGCAAATTGCCACCGCGCAGCTTACAATCATGAGTGCTGTTTTACAGTATATATTGCTCCGAGATTCAGACCATTGCACCGGGAGACAATTCCTTGCTCTTTCGCGGAGTGCAATGGGTTCTTTAGCGTCCGTCTTAAACAGGGGTAGAAGAGAAGGCAGACGGGACCTCGGTTTATTGTCTCATTAGTTCAACCCACGATATGAACCGGTCTCGATCAAGACTCGAACAGAAAGAAAATTTACTGGAGACCCAGCGCCTTAACACTGAGTCAACAATGCTTCCATGCGACCGCCACGTTTCGGATTTGGAAAAACGTTTCCAGCAGACAAAAACACCAAAAGAGCCGTGCTACAGGGCCGGGTTGACTAAACTGCTAAATATAGAATTCGCCCCGGGAAAGGCTTTATCTTATAAGGAGGCTGTCTACAGTTTTTCTCTAGATTTGTGTTTCTATAGCACTTAAATATATGGAACAAGTAAGGTCGTGTTGCTATAGAAATTTTCTATTTCTGTAATTGATATTCTGATGTAGTTATTTGCAAAAACTTTCCTTAAGAATTCGCGTATAAGCCCCGACTCCTTACAGGTCAGGCCTTAACATACCTAAGAATTAATTTGTCTTGTTTGTTTTTTTAATAGCAAGCTAGTATTTGCGAATTGGATACACGTGTGGATAGAGCTATGAAGACCAAGATACTCATCCTGATAGCCATGATCGTGATCAGCGTTCATATGGAGGCCGAGGCAAAATGCTTACCACCCTTCTGTAAGTATTGGGTTCGACACTACGGCAAAACATACTACGCAAGCACATCTTCTCACTTCCGGTCCAGGTCTTTGCCGCCCATTCTCGTACCCAGAGCTCCCCAGCTCGTCTGCTCGCAGGGGAGGCTCTGGGGACATCCATTTGAGGGCTGTCGCTGATTGGCTAATTTTGAGCGTTGGAGCATGCGCTGAAAGGTCTTTCTCTCAGCGGCTCTGTATTAAATCTCGCGCATGCGTCAGTGGCTGTCACCAGAGGCTCCCCCGTGAGGTTACGAGCAGCATATCAAGAAAGTGCTGTCATTTTTACGGCAAAATCCGCGCGGGCTGCCTGTGGTGTTCAAATCGCGTCTCAGCCCCTCGGCGGGGGGCAAAAACAAAATGGCGACCAAGAGAATGATGTTTCTCGAGTATCTGCAAGTTTTGGCAAAATTTCCTGCTTTCTTCGTAAAGATATGAGGAAAAGTACTTACAGACCTTCCAAATAAGGTAAGGGGGAGTTTCCTAATAAGGAAGTTTTGCAATGTCGGCAAAACGACAGTTTTTGGCGAAATTTTCTTGATATGGGGAGCTCTGGGTTCGAGAATGCTGGTTGGCTGATTTTGAACGTTGGGACATGCGCAGAAAGTTCTTTCTCTCAACGGCTCTGTATCAAATCTCGCGCATGCGTCAGTGGCTGTCACCAGAGCCTCCCCCTCGTGGTGACGCGCCGGAGAGGTCTGGGTCCGAGAATGCTTGCCGCCATCCACGGTACAAATAATGCTGGCTTGTTAAATTTTCCTGACACCGAGCGCGAAATTTAAAAAAACCGTAAGCCATAGAAAGAAAAAGTTACACTCTTTGAAATCCTAGAAAAGTTAGATTTTTAGTTATTCAACAAAATATACTTTGCACCTCATAGTGTGGGGCTTGCACCCAAAAGAACATACTGCATACATCATACAGTTTTATTTTCTTACTTTAGCCTCAACAACAATATCACAAGTTAAAAAGGGCCTGCAAGCCAGCTGGAAAGGCTATGTGTACCGTATTTAAAATTAGAATGTGCGATAACAATAATAACAATAATTTTAATATACTACAAAATTTTAGTTTTAGCTCGTTTCAGCCGTGTGTACTTTCTGTTTTGATACCAAGATCCATAATTTGTTATTCATGGCTCACTTTGTGCTCAAACCTTAGCTTGCTAGCCGGCTCTTCAGTGTTTTTCGGATATGAGATTTTTTAGCGCGCGGGATTCCTGTGTCAGATTTTTTGTCGCGCGGGATTCCTGTGTCGTGGAAAGGACACCCAGGAATCACGCGCGCTAAAAAATGTATATTTATTCGAAAGAACCCATTTGAGAACCGTCTAGCAAGCTAGTTCCAACCCTCCCCTCCCTTTGCCGTGTTGTTGTCGCCCTTATAGAAACTCCGCCAGGTTTCATCCCCGTGAGAATATAGTACGATTGAAGATCACTTGAAAGTTGACATGCAAGTTTCTATGAGGCACAAAATCTCTCAACTTGTCGCGCAACATTGCTGCATTGCAAGTTGATTATCGATGTTGAGCGTTTTTCTTCTCGCACACATTTGTTGCACCAGAACCAAACTTTCTCAGGTTCATTCTTGCATTACCCTGCGAGCAGTGATTTCCTCCTCTCTTAGGCCGCCGGCCTAAGAGGAGGAAATCACTGCTCGCAGGGTATTCTTGCATTTAAAACGACTTATTTTTGCAAGTTTCATCGGCTGAAAAAGTCGTCTAGGTATATTTTGAAGGCCGTTTATACCTTCACTCAACATGAAATCAGGCTCTGTCTACTCCTGACGTTCTATAATGCGAAACATCTTTTGTTGGGCGGTCTTGACCGCAAAAATAATCCCGTGCCAATGTAATAAAACAAAGAACTAGTTTACCCAGAGCATGAAAATTTGCCAGGAATGCGACGTTTGCGTAAACTCGCAAGCCCCCTCTTGGCTGCGCCCGAATGATTTGCAGCGTCGACAAATTTCCACCTGCTGTGTTTGGGGCAAACCCTTGGTGTCGCATGAATGATCATCAAAACAAAATATGGCGCGACATGTTATGAATATGATGAAAAACGAGCAATAAAGACGTGCAACGCTGCAATGTTGTGCGACAAGTTGAGACATTTTGTGCCTTGTATTCCCCAGGCTTTAAGCCGTGTTGAAAAATTCACTGAGGGGGGTTTTATGGCCTCCTTCTTTTAAGTGCATTTTTCGGGCAAGCGCCATCTAGCAATTCTTCGTATCTCTATTTTTCTCAGTATATAAAAGATGAGAAAAACAAAACAGCGACGTCTCCGGATCCTTTAAGGATACTGGTCTCTTCGAAGATAAGTAGAATAATAAAAAGAAAGATAGACTTTCTTTTATTGGTTTTCTTCTTTCTTTCTTTTATTATTCTACTTTTCTCAGAATACTCAAAGGCTCGACTTTTAGATCAACGTGGTTTATAAAAAAACTATATTTTATATTTTAGAAACTGAGAAGCACGCTCGTACACCACATTTTCAAATCTCACATAGCTTGATTGAATCTGATTCTCAAGGTTTCTTTTGCTAATCGGCTAATGAGAATGGTTGAAATCGAACCCTACTTCCTGTAGTTCATTGAGGGACTGATTCATAATAGACCAAAATAGATGTCAAGATAGATGATAACACAGACGACTTTGCTCTTTGCTCAAGATTGTCAAATTCTTTAAAAAAATTGTGTTGCCAAGCGTTGATGGGACCGAGTAATAATTCTTCTCTATTTCGCTGTGCATGTGTTTCAGACCCCATTCACACGAGACCGGTAAAAACCATACCGGTTCAGTTTTGCTACGGTACCGCCGCGGTACCTGCGTTACCGGACTGGTTTTGGACACTGTTGCAAAACGTGCCAGAGTTGTACCAGTTCCGTATGAACAGGCGGTACCGTACCAGAATTGTACCTGTCTGGTTTTGTACCCTTCTCGTGTGTACGGGGTGTGAGAGACTCCGACAAGCGCGCGCGACAACTGAAAATCTCTAATACCGCACGCGAAGAAGCCTGACACTCGGGTTAGTATATGTCGCAATAGAAAACGGAGATAAATTGATCAAAATAAGAGAATAAGCAAACTGTAAGAAAATTTCATTAGTTTAGGGTGACTCACTCGAAATTCAAAATGCACCCAACTCACGGACTCACGCGACAAGACAAACACAGGGTCATAACTTTTGTGCCTTTTTCTCTATTCTGGCGATTCTTTTTGCAATAACTTTTTAACGGTTTTCTTTACTTTTTTTCTTACGTTTTTTTTTTTCAAAAACTCGTCGGAACAGAAACGCGGCAACAAAATCACCGGCACAACACAGAAACAAAAGAAATCGGCACTAGATACAATGAAAATTGACTTCATATACTCCAACCGTGAAATACATATCGCTGATAGGCATGGCCTAAAATATGAGTCTCTAGAATGGCGCCATTTGTTTAACATGTGGTCATTTAATTTGCCGTTTTATTCTTTCCTTTAGGCAAGAGAAAAATAGAGGCCGACGGCATTCAGGATGCTTCAGCCGAACAACAGCATGTGAGGCACTTGAACCAGGATTTGAACCAGGACGATCTGATGAAGTACGTATGACAGAAATCGCCTGGGGGTGGAAAGGGGTGTGTGTGTGTGTGTATGGGGGGTATACTACCTGTTATTATACGACTGTAACGTCTTTTTACTATCTAAGGTCAAAATTAAGTGCAGTATGGAGTCGTATTACACGGCGAAAGCCGTATTACAGGGTCCTGAAGGGGTAAAACGGGAGCCGGGATTCGCCTTTTTTTAGGCCGGGAAAACGGGATTTGGGTTACCGGGAACGGGATTTGTCTACCGGGAATGGGAATCAAGATGCTTCAACCGGGAACGAGATTTTTCAAATCTTTCTTTGTATATCCTGTGTGTATCCTAATAAAAAGTCGTCAATTTATACCATTTTTGGCATTTTAAGACTGTTATCCTAACAGCAGGCTACCTGAAAATAGAATTTCACTTCTCGCCCCTTCTAAATTAAGGCTTGTTTTGGTCCCTCGAGGTCAACGGTTTGATAACTTGGCATATGCATTTTCAAAACGGCGGAACCACTTTTTGAATAGAATCGTATGATATATCTTTTGTATCAAAATTGAGGACGAGATATCATTCGGGCAGAGGATCATTTCATTTTGGGGTGGGCGAAAGGGGGGAACTCTCGAAACAAGCCCTGGAAGGGAGGATCACAAGAAATTTTCTGCGGATTTATTCCAGCAATTTCTATATCATTTGCATTTTTGTAGTTCTCTTCTTTCAATACGTTAAACATTTCGCATAAGGAAGAAACATGTAATATTGCGTTTGAGATCTCCCGCAAACAAAGACAATATGCTCGTGCCGTTTAAATGGAATGCCCGTTACAAGAACATTTGTATCTTAGCGAGGAAAAACAAACTCGCCGCGAAAAGCCCTCCAGTGATAGGCCTGACAGGCAGTTACTATGTTCGAAAGAAGCCCGTAAGCGTGAGATCGACGTTACAAACGTTGGGCCGCAAATATGACGATTTCGTCATTTGCGTCGTGCACGAAGAATATAAACTACAGTACAGGCTTTATTTGCTATACACAAAAAATTCAATGTTCATCTACTTTTTTTCTGAGGCTTGATGAAATTCGTTTATCAATTAAAACAGGGCGCGCTTCACGCGCAACAGAAGAGAAATTCCTGTAAAATATATCCCATGTTCAAATAGGGGGATCACGAAAAGCCTTTATAGTGATAGGCCTGGCGGACAATCACTATGTTGTAAAGAAATCGACATTACAAGCATAGCAATTCGTCATTTGGTTGCAATAATAACATTTCGTCATTTGCGGCGTGCATGAACAATAAAACCTACAGGACCAAGAGATAGTACCGTTAAAAGCAAGAATCTCAATTTTAACATCACAGTTTTCGTGCGCCGGGATTTTACCGACTGGTCCTACCGGGAACGGGATTTTACCTACTAAGAACGGGATTTTGCGAAAAAAAGCGGCCGGGAAACGGGATTGGGACCCCCCCTTCAGGACCCTGTTCACAGATAGACATATTTTTCGCACCTAAAATGGTGATGTAAATCACCGTTACAGAATCATCGTTCATAGAAAGGATGTACAAAAGTAATAACTTTTTATGAAAAACTATTGAAAGTTTCATTTACCAGGTACAATTTATCTAGAAACGCATTTCTTAAACTCACAAGTTTAGCATTCGTACACTTCATCGTATAATGAAATTCATTTCCAATGTGTTGTAATGGGAGACATTACACAACCGATTAGTGTTTGGTATTTTACTATAGCGGCCATGCTGCACCGCGAGTCTATGTGCTAATATACGCAGTCGGGTCACAGCTCGCCGGTGATTCATTTATTGAAGCAAGAGTTCCTGGTATCGTGACTGGTGCCCCGGAATTTGCAATACTTGCTATAAGTACGGGAAACATCCACGTGTTTGTCTAATGCAGTGACTTCTTTAGAAAATTTATGAGAACATATATCAATAAATACTTTTGAAAATAGGAAAAAATGTTAAGAAATTTTGGTACGCAGCTATGTAGTTTGCGTATCGGTAGCTACACCACTGCACTGTGTGCTTGGTTTGGCTACGCCCTGTGATTGGCGGGCTTAGCAAAGGCTTAGCAAAACGTCAACCAATAGGAAGTCAGTAGCCCATTTGATGGGCTCTCTTAGGGGAAGTCTAAATGACTCTCGACTGTCGTCTTAGTTCCGCTCTAATAGTTGATTACTTGTTTATCAGGCGCTTGCTATTGAGACGTCAAAAATGAAGAGAATCACAAACAAGTACCACCACAGGGACGTGGACAAGACGAGCTTAATCGGGATATAATGACAATTTGTAACGAATAAATGATTTAACACAAAGAATATTCATTATTAGTGGGCTGGGATAGGGTATTAGAATGAGTGTAACCATGAAAATCAATCAAAATGCCCGCGGCAATTAATGGCATGCATTTAAAACCAATAAATATCATTTTCCTTCCATTTAAATGTAGTTTTGTGTTTCTTTCTAGTTCATGTGATTGTTTAAAACTTGATATTTATGAGGTACTGGGAAAGGTGGGATGGGGGGATGGGGTGGGGAGGTGGTGCCCACGAAAGGGTGGGGGTTACCCTTCGACACCCGACACCGCCCACATCGAAACTGGATACTTAAAAAGTACCGTTGTTTGACCTTTCCCTTCGCTTAAACTTCGTTCTCCAAATTACAAGTATTGACAAGTAGTCCGGTTAATTTATACCTCTTATTAACCTAGCGCGAGGGCCATACGGTAAGTTATGGACCGAGAATTTTTCCGCCTTCTGGAGACTCCGCTGAGAGACTCTGGGAGACTGTTTATAGACTGTACAGATGAAACCGGGGCGATTGGATTTCTGAGCAATGAGTTACGGCTATGAACAGTTTATTCCTTTCATTTCTTTTAGCGTATAACATTCGAACTTTAGTGTATCGCCATGGCGGGAAATACAAGGATCAATACGGGATTCGTCAAAACTCTGGAATGTTTAGTCAGTTATTTATTTTGCAGAACTGGTTATAAAGAAACACAAAATTCACATCTATGCTGACACCGTATGCAGTAGAAAGGTTTTTTTCCTCTTGTATAAATAACAGTGTCACGTTGTGTGTTGCATACATTGTCTTTTTTTCTATGCGCGCTATATGTAAATAAAATTGGTAAAGGATATGGGGCCGCTCGTGTTGGAGGGTTTTACTTTTATTAAAAGTTGTGTTGTCTTAGAAGAGACATTGATTGAATTGATCACTTTCGTGCATTTGTATTTTTCATAGCTAAATAAGGAAAGATGAAATGTATAATAAAGAACAAAAGAACACCTGTGTCAACAATAAACCGCAAACTCATTAATTCCACGTGGGGACGCTCATCAATTCCGCCGCGACGCTCATTATGTATTCCTCCGCAAAATTAGTATTCCTCCGCAAACAAAGGGCTAATTCGGTGCATACTATACTACTCACTTTGAACATGGGCAAATTAGATGGGGCGTGATACTAAAAGTAAATATGGTAACGTGTCACATCGAATTGGTTTATCAATCTATTTTTAGAAACTGTATCGCCGAGATCCCGCAGCAATCAGCCAATGAGCGCCAGGGAACAACTAGCCAATGAGAAGGCAGCACTATTTTTTGTCCTATTCAGCACTATTTCGCACCGCCTTTTCAAAGTTTATAAACAAAGGAATACGAAATCGGCTCTGATCTTTTATTAGTTTTAGCGAAGATTTAGACTAAATATAGACCAGAATCCAGCTAGTCATCTGAATCGAATGATCTTAGCGATCATGAAGGCGATCGGGGATGGATGAAATGAATCTTGCAGTGAGGAAGACTGTTTGAAGAGAACAACTGTACGAGCAGAAGGCAAATCTATCTATAAGCTTACAACCAGAAAAGAAAAGAGAGGATATCACAACAAACTTGAATGGAGAAGAAATCACACCGTAATATCAGAGCTCATAAGCTTTTCTGAAAGAACTGGGCAAGTGGGAAAAACCTCTTCTTTTCAGCTCAACAAGAATCTAAGGCGAAAAGGAAGCGAGATATTTCGTTGTCAACATGTTCATGTTGAACCCTTGCCAGTCACAGAACTGCAAACTCCGCAAGTTTTCGTCCCTCATGAAAGATTGTTTCATCAGAGCCGGCCCTGAAGCATGACAGACTACTACTACTGCATAAAACATCTTAGAAACTCGTCAAGGAATCGACAATGAATCGAGCCATCAGATATTTTTATATTGACAAACCTCTCGCTTCTCTTTTCCCCTTGTTTCCACGCGCTGAAAGGACGAAGAACAAGGAAATACTTTACATGCCACATGTCTTTCCGAACTGAGGTAATGTTGGCTTTGATTGTATATACAATGTTTGCTTCTTCATTCACGTTTGTTGTGATATCCCAGATTTTCCTTTTATTGTTGTAATTTTGCGGTTTTGGCAGGTCTTGAGGTATCCGCTCTTTGTACTGCTTTTTCCTGGCTGGTGCCGTAATATAGCTTCATCGCCAAAATCATTTGATTTAGATGACGGACTCGTTTAATGATAAGAGAAGGGCTTTCTAGTTTTAATATTCTCCTACGCTTGTACGGTTTCCATTAGAAAAAGAAGATCTCATGTAATCATCCAGTTTAATTGAGAGTTTTTCTCCTCCAGAACAGTTTCCCGCTTTCGGAGTTTGTTGTTAGTGTTTAATACTAAGCCGCCTTCTTTACCCTGGAAAACTGTCGTTTTCTGTTCTCTCCTTTCGGGAAATACATGACTTTGGTGCATGTGTTTCAAGATACAGATGTAAGAAGACAATACTATAGAAAACAAAATGCAAAAAGTTGTACTTGCCATCTCTTGGGTGTTTTTAGGCGGACGTCGGAGGAAACAAATCCCGTTCACTCCCGCGGGATCTAATCTAAAAATAGATTGATAAACCAATTCGATGTGACACATTACAGTGTCAAGAAATTTCCGTGTTTGTTTCTAATCTATCGTCTTCTCATCAAATAATCTCTCTTTCTTACACGGTTTTTAAATGTGGATACGCGTTAGCGTATTCACGAGTTATTGTGGTGGGCCAGATGTCACTCGCTCACTCATAACTCAAGTGTTAGCTCATGACGTCATCTTAACTAAACAAATTAACATCTCGAGAACGATATACATCGCTAGGTGACCAAACTTGGACAAAGTTATCTTAGTGACAAGGGGGGTCCAGCAACAAAGTCACATGACATTACGTCATCGATGACGTCATCAAAACTAGAGAAATTAATATCTCGAGAACAAAACATCGCTTGGTGACCAAACTTGCACAAAGTTATCTTAGTGACAAGGGGGGACCACCAACAAAGTCACATGACTTTACGTCATCGATGACGTCATCAAAACTAGAAAAATTAATATCTCGAGAACAAAACATCGCTTTGTGACCAAACTTGCACCAAGTTATCTTAGTGACAAGGGGGACCTGAAACAAAGTCACGTGACATTACGTCATCGATGGCGTCATCAAAACTAGAAAAAATAATATTTCGAGAAGGGAACATCGCTAGGTTACCAAAGTTGGGTACAATTATGTTCGTGACAATAGGGGTCCAACACCAAGGTCACGTGGTATAACTTCATCGATGACGTCATCACAACTAGAAAATTGATATCTCGGAAAGGGAACAGGACCAAAAGTCCAAAACGATTTCACCGAGGCACTCGGTGCCTTTGATTAGAAACACCATCATAAGAAAAAGCAATTTGGACATAGTTTCGGCCCTATAAAAGATACCAATCTCCGTAAAATTTATTGAAGATCAAGATCACCCCTAAAAGAGACCAAGCCATCGTAATTTTAACCCCTAAAAGATACGACGATCATCCCCGACCAAAAAATATGGGCACAAATGTTACGCGCGCGCTACAGAAAACATTCTTGTTCTCCATTGCCATATTTGTAATTCAGATTTTTTTTGTGTCGCATTTCAAAGAGCTCCATACCCACATACTCCGGATGTTTTCTCGACTGTACCCAAGATTGTTCGCCTATATGTTGCCTTCTCGAGATATAGACTTTTCTAGATTTAATAACGTCATCGATGACGTCATGTCACGTGATCTTGGTAGTGCACCCCCTTGCCTCCAAAACAAGGAGGATATAAAGGTCCCATAATTCTTAGCGCGCCCAAGTTATTCACTTGACACCAGTCATGCGTTACTTAAATCGAGTGTTTCGCGGCAAAACTAGGTCACTTTTGGAGAGCGTTTTTCGTCGCATCTAGACACTGATATGCGTATATTTTGGTATATACACATTCATTAACTTGCATTTTACCTATGTTTTGCAAAAAAGCCAGCAGTTGTTGCGAACAAGTTACGAGCCGAGACGATATTATTCTTGCACTCTATAACACAACTGCGGCCTTTGTGACTTCGTCACGCGTTCAACCCCTTGGTTAAAAATGTACATAGCCTTCTTATGATTGGATACATTAGAGATTTTTTGCATGTATATTGTTATATAAGGGTCACACAACGCTAAGGAGTCAAAGGTACTCTTATGTACTCAGGTTTCGATGAATGCGACCCTTTCAAATATCGAGCATAAATTGGCGTGAGTTGTTGTTCATTGCAAACCATTTCCGGGCACTCCATTCACAATACGGGCATCTTTTCCATCTAGATTCGATCCCTTATCCCTGCTTGAGTTAGAAATAGGCTGGATATTAATGTATGTTACTTCAAGACCAAAAACATGCAAAGTTTTCCTGGTTTAATGGACCATTTAGCCATCGCTATTATCTTGTGACGAGCCAGTGGGACACGACGATTCATCCCCGGGATTCATCTTCGAATGAAGCTAGTTCGAGTGCCCTATTATTAGATATCTTGGGAATTTAAGGTTGTCGAATGTTCTTCGAAAGCCATACAACACAGTACATTGGAAAGTACTCCTATTTCCTGGATTAACTCAAAGAAGTCAAGACGTGAGAGCAATCTCAGCGCGAAATGGACGCGTGTTCTAGTCACGAACAAGATTGCTCTGTAGTTATGTTAACAAATAATACGGTAAAATATACGAAGGTTTCACTTTGTCCAAAACCAGCAGAACTACTTTTATCCTAAAACTCGTAGACATTATTACTTTGCACAAAAACATATTAATTAAACGTAAGAACGTATCAAATCACTCGCTGTAGCGGTTTTATTTTCATCTCGACAGGCTACGCTCGGCGTGTGGCAATCATTCAGGTTTTACTAAGAAACCGACTTCTGTGCCAAAAAGTCTTACAAAAGTATACTAATGCAATCTTTCTCGGTAAAATCGTGAAATTGAAGTCTATTTATTGCACGCGCGATCGTTAGGAGTCCATGTATTTCGGAGCGATCACTTCGTGTTGTTGTCTCGGCCGAAGCAAGTGAGTAATGACACCGAGACATTCGAGTGCGAAAACCGTTAATATAGTTTGATCGCGCAATGCATTCTGGGACCTTGGAATCCTCCTTGCCTCCAAAATAAGTTTACCCAAGTTTGGTCACCTAGCGATGTTGCCTTCCTAAGATAGAGCGGTTTTCACATGACTGTCGTGAAAACAATCGTAATTGAGCAATTACTAGCCAATCAGCATCGAGAGAAATCACGACTTGCTCCTAAATGGCTTTTTTCTTAGCCAATTGCAAGCCGAACCAATTACTAAGTAACTACACAATTGTATTTACTGCAGAATTTGATTGGCTGAGAAAAACGACTAGCCAATGAGAACGCAAAGCAATCGCAATTACATAACAAGTATTGACAGTCATGTGAAATCCGCTCTATTCACTTTTCTAGTTTTGATGACGCCATGTCACGCGACCCTGTTTGTGCACCCAACTTGCCTCCAAAATAACTTTACCCAAGTTTGGTCACCTAGTGATGTTACCTTCTTGAGATATTGACATTTCTAGTTTTGATGACGTCATCGATGACGTCATGTCACGTGACCTTGGTAGTGCACCCCCCTTGCGTCCAAAATAACTTTACACAAGTTTGGTCACCTAGCAATGTTGCGTTCACGAGATATAGACTTTTCTAGTTTTGATGACCTCATCGATGACGTCATGTCACGTGACCTTGGAAGTGAACTCCCCTTGCCTCCAAAATAAATTTACCCAAGTTTTGTCACCTAGCGATGTTGCCTTCTTGAGATATTGACTGTTCTACTTTTGATGACGTCATCGATGACGTCATGTCACGTGACCTTGTTGGTGCACTCCCCTTGCCTCCAAAATAACTTTACCAAAGTTTGGTCACCTAGCGATGTTGCCTTCTTGAGATTTTGATTTTTCTAGTTTCGATGACGTCATTCCGGACGAACGAACGCACAAACCGGAAGTCCATGACAGAATCGTTGGATGCATATAGCTGTACACTTTTTTTGTCCTTTTTTCTCCTTGGGATACCTGTGTTTGGTTTATAAAAAAAAACTGGCACTAGTCACTCAAAATGGCGGCTTGCGGTTCTGTAACCTAGCGGAATGTTTACAGGGTTTGAAGTCTTCTGACGCAGATTGAGTTTCTGTTTTGTGTAAAATATTACCATGGTGGAATCAATTCTTTACAAATCTACCGGTCAGGAAGAATAGAGAGTATGGGAAATAATCCGAGCAACACAAATCAACCTCAAACTCGACAGAACAACGCAAAGCAACAACAGGTTCGTGTCGAGCTTAATTTAGTCTAGTGTGCTTAACTTTAGCTGCTTTAGTAAGTGCCTGGTACGTTCAAATATAAGTTCAAAATATAAGTAAAACAAGGGGTAAAATAAAACGTTATGGGTGTCTAATATCGAACGTTCGGTAATCAAACCTCATCGAACATGATCCTCGTCGTATAAAAATGCTCCACATTTTGTGGAAATTCTGACATGACGTGCTAGACTGCATTTTGTTTTTGATGTAACCTGTTAGATAGTTGAAACTTGTGAGCCTTCACAATATAGACCACATACATTCCCACACGTCCGTAAACAGAGAGAAAAGTCGAAAAAGTGTTTGCAGCACACAATTTGTTCAACTAGTTCGTGTTTTCCAGTCACGCTCAGAGTAGAGTGCAGCTCTCAGTGCACCACAGGGATGCCAGGTCATTACTGGAACAGCGCGAGTCTGGCATAGCGTTTGCCGTTGGACACCGACCGGGATAATAATTTCCTCATGAGCAATGTAGTCCCATGCAGCCTGCGCTTTGCCTTCCCTGTCTCGATTCTGTTCTAAATAATACGGTAATCACCTACATAGAGCGAGAAGAGGTTTCTTATTGATTATCAAAGTCCTTATCGTCAGAGTAAACCATTTTCATGGAAGGCATTTTGCACAGTTGATTTGTTTGTTTGTTCTGTCTCTCTTTCAGCACAGAGTTGCCAGCCACAGAATCACTTTATCGACTGTTCGTGTGGTTTTTAATGAATTAATACTATATAGGAATTGGCTTTGGATGCCCTTGAGTGCCGCAAAATAAAACACATTGGTGAATTGAAAAAATTGCTAAGCCTTAGAAATACTACTCTAGGTTTATCTGTCATGAATATCAGAAAGATATCCACTATAGTTGAAGTTTGATCACCCTAACATTCCATGGTCGATATTTGTATGAACTAAAATTTTTATCGAATCTAGGAAGTTTTCCTTGATGGAACCCTTTTTCAAACTTCAGAATATACCTATGGTACATATCTCTAGTCAAACCAGTTTTCTGTCCACTATGTGAAGTTGCACCCCACTGCAGGGACGTGAACCCCCAGACTTAAAAAAATTAAAGCGAAATTTCTGCAATCCAGTGGTGAGGGATTTATCATTTGCCAAAATGTTTGCCCGGCTGAATGCACCTGAATCCATACTCTGCCCTGATAAATTCAACCTCTGCTCAGGGAAGATTTCAGGCCTCACATTTGTTAACTCTCTTGGAGTCCCAGTTTTTGGAGAAAGTCAATGTATGGCACTTGTCTTGAGTATTTCCCAGGTGCCGAAAGTGCGAGAGCGGGCCACAGGTGTCTCACCCCTGTGGTGTACTGTTCTCACACCTTTGGCTTGCACTCATGCCTTTGGTCCTTTGGTTCTTCAAAACATTGGCACTAATTAATTCATGTGGTCGTTTTTACAGATGTTTGCCAACCCTCCCACATTTTGCCAAGTTTTCCTATATTTTCACTAAATTCAGCCCCCCCCCCCCCACACACACACACACACACCTTGCCATACAATCTTACTAATGAACCCCGCCCCCCACTTTGAAAACGGTTCCGCCATCACAGAGAACTCTGTGATGAGGAGGTTGTGGTAAAGTTAAATCATCCAGAAGGGTATACATGAAGTGATATAATTTATCAATTACTGGAACTAATGACTTACAACCTAATAATTCTAACTGCCAGCAATTGAAGCTATGATGAGAAAAAAATTCTGTTCTCCTAAAATGCGACTAATGAACCCTAACCCTCCAGTTACAAAAATGAAATTACCAGGGGGAGGGGGGTACTTGAATGTGTGTACTTGGGATGACCATCATACATACCATCCAAATATATTGCGCTAATAAACTTGAGAAATCCACTCATTGAACAACAGCAACTGAGTCCATTTATTTCTCTGTCAAACATGGCTGTGCGAGGCTCACCTGATTGGGGGCCTCACCTCAAGCCCAACTACACAGGGAGCCCAATATATTGCAATAGGGAGTACCCTACAGGGAAATTACAATTAATTTAATTAAGTACAGTAGTAAACATATAGGTAACTATCGCTACTGAAACAATTTACAGCAAAAGATCTTAATTTTCACCATACAGGCCAGGAAAGGAGGACCACTACATCCTTATGCTCGTAAGCGCCTACAGGCGTGGCTTGACAGCATTCCATTCACACTAGACTCTGCACAAACACAAGGCATCTATGATGCAGTCACATATATTGAGGTGGACTCTCCACAAGTTCTCCTATCCAAAGGATCCGAGCCTGTTGGCATATATGTCATGCTATCTGGTGATGTTGATGTATATGTAAGCACTGGAGAAGAGAAGTTTCTATTAAGGCATGTATCCGAGGGAGAATGCTTTGGTGAAGTGTCAGTGCTATATGACACAACCTGCACAGTAGAGGCACATGTCTTATCTAAAGCCAGTTTCTTACTGCTAAAGACTGATGACGCAAGGAGATTGTTTGCATTACCACCTCCTTTATCCATGCTTGAATGGTGCAGTAAGAAGAAGTATATAGAGACCAGTAGTATGTTTAGTGGTCGACAGTTGAGTAGAGGTATAGCACTGGCAGCATTGCAGCATGTGCCTGTACTACATGGCTGGGATGAGAAGGCTTTGAAGGACCTGGTAGATTCCATGAAACAAGGTAGAGTACTTCTGTTGACATGGTAACCAACTACACTGCTGTTCTGCTCTGTTCTCTTGCGCTGCGCTTAGCCGTATAGAAACAATTTCCAATGTACCACTCAACATGAGTTGCAGGAAAGCCTGCCAGTAATCTCAAGTAGGCTTCAAGTGGCGTTACTATTAAAGGAGTGTTTAAATACTGCTTCAAGTCACAGGGAGCTCACCTTTACAGTTTAAATCAAGAAAAATAATAAAAATATTTCCATTTTTCGCTGAATAAAGCGAAAGGAAATCTATTTTCTTTGCCCTGCGTTCTGGTCTTTTCTGATTGGCTCATTACCACGAAATGGCTTCCGTCTGCCGCTACGAGTTAGCGCCAGACGGAAGCCATTTCGTGGTAATGAGGCTCTAGTGGGCGAGTTTGGGCAAAGCATAATCAGCCAATCAGAAAAGACCAGAACGCAGGGCAAAGAAATATATTTCCTTTTGCTTTATTCAGCGAAAAATGGAAAGAATTTTTATTATTTTTCTTGATTTAAACTGTAAATGTGAGCTCCCTGTGGCGTGTCCCAAGGGAAAAACATTATTTTCAATTGTGGACACAGAAAGCAGGCCATGGCAAACAAAACTGGGTATCTACTTCATCGCTGAATGCCATATAGTCGTCTTCTAATAGAACGAGGCATAATCAAACAAAAGGACCATTCATATTCAAATAAGGCGGCTATTGTGACATTCAGCGATGAAGCATATACCCAAAACTGATCAATCAGATTTAATAAAATGCAAAAGCAAATTGCATTTTGTACCAAATCTGCTCTAACCAATGAGAAGGCACCTAAAAATAATTTGATTGGTACATTGGTAGGCCAAATTTGTCAGGATTGATCGTTTTCATGCCAAATCTGATGGTCAGTTTTTCTTGAGCACAGGCCCACTAATTTGGGTCTGCACACTGTAAGCCTTACATGTATACACCAAGTTCTAAAATTTAAAATTAGTATATGGTAAACAAGTGGTCACAAGGCAGGAGAGGTTGGAGGACTTGCCAGGCTGCATTAGGATGACACAAAGTGCTGTCAAGCAGCTTACAATCCTGAGGCCTGTTGTATTCGAGAGCCAGGTTATTATGCAGGAGACAATCCCAACTTTAAGAAGAGTGCATTGGGTATTTAGCATCCATTCCTTCTTGTACAAGGTCAGAAGGGAAGGCGGAACACCTTTTTCTCATCCAAAAGACCATAGGAAACACCGTAGAGTTACACTCAGCCCACAATATGAACCAGTCTTGATCATGACTGAAACATAAACTAAGAAAATTCCTCTGTCTCAACCAGGAATCAATCCAGAGCCACAGGTGTGCAAAACCCAGCACTAAGACTTAGCTACTGATGAGAAGCAAACACATGTATTCTGCAATTTTATTTGAGAAAATGTCAGTTTTCCTTTTTCTATCTTTACTCTTATAGATATTATAGTGTTGTACCCAAGTGGAAGTTTTGTGTACAGGGAAGGTGATGCAGGACAAGAGATTTATATCTTAGTGCAAGGAAGGTAAATGCACCTGGGATGTGTGGTCCAGTAGAATGGAATGGACTGGTTATAGCTGTCTCTAGCAGATAGATATATCTGAGTTACTGACTGTACTCTCATCGTCTTGCCGTAGGTTTCTGGGATCCGGATGATTCCAGGGCGTTTGAAAAGATGCGGTAATGAGTATACGCATGGAATTTCAGCACCTGTCGCGAAATTGCTGCAAAACTTGCAATCGTTTTTAGGCCATTTTCGCAAACAATTCGACTTTAAATTTCCACACAATTTTTACTTTTTTGACCTAAATATGGACGTCAAAGAAATGCCGGTTATCACCGGAAGCCGGCTGCTATTTTGAACCGTGGTACCACCCGCACGGATTTCTTGGTGAAAATTATACTTTTCTGTTAGAGATATGAGGAAGGGAATGCATCAGAAACCTTCCCTTAAGCTAGAAAAGAAGCAAAGCCTATGGACTATAGCATGACTGCTCTGCCTCGTACGTAGGCGTCTCAGGTGTGTCAAAAAACCCGCGACGATCCACGCCAATCCGCGAAGGAGAAATCTGGAGGCGCGCAATGCATGTGGGAAGGATCGGGCGTTGTCGCAAAGGACCACGGGAATGTTCTACCGTAGAAATGAGACGGCGCGATCTTACGCTCGCCCTTCCAATGATGCCTTCCGTACTAGGTCGCTCCCAGTCGCTCTCGCATCGAGAGCCTCATAACACGTGTGGATTCATCAAGCACACAAATTTCAAAAAGTACCGTATTATATCAAAGTTATTTTGATTGCAGATTTCCACTACACATCAAGCTCAAACGCAAATACTGCTTGTTTTATTTTTAGAGTGGAATTTTCTACAGGAGATCAGAAGCTTGCAGTATTTGATGCAGGAGAAATGGAATTTAGTTTTGGAGAAGAAGGTACTGTGTCATAAACATGATACCCAAGGCCACACTATCTAGATACTAGATCTTAATAAAAAATATGCTGTTTACAAGTTGTCAGTGAACCCGGCTTTTCACTAGTAAAGTAAGCGGAGACGGAGACGTAAGAGCTTGCGTTTGTGTGAAAATCGTCGTGACAGTAGCGACGTAAGCGTAAGCGGAGACGTAAGACAAAGGAAACCTTCCGTTCTGCTTCCCTCCCGCTTACATCTCCTTCACCGTCTCCGTTCTTTGATTTTCACACGAACGTAAGCTTCCTTACGTCTCCGTCTCCGCTTACTTCTCGATACTTCACTAGTGAAAAGCTGGCTTGAATGCTGTCAAGTGCTAATAGGGCCAATATACGAGTATGGGGCCAAATCTAGCGCCAAATCTAGCCTACAAAGAGGAAAGCGGAAGGTCTCAATTTTATATTTCACCACGTCCTTGGCAGGGGGTTTTGGTATGTATTTGAGTGGTGGCATTCATCTAGGGCCATTTTGTAAGTTGTGCCGATCATCGTTTTTTGAGAAGGTTATATCTTCATAATGTCGTTTTTGATGTTGATAGGATTCTTTTCAAGTTCTACTAAAAGGTCAAGTGTAAGGTAAGACGTAATATATCAAACACTAGAGAGCGTGGGGTGAAAAACAAACGAGGCAAAGCCGAGGGTTTTCATGAAGATATATAGAGGATATTACACAGTGGCGCGAAGATATGAGTTTTATTTTCGAGTGGCAAGAATAATATTTTACGAATGAGCGCAGCGAATGAGTAAAATATTGTTTTTGACACGAGAAAATAAAACGCCTATCTTCAAGCCACCGTGTAATTTTCTTTTTATTATATAGACAAACTAGAAAAAATAATTGATTTCCATGCACTTTTGTTTTGACCGATATCCTTACTAGTGAGGATATGGAAAATATGTCACTCAGGTCCCGGATGTGGCTTCGTATGAGATCTACGAGTGGCGTATTTCCCATTAAAACACTCGTGTCTATATAATAAGTCCTCTTATGCACTTTGTTTTGGTATACACTGTGTAATATTTCCATTTACGTTTTAGGGCTCTTGTACCCAGCCAAATCATAGCACTCAGAAAGGAACATTTTTACGATGTTTTGAATAAGGTACAGTATTGTTTTTACGGATTGCTGCCGTGGCAACCAGCTACAAACTCCTTGAAACGTTCTTATAGGAATCCTTGTCACATTATTTAATGCCGGTAGTTAAAGTGTTCTCTGATGAGGCTCGGTAGTGATTTCAGACGTCGTGCTACATTCTTCGAGCCAGCTCGACATACCAGTGGTGGATCAGTCGTATCCAGGGGGTGGGGGGGGGGGGGGGAGGAGGTTCCAAGGGTTCCACGGACCCCCCTTGAGCGTCAGAACGATAAGGATTTTATTGTAATATCTAAACCGCTCGTGGACGAGCTCTCCATAATATAATATTGCCCGCATGAGCCTTCAAAGGAGCGAGAAGAAATGGAACCACCCTTTAAAGTCCCGGATTCTGCTTGGGAGGCCGCTGAACGTTTAAAAAAAATACTAAAGCATGCATTTTGTTCGACACCACAAGAGCACGATGATTGAATAAATGTCGAACTTTTGCCGTGCGGCGCGACTATCATATTCGTGCTCAGTGCCCTGCTGGACTTAAAGGCCCATCACCAACCGGGAGCCTTTGCGCCCCGTTTTCTTTTGTTTTCAAATTGATCCATTGTTTTTCGGGTACTCTGATTGGCTAAGAGTCCGCAAAGGCTGTCGGTTGGTGATGGGCCTTTAATTCTGGCGTGACGAACCTGACTGATTAAGATGTCCATTAAGATGTGCTTAATCCAAACAATTTGCTTTGACAAGTCAAGAGCGCGACATATCAATGGACGATTCCAGCTATAAGAGCGCTCGCCCTTATTTTTCAGCCGTGTCCCACAACTACAAGAATGCAGCGTGCGCTTTTTTAACAGTTTGTTCGACACATGTTCCACATAGACTACGGACATGCAGCGCGCGCGTGCGTTATAGCTGGAATCGTCCAATGGACCAAAGTTTGATATGAATGCTAAATTTCTAAAATTTATTTTCTACCCAGTACCCTGCAGACCTTGTGTTGCTTCAAGTGTTCAATGAGAAATGGAAAGAACACATGAACAAGAGAAATCAAGAGCTCTATGACAAGTATAGAGGGGCACTGGATTTGGAGGTATGTGTTGTGGACCAATGAAATGATAATCAGAAGTTTCATTCAATTTGATTAGACCAGACAGTGTGGTACAAGGGGTAGTTGGGTACTTTGGAGCACTGGTGTGGGAGGTTGACATGACTTTTGTTTCAGTTTTGGTTATATTTGTATTTATTTGTAATATTATTGGCGTCAGGGAATAGGAGTCATGATACAGCTCTCGTAAGATCTAAGCTCATTGGATTGGTACCCTCAGTGCAAAATAATACAATAGAACGAGGAAACAATGGGATGCTTAGTGCAGCCTATCAAATCACACAAGATCTTCCGAGAAGCTGTATCACTCCTGGCGAATAGCCAAGTAGAGGCGTGCTCAGACGATCGACACAAGACCGCCTTTAAACCCAAATACGCCTATTTGAGTACAACCGGATGCCATTTGGTTTTGCTACGCCCCAGTTATATTCCAACAGCTGATGTGGACCATCCCCCAGTACGACCTGCCACTTATACCCAGAAATGGACTGGCTTTTGGATTGTAGGATTCCTAGACTGCCATTAGGATTTTTATGATTCTGAACTGTCTCTAGTGTTTCCTAACCGAAGATTAAGAATGATTTTTTAAGCTAAAATACCATATTCCCTCCTGTCAGTTAGTTATACAACCCCCGTATCAAGACGAGACTACACACTAAAAATGCAAAAACGCAGCACTAAGTTGGACATGGTTATCAATCCGTACTGAGTTCAAACCTTTTTAATAATCACTCTCATAGGGGGGGGGGGGGGGGTTGCAACCCCCACAACCCCTCCCCTAGATCCTCCCCTTGGAGGGAAGGGCGTTTCAGTTCGTACGGACTGAAAATCATTTCACGGGCTTAGTCGTGTATTTTTGTTGGTTAAGGTTGAGGAACAGGCTGAGCTCGTAAAAATACGCAAAGGGGGGGGGGGGGGGGTTGCAACCCACACAACCCCTCCCCTAGATCCTCCCCTTGGAGGGGGGGGGGGGGTTGCAACCCCCACAACCCCTCCCCTAGATCCTCCCCTTGGAGGGAAGGGCGTTTCAGTTCGTACGGACTGAAAATCATTTCACGGGCTTAGTCGTGTATTTTTGTTGGTTAAGGTTGAGGAACAGGCTGAGCTCGTAAAAATACGCAAAAGTATTGTTTTTCAGGGGTTTTTGTGCTATCGAACTACTACATAATAAAACCATTATCCTGCTCGATTTTGCTGAATGTCGTCTGAATATCGGACGATATTCTGCGTAATCTCGCAGGATAATAGCTAAATCATTCAGCAGATTGATGCACTGCCCAAATATGGTCATTGAAACTCTAATATCCGTATTCTGCATATGACATATATCCTGCGATATCTGACACGCAAAAGTAAATCTTTTCTGGGACGCGTTTGTACTGTCGATGTACTGAATTGATAAAACCATTATCCTTCTCAATTTTGTAGAAGATCGTCTGATTTAGCCAACTCGGGACTGCGTCTTTCGTCGGCTAAGTATCAGACGATATTCTGCGCAATCTCGCAGGATAATATTTAATTATTTGTGTCTTTCTTTCTAGATTTTGAGGATGACATTGAAACAGGTAATGCTGTCTTATTCGCCTTTTCTCACTCTCTACCATTCCGCACCGCAGAGATGAGTGGTTGATGTTTTATTTCTGGAAAGTGCATTCATATTTTATACACGTTTCATTATCCAATAAACGTTGCTATTTGGGAGTTGGTCATTGAAATGCGTAGTACAATCCGATTCTTTGTATTGAGTGAATAACAACAATGGCATCCGCCGACCAAAGACCAATAGCGCTGTTCACGCTGACGTCATCCATTGTTATTAATGTGCCAACCAGAGATCGATTGGTTCACATAACAAAGGGCGCTATTCAATCTACGGTTGGCACATTAGCATTACAATGGCAATGTTGATAAACAGTGAAAAGCGCTATAGACCTCTTTCGCCTGGGCGTAATGTTTACCCATAACACGTGACATTCATTTGAATACTCTTTCTTTGTTTGGGTTGCTTGCATATTCATATATCCACCGGTGCATAGCAGCATAGCAATACTCGGGGGAATGCCACGTGATCAGAAATGAGACAACATTACGCCCAAGCGAAAGAGGTCTATTTCGAAAGCAACGCAACCTTTTTTGAAATAGGCATATAGCTCCGTATATGTTCTTATTATTATCTGCTAATCTTCTTGTGACTCAACAAGCCCCTGGGATGTTCTCCTATCATGATCAGGCGGGGATGCTCGCTTGATAGCAAACTCGGTGGGCGTGAGCCTTTTCTTTAACCCTTCAAATTTTGCTTGTACATTTTCTCTTTCTGCGTCACTAACTTTATTGAAAACACCTTTCTTGAAGTCGGTGTAACTAAAGCTTAAAAACCCTAGGTTGTATCTGTGAATTTCTAGTTCATCAGCATGATAAATAGAACATGATATGAATAATAAGGGATGGACATTACTGCGATTTTCATAATTCTGCGAACTCTATACCGACCAACAAACCGCGGTTTGGCTTCCGTCAATCAAACGAGTGAACAGCTCTGGGCAATTTCACGCAGGCAGATAATAGATCTTGTGAACTGATAGGGTCTAGCCGGTTAGGCTTCAAAACATAATTTTTCACCATAAAATGCAAACCAAACACAGAAAACATGCGTGGACTTGACTCAAAGGTTTGATTGACGGAAGCCAAAACGCAGTTCGGCATTCGGAATTAATGTCAAGTGGGAGTTCGCAGAGTCATGAAAATCGCAGTAACATGATCTTGCTATCTTACTCAAGCTCTTTCTGTCACTAGAGTGAATATTTCAAGGGATGTCCACCTGGTTTCTTGTATATGATCGCTCTATCGATGGTGGTGAAAGAAATCAGAGAGGAACAAGCCATACTCTCGCACGTGCAATATAACAAAGGTAATGGTGTACTGTAAGATCTTTGGCTTTGAACGGGCGGACTTACAGTTCGGTGCGTACACATTTGTCTTCTAAGGACAATATATTACACTGCTCAAGATATTTAACACTTATTGGATAAGGTTGAGCATGATAGTGAGATTTGTCAACGCCGAAATTTGTGTTATCTGCCGAAGCGAAGCTGAGGCGGATAACACTAACTCGAGGCGTTGACAAATCTCACTATCATGCGAAAACCGAATTCAATAATTGTTTTATTATCCAGCAATTATTACCTTTGTAGCTGAACGAAGTCGACGATGAGGCCTTGCTCGAAGAGACGGTTTTTCAACTTCAACTTACGTCCATTGGTATTTTCCTCTTCGTATTTAATTCAAATAGCCAAGTTGAATTTTTAGATATCCGGAGCAATGATCTCTCGGCAAAAATTATAACAGATTCAACGAGAATATTGGCAAAATTGGCTTTCGCTTCCGAAATGAAAACCAACATGGCGGCCAAACCTATTGGCTTGCGTTATGACGTCATTAGAGTGCATCAATCCTAATGTCTGGAATATGACGTCACGCACTGCGCGCCAACAAGATTTCGCTGCGTACTCTTAGCCAATCAGAATCGAGACAGTGGCATAGCTGAATAATAATACAATTTGTCAAACGGGCCGAACTCTATGCCACGTTACGTTCTTATTTGCAGTTTTGTGTTATATCTTTTTGCGACTGGTAGCGGGCGAATTATTCCCTGTGGCTTTTCGAAACTATCGATATTATCGACTATCGATATTCTATAATCTATCCTATTTTTACCGACATCACGCAAAGTATTGCTCATCAAAATTGCCGAAGAATAGACTGCTTGCAGTCTCTTCTTTGGCGAACGTCCGTAAATCGAGAGAAAGGGAAAGAGAGTTCCTCCCCCGTGACGCTGCTTGTTATCCGACACCTAGACTCTCTCGTGAGCTGGAAATACGAGCGCGCATGTAGGACTTTATTCTCGATTTACGTGGTTTTCATCCCATTGTTTCGTGTAGGAGGGACGCTGTTCTTGCTCCTTCAAGGCGCTGCTGTAGTAACCGAGGAAGATGACGTATTTGACTCTATAGGTGTGAAACAAGTATTCTGTAAGTCGCCAGATTTTGACAGTCAATTACCCGTGCAGTTCGGCAACCATGGACAGCTGTTTCGTCCTTCATTCCACAGGTTTAATTGAATTCCCTGTGGAAATTCTGATGTGAAAAGAAAAGCTCTCTCGATAGGGGGGTAACGGATATAAAATGCATTGAAAATAAAACAGCCCATAATGTTTACACCTTCTTGAGGTTTATGTAATCTTTTGTACTATTTTTTGCATCTGAATTGCGGTCGTTTGTATTTGCCTTCCTTTAATGACGTCCGTCGGTGTGGATAATGATAAAAGTGATTGTTTGTTCAACAGACAAGTCCCAGGAATACCCGAGCAAGGCCTGGGTCAAAGCAACAGAGCTCTGTGTTGTGGCGTGCTCTAACTTGAGTGCGATTACCGAGGCAAAAGGGGCATATCCCGAGGTTCAGCTGCCTCAGCTGGAATGATCAAGGCATGCAGCGCCTAGCCCGACGCCCAGATACCTCACGAGTTATGGAGTTTAACGTGGCAAATTACAAATGGGGCTTCTCCCGAGGTGCAACTACCTCAGGTGGAGTGACCAAGCCATGCAGCGCCTATCCTGACGTCCAGATACCTGACGAGTTATGGAGTTTATCGTGGTAAACGGTGTTTATCCCGAGGTCCACCTCCTGACCTTCAAATAATTCAAATAAGGTTGCTTTGCTTTTTGGTCATTGAACACCTTTGTTCCGTGGTCACTGAAGCAAATAATTCCTTTGTTTCGCGCTATAATTGAAAGACCAAACACTATGCTAGTCCAAAGGTGACAAAAAAACAAGTTTCCTTTTTTATAACTAATTTGAACACTTTCACATCGAGTTTCCTTTTTGTCGACCAAAATTGATTGATTTTGTGTCAAGTTGCACAAATTTTAACAAATCAAGAAGGGCGAGAGTGTTTTTTACATCACAAATTTGACACGATGTTCTGTGGCATACTTTTATACAACAAGTGTACACATTTTTACAAATCAAGAAGGGAGAATTACGCTTTTCGTCACAATGCGATACGATGTTCTGTTCTATACTTTTATAGAACAAGTGTACACATTTTTACAAATCAAGAACTTGTGTTGCAATTGCGGAAGGCAATTAACTATTCTTGACTTGCATTTGACGTCATTGGCAGCCATGTTGGTGTACATGAACAAAAGAAAGTTCATTTGCTGCTCTTTGTTCTGTACACCAACATCGCCGCCGCGCTTTTGTGATTTTATTCCCATTAGGAATCGCGAGAGAGAGGATGCCTGTGGAGGAGGCTAAGTTCTAGTACATACGCCACTCTTATCATGAGCCGATCCTAATGCAAAATCTCAATAAAACAATATTTTTTGTCCATCTCTCGTCTGCTTGTAGCCTAAACTATTCTAAATCAAATCGGGAATGTAGAATCGATTTCAACGCCGCGAGTTTTGAGTATTTCATGGTAACAGTTTGGTACGGCTCAAGATAAGAGTGGCGTATGTACTAGGCCTAAGGTCGTCGCTAGAGCAGATTTCGTATGACTGTGAAAAGTGTCGCGGTGGCGGTACGGAACCTGGCCTGCTGTAGATGGAATTAAATCGCCAATGAAGTCGCGGTGCGGTCACGGTCGCGGCGCGGAACAACTTTGTGGCGGTACTTTTTCACAGTAATACGGAATCTGCTCTATTGTATCACGGTTATTGATATTGTAAATATTGTATTCTAAATAAACCTCAACTACAACACGGTTAAATCTCATCATATTTTTATTTTCATCTGATTTTACCGATATAAATCTAGATTGTTTTTGTTGCGGATAGACAAATCAACTAGTAGTTGGGGCAACAGAACCGGGGTTTTCCCAAAAACCTCCTGACGATACTGAATACCGTTTGGGGGACCGACAGTTCGAAATGTACGATTTGTCATTTTATCTTTATACGCATGCGCTGCGTGAGCTGGCCAAAGGTCACACCATTCTCGAATCCACAGCTACCCCGTCTCGTCGCCTTGCGGGGAAGGCTCTGGTGACATTGTCGTACCCAGAGCTCCCCGGGTCGTCTGCTCGCATGGAGGCTCTGGTGACATCCATTTGAGGACCTTTGCTGATTGGCTGGTTTTGAACGTTGGTGCATGCGCAGAAAGATCTTTCTCTCAACGGCTCTGTATCAAATCTCGCACATGCGTCAGTGGCTGTCACCAGAGCCTCTCCCGCGAGATGAGCCGAGGAGCTCGGGGTAACAGAATGCTCTGGTGACAGCCTACGCATGCGCGATATTTGATACAGAGCCGTCAAGAGCTTCCTGCGCATGCTCGAACGTTCAAGGTGACAAGCCGGGGAGCTCTGGGTACGAGAATGAGGTCACACCAGCAGCAGCCGGGAAAAAAGCACAGACGCGAAAAGCACTGTGACCAAATGTTCAAAATCGGATTTTGACTCCTGGCGCCATTACAGCTAAAACCGTTGCATCGCGACCCCAGTTTTCAAAAACATCAAAGTACTTTTTGCCCTGCTTCGCCTAGTGAAGTCAACTGGCTTCCCTGTGAACTAAAACTAGACAACGTCGCGACGGAGAACCAGGCCACTGCGAAACTGGGCAAGAATCTGATTGGCTCATACGATTTGACTGGCGACACTGTAATGCCAAAAATAAATCGATGTTTTGAAAACGCGGGTCGCGATGCAACAATTTTAGCTGTCACATTTTGCTTTACATGATCCCTATGCCCACAGCACTGAACTGCAACAAATAAAAAGCTTGGACAGCGTGCAAGATTTCTGGACATAAGCATTCTTTTATAAAAGGTAGTGCAATTAGTTCTGGTCCAGGCCTAACGACCCTGAGTAGACAGACGCCCTTTATCGCTCCGATACCTGGATTCCCTTTGCGAGAAAAGACGTCTGAGCAACGAGATGAAGCATTCCATACTGATGAAGCATTTCATACTGATGAAGCGTTCCATACTGATGAAGCATTCCATACTGATGAAACATTCCATACTGATGAAACATTCCATACTGATGAAACATTCCATACTGATGAAACATCCCATACTGATGAAACATCCCATACTGATGAAGCATTCCATACTGATGAAACATCCCATACTGATGAACCATTCCATACTGATGAAACATCCCAGTATGGAATGCTTCATCAATAACTCATTGTACATTTATCAACAGTTATAATATTTGTAAAACATAGGTGAAACAATATTGTAAGAGCATTGAGAATTTTTAATGCTCAGGAACATTTTATTTATTTTATTTTTTATACTGATGAAGCATTCCATACTGATGAAACATTCCATACTTGTGAAACATTAAATAAAAATATAAACGCGTTGATTGCCTAGCTTAGGCCCTAGAAAGGTTAGCAATTTTTTCCCTTTGCTATTCCCAAAATCCACATACCTACGCTGTTTATGAATTTAGTTTCGAAAACAGCTTCTACGTCATCAGAATGGAATGTATCAGCTCGTTGCTCAGACGTCTTTTCTCGCACAGGGTACCCAAGGACCGACTCTGGATATGACGTTCCAAGTTTCTTCCGATATCTCCAGACACTGAAAGAATTTGAAGGCCATGTTGATGAAAAGCTTTTTTACGCTCCCGTGTAAACTGCCTGTCCTGGACTGGTCAAATTTTGACCTGCCAAACATTCCACGTGTAATTGTGTTCGCAAAGTACCACTCGGTCAGAGCTTACGAGCGACTCTCAACTATCGGTCACAGATAAATCCAGGTATTTTCCCTCAACTTTAATCTCCATGTACACTTTGCAGCTAGCTCTCTAGGGAGTCGTACCTCTCCTTCAGTCTTAAAATTAATTCGCGGATCTCTTGTCTCTTATTCGATACTCGCTCTAGTGGAAACCAATTAGGCTTGCGGATTGGGATCTTGAAGTCTGTCAGTGGGTTCTGGAAAAACAACACGTGAAAGTTTAAAAAAAAAACAGCGGAAAGCTAGCAAAACCCAGCACAGCTTTTAAAAAGTTTGGCGTCCAATCTATCCCATTTTCGACCGAGTTCCTTTCTTCATGCCGGAAATTTATTTTCGAAACGATGTAGTTTGGACAGTAATGCAGTATTTGAAGTGTTGTCTGCTTTGACAAAGCAGGATTTAACAGGGATGAGAGTTAGAATCATAGGTCGGATTAAACAGGTAATGCACATTTATCTTACCTCAAAAAAGCTTTCCACGTACTGTAAGACGAATACACCGCAGTCGCAATGATTATCTTGTTCAGGAACCTGACAAATATGGAGTTCATTTTAATGAATTATTGAAAGAATTGCTTTATTATCTGTAGGTCTATTTTCGCTACTTCGTGGTGTGACCATGAACCCAGCGGCGTAGCCAGGAATTTCTGAAGGGGGGCCCGATAGTGAAAACATGGGACGAAAATGTTCAAATGTCCTCCAGCAAATACAGTAAATGTATGGGATAATCTTCCGAGAAAAGGGGGGCCCCGGCCCCCCTGACCCCCCCCCCTGACTACGCCACTGAACCCGACCTTTCACCACGTGTACAAAAATATTCGAGTAGTTATATATATCACTGCACACTATTGTTCGCATCGCAATAGGAGATAAGATATGGAATGATCTGCGAGTACGGAACAAGTAATACTCGTTGGTCAACCGCCGATGGGGGACAGGGGTGGTTAAACCGTCTGAGCACTGGAACCTCAACTGAGCGGCTGGATGACTGAATTAATTATCCTTGAGTGATGTTTATATAAGACAGACAGACAGATATTTTTTATTTGGCATCGTATACAAAAGTACATGGATTGGTAGTTCCAAATAAAACTTATTTAAAAAGAGATATAATTATTACTATGTAATTATAGTGTCTTTCCGGAGGAGGAAGCACTCATGTACAAATTTTGCAATAGCTTTTTGTGCTTTCGTATTTTTACCTGAGTAATTTATCAAAAAGTGAAAGTAGACTTTGTCAGACAATTTTTTGAATTTCACATTTTCTATTTCCTCTATTTTTTGAATTAGCTCATCGCGCGGGGGGGGGGGGGGGGGGGGGGGGGGGGTTACATTGACTGGTGCATAAGAAGCTCCTATTAGCATGCAGTTAGAATAGGAGATAGAACTGCGCGGATTGGGGTATACTCTTGTTCTCTATGCCTATTCTTGGTATGCATGTGACGTCATTGGCGGCCATGTTGGATGTACAAAACAAAAGGAAGTTCATATGTTCCCTGTTCTGTACATCAAAAATGGCCGCCGTGCTTTTGTTATTTTATTCCCAAAGGAACGATTGCAATCCAAGAATAGTTAATGCTAGCTATGCTAAAGCGCTGTTCACGTTGACGTCATCCATTGTTATTAATGTGATTGGTTCACAGAACAAGGGGCGCTATCCAATCTACGGTTGGCATATTAGCATTAGAATGGCAATGTTGACAGATAGTGAATGGCGTGTAGAGCCCACAAATGTAATAACTACCCACAAATGTAATAAACCCACAAATGTAATAACAAGTTGCCCACAAATGTAATAAACCCGCAAATGTAATACACCCAGAAATTGAATGTGCCCACAAATAACACAGAGCCACTACCAACTTGGCAACAAGTCACTTTCTCGAGGAAGAAAACTTTGCTTTTAACATATTTGGGCATTTGACTCAGCCCATCAATGGGGACTTTGCTCGAACTTGTGGAAAACCTGAAATTTTACGTTTGTAAATGGCCGATTGGTTGACTGAGTTGAAAAAAAAAATAGATTCTCTCTGCCATCGCAGGCTACACAAGCAACAGAGAGTTGGCAATGCCTTCCCATTTCGCTATCAGTTCAGTCCCTTTTGTCTCCTTGCATCTCTAGCTGTTTGGCGGGGAGTTGGCGTCAAAATGCCACAACTTTTTTACAGTTTGGAGTCCAAACCGAACGCCGCGATAATCTACTGGACTAGTGAGCTCGCCCTCTAGAAGAGCTCCGCAACAAATATCTCCACTAATAGCTTGCACGCCATAGCTCCCTAGTTTACACGAATAATACTATTGGAACATATACTACTGTGGGTACATTACAGTTTTGGGTATATTACATTTGTGGGTAAACCGCTATTACATTGTGGGTTTATTACGTTTGTGGGTAACCCTGTTATACAATTGTGGTTTATTACATTTGTGGGTAATCCTGTTATTACATTTGTGGGTTTATTACATTTGTGGGCAACCTGTTATTACATTTGGGGTTTATTACATTTGTGGGTAGTTATTACATTTGTGGGCTCTACATGGCGCTATGGGCAAGTGGCAATGATGGTTTGGCGGCAGGTCACACTTGTTCATCAGCTGACGACTTGAGAAAAAAATTTTCTTAGAAGTCATACACGATCCTGAACAAGACGATGCCCTGATAAACTTTAGCCAACATTGGTAGAAATGTGCATAAGATGCCGAGCGATATCTCCACCAGCTAGTCGGTACTACGAACGACGTTTCGCTCTTAAGCCTGGTGCACACTAGCGACATAACGACATAAGGACGTTATGTTGCAACGAAAAAAGTACGGGAAAATCATTGAAACAATCAATATTTCCATGGATCTTCATTAGATTACTTCACCAAAGCAATCTTATGTTATTTTTTGACGACTTCAACTTCTTGAAACCACTCAATTTTGTTCGCGTGACATGTTTCTTATGTCGTTATGTCGCAAGTGTGCACCAGGCTTTAGTCGTTAAGGAGGAGCTTTAATGTCCGTAATAACGGGCGCCAGTTTCACGTCTATATCACAGGGGACTAGATTTTGTCCCTATTAGCAGGCTGTCTGCCAAGAGCGGGGTATCCGCAAGGCGAGAATCGACTGTACTAATAAATCTCTACATCTATAAACACGATTGAGTACAACTGAGGACCAACAACCTACCTTGGGGAATCCCCCTTTAAACGAGTCTTTCGTGAAGTCCCTTTCCGGTTCATCCGGTTTCTTTAGCTTCCATTCGCACATCAGATAGCTGCAAAAGAGAAAGATTTGCAATTCTATTTTCACTTTATAACTTGCATGTTGTGCGCAGCATATTAGAAATATCCAGTTTCGAATTCTCTAATCTACCGCTGAATAGGCATCGGCGGCGCATAAATACAGTGGGAGCCTCGGTTTGAAGTAGAAAAAATTGTGAATACCAACGAGAAACTGATGAAGCTTGAATGGAGACAATTGACAAACCTTTTTGGACTCGTTGGTATTCGCAACTTTTCGGGTTCAAACCGAGGCTCCCACTGTATTTCTGCGCCGTTGATGCCTATTCAGCGGTAGATTAGAGAATTCGAAACTGGACTATTGAAACGTGGAGCTAGATTGTTCAATGGCAATATAAATAACAAACCTCTTGGCTTGCAGTTAACCTACATGATCATCAGGTTTAAAGGGGCAGTGTCACGATTATAGGGCTAATTTAGGTCGCTTAAATGTAGTGAAATTCAAAAGAAATGAACAAAATAATCATCTAGGTTTGTTAAATAACCTTTCAACTGCTAGATGAGCACAATTTAGAGTATTTTCATGTGTTATCAAGCGGATGGAATTGGATTACGAAATGGTATTTTTGAGTTCAGGCTGAACAGTTTTCAAACTTTTAATTGATAGCGAAAGCTATAAAATCTTACGTAAGAATACCTATATAACGCAAGTTTCAGTTCTTTTTCTTTATAACACAAATAATAGTATGATGTAGGATTCTGAGTTGTTTATGTACACTACTGGTCTTATTTTATAACATTTTGTTGAGACAACCGTTACAAAGCCCCTTTAATATCAATAAGAAACTTACTTCCTCAGGTTACTTGTGACCCGAGTTCGACCAGATCCGCCTAACGAATCAAACACCAGGATGCATGGGCTAAAACAAAAACAAGAGTGTCATCACAAAGTCACGTTCCTTCATAGAATTACAATCAAACTTCAAAGAGTTTCATTTTTTACCACAAAGCTGCGAGTTGTGTTTTTATTAAAGGAATTACCTCTTTGTCTATCTATCTACAGGTACGTGTCATTTATTTTGAATAAATGTGAGCAAAATTAGCCTCGATTTGGAGCTGACAGGGCTCCCTCTGCTCCCAGACGGCTAGAATTCACAAAAAACGCAGAAGGACATGCAAATGTAAGAAAGGTCATTGAAACAATCTCAAAATAACCTGCAAACAAAATTTCATCATCGACTTTCAAACAGAACCAGAGGGGCAGATTGAGGTTGGCTTTTTTCGGGAGATTTTCCCATTCATTTACTGCATTTGCTGAAGAAAATTTGCCCTATATTTTCACAACACACGGCCTCATTCCCACCCTTTCTGAATTCCTGGATCCCCCCGAGAACTACAGCATCAACTTCCCTAAATCAGCCGATGGAAAAGAGTGGCTTCTCTAAGTCGGTATTTTCCAGGCCACAAAATAGCGGCTGTCAAGAGCTTACGAGTTGGAACTTCCATCTTCCAACGTAGATATTGTGTCAAGGCATTAAAAGGGTAACAGTGCTGCAAAAAGAATCAACTATATCCGACCATACTGAAGATATTTGTGCCCTGCAAGGGAATCAGACTTTGGAAAACAATAGAGAACTGCTTCTAAAAATAGCCAGGTCAGTCAAAATGCTGCTTCCATAGCCTAGTATGAGAGGTGAAAACTCCTCCTCATGGGGGCTCCTGCGACTGTGTAGGACTTACCCTGATTTCGTGATCTGCTTGGTTCTCTGTGCAGACGCTAACTTTGCAGACACCTTTTTCGCGGCAGAACTGAGTGACACGTTCTCATCATCAGAATCACTTTTCTCGGCGTCATTTTATCGTCCTTTACCAGAGTACTTTCCTGAATGTAAGTCAGTGAGTTAGGCCTTGTTACTTACTTACTTAGGCCTTGTTGGCAATCAAGCTATAATTTCCGAAATAACCAAGATCACGGCGTGAAAATACTGCCGCTCTATCTTCGCAATACAACAACTAATTTTTGCCACTGTAGTCAATTTTCACGTCTCTATATTTTATGTAACGTATTTATTGTATGTGTATTACGCAATGTGATGTGTGTATGGTGTCATGTCACGACACCACTGCTATTTGTGGGTAGTGTGTGCTTTTAAAAATGCTTCATACGCAAAAAACAAATGAAGTGAAAAAAGGTGACTTGGTACCTCAAGGCGAGGTAAAACGGGCAACAAAATCGCTCAACTTTTCTCGCAACATTGTTGCAAAACGAGCTGAAGAGCGGTGTTGAGCGTTTTTCCACCTGACCAAACAACTTGTCTTGCAACAACTCTTCAACTCGTTATGCAACATTAGCCGTATTCACACTAGAAGACGGAAAACTCGTCATGACGGGATTTTCGTCTGACGAGTTTTCCGTCTGTTATGAATTCAGACGATTTTCGTCCCGGTTTCACACGAAGATTTCCCGTCAAAAATCCGTCTTGTCCCGGTTTCCCACTAAGACGAGTTTTCCGTCCGGACGAAAAACTAGTCTCGGACGATATGTATATGTTCAGGCAAGCCTGTGGCCGCGTAGCACTAAGTTCAACAGAGTGGAGATAAGGAATTAACATTGGTCCCATGTGTGCTTCTGAGCGTTAGCCCTAGTAAGCGGAGAAAGAGAAAAAAATCTCTGACCCCGAGAGGGATTCGAACCCACGACCTTCAGAATTGTACATCCGATGCTCTACCAGCTGAGCTATCCAGGTCAGACTGGGAGCAGGTAGGGGTAAATTAGATGTTATGTTCGCGGTAATGAAGTGAATATATGTAGATGTTCAGGCAAGCCTGTGGCCGCGTAGCACTAAGTTCAACAGAGTGGAGATAAGGAATTAACCTTGTGTGAAAGCTAACGTGCTAATGAAATGGTCCCATGTGTGCTTATGAGCGGCCACAGGCCAGAGCCTGTGGCTTGCGGCCACAGGCTTGCCTGAACATCTACATATATTCACTTCATTACCGCGAACATAACATCTAATTTACCCCGACCTGCTCCCAGTCTGACCTGGATAGCTCAGCTGGTAGAGCATCGGATGTACAATTCTGAAGGTCGTGGGTTGGAATCCCTCTCGGGGTCAGAGATTTTTTTCTCTTTCTCCGCTTACTAGGGCTAACGCTCAGAAGCACACATGGGACCATTTCATTAGCACGTTAGCTTTCACACAAGGTTAATTCCTTATCTCCACTCTGTTGAACTTAGTGCTACGCGGCCACAGGCTTGCCTGAACAACTACATATATTCACTTCATTATCGCGAACATAACATCTGATTTACCCCGACCTGCTCCCAGTCTGACCTGGATAGCTCAGCTGGTAGAGCATCGGATGTACAATTCTGAAGGTCGTGGGTTGGAATCCCTCTCGGGTAAGAGATTTTTTCTCTTTCTCCGCTTACTTGGGCTAACGCTCAGAAGCACACATGGGACCATTTCATTAGCACGTTAGCTTTCACACAAGGTTAATTCCTTATCTCCACTCTAGTCTCAGACGAGTTTCTCGTCAGAAAAAGTTCCTGCTTTATGTCAATTCTGCTCAGAAACACTTGCAAGCTGTTATCTGTCTAAACTTTCTCCTTCAAAAAAATTGTTTTCACGTGATCACAGAAGAACAAGGCGAGAAACTCGTCTTAGACGGGAAACTCGTCTCTAGTGTGAATACAGCTAATGTTGCGAGACAAGTTGAGCGTTTTATTGCCCGTTTTACTTCGCCTTCAGTTAATAGAATGACCATAACATGTCGTTACATTGTAAATAAGGTAAAAAGCAGACAAAACAGGAGCCGAGAGATGTCAACGTTTCGGGTTTTACTTTCAATCCTTCATCAGGGCGGCTACTAAAACCGTTACAAGATGATAACGTGTATATACAAAGCATGAGATGCGCGCTCAAGAAAACAAACAAACAAACAAACGCGGTACATTGTATAACACACCTGGCTGCTTGATGGAGTCTCGTCTTCTCGTATTATCTCCTGGACATAAATCGGGCTGTGCTGTCCGGGAAAACAAATAATGGCGAGGTACCAATGGGAGCTGAAAACAACAAGATAAAATGTTGGATTTACATGTTAAGTGTCTGCATTTCACAGGCAGAAAAAAAAAAAGAAAGAAAGAAAACTATATGGGCCAGGACGGCATAAATGCACGGTAATGCAATGGTATGAAGGGCGACACGTTACCTCTCATTTATGGGGACAATAATAAAATCCTTCTGAAAAATATCCACATTCTGGTCCACTTCATGACTTGGCTGTGCATGCGCTCATCCAAACTGTTAACATAAAGATCAAAATCAGCTCCTTCCATAAAGATATCCTCCCTTATCTAAACTTTGAACACAAAGACACATCCATAAGACATGTCGATAATAAGCATATTATCGATACCCATAATAGAGCAGATTTCAGATGAGCGCCGAAAAAAAAAAAGAAAGTAAATACTTTAGCCAATCAAAACGAAACAAATTCAACGACCGACCAATTAAGGGTCGAAGTAAGTACGACTTGCGTTAAGTCGTGACCCAAAAAGGCAAGGGGCACAGTGTTTGGTGTTTCTTCGCATTTGATTGGCTGAATAAAGAATGAACCTCAACCAGTTGGAGCATTAGAAGACACAAGACTAATTTACTTCGGACAGTTATCTGCAATCTAAAGTTATCTGCAATCCGCTCTAAAGATATCCCTTCTATTTAACAATTAGTCGCCTCAGGCTCCGTGATTATCGGCAAATAGTCTCCGAGACGAACCTGAGGCGACCAATTGTTTTAGTATAATTGCCCAAGTGATTCATAAGGTTTTTAGACAGAAAAACTTGTTTTTGTTGGACTTTTTCACGATCATAACAAAACTCGCGCGCGCACTCCCAATCCTTTCAATATTATAATCACCTGTAGGCAGAAACATATAAGTGAGTTATATGTTTCTGCTGTAGGTGATCATAGCGAGATAAAACGAAGCTCTCGGCCAATCAGTGCGCGGAATTCTTATAATCACTTGAGTTATTTTACTTAAATACAAGATTTCAGATGATTATCGAGAACTTAACGCAATTACAAAAACCACTAGCCAATCAGGAGTTGAAGCCATTAAACAACAACCAATCAGGAGTGGAAGCCATTAAACAACAAACCAATCAGGAGTGGAAGCCATTAAACAACAAACCAATCAGGAGTGGAAGCCATTAAACAACAAACCAATCAGGAGTGGAAGCCATTAAACAACAAACCAATCAGGAGTGGAAGCCATTAAACAACAAACCAATCAGGAGGCGAAGTCAGACTTGCGTTTAGTCATGACGTGAGCAATGGCTCATTTGATTTAGTTCGTAATATGATTGATTGAAAGACAAAAGGCTTTCCTCTCGGCTTTCCTCTCTCGATCAACTGATTATTATAAGCGAAGTTTCAGCTACAGTGGACCCAAACTCTGGAATGATTTGCCACTGGAATTAAGAACTGCAGCTTCGCTCACTGCATTCAAAAGGGAATTAAAACGGCATTTGTGATTATCCTCCGCACGGCAATACTGTAAAACAGTGTAGTATAAGTGTTTTGTCGCAATGTAGATACTTCTACTTTTTACTTTTGTACCACTGAGTATTTTACCGTGTTGAAATAAACTTTATGCATTTATGTATGTTCCAATAGACTAGCGCTGACTAAACGCAAGTCTGGTTTCATTCGGCGGTCATCTGAAATCAACTCGGCATCTAAACTTGCGCAAAAGATACACACGCGTCGAAGAAAGCGCCGGTCAATGTTGCCATAATAGATCTCAATCAAACCTTTTATTCTGGTCTACATTTCCTGTCGAACGTCTCTGTGTTAAGCGCTTGTAGAAGAACGAGTTGAAAATATGCGTCCTCTCCTTGTCCTCCTCACTTAGTTTCTCCAGGAAAATGTACCTAGAAATAACACGAATTTCACGAATAGAAAGAGACAGGCTCTGTAAACGACATCCGTTGCCGCCCAATTCAGATCATTCCAAGATTCATTTGGGAGGATACAGACAAAGGATACGCCGTCCAAATGCGCTAAAAATTCACTGGCCTGTGAAATGAAGACAATTGAAAAAATCTACATAACAACAGCAAACGATAAAGCGTCACAAAGCTTTGTTTGTAGAAATAAGGTTGAACTAATCATGATTAAATAGTAACTAAACACAAAGGTGTCCTTAGGAATGGTTCTTACACTGGAGATGGCCCCATAATTTTCGCCTCGGGTGCAAGCCTCAAAGTGCGAGGTGCAAAGTTCAGAGAAAGATATGATCGTATTCTAGCGGCTCTGCAATTTTTGTGTCGTTTTGTGTCTGGGGCTTACGTTTTCTTATGTAGATTATTTCTTTGTTTTCATTTCAGAGGAAGTGAATCTTTAGCGCATGGCAAACGCAATTTCCCGCGGTGTTAAGGATACAACTGTTATTTTTTACACATGCGACCGAGTTCAAGCAAATAGGCAGAAAATGAAAAGTCGTACTCTCCTGATGTCTATAGTCTAGCCAATTTATTTCTTTAAGCTTCATCTCCCGAGCCGATTCTGCACATTCGAACTCAGCTGAATATAGAAAAATTCTCTAACTCGAAAACACTTGAAAACAAAATATGCCCAAACATTGCACAATTTTGGGCGCGCCTGCATGCGTTCAACGAGAGGACCGAAGTTAGGGCTATGCTTATAACTGTTGCAACTCCGGCCAAGTGCATAGAGAGTAGCGCGTTATAAAGTTGACTGATACTTACTTGAGGTAGAAGTCAATGATGACGTCATTCAAGAACTCTCCCTCCTTGAGGCACTCGATGTCATTAGTGTTGATGGTTACAGAGCCAGCACCCCCCGGGTAGTCTATTAATCTATATAGAAAAAGTGTTACTTTAGGATAGTCTGTCAATCGATATAGACAGAATAAGCAATGAATACTGAAAAATGACAATAAACCTTTGTGCCAAATTTTCGGCTTTATTTAAAAGTCTTCATCAGGGCAACTGATGAAGTTTACAGAAACCGTTAAGCCGGCTTTTCATTGTGGAGACGGAGAAGGAGACGGAGACGTAAGAGCTTACGTTTGTGTGAAAATCGTCGTGACAGTAGCGACGTAAGCGTAAGCGGAGACGTAAGAGAAAGGAAACCTTCCGTTCTGTTTCCTTCCCGCTTACGTCTCCTTCTCCGTCTCCGTTCTTTGATTTCACACGAACGCAAGCGTCCTTACGTCTCCGTCTCCTCTTACTTCACTATTGAAAAGCCGGCTTTAAATAATATATAGATTTAGCCACTGGCTAAAAGCGGAGCTCACGGTTACATATTTTTCTGTGTTGGGGTCTTGGTTTACCTGTGTGGGGGCGCGCAGACACGGACGCGCCAGCGATACCCAAATGGGAATACCGCTAAACCATGAAAAATGAAGTCGATCGTTATACCCGAGTTCTACTTTGAGCTATTGTAATCTTCCTGCGATACCTATGGTGCTCCGCTCTAAGGAGCTCCGCTATAAACGCGTGAAGATACAGCGCGCGCTAATCGCGCACAATAACAACTAGGAACAAAAGGAGCGCGTATAGCAACAATGACAGTTTCTGTATTGGTGCGTTTTGATTTAGTTCGCAATTTGATTGGCTGAAAGACAAAAGACTTTGTTCTCGACCAATAGAAACGCTGACTGAACACAAGTCTGGCTTACTTTCGGTAGTCATTTCGATATCTCACCGTTGTGCTGGAACTTTACTCTTGGGTGTGTCGTTAGACCTGGTGTTGTATCTTGTATCCGAAGATGATGATGACGCTGTACCTGGTGTGAAAACCAACAGAAGAAATTAAAACAGGGGAACATCCCACAAAAACTAAAAAACACAGAATTTATCTAAAGGCCATGTTGCACGAGGTAATATGCGTTGCGTTGCGAGTTGCAGCGAAAAGCGCGCGTGTAACACCCCCCTGCAATGCAATATTTTGTTGCGTTGCGAAAAGCTCTACTTTTCGCAGCGGTGCGAGACACGTTGCTACGTGTGTAACATGTCTTGGCAATTTATCACGCAATGGATTCCCTGAATGAACCAATCAGCGTGAACCACGGCCGAACTGTGCGTCTTTTAACTTACTTTTGGTTTGTATCTCCTTCCCACAGGATTTGGACTGATTGAGGATGCTTTCCGCTTCAGACACACTACAAGATATAAGTAAACAAGTCTAAGTTTGAATTACAAGTAGTCAAAAATATAATACAACCAAGCTTTAGTGATACTCAGCGCAAGCGTTGCCATGGAGTTTCAGAGCAGAGAAACCCGAAGGAAGGAAGGAATAATAGCGACTACGTGGCTCTAAAGTTTTTTAACAGATTTATTGGACTACTTTAACAAAAGAAACAAAAGCACTAATTAAGCATTAGAGCACAACTTTCTATGACTTTATCGGCGCAATAGAGCACACGTGATGTTGGAGAGACACGAGAACATTATAAAACCATGAGCCGCAGGCGAGTGACTTTAAAGCGCTTCGAGTGTCCCTACCAACATCACAAGTGCTCTATTCGCTGATAAAGTCATAGAAAGTTGTACTCTAATGCTAGCGGGGGCGAACCATTACTTTATCGGTGAAATAGAGCATAGATTTAGACCAATTAGAGCGCGGGTTATATCGTAGTTATAATAATAAATAATAAAATACATAATAAGTAAGGGAGTCCAATGGGGAGGACACGCACGGGCGACCCATGCAAGGCGTTTCTCCTACTAATATTGCGACCGAAATTGTGACCGATACAGTCGCACAAGCGACCAAAATTGTTCACATTGCGACTAAAAAGTGTCAACTAATCGCACAACATGCTAGTTTTGTGAATAATTCTTAAAGTTTGCCTCCAACTTTGCAACTAGAACTTCTCTTTCTTCAGTCAAATTTATTCTACCAGGCGCAAAATTGCGACTGTTAAGCAACTTTATTAACGTCTCAAATCTTCTAGCTGTGCACGAGTGCACTACTAATTGGGGAGACGCAAAATTGCGACTGTTTAATATCTGTTAGTGATTCTAAGAATTTCCGCGCGCTGATTGGTCGAGAGGTTCGTTTTCTCTCGCTATAATCACCTACCGGTGCGGTGATATAACATTGAAAGGATTGGGAGTAATAATAATAATAATAATAGACATTTTTATAGCGCTTATATCAGCGTTCTAAGCGCTTTACAATAATGCATTAAAAGAAATATTTATAAGAGTAAGTACCAAAATGATAAAAACATAAAAATTACATAGTGATAAAAAATATTTACATACATGCTCTATAATGGTGCGCTCGCGAGTTTTGTTATGATCGTAAAATGTCCAGCAAAAACAAGTTTTTTGTCTAAAAACCTGAATCACTTGAGGAATTATACTAAAACATTAGTCGCCTCAGGCTCCGTGTTTATCGTCTCGGTGACTATTCGCCGATAATCACGTCGCCTTGTTAATTAAGTTCAAGCCCTGGCTATAGTGCACAATACAATGTGCAGTGCATAGCTTTTTTCACCCGACCGATGGATGGGAACTCGTTTATATTATGTTGCCACTCTGTTTTGCCTGTTCTTGTTCTACCTTAAACATGATTCCAACTCACCTAAGATTCTTGAACTCTTTACTTAAAGTGTCTGTCACCTACAAAAGCAACGAATAACAACAAATTCAAATGAGGTATAATAAGCATAATAGACCTAAAGGAGAAGACTGTTCGGGCCACTCTCGTGTTCATCGTCTGACGCCGATCTTAGGTGCACATGACGTCAAACGGATAGAACAGATTTCGTTCCGTGGATACTTACCCATTCTTGTAAGTCTGCAATGAGTTCAGCTGAGACGGTGTCATTAATCTCCAAGACAATTTCTCTTTCCGCAGATACTAAGGAAACAAAACGCAAAATTGGAAAAATTATTTATTTCAAGATTATTTGTCCTATTTTGCCACTATGAAAGAAAAGGTGTCTGGGGTGTCTCCGGGTAGGAAAGTGTCTCCCGGTCAGGACTCGACACAGTAACTGGACTACTCAGTTATTTTTACATTTTGTAAAATGAGCACAATAGCGCTGTTCACGCTGACGTCACCCATTGTTATTTATGTGCAAACCAGAGATTGGTTCACAGAACAAAGGGCGCTACTTAATCTACGGTTGGTACATTAGCATTAGAATGGCAATCAAGTCAAGTCAAGTCAAGTCAAGTTTACTGCCATCAGGATTAAATACAGTCGGACAGTACACACAGAAGAATATAGAGGCGAGAGGGCCTCAAAAAACCACCAGGCTTGTGCAGTTAAATAATTATATTAATATTCAAGCACGAAATAGACAAATAAAGATTACAAGAATAACAGACGAGAAAACAAAAATTCAGTGAGTTTCTTTTTAAACGATGAAATGTTAACAGATGACGCGACAGATAATGGTTTATGTTGATAAACAGTGAATAGCGCTATACTGGTATACTGCTGTGTAGCAAAAGGCTAATGAGCTCATACATTCTCCTATTAAAGAGGAATAAAGATGTAAAGCGCTCAGATTTTCTAGAAAGGTTTTACCTTTTCTGTTTGCTCAATATTCAGGACATACTCTATGATTGTACAGAACATCACATTCCCTAAGTCGTTATGCTAATTAGGCAAAACATGTTAACACATATCTACAGTCTACAGAACTGTCAGAACAAGCCGGAGACTCCTGGAGCTCCGGCGGCTACTTCACGTTTAATCGCCGGCTACTTTTTGCCGAATGAGACACAAAAAAAATCGAACCACAGAACTTCGTTAGAATCAGCCTGAAGCTTACTTTATTGTTAAGGAAAATAAAATAAAAACTGGAATCCTTAAATTGCAGTTCCTCTTTAAAATCTCCCAGCTCCGCGCCGGTGTCAGAATTGGCTTGGCGAGGAAACTAACTTGTTGCTTTGAAGCTACGAAATTTGCATGTCGGCCATCAGTTTTTCTTCTGCAGCCGGTTACTTTTTTTAAGCAGCCGCCTACTTCAAAACATTCAGACAGCTCTGTATCCGCCTATAAAAGGTTGGTTATAGTAAGGGTTCCCTTGTACCTGCACTCCCTGGATCAATGAACTTCCCGTTACCATGGTACTTGCTCCGTAACTGGAGAGCGAACGCTTGGGTCACACCTAGTACGATGATCTTGGGGTTTTCATCTGACATCTAAAAAGTATGTAAAACATGATAACCTTATTCTCATAAACTATTATAGAAGACAAAGGATGATAGTCGTAAGCTTTGACGCCTATCTAAAGAGCTTGTGTCAGCCACTCCTTTGTAACTGTTTTCATTCGGTATTAGAAGACGAATTACGTGTAGAAATTTTGAAATAACCATCTAGATTCAAAATTTTATTCTTCATTTACCAAAATGACCCGAAAATATCGCACAACATTCCCTACATCAGCCGATGGAAATGGATGCTTTTTCAAACTCGGTTATTCCGCTTATGATGCTCTTACAAAGCGTAAAGTGAAGACGACGCTAGAGAGCTATTGGAGACAGGGGCGGAGCTAGGCGTTTTTCACCATAAAGGCCCATCATGAACCGGGAGCCCTTGTGCCCCGTTTTCTTTGTTTTCAAGTTGTTCCATTGTTTTTCAGCTGCTCTGATTGTCTAATAGACCGCAAAGGCTCTCGGTTGATGATGGTCCTTTAAGTCCGCTGTCAAAATTTGCTGACATATGGTAGCTAGAAATTTACCCCCATGTAAAATGTAACTTTATGTGGACTCAATGCAGCTGCCTTAGAAACGGCCTGTCAGTCGCTACAAAACTTGACAGGGCCCGGCATTAACGTTTTTCGCTAGGCGCCATTGGCGACAAATTAAAAGGTTTTTGTCGCCAAAATGCAAAGATTTAGTCGCCACATCACTACGTGTATCTCAGCTGAACTCATTAAGATGGGGTACCATTTGGCGACTAGCTCTAAACTTTTGGTCGCCAAGCCTCTAAATTTAGTCGCCATGGCGACCATATGGTCGGGCCTGCTTGAACTAGTTCTTTTACCTCAGTCCTTAAAAAAATCACCAAAAATTTGTTAACGAGCTTAAAGGCAGCTACGCGACTGGGTTATATAAAACCCCACTTGACTTTCCACCGCCAAGGCCTGTACTTATACATTGCATATCTGCCACTAGCCCGCTAACATTTTAGCAATAACTCAAACATTCCTCGGGGTCTCTGGCCTTCTGGGATGTATGTGGATTGCTGTTTCCAATCTCGCAGGCAGTTTTGGAACTCAACACCATACCGTGAGAAGCTCTTAAACCCAAGAAGTATTGAGAACCGCTATAATGTCGCTTACTTGAAAGACGTTAGGTGTTTTGCATCGAGATAAATGCTTGTGGCCTTGCTGTCAGCTGGAAAAATAAATAAAGAAAAAAAGTACGAGAAATAGTTTCCCATGGTTTCATTATTTGCTGTCTAGGCAAACTATTGGTACGGTACTCCTTGCAAAATTTGTCCATCATTAGCATATAACAGCTATAATGATGATGATATACATACCTAGTATCATTGACCATTTAATTTGATCAGTCGTAACCTGAGGAAAGTAGGGTACAGATATATCATCAAAAACATTTTCTGCGTTCATTATGCAAAAGGAATATTTAACAATTAGACCTCGAGCCTGAAAGGACCACGGGTCAATATTTAGCTTTGCCGAGGGCCGGGAAATCCTCACAGAGCGTCGGCTCCAATTACGAAGTTCCCTTGTCAGTGTAGTGGGGTAGCAAGTAAGCCCTGCACTGAGGATGGGGCAACTTCCGACGTCCCCGTGGTTCTTTAACGTCCCTCTGGTTCAGGTTAGTGTAGTGCATGTGAGAGACGGGACCTACGTCCTACGTTTAACGTCCTTATCCGAGAAGACGCAATAGCCCACGAGGAGGCTTTAGTATCACCCACTGGACAAAAAAAGTGAAAAATTATCTAAAAATCATCAATAACCTTGCCCAAACGACAAGCGGCCGCCATTGTTTTTATGTTCAAAATTGGCGCTTGCGCTACCAGAGGTCTATCAATAATAGTCCCCTAGTAGCGTAGCCAGTCAGAATGCAGCATTGACAGTAGTCCACTAGTGGTAGACTTGCCACAAGTCGACATCTCAAAGGATGCAAAAGTATATATGGACTATAAAACTATATATTACAGTTTAGCACATACATACCATTTGCGTTCAACCTGAAGTGTGATGATTTTTTTTCGCGTAGGTTTACGTTGCACGTTTCACGTGCACGTTTTGTCGAGAAGTTGTCGCGTTTCTCGCGACAAGCTTCAGGGTTGAACGCAAATGGCAGTATTACTCAATCTAAACTGTAACTTGCAAGAAAAGGTTTCTTTCTCCTCCCCTCCACTCGTGAAACAGACCCCCTCCCTTGGAATTTCCAACATCATACGGGACCCCCTCCCATGTAATTTCATTTTTCTGGCAAAATACCCCTGGAAAATCTATTTTTGGATAAAATATCCCTGGAAAATCACCTTTTTACCCCTCCCCCTTGAAATTTCCAGTCCAATACAACCCCCCTGGAAAATTTTCGTTGGTCCTCAACCCCCCCCCCCCCCCCCCCCCCCCCTCCCCCCTCCCGGTGCGGTTTAAAAATGCAATCAGCCAATCACACTTTACTAGTGACAAATTCCCAAAGCAACCTTATTATATTGCATAAGTTAAAATCACTACCATCGCGATCCGGAAGCCATCATATAGTGCACTATGATTGGCTAGCGAGTGTTCTGTAATTGAACGCTGCGGAACCGGGGTCGGGATGAGTCGCGCATGCGCTAATTTCTGTGACGTTTCTCATTCGTTACCTTGCGGGGGAGGCTCTGGTGACAGCCACTGACGCATGCACGAGATTCAATGGAGAGCCGTTGACAGAACGACCTTTCAGCGCATGCTCCAACGTTTAAAATCAGCCAATCAGCGAAGGCGCCTAGCAAATCTTACCTCTAATGCCCCTCTGCCTTTACACGCCAAAATACCCAGCATGACATGTTCACCCAGGGATATCCTTGCTTTAATGTGTCTCTATCAAATGGATCAATACTGTTCTTTGAGGGTTTGGGAGTGCTGTCTGATTCCTAAACAAGAACAAACATGCAACATATCAATCAATCCCTGTTGCGCGGGCTCCCTGTGGTTACGCCAATCCCAAAAATATGGCAAAACAATCGTTTTATAAATTTTATCTATCGTTTTTACTCTTTCAAAGAAATTCAGCAATCGGCATATTGCTAAACAGAGACTATCAATTCATAATGTTTTTTTTTTCCTTAATTGTCACACAAGCGCCATCTTGAATTTTCAGCCGATTTATTCAGCATGGAAACGAGGCCAAGCAGCGTGTGGGTTTTGTTCATTTGAAAAGCGAAGCCCGATGCTGGGATTTATGGTACAAAAGTTGACCAAGCTACCAAAAAGTACTCTTATTTGTTTAAGAACCAAAAAGTTGATTGGGTTTATTGCTTTTTTCTGCTTTGCAGGGTCATTCTCTGGAAACAAAATGGCGGCGCCGTGACAAAGGCGAATACTGTTCAGTGCTCTTTACAACACTGATGAAGATCTTGGGAACAAGCTTACAAGTTTCTGTAATCGACATAAAAACGTGACAGAACCATTTTGGCACTACTACCACAGGTGTGCTGAAACTGCTCCCTTTCTAAGTTAAAGGCCCATAAGCACCCAAGCCGCATTGCAAATGGACAAGAATAAAGCGCAGTTGAAAATCCGATGCAAATTTTCAGTTTAAACTGATGAAATGTAAAGAACAATAGGAACCCTTTGGGAACTTCAGTATCAGCCAATCACAGCCGTTGAATAACAATAGATCTAATTGAAAACAAAGCACAAAGGTTCCCGGTTGACTATGGGCCATTAGAGAATTGTCGGGAATCAGAAGTTCGACCGTGTTTTCCGAGAAAGAGCTAAGAAAAGCGGCTGCCTGAGGCTGATAACTATGTGTTAAAAGTCGGGAAAAAATCAGTTTTACGGGTCAAGAAACGCCAAATGAAAGAAAACCCTACAATCTAGCAGTCGCCTGACTATGTACATGTGGATGATTTCTCAAAATAGAGAGTTAGGTACTGAAATATAGGGAATTGGAAAACAAATCGGGAGCAATTAACATATTTTCGGGAAAGCGTAAATAACTTCGGGACACCAACAAAAAAATCTCACCACTCAAACAGCCGTTCATGTTGCCATCCCTGTTTCTGATTATTTGACCAATTCTCATTATTAGTTTGTTCGGCCTATTGTAGTGAGAAGATATGTATAGATCATGTTACCTCAGGTGCTGTAGGTTTGACATCAGTTTTCGGTTGATCTTCCAGAGAGGCATCAGCAGTAGGTTCATCTTTACTGCTATTACAATCTTTGGACAGATAACAAATACAGAATCAAAAACAAACCCTCTCAAACAGCCGTTCATAGGGTTGCCACCCCATTGTTGATGATTTGACAATTCTCAACACTAGTTTGTTTGGCAATGTATTGATATTGTAGGAGAAGATATGTATAGATCATGTTACTTCAGGTGCTGTAGGTTTGACATTAGTCGTCTTGTCACGTAAAAGTTAAAATTCTTCTTTTTTTTCTAAATTACTTTGTTGCGGGCACATTCAAAGCACATTCAAAATAATAGCAACGCTAAACTAGTGTATGGTGCCCGGGTGTTCACATAAATGAGAGAGATTAAGGTGGCTCCCGAGTATTTATTGCAGAAATAGACCTCAACTTCTAGCGTATGTTTGACCCTGAAAAAATCTTCCGATTTCCATAATTGTTCTCACAGAGCTTAAGCAACCTCTGCACTACCAAATGGTGTAGTTCATTTGATATATTAAGCTCGTCTGTTAAGGATATTTAAAATTTCTAAAGGAGGTGTTTTTAGAATAATTGTTATAACTTGAAAATCCGACCGTGAATGATCTTATTACCAGCTAAAATCGCATCCATAGTAACAAGGGTTTACTCAGAGAAATGCCCAGGTCAGCTTTTCCCATGCGATTTATGTTGTAAACGATGTAATAATTTTACCTCTAAAAATGTCTTATTCCGCTTCTGTTTAGTGTGCCGAGCGCGGATATCAGAAAAGTAGGGGAGCTCTTCAGTATTATCTCGGCTAATGTTCACTCTTAATTATAAAAGAGAAAATAGAATCGAGTATCTACAGAAAGCGATATTTAATAAACGAATGAGAGCAACGTCTTGTCCAGAATGTGATGTTGCTATAATATTCAATTCGAGCTCGAAATACCTAAATTGCTGGAATTGTTTCGCAAGTTTCTTTCGTGAGAGGTAGAGTACAACCAACTGAGAAGACTTACCAAGTTTGGGCTCGTCTTTCCAATACTATGTTGAGAAACATTATCCACAAGAGTCAGTATTTCTTCGCTCCAACACAACGCCAAGAAAACCCATATGTTTATGAACTCAGCGTTCTCGCCTCAGTGCACATGGTGCTAAATACTTCACGTGCGACGCTTTCTCGACCCGCGGGATCGCGGAACAGCTACCGGTATTAACTTGTCTTACTTCGGGACTAGGAAGCGTCGCACGTGAAGAATTTAGCGAAGTGCACTGAGGCGAGAACACTGCGCTCATAACATGTGGGTTTTCTTGGCGTTTGTGTTGGAGCAACGAAACACTGACTCCTTTGGATAATGTTTCTCAACATAGTATTGGAAAGACGAGCCCAAACTTGGTAAGTCTTCTCAGTTAGTTGTACTCTACCTCTCACGAAAGAAACTTATGAAACAATTCCAGCAATTTAGTTATTTCGAGCTCGAATTGAATATTATAGCAACAGCACATTCTGCACAAGAAGCTGCTCTCATTCGTTTATTAAATATCGCTTTCTGTAGATACTCGATTCTATTTTCTCTTTTATATAATTAAAAGTAAACATTAGCCGATACAATCCTGAAGAGCTCCCCTACTTTTCTGATATCCGCGCTCGGCACACTAAACAGAAGCGGAATAAGACATTTTTAGAGGTAAAATTATTACATCGTTTACAACTTAAATCTCATGGGAAAAGCTGACCTGGGCATTTCTCTGAGTAAACCCTTATTACCATAGATGCGATTTTAGCTGGTAATAAGATCATTCACGGTCGAATTTTCAAGTTATACCAATTATTCTAAAAACACCTCCTTTGGAAAATTTAAAATATCCCAAACAGACGAGCTTAATATATCAAATGAACTACACCATTTGGTAGTACAAAGGTTGCTTAAGCTCTGTGAGAACAATTATGGAAATCGGAAGACTTTTTCGGGGTCAAACATACGCTAGAAGTTGAGGTCTATTTCTGCAATAAATACTCGGGAGCCACCTTAACTGAAAAGAATGTAGGTAGGGCAAAAGCCCTTTGGAGCTTGCTACGCCACTGGGAACAGGACATATTCAAGTAAGGAAAAAGAAACCTCACTCAAACCCAAAGAATGTGACCTCGATTACACAAGAAACACAAGCTGGGGCAACCAGAATTACTCCCGATGCCCAATCAGGTGCGGAGCCAATTGTAATCATAGGTGATTCGTTAATCAAACACAAAGCAAGGAAAAATAACTATAGACACGAAAATCACTTACCGTTAGCAGCATCCTCTTCATCACTGGACGATATCAATACACAAACTGTCACAAAATATAATGGTAGTAAACTGAGTAAAGAATATCCAATTTTATACTACGCCAAAGAAAATACAGCCAATCAGAATGCAGGAATGGGTTGTATTCTCAGCGGTATTCCTCTCAACCTTCCTATCGTGCACTGCATTTTCATAAAACGTTGCCTTTAATTTTCTGTAGCGTGGTTAAAATAGTTATACATTTATAATTCTTGTGCAGAATATCCGCTTGTCGCTTGTCGCTTGTACCGGTACTTTCTTAGCATACACACTCACCTGAAGGCTTGTGTGTATACCAGAAAATACAAGTGAGTGTGGGATATTCTGCAGTATGCCACTAGAAAGCATTGTATATCTAGTATATAGACTGGTGTTACTACTCTTCCCAGTAGATCGTTACACCTTTCGCTTTTTGGTTTCCATATCAGTCCGTCGGTGGCTGCCTCAAATTGATCACCTTTTTATGTACCACGTGTTGAGTTGTCTATGTACCACGTGATGAGTTGTTTATGTACCACATGATGAGTTGTTTTGTACCAAGTGATGAGCTGTTTATGTACCATGTGATGAGTTGTTTTGTACCGTGTGATGAGTTGCTTATGTACCATGTGATGAGTTGTTTTGTACCAAGTGATGAGTTGTTTATGTACCACGTGATGAGTTGTTTATGTACTACATGATGAGTTGTTTATGTACCACATTGGCCCCTCAGAAATGTTAATGTTTTATCAAAGAGAAGCTGCAAGAGCTACAAGTGGGAAGCTTTAACGTCATTTCTTGTAGTCACCTTCACATAGTGTTATAAGGGCTTCAGATAAGAAAACACACTGTAGTCTAAAGAGCCGTTTTGTTTGACGTGAAGGAAGTTTCATCCCGGGTCGTTATTTAGAACCACTTAAAATCCACTGAGAAATTTCAAGAAAATTTGATCGTTGAATTCTACAACTTTGGTAAACTTCAAATGTCACTTGCTACGTACCTGGCTTTGCATCCACTTTCTTCTTTTTCCTCACATTTTGAGTTTTTACTCCATCTGTATTCAATGACAACATATTTATATCTCATATAAACTTTTGAACTATTGAGCTGGGTTATCACTTAACCCCGGGGGGACTCCATATTTTTGGGGCGGGGGTGCTCCTTGAGAACTTTCGATTTTACCCCTAAAAGTTAAAGGTACCAAACATGGCGTCGCTTAGATGATTTTGACCCTAAAAAGTACCAACAAGACGTATTTTCCCTCATAATTTTCTCTTGTTATTTTTACGAGGGAAAATACGTCTGAAATTCAGGCTACCAACAAGGGTGATTTGCTAGAACGAACCTCTATCTGGAAAAAAAATACACGTTTTCGATTTTTACCCCCTAAAAGGTACCAGAGGCCTGATTTTAAACCCTAAAAGGTACGACAAGTACCCCCGCCCAAAAAATATGGGAGTCCCCCTCCCGGGCACTTAACCAGGTTGTCTCACAGGTGCCTCTTGGAAAAAGCTGGCCTTACAGGGCCCGACACTGCGACCATATGATCGCCAATGGCAACTAAATCTGGGGGCTTGGCGACCAAAATATTAGAGCTAGTCGCCAAATGGTACCGCATCTTTCTGAATTCAGCTGAGATCCACGTTTGTGGCGACTAAATCTTTGCATTTTGGCGACTAAATTTTTTAACTAGTTGCCAATGGCGCCTAGCGAAAAAGGTTAATAGAACAGCCTTAACACATGTGATAGTTATTGAATTGAAAAACGTAACAATTATTTTTTGAATGCCCATAAAATCATGGTTTGTTTAATGCAAAAGGTCTACAGTACACGTGTGCCCAATAGAAACAGATCTCTTCTGTTCACCTCACACTTCTGTGCCGGGGTTCGATTCCTGTCTTTGCCTGCTAAAAGGAGGTTTTCTCAGCTGCTTGAACTCAGACCTTGTTGCCCATCATTGGTGGAAATGATTCGTTAATTCTCCATTTCATGTCTATCACATGAGATGATAAAATGTCTATCACATGTGATGATAAACAGCAGCCCTAGGCTAGCAGACTGAGGCCTCAAAAGAGTGTGTCACTTTTTTTGACAATACGGTATTTCATGGTGAAGACATAGTTCTTGCAACATGAGAACGACAGTGTCATAAATTTCTTACCAGTTTTGGGTGAATTCTTGGGTGGTCTCCCTCTCTTTTTGGAGCACTCATAGCACCCTGTCCTTTAGTACTATCACTTGGCTTGGACTCCGTACACTTGGATAACAGAACAGGTGCGTGCTGACGATGATGATTGTACAATTTCATACCAGATGAATAAAATGTTCTTGCATTGCTACTACACTCACTATCAGTATCTGCCGATGTATTTGACACATTCTTAGTGGTTGAGCTCTCGGCTTCACTGCTGTCTCCGTAAGTTGTGGTGCTTCTGTTGTCCTCAGTAGTACTGCGGTCCTTATTAGCATGTATAGATGGGCGTGGAGTGGCAGCAGGGGTATACATCCCTCTACCACAACTTGTACAAGACTTGTTAACTTCCAGCTCCTTGTTACAAAAATAACAGTTTTGACCCTCTGAAGTATCCTTACTGCACTCTGTAGGATTCACAGCATCGTTATTGAAAGAAAGAAGAAAATCTGTAGGATCCTGAGAGTCACTTGTTTCATGAACATTTGAAGTTGTACTGTTTTGTTTACTTTTCAAATCAGGATCTGCTATTATCGAGTCTTTTTCAGAATCACTGGTATTTTTATCTTCCTCGTCATCCTGGTCTATGGTTTCCAATAATGTAGAATGCCCTGACGATTTTGAAACTCCCCTTGGCCTATCCTTATTCTGAATACCTCTGTACCGAACTGAGTCAATCTCCAAATCGAAAGGTCCCTTCTTTTTCAAGTTCTCATTCCCCTTATCCAGTGAAGCTACAGTGTGCCGATTACTATGAAATGGGCTATCCCTGCGTTTGCGATTTAGTGCAGTTGTGAAACTGTTCCTTCCAAAACTTGCTTGCCTCTCAATCATATACTGCTTGCAGTTTGAGCCTTTAGGACTATCAAAAGAATTGCTGAATCCCCACTGATGCTTATTTTGTTTTACTGGGGTTTCTTGGCCATTTGGGGTATGAGAAACTTTTGGAATTTTGCTGCTTCCCAGTTGGTATTCCTGTTGATACAAAATTAATTATCAATGAGCTTAATGCAATAGACCTTCTCTGCTGGGCGTAATGTTTTCCTATTTCAGATCATGTGGCATTCCCATGTCGAGTATTCTCTCTTTCTTTTTCTGCTATACACCACAGGATATATGAATATGAATCATTCCAAACAAAGAGAGAATACTCATGGGAATGCCACGAGATCTGAAATTGGCAAAACATTACGCCCAAGCTGAGGAGGTCTATTGACGAACAAACTTTACCTCTCCAGATAAGCTACATGTATATGGGTCAACAGATACTACATTCAACAAGGCATTTACATGCAGCACTGAGCTGACTATGTATTTGACTCATAGAAATTAGAATGAGTACTGTAGTCTACAGTAACTGTTTTAGTAGAAACCCACCAGAATATTATTAGGGTCATTTCACAGTATTTTGAGCCTGAACATCATTTCTTTAAATCCATAAATGGCCGAGTCGGGATAACGACCTAAGTGACTTTTCAGACTGTTTTTCGGTTTTTCGATTTTTGACAAACAAACTACTGAAACCTTGTTAAAATAGCCTTAAACTAGCCTCTCTGTATTTTCCTGCCAAAAATCACTGTAAAACATCATTTTTGGACTCCAATCTTTATGGCAAAAAAGTCAGTTAAAATTCAAATCCAACGTTCAAAGCGAAATTCCATCTTATTTCAATACACTGACAAATTTATGCAAGGCATTGTCTAAAACAATTGAATGCAATGGAGTGTATTATAGAACGAGGCAATACAATGGGGGAGAACAATACCATGCATAGATTAGTCAGAGTATTGGACTAGTATGAATTTCCTTTGCTTATTCCATCCCAATGCTGCAAGGGGGCCAAGCAGCAGCCATTTGATTTGGCTTACTAACGCGTTCACATCGTTTCCCTGTTTTTCAAGCTCAAAGCACTGTGGGTAAAACTAAAAAAAATTGACAGCAATTCGCCCTAATATAATCCCCGGTTGAGATATTTTGTGCCAAGTCACTCGCACCTGTCAACTAAATATTGCGCTGAATGCATTCTTTTATAATTAAAACTGACACAAATTGTCTTGACAGTGCTGAAATCCTGCTACAAGAACGACCAGGGGAGTTCATAATACTCACTAGCCATCACACGGCCTGCCAAATTGTTTGTGTCTCGATTTTGCTCGTAAAATGGGCTCCCCGCTTGTGTGTTCTTCCACAAGTTGGTCTCTACCGGCTTTGTTTGCTTGATGATGCAAGCAAAGTGGCTCCTGTAGTAGAAAATGACTCAAAAAAAGCACTTATAAGAGAGTTTTGCCGAAACCATGCCTCACTTTCTTGTTCGGCAAGCAAGTAACGGTTTTCACGAGTCCTTGGTCTCCAGAAACAGCGGCATACTTGTTACCAGGGAGACCTTTTCCTAATGGAAGAACCTTGCACTACGCCATCTCTGGTTCTCTATTGCAAGAAATTCGGGCTACAAAAGGGTTAACAATGTACCATGTAGGATGAAAAGCTGTTTTGAATTTCAAAACAATAGACAAATCTATGCAGTTGTTATAGGCAAAACCCTTAGGCTTAGCGCCAGTCTTAGGGCTAGGTTTAGCCTTCGGGTTAGGGTTTAGCCTTGGGGTTAGATTTAAGTTCGGGCAAGAGCTCTTGGTTCGGTTGGATTAAGTTTAGGCTAAGGCCGTTTTACATCATTCTCGCTGCGATTTTGGGGAAAACTATAGAGAAGTTAGTTTTAGACTATTTTGAACATGATTTGTGCAGAATTTTAAAAAACCGAAAAAACAGTCTGAAAGTCACTTAGGTCGTTATTACCCTGACCCGGCCAAATATTAGGCTCTTTTCCAGAGAAACTTACAGGACAATGTCTGAAGTTTATTTTATTACTATTTATTTTGCTCTAACTGGTGGCACTGATGAATAAATTAGCATCATTTATCCAAATAACGTAAAATGCTGTTGCGAAGTCTACATTTCAATTCTGCTTGTTGAAGAAAATAATAAAACGTAAACAGTTTGAAACATTAGTAGACACAATCTACTAATGGTGCTCTCTCTAAAAACACATAGCAGTCTAGGCTGTTTAGCTTGAGCTTGGGAGAATTTGCTGTCCAATGAAGAATTGTAGACTCCGCAACGATTTTGGTACTTTTAGTTTTAATAAAAGTTACAAAAATAAACATTTTTTGCTGAAAGTTTGTAAACTTCTTATTTATCACTGTTGTAAAATATATATGGAAGAAATTATTTAAATTTGGTTTCCTTCGAGTAATAACAAGTAATTAATTGAAGTACACTGATAGGATGCTTTTGGATTTTTGCCTTACGTTTTTCCTCTTGTGCCCTATATTGTAGACTCCACAACAACACCAGCCTTTATAAAATAAATTGTTTTTCCAAAAAATAAAACAAAGCAAGAAACTGTCTGTGTTTAAAATAAACACAGATCAATGCTTCTTCTTTTAACAAAAACCACTAATCAAAATAGCTGAAAAATTCACAGAGATATCTAGCTTAAGTTACTTCTGATTAGCCTCTGCAACACCCATAAACAATAAAATATCTTGGAACCCCTTTAACTAGCATGATGGTCAATGCTACTGTATAAAGCAATTATACTCTTATACCCTAGACGTGTAAAGTCACTTTGACTGAAGTTCTAGATTTGAAGTTATGATGCCTCAAATGTCTCTAAATGTAGACTCCGCAACATAGGTACGGTTTACTGTGGAATGACCCATTACTGTATCTTTGAGTTGTTGCTAAAATGTATAACCTTGATTTAGAAAGTATTACACTAAAATTGTTTTCACTACTCACTGTCTACATCACATATTTAGTAGAAACCCACTCGCATACTATCACGAATCCTGCAATCTGATTTGTTCTGCTCCTCACTATCTACATGTATCACATAAAAGATGTGAGTAGTGAAAAAGCTACCATAGAACTCTCAAAACCAATTTAAATATATGCATTTAAGCAACAAATCGAAGGTAAGTATGCTAGTAGGTTTCTACTAAAACAATTAGACTACCAGTACTCGTTCTTGTATGCTTTGACTCAATTAGTCAGCGCTACACAGCTCCTTAGCTAGCTATTGACTCATAGAAAACTTGAACACATAGTCTAATTGTTAATTATTTTATTATCATTTAATTCCCACTAGTGGTCTGTTGTTGATGTTGTGTTCTGATTGGTTGAGCTACTAGATAGTCTTTAAGTTATAGCCTACTAGTAGTGAATAGTGTCAGATTTGAAACCAGAAAACGGCAAATGAACAGACCGAAAAACGTTTTTGGCTATACAAATTGACCTACTAGTGTGATTTGACTAAAATAATAATTGCTCTTGCCCTGAGTCAACGGCTCATTTTGGCTTTTTGGGAAAGACAATCAGACTGCAGGATTTGTGATACAGTAGTATGCGTGTGGGCTTCTATTATACAATGGATAGAGACTCTGTACTGTAGGCATGTGAACTCACATTAGGTTGCTTCACAGTACTTGAAAGGCATCTCTTGGTCCCACCTAAAATACCACAGGATTCAGAATTATAAGCAATGAGACAAAAAATATCCACACAACACAACAGTGACATGTACATGTAAATCAGAAATATCATACACTGTACAAGTATGTGAAAACACTTACCAGCTGGTGAATAATCTTCCAGTAGTACGACTTCGTCACTGAATGCAAAAGCAAAGTGTTAGAATACTGTTAAAGAATGCATATCGACCATCATCCAATGCGGCAGTAGTATATATTTTCGTATGATACGAAAATACTTCGGAACCACTTTCTGAGCGTCATCAACTGACAGCCTTTGCATGCTACAGTACAGTCTGGATGTATGTTAACACTTTTTTCGTGTAGTGTGGGTGTAGTGTGGGTGTAGTGTGGGTCTAGTTTGGGATTGAGTGTACTACACTCAGCAAACTACACGCAGATTTCTACCTAATTTTCGAGCTGAGATCAAGAGTATGCAAACATGCTCAGCAGACTAAAGCGTGTCAACATTAATCTTCGACTATTCCACTTCACTGTAGGACTTTGTGTTTGAAGTTAACAAGATAGTTTTTTTCGTACCTTTTTCCAACCTAGCGAATGCGTTTTCAACAGTATTTCCGATGCGAAGTTTTCAGCGCGAATGAAAATAGCGCAGAAACGCTTCAGTCAGTTGAACATGTTTGTGCGCTATTTTCATTCACGCTGTAAACTTTGCATCGGAAATACTGTTGAAAACGCATTCGCTAGGTCTCAAAGATTAATTTGATATAAGATTCATCGCGATCCGTTGTTTATTAGAAGAGTTATCTTGTAAACTTCAAACGCAAAGTTCTAGAGTGAAGTCGGCAACTCGAACTGAAAAGACTCAAAGCACTCTTCAGTCAGTTGAACATGTTTGTGCGCTATTTTCATTCGCGCTGTAAACGTCGCATCGGAAATACTGTTGAAAACGCATCGCATTCGCTAGGTCTCAAAGATTAATTTGATATAAGATTCATCGCGATCCGTTGTTTATTAGAAGAGTTATCCTGTAAACTTCAAACGTAGCCTGCGAGCCGGCTCTCCAGTGGGTTTTCCAGAGAAGAATTCGTTAGGGCGCGCGCGGGGTTCCTGTGGCGTCGGGATTCCTGTGTCGCGAGGGGAGAGAGAAGAAAGGAGAGCCGGCAGGAAAGGCCCATGTTTTGTCGTGCCCGCCCCCGTCACGGCTCAATGCTTCGCATCGAATAACATGAACAATACCTGTCAAATCTAGCCAATAAGCGGTCGGAACATGCAAACACAAAATGACAGCTTTCCCATTTACAGTTGTAATATCAAGTCGGTAATTTTAGCGTTCTTGTGGAGCTAACATGCTCGTCGAATTTCTCGCCGCTTTCTTCACTGTTTCTCTGTTTCTTTTTCCTGGAAATACACGCGAACGCTTGCTAATTAGACTGCTGGCATCAGCAGTAAGCGCTCGCTGTGCGTTTTGGTGAAGTTTTCATGCTGGGGATCTCGCTCGTCGAATTTCTCGCCGCTTTCATGCCTATTTCAATCTATGTTATTTTCCCTGGAAATACACACGAACGCTTGCTACGCTTGCTAACACGAAGATGGTTTACCGGGACCTACCGAAACTGAAAGCAATCTCGTCAAAACAATCAACGCACAATTCCGTAGATGATCCTGCCGTGCTTGAGTTTACTAGTTTGAGTTTGAAAGAAAAGTTCGGTGTATCTGGCAAAGCAACAAGTGACCTCCTCGACAGAAAATATATTTCTACCACCCAGAAGAGAGAAAAGACTCGGAGAAATTCGTGCATGCAAGGAATCTGTGTGTAATTTGAATATCATTTTGTAAATTCTGTGCCGTGGAAGAATCAGAAGATGTTCAGGTTTAGCGTGAATTTCCGCCGCCTCTTCGCTCTCGATCGTAGCTCACTTTGCAGAGTCCACGAGCTCGACAGCGAGTCAATCAACGGCTGAAATTTAGCTTACAGAAGATTCTGGTTCTTACTAAATCACTGTAATGTTTCCTTATGTTTGGTGTTTTAATCACACAGACTTTTTGACCAAGCCGTGCTAAGGCTAAGAAAACGGAAACAGGAGAATTGCTCGGAAATAATATGTTTGTTTGTGAAGATTGCTTCGACAACAAGTCAAAATATTCGAAACTGCAAAGACAAAATTAAGCTTTCATTTATTAAGCTTATTAAACGTTTCGAATTTTTGTACTTTGGCTTTTTCATCTTCTGAGATTCATCTTCCACGATAATACGCTCAACTGACTGTCTTCGCTTGAGAGCGCGTCCAAAATTCAGCGCTTCGAGCCCCTTCTTCGCTATTCAAAATAAAAGGGCTTTCACCGTTGGCAAAATTGCAAGTATGTATCTCCTTTCAGTAAGGCAATCGATTGCTAAGCATGAAATAGTCAGGAATAGCTTTCTCGACTTAATAAACCACGTTGTTTTCCTTCAATGTCCCCGTGAATAAACTCACATCTGATGAATGTTGACACATTTCTGACAGCTCATATGAGTTGGCCAATCAGCGGCCTCCGTTCATCAGCGAACGGGAAGCATGAAAAAAGGTGGGCCTTTCCTGCAGGCTCTCCTTTCAGTGACACAGGAATCCCGCGCGCCAAAAAAATCGAATATCCGAAAAAACCCACTGGAGAGCCGGCTAGCAGGCTACTTCAAACGCAAAGTTCTAGAGTGAACGGCAAGTCGAACATGAAAAGGTCCAAAAGACGCTTTAGTCAGTTCGACATGTTTGGGCGCTATTTTCCCTCGCACTGGAAACTTCGCATTAGAAAAAAAAAATTTCTAGGTCTCATAGATTAATTTGGTACAAATTTCATCGCGATCAGTTTTCTATTTGAATAGTTATCAAAGGCTTTTCCAACGTTAAACTAAACTGTCGGCACAGAAGCTTACGTTACCGAGCACACTTTTAAACAAGCCGATTCATTCGACGAGCTTTATTCAAGTCATCCCTGCATTCCTGCATAACAAAGGAAAACTACACGCACTTTTCGTGTAATACTACACCCACACTATGCACTACACCCACACTACTCCCACACTACACCCACACTACACCCACACTACACCCACACTACACGCGTGTAAGTGTTAACATACATCCAGACTGTACTGTATTGGCCAACTAGAGTAGCCAAAAAAAACAATGGATCCATTTTAATTGCAATAATTTGCACATTAATTCTGTCCTAAATTTCATGGCCAGGGGAGCTAAGTCCTCCTCTTTTAGTCTCACTTACTGTATGTCACAGCCCTGGGCTCTATACATACACCATGTAGCTAGAACACTTATTACAAAACAAAGGGAGACTTTATTTGTTAAAGAGCCTGTGTCAGCCACCATTTTGTCAGCATAGCAACATACCAAGTCGGAGAAAACATCCATTTTCATCGGCTGACTTAGAGAATATAGAGCAATTTTTTATTGAATTTGGTACATCAAATCTGAAACTTTGTCTTTAGATGCTGATTTAGAGATTTCTACATGTAATTCATCTTCTAATATCGAATGAAAACAATAACAAAGGAGTGGCTGACACTTTATTCAAGAAATCAAAATGTGCAATTTTAACATGATCTTGCTAATAAAAATACTAGTACCATTTGCGAGTTTGTGTGATGCGTTACACTACAACTAGGTTTTAAAAAGTTTGTCTCCAATATTTGGGTGTCAAAACTTATTAAGTTGGTCAGCAAAATGTTTAGTTTCGCATGGGAAACTTTTACGTTTTGAACACTAAACTAGCTAAATCAAAGAAAACTGGGAGAAATCCGCTAAATAGAAATAACAAATAATTAAATTCATCTAGTTTAGGCAAGTTCAAGGGTCAAAACACCTAATATTCTAGACATAACTAGAAGTGTTGATACCCAAACGTCTGCGATACAAACTTTTTAAAACCTACCAGGTCAACAAAGAGTTGACTGGTAAACTTTAAATTAATATTGACCAAGTATTGTAACTGCCTCTTACTTGTTTTCTGTGGTGTTCCCTTCATCTATAGCTTCCTCTGGTTGAGACAGGAAGTTTGTTCTCCACCCTGATCCTGGTTTGCGTGCAGCCTTATTTAGACCTATCAAACACAATCTAATTTTCAGTTTTTTTTCTAGAACAAAAATACTCTGCCAACCGAATTTTATCAACTTGGTGACAACTTTTATTAGGTATTGTTATTTATTAGATGCCAACTGGCAATTTTCATAAAAATAATAGCTAATTAATTTAGGTCCTCTGATTCATGTTGTATTCAAAGAAAGTTTAAGGAATAAAACAGGCAGATATGAGTGTCTATAGACCCTGCAAAGCAATGAGAAAATCTACCCCCCATCGGGCGCAATTTCATACCCTGCAAAACCCAAGTCTTTTGTATATTATGTTTGGACTTCTTTGATATACCATGAATTGACTCAAGAGAGTGGAGATAAGGAATTAACCTTGTGTGAAAGCTAACGTGCTAATGAAATGGTCCCATGTGTGCTTATGACAGGGCATCTGGGGAAGTGCGGTAAAAAACGGCAAAAAAGTGCGGAAAAGTGCGGGATTTTTTAGAAAAAAGTGCGGAAAAAAGTGCGGTAAAACGGTGAAAAGTGCGGTAAATTATTTTCTTTAATTTGAAGGTTTGCGCTTTTGGGGGATCATAACGAGTCGTTTCTGTTGATTTTCTATTTGTTTTGTCATTTTTAAACGTAATCTCGTTGAAGCTGATGTAACAGCTAACTTATTAAGCTTCGCATGATCAATATTTAGGTCAAGAAATGCAAAAAAAGAAGGGCTCACGATGCTTGCTTGCGCGGCATCAGTCTTTAAAACTCGAACCCCTAAAATCACTAAGAGCGCCTATTTCTCCATACAATCAACTCCCGCATGCGTTGTTCATAACAGTAGAGCAGATTTCGTATGACTGTGAAAAGTACCGCCACAAAGCTGTTCCGTGCCGCGACCGTGACCGTACCGCGACTACGCGATTTCATTGGCAATTTCATTCCATTTACAGCAGGCCAGGTTCCGTACCGCCACCGTGACAGTACCGCACCATTTTTCACAGTCATACGAAATCTGCTCTATCTTGCAATAAAGTTCTCCAAAATGTAAACTTCGTGCTTTGTCATCACCATCTTAATATAGGGTAAATGGCTCCGGCAGTTTCATAGGATATTTACGGCGTTTAAGTACAAATAAATGAACTTCTAACATCCAACGTTTTTCGTTCTCCTGCTATTTTGTTTCCGCTAAATACTTGACCAATTTAGCAAATAAAAATCGGGGTCACCGAAAAACGTTTTGTATTTACCCATTTCTTACAAGATCAGCTATTGGCTTATTTCCATCTCAAACTACCATCCAATTACAGATCTCCTAATTGATGGTTTCTTGTACTTATGCTCAAACGGTCTGCTGTGGAACGCCTGGTATTTTTTGCATTCGGTGGCGATCGTATCGGAAGAAATAAAATGGTGGAGTTTTCAAGGTTTTTGCGCTTAATACTTCAGCATCAACATAATAAACTAGGTATTGACCTGCAAATCTTTGAAATTACCGTGTTTAGAAGGATTTTTCCACACAATTTTTAGTTATTTTCTTAAAAAGTGCGGAAAAGTGCGAAGAAAGTGTGAAAGTGCGGAAAAGTGCGATTTTGGGGCAAAAGTGCGGAATCGCACTGCCGCACTTCCCCAGATGCCCTGTTATGAGCGTTAGCCCTAGTAAGCGGAGAAAGAGAAAAAATCTCTGACCCCAAGAGGGATTCGAACCCACGACCTCTGGAATTGTACATCCGATGCTCTACCAGCTGAGCTATCCAGGTCAGACTGGGAGCAGGTTGGGGTATATTTAACCATTATCCTGCGAGATTGCGCAGAATATCGTCTGATACTTAGCCGACGAGGGACGAAGTCCCGAGTTGGCTAAAATCAGACGATATTCTGCAAAATCGAGCAGGATAATGGTTTTATTATTCAGCACATCGATAGCACAAAAAACCCCGAAAAACATGACTTTTGGGTATTATTTACGAGCTCAAAACATCATATTTCCCTCAGAGACGGATATCGCAGGATAGCTGTCATGTACAGAAGACAGCTATTGGCGTTCCAATGACCATATTTGGGCAGTGCATCGATGTGCTGAATAATAATAGATGTTATGGTCGCGGTAATGAAGTGAATATATGTAGGTGTTCAGGCAAGCCTGTGGCCGCGTAGCACTAAGTTCAACAGAGTGGAGATAAGGAATTAACCTTGTGTGAAAGCTAACATGCTAATGAAATGGTCCCAAGTTTCTTGAAATGTGCCTGACTTCTCAATAGCGAACCAGGCAAGGGGGTCAGACCCCTTCTGTTTCAGCTCAGTCTTGAATTGTTGATGATAAGAATCTGATAGGCTAAGAACATAGCCAAGACCCAACTATTTTGTATTTTGTTTTTGGACTCCTTTGGTATATCATGAATTGACTCTAGATTACCGAAATATGACTTCTTAGCGAACCAGGCAACCCAAACTTTTGTTTCTAATGCAAGTATTGGTATTCAAGAGTAACACGCCATCATATCGAACAGCCCGAACAAAATTGTCTCGGGCTCTGTCAACTACATTTCAGGTCTACTTAAGAATAATACAAGTCTTAGAAAAAACTATCTCAACCTAAGTTCAATTTCAAATAGGAAAGCATTACAAAACCTCTTACATTTACAAGATCTGATCGCATATCACTCGAACGGGAAGTTTCAAACTTTAACACCTCGACTCTTTGACTCTTTACTCTAGATTCACGGTCAAATTGAGGATCTTTAGGCAAAAATGAGAGCGAAATACTCACCAAGAAGCAACTTTGAAGCCATCTTGTTTCTATCTGCACATATTCACAACGTCAACTTGACAAATTCATTTTTTATGGCGGTATCCGTATCTGTAAATCTGTACGTCTGTGTTGTCCGCCATTTTGAATACGAAACGCGCGGGAATGCAAGCCTCGTTTGCATGTGAAAATACTCGAGTCCAGGCTACTTTCGCGATTTAAACTACGCGAAATACCCTAAGAAAACAAATTTATTTAATAAATTTACTAATATTCTGCAAAGGGGAAACTCATGGGTCGGCAATCTTTCCATACTTCTTTCGAGCAGATTTTAAAACTCTCCAAACACTCTCCAAACTGATAACCTTGTTCATCTGGAAAAAGCGCGCGGTCTATCCAGGAACGCCTGGCAATAAATGGGATTGTATCGCGTTGGACAAATGGGGACTCGCGGGATTCGATGGAAAGGAAAACGATGAAAACGATCTCTGGCTACAATATATGAAGGTTATGCATGGTTATGTAAGTAAATATACATTCATTTTCATATATATATATATACACTGTGATGCTGTGCTGTCTTTGACTGTCGGTTTTACAAAAAATCTGCAGGAATTTATGAGTAAGGTGCGGTATTGCAGAATATACAGTATATGTCTATCTAATATATTCTGTATATGTAGACAGTATATACTGTCAATTTTGTCTAAATATGCACCATATACATCAATCATGAATTTATGCAGTGTTTGTGCTGCTTCAGTTGGCTTCAACTGAATATTCTTATCACTGTTATCGGAATAATTCGGTTCAAATTGTCTGATATTACTCAGCGCTCCCTTCTCTGGGGCCTAGCCAGCATTTTCGTCCATTTTCCCCTTCAATGTTCATCACGGATGGGGGTAATGGAAAGGGGATTAACACTCTCAGGTTCATATCCAGTTTTAAACCACAATGCGCGCATTTCTCGAATTCTGATTGGCTTTCAGCGGTGGGTACATAAAAGTATATACCACGGAAGGCACCATCATCAAAGTGCATGCTAAAATGAACCAACAAAAACACCGTTTGGCTGGACGCGCGCTGTTTTTGTATTTATTTTGGCCTTTTTGTTGTGGTATAAAACAAATGTCCTCTGGTTTTCCATGGTATGTCCTCTTTAATATACCACGGAATGATGTAATAAAGTAGTCAAAATGTACTGCGGACACACTCGGCGGCGCCTGGTGAGTCCACAACATTTTGACAACTTTATTTCATCATTCCATGGTATATAAGAGGACATACCACAGAAAATCAGAGGACATTTGTTAAGTGTCTGAGTAGCTGAAGTTGCCCATTTTCATGGGTTATAGCATACTTATCCAAATTGTTTCATCAAAATGAAGCTTTGCTTACTGCCCTGCCCAACTGAAAGCTATTATAGTGTCATAAAGTGATGACGTCACAAAAAACAAATTTATTTAAGCAAATAATATTTGCCCAATGCATTTATTTAAGAATGGGCATATCGAATGAAAGCTACCAAAAGTGAGGCAAATCAGCTGTAAAGCAACCAAGATATACCCTGGATCCAGATCCTTGAATGTCGCTTGATTTAGTGACCAGCTAATCGCAGCGCTGAGCTTGGCTGGTCACTAAATCAAGCAACATTCGAGGCTCTGGATCCAGGGTAACCAAGATATGGTCCGCTGAATTTTAACAAATCACTGTATTTTTTGTTCAGTTCATAAAGAACTGTGGCTAAAACACAGTGATTTGTTAAAGAAAATTATGTACTATTCAGTTTGCAATATCTTGGTCGCATGTCAACCAATTTACTTCATTTTTTGCAGGCAATGTCTTTGAAATTGGTCTTTATGTAATTGTTCATCAACTAAAATCTGATATTTGACTTTTTCAACTTTGTGATGTCAAACGTTAGGACTCTATTGTGAAGGGTGAAGCACTTTGATCCTTTGATGTATGCTGGCAAGGCTCTCTTTCAAAGCTTTTTTATAATAAGAGTGAAGACTTAAATTGAGTTCTTTCTCACAGCAGCTCTGTATCAAGTCTTGCTTGGTGACAAGACAGGGAGCTCTGGGCAATTGAGACCATTATTGATCAGCGGATATGCTTTCATGAGAAGTAAAGGAGGTGGGTGGGGGAGGGGGTTCTTGGCTATTGATGCACAATATTCTACAAACAGGCGGATGTTTTCCAAACCAAGTTGTCTCGGTTGCATGTGAAATCTTACATTTCAACACAGAGATATTTGATTTAATGGAAACTTGGTTCAGCCCAAGATAATTTGGGGCGTAGGGCAGCGCCGTAGATAGCGGGGGGCAGTTGCCCTCCCCAGCAAAGTAAAATTTTTAGTGTCAACATGTGAGGAAAAACCATATGAACAGGCCCTTTTTTCTACTGCCGCAATTTATCAGACAGAACCCACGTATAAAATGAGAGAAAAATGTCATAACTAATAAAAATGGCATAACTAATAAAAGTTATTAATAAATCGTTTGTTTGAAATGTCTTGTCCATTATACTCACGAGCCCATTCAATTCTTTTTACTGTGATTTTCATAATTCTGTGAACTCGCACTTGACATCAACCTTTTAAGTCAAGTCCACGCATGTTTTCTGAGTTTTGTTTGCATTTTACAGTAAAAAGTTGTATTTTGAAGCCAAGCTAACCCCTATCAGTTCACAAGATCTGTCAAAGCCTGCGTGAAATTTCCCAGAGCTGTTCCAGCTGTTCACTCGTTTGATTGACGAAAGCCGAACCGAGGTTTGCTGGTCGGTGTAGAGTTCACAGAATTATGAAAATCGCTCGCAGTAAAGATATTTCAGTGCATCTCTAAAAACGTGTCTCAAAAAAGTCCAATGCTTCATTGGTTATTCCAATCTCTGCTTGCTGAACTTCATCAGGAATAGTGGGAAATCGTATGTCATTTAACTGCATTCCCGCCTTTGTTGAGTTAGTAACGCCAGCGCGTCCGTTTTGGCGGGAAATCGAAATGTCGCGGGCTTGGCTCGATTTCGTGTCATGATGACTACCAGTTTGGGCCACTGTCTTTGCGTTGCGCGCGCATTGTGAGCTCTCCTCATTTGTTGGCGTGCTGTCTTGTGACAGAGTCGAGAGAACGGTCCTCGTCCTTATTCGAGACCAGTTCGTGTTCCCCGACTTTGACCCGACTGTAATTCGATTGAAGTTAGTCTTCAGCGTATGATTGGCCACCATGGCCTTTACGTATTCTGGCGTGTTTCTTTCGGGATATTTAAAGATAACATAGACTTTTGGCACAAACATGCAGCCCAGAAACCCAAACGCGCTAAGCAGGATTATGGCTGCCGAGAAGGTGGAAAGAAAATTCCCTTCGACGCTGTTCTGTAAAGTGGCGTAACATATGGAACACAATAGTTGCATGTACATGGCGAACGCTATGAAACGAGCTTCACTGAAATTCGCTGGTAATTTCCTGGCCTTGAATGCGTAGTAAGTGCAGAGCAAGGATAGTGTTATCTGGAAAGCATAGAGTATTCCTTGCAAAGCAAGACCGGTGATTCCTCGGTGATCTTTGCACCCATAGTGGATGAATCTCAGGGGTTCAACAGTTACTAAGACAAACGGTGCGTCCAGGACATGCCATACAATGATGATTATAACTGAGATTGCGTTTACAAAGAACAACAGTACAAACTGGTTTTGACTCCCATGGCAGAGCTTGCCCCAAAAACTATAGTTAACTAACTTCACTTTGAAGACGTTCACAAGTCTGCTGGTCTTGACAAATAGTATGGATAAGCAAAGCGTATAGTAGGATGCATGCATAGGGTTCAGGATCAAGCAAATCGTCTCAGAGGGCCGTAAAACCTCAAGTACAGCAGCGACAATGCCAATAAGGATCCCTATCAGAAATAATAGACTCAATTCCCTGTTGGACGATTTCACCACAGGAGTCCCGCGATATTTGATCCCCACAATTATTACGAAGAAAACGCACAACACGCCTAGTCCGCCTACTACTAGAACCACCACAGTCTGTGAATCTCCCAGCGCGTTGATCAGCTCTGGTAAATTAACGCACTTTGATTGTGTTGGGTCAGGCATTTGCTCCCTGGGGCACGCCGTACAATTTGGCGAGCCGAATTGTTGGCTGATTAATCCCACGGGGCATTTGATACATTTCCAACAGCACATGATTGTCTGTGTCTGGAAGTACCCAGGCTTACACGGCCAACTGCAGACAGAAACAGGCACTTCTTTGCTACCATTATTCCAGAAGACCGCTGATTTGTTTATCTGCAGGCGATGTTTCCCACCTCGTTCCCAGTGCCCTACGATCTTCAACACAGGGCTTTCCTGTCCCGGATGTAAGTTGACATAATCATAGGCCGCTGACTTGATAGAGTCGCCGTTGCTGTTGAACTTTACGTCACCAGTTATCCCACTGAATGTTACATTTCGCAAGGAGTTGAGGACGTCTTTAGGCGCCAAGTAAGGACTTGTGAGGGGGCAGTCACTTCGATGCTTTGAGCAGCGGATAACACCGTGAATGGCATGCGCAGCGGCGTAAACAGCGTCGATGACGTAGCTCAAATAAGCAGTGTACATTTCATTGTATAAGCGCTCAGTGATGTGAAAGTTTGTGAAATCACAAGTCAGCTCAGACTTGCAATGTTCCTCTCGTACCCAGTACTCTCTCCACCACGTATGGTTCTGGACGCGAGGAGTCTGGTAACTCAAGGAAAACATGTGATTCTGAAAGCCCGTCAAATTGTAGTTCCTTAGCTTGGTCCCTAAAAATCCACCAATAATGGGCAAGTACTTGTTTTTGAACAAAGGTGTTGCCTCAGACCACCCCTCTGGAGCAAGCCACGTCTTGCCATGCACCCCCTGTTTGTGAACTTCATTCATGAAACTCAACGACGTTGTGGGGTCCCCCCACAGGACAATCGCTTTAACGTTCAAATCCAGCTTAATTTTCGCCACGAGTGATGAGATTTTCTTTTCATACCCCGTGGTGGGAAAAAAAGCAATGTCTGATATACAAAATGTCCCTCTCTCTTGGGCTTCATTCTCTAAGCTGATTACGCCGTAGCGCCCATAGGAGGTGTCAACTCCAATTACATTCACATAGTCCCATTGAAAATAGTCAATGACGTCTGCAATAGCTTTAGCTTGCTGGCCATCGGGTGGGACAGGTCGGAAAAACGTCTTGAAGTAAGGCAAACTTAGCTCTTCGCTTGTAGCAAAGGGGCTTATTTGTGGTACGCTTCCAATTTGTAACATGCTCGCAACCACTACTGAACTACTAGAGTCTCCTGCACCAATTACAGCCACAATGGGTCTCTTCAACTCCCCTGTGTCAAACTTCTTTGCAACCTCACTCTCGTTTGACTTGGTATACATAGTCTCTATGTCTATGTTTCTAGTTACAAACTCAAAGGCAAACTGGTTGGCAAGGGCTGGACTATCACAGCTGTCCCGTATATCATAACCAAGTGTAATATTTGGCAGAAGTTCGGTGTCTTTGTTGATTGTTTTTATCGCGTAAATCATTGCTTCGACGTAAGCGAGACCCTGGGGTTTTAGTCTTCCACATGTGTCGTTCGCGTTTTTATATCGTACTGTTAGTAAAGCTCCCAACACGAAGTCTCCATCTTTGTAAATGCCTTCACCAATTAGCTGGGTTCCCAAACACAGCCAGATAACAAGCGGTAATAGCGTACCTGGAACATGCATGACTTTGATTTGCTCCACTGGAAAAAGACGGCGTCTGAGACACATACGCAGAGAGCGTTTGGCCCTATATCGGGGCTGTTGTCACCGTCGTTCTTGCCTTTACAAAAGCAAGGCGCTAATGAACAAGATAAACATCAGAATATTGCAGAGCTCTGGGCTGCTTTACAAAAGTATGCTACATGTTGTTGAACTACGCCGTGCGGCTGTCTTTGTTCAACAACAAAATAGATCTAATATTCTAAAATGAATTCTGGATTGTAAAACAAAACTGACCAGCCCAGCGTGAAAAGCCATTGTCACTAATTGTGACTGCAAAATCCAAATAGAGACTCGGCTATTTCGTTGCGATTCCGTAAAGTATTTGGGTTAGTGTTTTTGGCATTATTATACCTGACCACAGCTAATTGTCTTGATGTTTTCATAAAACAGCGCAAGTTTAAGCTCCTGCGGGCTTTTAAGAAGGAAATTCACAAGTATGCCGAATTCAAATTGGAAAAGTAGTCACGACGGGGAACTCTTTGATTTCGTGTTGAGTTCGATTGTTTTAAAAGTCCTTTGAAAAGCGCCATTACTATAAACTTGGAATGAGCTCAGAATAGAATATTACCACTTTTAAGACACTCTTTTATCCGCCTTAGACCATTTGTTCACTCCAATTTAATAAATAATAAAGCAAACGAATTGAAAGTTTGTCGAATTAATGGTTAATTCTAGGTCAATGTCGTCTTGTCAAGAAGAATCGGAAAACTTGTCTTCCGTTTGTCCACAATAGCTATTCAAAGTTGCTTTCATTGCATACCGAAAGTTTGTGCAAGCTCTGAGTTTTTCTAATAATGTTTGATCCTTTGCTCAAACAAAGTCGGGTATAATCTTGTTTAGAAGCTCGGGAAGAAAACCTTTATTGGTTTTTGCTGACTTCTTGTTTGCTGAAGCACTCAATGTGAATTCAAGCTTGCCGAACAGTGTGTTTTCTCTTGAATGGAACTTATCTTCAAAGCTGGTGTTTGGGTTTTTTTGCACTGTCCTGTTTTCGATGTCTTTTTGATAGTGGAACTGCCCTTTCAGAGGTTTCAATCTTAAATAACTTATTATAATTGACATTCAATTTAAAGGTATTTTAAGGGCCGAAGTTATTAATGCGCTGTTAAAAAAAACATTTTACCATTAATCCTAGACCAGAAAGCCCAATTTCCCGTCTCTAGAGACAAAATTATTATCCATGAATGATTATTTAGGCATTGAAGCTGTTTCTTATTCATCGAGTGTTTTTTACTCGTCAAAATAAAAATCTAGCAGTTATTGAGAGGGTAATCAAGACTCCTGTTATTGAGTTTTACCAATTTGGACTTCGATTCATCGCATGAATTTCGAATGAATGTTTTGATAACAAATTTGGGTTATTATCTTGAGATTTCTAATAGCCTTTTTCCAAGCTCATTTAAATGCAGGATTTGGCGGAAACTTTTTTCCATGAGGAATTCTTTGAACTTTCCTTATTGGAAATCAGTGCACCCACTCTTTCTGTCTGTTCTGCCAGTTTTTAGCAACTCTCAAAGCATAAGTTTAAAGTGAGGAATGGTTATGGAATCTAACACTATGTTATTGTACCATCTGTTGTGGTTTCCTTTTTTCAGAGGAATTCTTTTAGACTTCTTTTGTTTGTGCACCGTCACAGGTATAAGCCAGTAAGATTATATTCATGCAGACATATTAGCCCCTTTCAACATCTAGCCCACTCGAGTGTCGGAGAAAAGACAGCTGAAAATTCAGGCTACCAGCCCGCGTAATTGCGGGTGTTCTTTGAAGTTTCCCGAACTTCCGAGCCATTCCACTTTATATTATTACATGTATGACATGTAACTATGATTCTGAGATAAAAGACAGAAAGAAACCTCTGCTCGCACGTTACCATTTCTCGTCCTAATAACAGTTTTTTTTTTCATTTTCTCGCTGTCGTATTTATTAACTACATTTATTTATCATACCAAGCTGTGTAAAAATTAAACTACTAAAAGAATTACAACTAACCGAGCTTTCAAAATGTAGTATTTTTTCTTTTCCCCAATGCAAACCGTTTGAGCCAATCAGCTTATTAGTGTCACTTGTTTAGCATTGGCAGCCGCATGGCTTCCGTCGCAACATTGACGACATTTGTCTAGTTTCCGTTGTCAGGGAAACCAATCGACTATACTGGGCGAAGCAGGCCAAGGATTGGGGGACTTTATTTAGAGGAACTAACAAACGTAATGGTTTTGTTTGTTTCTTCCTGTAATCAGTATGTGGTGCGTACGTTTGTGCTTTTTATCCAGCCCAGTCCCTGGCATTCTGAGTGGGCTTCCTGTGCTCGGATATAAACCGTGAGGGCTGGGCCGAGTTAACCCGCAGAGAAAGTGAGAGAGCGTCCTGGTTGAAGTCAGTCATCTCTTGTGTTAGTATATAATTAGCTCGATCTATTTTCTGTCATTTCCCTTGATTGGGCACTACTTTTTATCATTTGTAGAAAGTGAACAAGATGGGTATTATAAGGGGTGTCTTACGTTGATATGGTTACCTTTCTCATCACAAAGCACCGCACACTATCAGTATTATTATATCGGAGGGTCAAGATTGAAAGGGGGATAGAACCACAAGGAAATAAGCTGCAAATAACTAACTAGTACACATGACCCATCTATGGGAAAAGCTCAATTATGTCACATGGTAGAAGAATGGGAAGGGTTCGGATTTCCCATGGATAGCGTCCAGTAGCCAGGAATTTTGGTTGGGGGGGGGGGGGGGATAGTGAAAACATTTTCAAATTTCCTCCAGCAAATAGAGTAAATGTATTCATTAATTTCTTAATTTCTTTTGTTATCCATGGGATGGATTTTGAACGAATCCGTTTGTTCTGACTGGGCGCGTGCCAGTCTATCGCTATCTGCTTTTAAGCGTCTGATAAATAGGGATGTCGCTGCTGGGCTATGCTAGGTTAAAATTTGCAAACCATATACTCATATTTAGTTACACGCCCCACATGGAAATCAGCGTCTGTTTTGTTTTTAACTTTTGTAAATAGACAGTTGTTGTGGCCAGCGTGCCTAAATAAAGATGTATGTATGTGTATGTATGGGAAAATCTCCCGAGAAAGGGGACCCCGTCCCCCTGTGCCCCCCACCCCCCTCCTGGCTACCCCCCTGTGCCCCCCCCCCCCCTCCTGGCTACACCCCTGGAAATGTCCAACCCTCCCCGCGACGACCGGGAAGCCCTAAGTTTGTTCTCTTTGTGTGATTATCACTCGCAGATGTGTGGCCGGCACGAACAACGCCAGCACTCGCGTCTGTTTGCAGTGCTTTTGCGCCCTGCCAAGGGCATTAGGAATACTTTCTGTTGTGTTTCAAAGCGTTGATTAGCGAAAGTTTGCCCCTTCTGTCAAACTCCACCCTGGGTACCAGAGTCTCCAAGCTTCAACTTTAAATCCGACAAGCATTTAAAATTTCAAAACTTTGTCTTTGCTTTGCCGCGTAACGCGCGTTACGTTATACAAAGTTATATAACCCGAGAGCTGGGTTTAAGGTAATAAACGGTTGTCGGATTCAGAGTTTGACTATATATTTTACAAGCGGGGCAAACTTTCGCCTCTCGCTAATCAACGCTTTAAAACACAACAAATATTATTCCTAATGCCCTTGTGCTGCCACATCAGCTGCATTCTTTATCGATGATTTTGAAACTTTGTCGCGATATTCATTGACAACATTATGAACCGGCCTTGACAAGATGCTTTTTGAGACACAAAACTGTCCAAACGAAACTTAAAACTTATCGTCAAAACTATAGGCGTCCCATGCTCAACTGGATAGCGCAGTAAGATTGACCTCCGGACCTTTTGTCGAATCATTTAGATCTGTCCTAACTCGCCTGTGCGGGCGAGTACTGTCCGAACGCATTTATGTGAGGGGTATTTATGGAGATGCAGCGACGACGTATTTTCTAGATACACGATATGCTGTGTTTCCTTGCATAGAACAGTACCATATCCTCACCGCATCCTATGTCATGTCACGGTAGGGTTGAGTTATGGGAGGTGTCCGCGACTGGCAAGGCAACAGGATGCCGTTAAGGATATGGTATTGTGCCGTGCAACTGCCGCCAGGGGAGGTGGGTGGGACGAAAACGACAAGCTCCTCGCCCGAAGTCTTGTCAAACTGATCCAGAACGATAGGCAGGGTGTCGGTCCTTATGCACATGGGAAGGCCACTGGGCCCTAGGGGCTACACTATTGGGTGAATTCAAGCCCTCTCGTGACATTCTCATTACGTATGCGGGTGAGAATAGTGCAGGCCAAGCACAAAAACAAACAACATATTATTAAATAGCATTTAGTGCAATTACTCAAGTGAGTGTAAGAAATTGAGTGTAACTTTGAAGGATTAGCAGCGCGCATTGCTAACTGATGAGTCTCCATGCTCGTATACCCACAGCTCCCCGGCTCGTCTGCTCGCAGGGGGTCGAGTGTCTGCTCCCACTGGGAGGCGCTGGTGACATCCTTCAATAAAATAAGGGAGATTGGTATCTTTTAGGGCCGAAATATGTGTCAATACAATATTTTTTTATTCATATATTTTCCAATTTTAAGACATATTACAATTAACAGTCAACTTGAAATAGCAATAGCTAATCGGGGCTAATATGTGTCCAAATTGTGTTGTCTCATGATAGCTGTTTACCTGTTACCTGCCTCCTTCGCGCCTACTTGGCACACACGGCCTCATCTTTCAGGGTATTTAGGGTAAGAAATTCTTTGAGCCACGCCATTGGTATCTTTTAGGAGTGAAACTGAAAATTTCCCCCTGAGTCCCCCCCCCCCCCCCCTCCCCGGGGATCATCCCCGACCAAAAACTATGGGAGTTCCCCCTCCCCGGGCTTCGTCATCATCGTTTTCTTTGCCTGGGAGGTATCCACACCAAGGATAGTTTCTAGGCTATTTTATTCCAGACTTTTCGGGGCGTTTTAAAGTTGAACAATACTTGTTTTTGCAAAGCTGTATTATCTAGCCGGCACACATGTTTTTGGACATGTGCTTGTTATTTCGCTATGACTGTAGAGCAAACAAAAACTTTTGGGTTGACTTGTTAACGAAATCGCGAAGATATTCCATTGAGATAGTCCGGCATATTCGAATTGATTTGACCTATTTTTTACCAGCAGGTAAAAAATGACCAACTATGTTTCAATTTTTTGCTCTCGGCAGTACAACCATGTGACAGACAAACTGCACAAGGCCTAAGGGAATTCACTCTGCTATTACATTACCTGCCCTCCCTTTCAATGATCTCGGCAAAATATATCAGGCGAGTTTGGTCGAGCCGTGGTTCGTATTTTGGCGAGACGTAGTCGAGCAAAAATACCCATGGCGGGACCAAACGAGCTCTGATATTTTGCCGAATCAAACCAAATTTGTCCGATTATTTATTTATCATCCCACCTAAACATTCAAATAAAGAATGTGTCCTCAGCTAAAAATGATTGCCGTTTTTGTAAAGACGAACTTCATTTTGCCATCGCGACAGAAAACCATTTTGTGGTTTTTGCCGTTGCGAACTCCGGACTATATTTATTCTAATTATTTTACTAAAGAAAATTGATGTTCTAACTAAGTCTTTACAAGAGTTTTAGATGAACTGTTCCTGATATTTAGTTGCATATCAGGTCAGTGACCCTATACCGTAGAATATCAGGAACGCAAGTGGGATGATAAAGGCTTGGTAGCAGGCAATTTTTCTCTGCAGGAGTAGCGCGCGGATAAACACGAAAGTACAAAAACCGAAACCCGCGCGCCAAAAGTATCCTAAAACTACCCACTGTACCGGCTCGCAGGTACTTTATTCATTGAAACCATAAGCTTGTCTACATTTCCGGCCTTAGGATAATTCGCCGCGAGACCACCGTTCCATTTCTGCCGCCCAACCTGATCCTATATAACTCGGCATGTGTTACGATCATATGATGAGCTGGTGGGTTAATTATACGGTGCCTGTAATTATCTGAACAAAAACACTGACTCTGGGGGGCACCCAGGGGACACGATTACAACACTCATTGTCTCCTTGTACATTTCCTTGTGTACGAATATTTGTACTTTGTACTGATACAAATTTACATAATAGGTTATTATCTCGCGAAGCCTCCAAAGTGTTAGCAATTATTTGTTTCGTATCAGTTTTTTTTTCAGTTTTTTCATGGAGCCGACAAGATCTTAATCGAAACCAGTACCATCTTAGCCTTGAGGGACTGCAGCTTATTTAGGGTCGTCCGGACGGTGTGCGAAAAAGAATAAAGTTCTCAAGAGTTTGAAATCTTAGTAATTGAAGGACAGGGTATCAACAGACACACAACCCGGGGATATGTAAAAACAAATATTTCCAATGACCGATTGTGCAATGCAGGTGCAAAAATGGTATCCTTTGTGTAATCTGTTCAAACAAACATCCCATGTGTGTTTACCAAACGCAATTCATGTTTGCATTCCTGACTCGACACATCTCCGTCTCATATGCAAAACACCCGGGAAAAACACGGCCACGTTATACTCCACATGCCACGAAATATTACTGCGATCAAAATTCTGCGGGCTCCTACTTTACATTTTCGATTAAAAACATGCAGACGGATTTTTCTATGTTTCGTTCGCATTTTATGGTGGAATACTTGGTTTGAAGCCTGGTTAGTCTTTATGGGGTCCTTATTTAATAAAAACATCACAGAGCCTGCGTGAAATCACCCAGAGCCTTCACTCATTTGATTGACGGAAGCCAAACCGCGGGTTGTTAGTTCGTGTAGAGTTCGCAGGATTATGAAAATTGCAGTAACCCTTGTACTCTACTTGTATTACGAAGGTTAGCCGAGCTCTGCCATGCACATATCGGCATTCCGATCAAGAATAATAACACAGCACAAAACATTCCTTCTCAGCCTTTTTTTTTCTGTTATGTATATAGAGAATATACACGCTTAAGGTTGCGCAAAGATGGGAGTTTTATTGGCAAGTTTCTGACAGGAGAAATGAAATTCACACGGCCACCGTGAAAATGATACAAAATCGATCTCCAAGCGCCTTAATTTTTACCGATATCCTAACTAGCAGGGATATGGAAAATACGCCACTCCCAGTGAAACACTCGTGTCTGTATAGTATAAAAACAACAACGACAATCAAGAGATACAAAACACAACAAATATACGGCCCAGGAAAATCTAAAAGACGCCAAATTTTCGGAACTTGCACAAGGCAACTTCAAAGTGCTAAGTCGAGCTCACAACTGACACCAAGTAATTTAAACTGGATCATCACTGCACTTAAAACTGCTGGTAAAATTTTCAAAAATTTAAATCGCTCTGTTTCACAAAGAAACACAGAACCTATACAGTGCTGTGATGGCGTGACGGAAATACCTGGAAGGGTCTCCCCGCACGTACGGACACAACACAAGTGAGTGAAAACCCGGCCAAGATTCCCAGCCATGAATAAAGTCCACTGCGATTCGTGGGTGTCCACTCCAGAAGGACTGCCTCGCACTATTATAGCATAATGCACTACCACAGGAGCGCGCATACATAGCCAGACCTAACATCTGCAAGCGTTTTAGCTCTACAAATTACGATTATCCCGATAACCCCCATAGAATTGAATTGTCTTTTGTAATCAGTTCAAGTGGCTTCTTGAAGCTTTTTAGAGCGTGCGTGGCGTTGTGTTGATTGACACTTGGATTAGAACCCGTGCGCTGAGTTCTGTCACTCAGAGATTGATCAGCTCATTGTGTCACCGTTCGTCCGCCATGTGTCCACACCCGGGGGGGGGACTCCCCATATTTTCAGACGGGGGTGCTCGTCCTATCCCTTAGGGTATAAAATTGACAGACGTGCTATCTCTTAGGGGTGTTTAAAATCAGACCTATCCCTTAGGGGAGTCTCAGACCAATCCTTGCCCAGAAATATATTGGTACTGACACCAGAACCGATATTTACAAAGGAAACTTGGTTGAAAACCCTAAAAGACCTAAAATTTCGCTTTTATTTGTTTTGACCTGCCAAATTTGCTATCTTTTAGGGGTAAATTCGGCGGTCGCCACGCCAAATTTGCTTTCTTTTAGGGGTAAATTTGCTGTTTGCCACACCCATTTTGCTATCCCTTAGGGTCAAAATCAATTTTCCCGACGAGCACCCCCGTCTAAAATATTGGGAGTCCCCCCCCGGGTGTCCACAAGTCCGATACTATGTACCCTGGTCCACTATACGTAATAACTATAGCGTTATCGTCTAATATAGAGGTAATCCCTGTTCCCAGTTTTGATGTATAACTATCTTTACGTGAGCGTCATATCGGGCCGCAAATTGTCTCTAATACCCCAGTGCTAAATTAGACACATATTTTTTGCCTATTATATTGACGTATCCTTTGGAACCTTTGTAGTCTTTGTCCTCGGTTGACCTCATTTCCTTATTGGTCACGCTTGACCGCCACCCACTTGTGTTCAACCGCAACTCTAGAATTACGTATACTCCGCATATAGACGCTAGAATCACTAATAAAACCAACCATACCCAGTTACAAGGATTACAATTGTATGGCGCCATTCCGTGAAAGTTGTACTCCACGATGTACAAGGTCTTCCATTGGAATACTCTGTTATTATCAGCACTGTATAAACACCTTACCCCAATCACGAGTACTGAGTAACAACCCAACACATTGCCCCTGGGGGCACAAACGTATATTCTTTTATATTCTCATCTTTCTGGATCATCCACGTCTGAATTATAACTTACTTGAAAAAAATCCTTCAAGTCTGGTAAATCGTATTCAGTTCTCATTCCGAGCTCCTCGATCAGGCCTGATAACGTAGTGTCATCTATGTTGTCCAGAAATGAGTAATCATCCTTGCCTCCACAATCTTGATGTGTTAATGTTGATGTCCTCTTTGTACAATAAGCCTCCGCTTTAGTGTATGTGTTCTCACTGTAAGACATTATTTCTGTTAATTTGATGTAGCTCTTGGATTCTGAAAGGCTCGAAGAATTCTCCGTATCCTCGTCTAATGTCCGAATTTGTCCGACTAGCACCAGTGTGGGGGTGTGTATCACCACGTATGAACTGGCGGTTCAATTACATAGCTACCCGCGCTCCAGCACTATAGGATTCAGCTTCAGACGTAAACCCTTAGAAAAGCCTTGTCTACCGTGTGTGTGTGACTATGCCAACTATGCCCTGCTATCACACAACCGGAGACGACAATTGTGCCAAGGAATTCAAGAATGGTTAAAGCGCCGTGACATCAGTTAATGCACCGCTAGCTCGTAACGTTGTTATTTTGGGAATGAAGACAACACTGTTGTATATTTGCGTTGCAGCTTTCAGCGTGACTAATGGACCGTGAACTGTCACCGGGGAGGGGTAGGGATTGAGTGGGGTGTACTGAGGCAGTTGTGTCTCCTTACGTTCTTTTGGCATTTTGTCCAAAGATGCGGAATTTATGGGGCTGAAATAATAACATATATAAATATATCGGCAGTTAGCACTCGATGGATGTTTCTCCGATCACTAAATATCCAGTAATAGTCAAGTCGAGTCAAGTTTTAAGGTAGCCGAGTATCAGGCGTAAGGGAAACGAGAGGGAGGGCCTGATGTGATCCTTCCTGCCTACCAGTGTTTTTTTCCGGGTATTTTTTTTTCTTCAGGGTTCAGGATACCTGTGTCGCACAAAACAATATTCCTCTCCCCCTCTCCCCTGGATTTTTTTGCGCGACACAGGTATCCTGAACCCCGAAAAAATATCCCAATAAACCCACTCGATCGCGCGGGAGCCGGCGCCAGGATAGATCCTTCAAGGCAAGAATCGAATGACCTGAGCCAACAGCGGCCTGGGAAAACTATCCTATCAGCAGAGAAAGGGTAAGAAAGGATCTTTTGTCTTTTGCCAGCGGATTAAATTGATTATCTAGCCGTCATCTGGTCATCAAACACGAATAAAACCAGGCATCTGTCTAGGCCATTACCAAACCCCTGTTAGCATTTAGCTTGTGAATGAACACGATGAGTGTTGAGGTTTAAACTAATCTGTTGTTTCAAGGCCATAAGTGCCTCGGGAAATTCAAGAAATGCAAGAAATTCAAAAGAAAGTATTTTAAGCAAATTTTTAATTATTTTGTTTTTGCATATTTTTTATTCTAATTTATGTATATATATTTTAACGCCTTTGGAACTGTCGTAGTATTATTGTAATGTTATCGAGGACCCTTATGAAAATCACCTTTGGTAATAAGGCCTTTAAATAAAGTTATATCATTATTAATACTAAATAATTCCTGCGAATTTTGGCACAAGAACAATGCTGCGAAATTCATGTTTTTTTGTTGTCAGATTAGGCGATTCGACTAGGCGAGACACATCTCTACTTCTATCCAAAATTCCTAGGAGTACCCCTCCGTGGCGGATCTAGGGGTGGTGCGTTGGGTGCGGACCCCCCCCCCCCTTTTTTTGAGCAAAAAAAGAAAAGAAAAAACTGATGTAAAAACATCATGATAACAATAAAGTTTAAAACAACGATGCGCCACGTTATGTTATCGATATCTGAAAATAGTTTTCAGACGTTTTTGACGCATGGCCCCTTTTCTAAAACCTGGATCCGCCACTGCCCTCCCCCCTCGGGCAGACGGCCGTCGCTGCAATGTCAATAAAGGACAAGTACACACGTGCCCTTCGGGGGACCCAGACTGACGCCTAACTCAACTACGGGGAGGCTAGAGCATGTCATGCAGGTTGGACAGGGAGGAAAGTTCGTCATATTGCTCAACAATTCAGACAAAGCCTATTTCCCTATCTTTCCCGCACCCTGTGAATTAATCTAGATGGTTTATATTAAGGGTCAGATCTTAATCCTATGAGTCTGTTCAGGATCTCTTCTCAAGTCACTAGCAAGGCTTGATCATTTGCATGAGTCCAGCCTACCTTCAGACTCCCCCGGAAGAAATTGTATGCATCTTACTTAGGGATGGACCATTTGATATTTCCGGGGAAGTTGCAGATTTTTCTTGTGCAGGATATGTTTCTCCTTGCTCTACAGAGCAATCCCAGAGTTTTTTTGTGTTCGTCTCAGAATAGAGGCTGTTATTTTCTTCTTGAAATCCCCGGGGGTATCTGAGACCGTACCCCGTCCACACTACACCGTTTCCAAACGAAAACGGATACTTTTTGCTCCGTTTTCAAAAAGATTTGCTTCCACACCGTCGTTTTCGTATGTTTTCGCCCGTCCACACTAGAGCAGATTTCGTATGACTGTGAAAAGTACCGTGACACGGCGCGGTACTGTCGCGGTGGCGGTACCGAACCTGGCCTGCTGTTTTCTGCTGTAGATACCGAACGAAATCGTGTAGTCGCGGTACGGTCACGGACGCGGCGCGGTACAACTCTTTCGCGGTACTTTTCACAGTCATACGAAATCTGCTCTATGTAACGCGCATCCGTGCGAGAAGCAATCTCGTTCCCAGGCCAGCCGCTGGCTCAAAGATGCACGGGCTCTGGGTACGAGATTGTGCGAGAAGCTCAAACAAGCTCAACGCATGCGCATTTCGATCTGTTGGCCCGCGCAGTTGGTCGGGTTTGCTGTGGTGATGTCATCGTTTTCACCCGTTCACCACACTAGAAAACAGCGTTTTCAAACAGCTCCGTTTTCAAATCGCTCCACTCTGCTGGAGAGCGTTTTCGGATTGATCCGTTTTCGGTTATCGTTTTCGGCGTTGTAGTGTGGACGATAGCCGTATCCGGAGCAAAAAGTATCCGTTTTCGTTTGTAAACGGATACAAATAGAGAGAAAGGACAAAACAGACAAGATTTGTGCCGACGTTTCGGACTCTTTACTTCAATCCTTCATCAGGGCGGTTACAGAAATCATTTACATATGCATACGCGTATATACAAACGTACCCTGCGTGCGTAGACAAATTCTGAATGCGCGAGCGCAAAAAGAGGAGAAAACGAAACTGAATACAATGGTACAATTTAGTAATAAGCTAAGTCTAAAGAGTTCTAAATTTCTTCTCTAAGGTTAAGTCCATCAGGGCTCATGGTTCTTAACTTGTCGATCCAAAGGCCCTCGACAGAAGTCAGATCCTCCTGTTTAGCCACCTTTTTAATGCACTTGATGGTGAGGTCTGATACAGTAAAAACCCGCATAAAAGAACAGGTGTTTTGGGGTTTCAGGCTGATTTTGTTCTTGTACATTGGGTGTTTTCTGCAAAATCAGCCTGAAAATGTTCTTAAGGTGTTCTTAAAATATCAAATACTGTATACACTACCAACAGTCAAATACAGTTTGAATGTAATTGACAGAAGGTAATTATTTAGTAGCAACAATTTGTCAAGTCCAAAAAACAATTGCTTAATGTACCCTGGAAATCCCCATAAAGTACCTGCTGTAGAACTCTGTGTGCAAAAGTCTTGCATGTTATGCTGATCTACTTGGTACTCTGCCACTGTAGGTTACTGTACTCGAATCTAACTGGCAGCCATTTTTGTATACAAGAACAATTCTCATTTTTCAGGCTCCACATGTTCTTATGTACGAGGTACATTTTGGCTGAATTTCAGCCTGAGTGTTCTTAATCCACTTGTTCTTTATGCGGGTTTTTACTGTATTGTGTGCCCATTGCTTGAATTGAAGTGTGCCGCGACAGGATTAGCGTCAGCGTACTTTTGCCAATTTTTGATCGTGCACTTGTGGGTTCTAAAGCGTGCATGTAACGGGAGGCTCGTTTCTCCGACGTACTGCTTTTGGCATTTTTTGCACGAGATGAGGTAAACCACGTTGCGGGATTTGCAGTTTAAATCGCTGTTGATAGAGTAGCGCTTTCCTGTCTTGGAGCTCGAGAAGGAATCACTCGTATCCACAAAGGTGCACGTGCCACATCTTGTGTCCCCGCATGGCCTCATACCACGTTGTGTGGTGTTATCCGGTGTTAGGTGGGCTCTGACTAGGATGTCCCTGAGGACGGAGTAATGTGGACGGGGTCTGAATGGTCTTTCCCTTATAGACCGGTATGATAAAGAATCAGATCAAGCAATTATACTAAACACAATCTGGCCTTGACTTTTTCTTGTTCCCTTGACAACACAGAAGGAACAATGTCTTTCATGTGAGTACTTGCAGTAAGACTATGTCCATACGTCTCGAATAGCGGGCGCAAGGCATACCTTGGCAATGGGTATATGCCGGCCATTGGAGTGTCTCGACTACTTCGAAACGAAAGACTCGCATATCACTCACTTGCCTTCTTTGCAGACATTGGCTCAATACTGAATACTTTGGCTTTAGTGGTCTTGTCCTTTTAACATTGGCGATGCCATTCAAGTGTTTGTTGGACTGCACATGTTTCTGAACGGTGCTCTTCTTTACAGCGACGATTTCGTGACATGCATCGCATCGTTGCTGCCCTTTTAACACAAGCGAAATGATGACCTGGATATTCCTTGATTCGGTTTTGGTGATTCGACATCCTAGTTTGCCTGATGTCCTGGCAACTTTACGCTCTCTCGAAATGGAAGCCCTTCCGTCATCTCTCTAGCACTTTTGAATAGGGTCTTCGCTTTTTTGCATCGCTTTCTTGCATGAAAAGTGCTTTAGCTAGATTTTTTGTTCTGTGTTTGATTTGAAACGGCAAAATGTATCACAAATTGCCATTTTTGTAAAAATTTGCCTGGAAATACATTGTAACGGAAAATCGAAAAAGTTGCTAAAGATTGAAAAAGTTGCTCAAAAGTTGCCGAGCAGAATCTTTCTGTGCCTACCACAGGGTACCCATACAACCGCTTCTTGGCTTTGTTCTGTAAACGTGGACTCGTGCTGCGAAGGAGGCTATTCAAATTAATAGGAGGTTTTGAGGCACTAGGGCACCGTCGCACGTATCCGCCGATATTTTCGAAAATACTTTTTTCTCGTATTAAAATCCGTGTCCACACGGACCGTATGTAAATCGCATTTGCCGGAAAACGATTCGATACGCAACTTCGTCTATCGGGCATGCTCCCTTCGAAAAGCAAATGCACTGGACCCTTACTTTGACGTCATTATTTAAAACCTGGCGCCGTTTTCGACCGTTCGCACCAATACAATAAATATTCGTTTTAAAAAATCTACAGTCCAGGCCACTCGTCCAGACAGTCCAACCTCGTCCCCATGGTCTTCTCGGTCGTTTTTCAAAATGGCGGTTGACTCGGGAGAAGACCCTGGGGGAGGCTGAGTCACTTGATCACTGTTTGAAAACATGGGAACGAGGTTTGTCCTTTGTTTCGATGGTCATGTGACTCACACAGGGAAATTCTGCAGAAACCCATCCATGGGAAAAGCTGAATTTCCCAAGGTACACGCATGGGAAGTGTTCGGAATTCACATGGATAGCCATGGGAAATCCGAACACTTCCCATTCTTCTTCCATGGGAAATTCAGCTTTTCCCATGAATGGGTTTCTGCAGAAATTCCCTGTGTCAGCCTCCCAGCATATCGAGATAGCGTTGTCGTTATCTGCGAATGCACGCGGGCTACCTGTGTTTTGCCGCAGGCCCTTTGGCAGAGACAAAAACAACATGGCGGTCATGTCGCCCCGTGTAAGGGCATCCGGTATCCGCGACTTTTTTGGCTTGGCATCCGGCATCCATCGACTGGGCATCCAGCATCCAACGATAAGGCATCCAGCCACCAAGCGGCATCCGGCATCCAGCCGCAAGCGGCATCCGGCATCCACCAGAAGCTCATAAGTAACTTATGAGCTTCTGCATCCACCGAATGCGTTAGCTAGGGACGTGTCATTATTTAGCGGGTGGAGGGTCCAGCAACTCCTCTATCATTTGCATTTTTCTACTCAACTTCAATACATAATAAAAATTTCGCATAAAGAATGACATCAAATATACTCTTTCAGGACTCGCGCAACGAAGACACAACCCTCGCGCCGTTTATAGCAACAAGTGTATCTTGAGGAGTAAAAGGTAAACTCCCAAAAATACCTTGCAGTGATAGACCTGCCGCGCAGTTCACTATGCAGTCACACGTTTTCGTCATTTGAGGCGCGCAGTGCGCGCATGAAGAATATAACCTACAGGCATCAATAGACGCTTTCATCTAACCTATGTAGTTGAGGTAGCGTATTTCCTGGGCTGCTGAAAGGTTTTGTTTACTATACACGAATAACGTAATGTTCTTTATCCGTTTCCCGGAGGCTTGATAAAATGCATTTATGACAATTTGGGCGCGCTTCGCGCTCAACGAAAGAAAATTATGCCCCATCTTTCTGTAAAATGTCTTCTACTAGGTCAAATAGAGTCCTAAAGTGTGACGTCACAGATTTCAGTCCACGGATAATGAAAGACCAACTTCGAAGAACGTTGCATGCAAAAAATGAGGTGAATCGGTTGAAACGCGACCGAGCTATGGCCCGCTGAATACATAATTTTCTTTAACAAATCACTGTATTTTGGACTCAGTTCATAACTTTATGAACTGAACCAAAAATACAGTGATTTGAGAAAATTATGTATTCAGCGGGCCATATCTCGGTCGCGTTTCAACCGATTCACCTCATTTTTGGTGTGTAGCTTTCAATCGATATGCCCTTTCGAAATCAAGGAGCAAATATTGCTAAATTGAAAATTTTGTTTTTGTGACGTCATCACTTTAGGACTCTATAGGGGACGGGGAAGGGTCCTAATTTTTTGACCTACGACTGGGGGAGGGTCACATAGTTTTTTGTTATGTTCAAGGGAGGGTTCAATTTTTTTGGAGCCTTGCTTAAAAAAATGGTAGCCCCCCCTCGCTAAATAATGGCACGTCCCTTAAAAAGGCACCCGGCATCCAGGGGCCCTAGGCATCGATCCGGCATCCAGGGGTTAAGCATCCGGCATCCAGGGGTTAGGTCCGGCAGCCTTGAGTACGAGGTTTCTCGAACACCTGCAAGTTTTGGTGGATTTTTCTGCTTTTTCGGCTAAAATATGAGGGAAAATACTTACAGACCTTCCAAATAAAGTAAGGGGGAATTCCTAATAAGGAAAGCGGCAAGTCGACAACGTTAGGCAACCTCTTGATATGGGTCTTCTCCCGAGCTAAAGACCGCCATTTTGAAAACGACCGAGAAGACCCTGAGAGCGTTTTCGAAAATCTCTTCTTTGTGGAAAGCCGCATACGTGTGGACCGGGATCGGAGGTGAACGGAGAAGCATAAAATCCCCGCTTTCGAAAATATCCCGATACGTGGGCGGGGGTGTCAAACTGGAATACCCTATGCTAAACAACCGAATATATTGGATAGCTAAGTCAAAAGATTTTCGTAGTTGCCGTGATTCGCGTCAAAACAAATCTCACGCTGAGGGAGACTGGTGCCGATATTCCTGCCGCTGGATACAATAATCGCCGTCTCAATGGAAATCGAACTCTTGATCGACGATAGTTTAGAAGTTCGCGCGCCAAACAGTCGAAAATTACTCGGCAATGGAGGACGAAGAAGAGGTCGAAGAAGAGCTTTTCGAGGTGGAAGCTATCACTGATACAAGAAAAAAGGTAAATGTTATTACTTCCCGCAAATTTGCAGTGTTTTAGCTGCATTCGCCGGGATAATTCCAGGTGCAACCTCTCGCCATCTGCACGATCCCGCTTTGTTTGTGGCGTGTAACGCTTCAGCGACAAACATAAAGATCTCTGTTCGACTGACATATTGATTCTACATTAATGTAAACTACGGACCGTGTTTCACTTGCCTTGTGGTTTGTCCAAAACTCGATGTTGAATTTCGATATTGAATTTGTAAGTCAATTTCATCTGGTCTGTTTAATCGAGATTCAGCTGTCGAATATAAATTCCCTGGGTGTTTGTATTATATGTCTGCAAAGTTGACTATGAATGAAGCCCAAAAATCCAAGTTCAAGAAGAGCTACAAGTTTTGCCAGAGCTACCCCACAGATCTCTATGGAACTGAATCTTTCAGTATTGCATTTTTGAAGCTATTTGCAGTATGCAAATTGCTTCTTAGTCGTCACCCTCGGACTATGTATGTATCCATTTCCGGTTCAATAGATGGTTCTCCATGAAGTTCACCGTTAGTATAACTAACAACCCTCCCCTCCCTGCTTATTAGTTATTAGTGCTTGTTTCATGTGCGTGCTGCAGTGTGTTTGGAATAGGACCCTTTCCAGTTGACTTTTATGACTTTGCAACAGACAGGGGGGAGTGGCGGTTGCGTGGCGCTTGCCACTGATTTTACTGCTTTTCAAGTCCAGGCAACGACCTTTGAACCCTTGATCATACGCCCCCCTGGCTACTTTTGACATCAACTCTCCCCTCCTCGGTATATCTCCCCACCCCTCCCCACCTCATGGTTGATTACTAATAGCCAACTGGCAACCCATCCAACTACTAACCTCGCCGGAACGCCTTAACTTCAAGAGATTCGGCGAGTCACGCGCTAACCAACTGCGCCACGGGGACTTTGATGACGTAAGCACTAGTAAAAAAGTAGATATATAGCTGTCCCAGCTCTTCGTGTCACGCGAGTTCACTGTGTTTTGAGACTCGTCTTCACTTTCCTCAAGGCGAAAATCGAGGCTGTTATTCATCCAACATTGTTGTTTAGATGCTAATGGATTTGCCAATGAGTCGATGTATTCTCCAAACTCGAGAAAAGCTTTGAGCTTTGAGAAAAGCTTTGAGTCTCAACGATAACTGTCCTTACTGTCTCTCGCAGTAGCCAACTTCACTTTGCGGCTTCTTTACAATAATTTGAAGTTATTAAAGCTCACTGAAGTGTTGAAAATGTAAGAATTCGCACAATATTCGACATTACTCACACAACAGTGGGATAGAAATCACCCAACTTGATCTGCCCTCTCAGAAACTTGCTTGGGGCTTCGTTGGCGTGATCGGACTTCGCACAGTTCGCAAGGCAATCGATCAATTCGGTCTTTGTGAATCGCAAATTTATTTATTTATTTTTGCAATTGTTTTGCAGTTTTAAGTGGCTTACTTTCTTATGTTGATTCAATAATGCTAGAAAAAAAATTGAAGGGAGAAAAAGAAAAAAATAGCCGATACCGGGAGTCGAACCTCGGTCGACCCGGTTTGATTTGTTTTCCCCGGCCCTCTGCAGATTGAGCTATTCGCCACTTCTCAACGGGAGGATGGCTCGGACCGAGATATAAAGGAAATTAGTATAAACCAACTTCGCAAGGCAATCGATCAATTCGGTCTTTGTGAATCGCAAATTTATTTATTTATTTTTGCAATTGTTTTGCAGTTTTAAGTGGCTTACTTTCTTATGTTGATTCAATAATGCTAGAAAAAAAATTGAAGGGAGAAAAAGAAAAAAATAGCCGATACCGGGAGTCGAACCTCGGTCGACCCGGTTTGATTTGTTTTCCCCGGCCCTCTGCAGATTGAGCTATTCGCCACTTCTCAACGGGCGGATGGCTCGGACCGAGATATAAAGGAAATTAGTATAAACCAACTAATGGTCTATTACAAATCCTGCATTCTGATTGGCTGAGCTACTAATGGTCTATTAGTGATAGACCGTACCTGGCAAAACCACCACCTTTCTTTGCAAGAAAACTTGATTTTTTCAACATAAAATTATCGAATTCATTACCAAAACCGACCAACTAGTTGGTTTATACTAAAGCAATTAGACCTCTCGTCCTCATGTGCTATGATATCAATAGACCATTCTGCCTTGGGCCTCATGGTCTATTCATCATAGCCTCCTCCGCAGGCGTCTCGTTGTGTTTTGAAACACCTATTTCGAGCCTTCTTCGACGCGCTTGGTTGGACTTCCGGTGGTGTGATCGTGAAAGGGCCGTGAAAGGGTTTGAACTCGTTCTCAGGTTCCGCTCTGCCAAAACCGCCAACGAAGCGATGCAAAACGATGCAAAGCACACGGAAATCACACGGAGATGCCTGCGGAGGAGGCTATATTCATCATAGCACATTCGGCCTCGAGGTCTAATTGCAGTGGCGTAGCCAGGAATTTCTGAAGGAGGGGGGGGGGGGGCGGATAGTGCATATCAAGAAAATTTCGCCAAAAGCTGTCGTTTTGCCGACGTTGCAAAACTTCCTTATTAGGAAATCCCCCTTACTTTTTTGGAAGGTCTGTAAGTACTTTTCCTCATATCTTAGCGAAAAAAGCAGGAAAATTGACCAAAACTTGCAGATACTCGAGAAACATCCTTCTCTTGGTCGCCATTTTGTTTTACCCCCCGCCGAGGGGCCTGAGTCACGTTTTGAACACCACAGGCAACCCGCGCGGATTTGCCATAAAAACGACAGCACTTTCTTGATATTTAAAACATGGGACGAAAATGTTCAAATTTCCTCCAGCAAATACAGTAAATGTATGGGAAATCTCCCGAGAAAGGGGGGGCGCCCCCCCCCCCCCTGGCCCCCCTGGCTACGCCCCTGAATTGTTAAATACAGTCGAAGCTCTCTCTGTGCGACCGCTCTCGTAAGCAACCAGCTCCCATAACGACCATTTTCCCGAAACCCCGTTTGAAATGTCACATAAACTCTGTTACTTCAAGCTCTCGTAAGCGACCGCCTTATCGATGCGACCAGCTCCGTTAGCGACCACAATTTCAAATCACCAACAGAGATTTTTATTTGTTTTTAAGCTCTCGTAAGCGACCACAGTACTTTTTTGTCTTTAAAACATCAGTCATCACCTCATAAATATCTAAACTGATACAAGCTGCACCGATGAAATGCTATTTTCTATGTACATATTTGCGGTTGTCTATTCTTAATTAAAGTCGGGAATTAAATCAAACTATTTTAAGCATTAGTATCACATGATATTTTCTAGATTTATTGTAATAAGCTCTCGTAAGCGACCAATACCTATTGTTCAAGTAGGAAGCCGCTTGGTGGTCGCTTACGAGAGCCGTTCTCGTAAGCGACCAGCTCCGTTAACGACCGCATTTTTCCGTTCCCGAGGTGGTCGCTTACGAGAGCTTCGACTGTAGACCGAAGTACGTATACAGAAGCGTAACCAGGAATTTTGGTTGGAGGGGGGAGTACAATGTCTCATGGCAATCGCAAATAGCTTCCTGTTCGCGTTAGCGGACCTATGTTTCGAATATGCAGCAATGTAGCTCGTGTCAACAATAGCCTGAGGGGGAGGGACAAAGTCGAGTGTAATAAATTAAGACCTTATTAAGGTTTTTTATTATTTTCAAATAAACCCTCAAATAGTTTCCTGATCTTTTGAAATCATGAGTTGAAAAAGATCCATCCATTTGCCCCAGGGGCAGACTTTTTCCTCACTGGAATGAAACAGCATTCAATTTTGTGACATCTCAGGCCTGTTTCTTCGCCATTTTACAAACTTTCACTCTGAAACTAGACAAATTTACTAATTTTCAGGACAAAAGCACCTCAAATTCCACCTACCTTAGGAAAACACCTTTTTTTAGCTTAGGCAACACTTAATGAAATCTTGACTGAATTCCAGGGCTAAAGTAAAAGCCGGTCATCAGGAAATGTCCGTCCAAACCGAAAATTGACTTGTCAAATCTTTGTTTGGCCAGGCATTTTTACCGTCATTTTAAAGGATCCGTCTCATCCCACCCATAATGCATTGCTTAGTTTTTGTTCACAAGATTCATTACCATCAGAAACTCTGACTTAATGCAAAGAATACTATTATGAGTTAACTTGCATTTGTACAGTAAAATGCTCTAACTTGAACACATTTTGTTGAGTCTCGGATATCAAAAATGGCAGCAAAGCAGTGCATTTTGGGCAGGGTGAGATGGATCCTTTAACATGAATGTTCATCTGCTGTCTGTAAATGGACAGTCAGAAACCAGGCATGACCAAGTTCAAATCAATTAGGTGATCTCCTTGTCCATCATTCTTCCAGCTGTATTTTTAACTCTGGAATTCTGGAAAAATGTGCTGAGACTAAACCTCTAGTAAGCACTGTAATATTCACACATGCAGGAATCATTGATTTATACTTGATTTATTAAAACAGGACTTTCCACTCTGGGACTCAAGACAAGACTGCCTAATCTTACAAATATCACACTCAAATATCAATTAGCTAATACATGTGAATGTCACATGACTGGTATATCAAGTTACACAATGATAATATGTGTATTGTAGTTAATCATTAATGCATGTACACTAGTGGTCGGCTTAAGCAGGCAACACCGTAAAGTACTCAATAATGCAAATCTGTTTGTCTTTGGTGATACAGGATGGTGTTCGTTATTACAAGGTGCGTTGGAAGGGATATGGACCTGAAGATGACACATGGGAACCAGAGAGGAATGTATTTGAATGTGAAGATGTACTGGAGGAGTTCCGGAAGAAGAAACGAGAAAAGGAAAGGCTCAAGCAAAAGGTTAGTTGTATGGCACGGTAAAAACAATGGTGTAGACTTGTATCGCACTGACTTGGCTTGAAAATCCAGGGACGTCAACCCTCTTGTTTTTTCTGGGATTCTCAAGATTTTTCACTCTTTTCACTTCTTTCTTGGAATGTTCTCATATAAGGGACCATTAATTTTTTTAAGGGCTGGTGGAAATAAGGGGGGGCCCCTTTCATGTCCATATTTTTAGGTCCCCCCAAATCCAATGTATTTTTTCTGATGCCCCCCTCTTAGTTGATATGAAAGTGAGTGTACATATAAAAGTACAAAAAAATATTGGAGTTATGCTAATGTAAATATTTTTACATGGTTCCAATAAAAATCTATCTATATCTATAAAAGTGACATACTGTAATACCAAGCCTTTAGAATAGAAATTGAGGTTGTAGTTGTACTTTTCGTTACCTCCCTGGTATGTGCCTGCCCACATAAACTGCAAAATTTGGTAAAGGTATCTTCTACACTGGTCAAGATGTGATTTGAAGCTAAGCAAAATTGCACCCAAGTCAGTCATTTAGTGAAAGGAATTAAATGCTTTTTGTCACCCTTCCCTATCGATAGTTGTGAAATTACTGCTGTCTGTTGACTAACTAGACATATTTTAATATTTTAGAAGCGGAGACGAGTACAAGCAGAAAGAGAAGTAGAGCTAGATCTGAAAAGTCAGGAATCCAGAGCAGTGTCTTCTGATAATGGAGAACCTACACTAAGTGAAGTAACCCTAGATCTACTACAGGGGTTGTCTGGACAGCCGCTAGGCATGACAAGACAAGCTAGCAAGGAACTAGCCATTGCATCACTAAGAAAAGATGACAAAGCAATGGCAAAGCTTTTGCGAAAGCCACAAGGCTCCAGTGAAGAGGATGTTGCCATGGCAACTGATACTGAGGAGAGTGTTGCTATGGAAACGGAAGAAGAGGGCAGTGTTTTAGTGGATACAGAAGAAGAAAGTAATGTCACAAGAACTGGCTTGAAAAACAAAGGGACTTCTTCATCAGCTCCTGTGGCTGCGAGTAAAACATCAAGTATTTCAACTGGTAAGGTAGAAGTCATTTCGTTGCTTAGTGATACTGATGAAGAGGAGTTTGCAAGAAAGCTTGGCCAAAAGCTCAACCAGGGAAACAATAACAACTTGACGAAACCAAACACTTTGTTTACCAATGTTAAAGAAAAACAGATTACTGTGAACAAATCAACAACTTGTACTTTATCAAAGTCCAAAAAGCTACCAACTTCAGATAATGGGATAAAAAAAGAACGAAAAGCGGTCAAAGCACTTTCTAGAGTTCCAGACAAATCTGTGAAATCAGAGCAGCCAAGACCTGGATCAACCTCAAAACAGCACCAAAACTCGCTAATGGAGGATGGAAACAAGGACTTTAAAAGACAAAAAGAAAATGAAACAGTCACTGCATTAACACACAAAAGTGAGAAGAAGCTGCTCAAAGATTCAAGTAAGACAGTAACCCAAACAGCTGGAAACACTTTTATGCAAAATCTAAAGGAAAAAATGAGTGAAGTTGAAAACTGTGAAGATGTGAATATGGATGTGGAAGATACTGTAAGTAGTTTGGCTGTAAGCTTGACATTAAGTAATACAGAAGCTTCCCAGGAGGTTTCACCCAAGATTCAAGAGCTCAGAGAGATTATGTCTAATTTACCAGATACAAGAATTTCGATAGATGAATTGTGGGATGAAACGGTAGCTGAAGAAACTGAAGGAGAGAGCTATAATTTCGTCACTGAGGGAACGTTGGGGAGAAAGGATAGAAGCAAGGAACTGACCAAACAGATGACTACAGTAGAAAAACGTAGAACAGAGAAAACGGCTCTGACCATATCGACAAGTGTGGTAGAAAGCAAAGAGGATAAATCCAAAAAGATTTTAGTTCAGATTTTAGTTCAACATTTCCCATGCATGTTTCGGTTGCTGCAAAAGCGGAATCGGAAAATAATGAAAATGCCACAGATCTTAAACCTTCTGCTAAAGATTCCCATGAAAGAAGGGAAGAATCATTGAAGGAAACAACTGGTCAAGACAAATCATTATTCGCTAAGACTGTTGTTGATCCTGTAATAGATGAAGTCGTTAAGAATAACTCGAGGAAGGAAGAGCACAACGAATTCTCGACAAACAACCAAAATACTTCAGATCTAGAAAGCAGAAAACATGTCCTGTCAGGGAAGAAGTCATTTAATATTTTGAAGAATTTCCGAGCTATTGCTGCAAAAGGCTTAGATCGATTTAGTGCGCTGAAAACCAGTGAATCCCCCTCGCCATCAAAGGAAACAATGGGTTTTGCTTTCTCAAGCGCAAAAACGGCTGAAGAAACGCTCGTGGATACTGCAAAAGAAAAGCAAGAAACCTCTGATAATGATTCGCTGGTTGAAAACTTAGAAAGAGGACATCAGAAGGAGAGCGGAAAGGAAGATAGAATGGGTGTTGACGGGCTCAACATTTTGGAAAATCATTTAGCCAAGCCTAGAAAGGACCAGGGTAAGAAAATAAGTACTGGAAGTGGTTCTAAAGACCAAAGTACAAATGCTGCCGATCAGGCGGCCAGAGAGAGACTACAGACCACAGATATGCATAACAATAATGACATGAGAGAGACTCCACACGAACTTGGAGAAAAAGGTAACTTAGACCAGCTGTCCGTGCCTTGCAAAGGCAAAGGAAAACAAAATGCAAAGGCGGCGACAGAACAATGTGGTCTTCTACAAGATAAAAACAAAACCATCGGGAACAAAAACGTTACAGGTGACAAATCGAAAAGTAAGGTCCTTGGCGTTGCTAAGGGAAACAGACAGGATGTTGAACAATCTACTGCTGTTAAAAATTCAAATGACAGCAAACGAAATGAGAACAAAGCAGGGAAGAAAAAGCTAGTGGGATCAGTTGCAAAGACATTTAAAAACGGCAATGCGAACGGACCAAGCATAAAGAGTTTAGAAAAAACTGTGATAGAAATTAATAGTTCTCCAGAGAGACCTCATCCTGAAACAATGGAGTTTGTTAAACCGGCCGTGGAAAATGCAAAACGTGGAATGAAGCCCAAAGCATCCCAAAAGGCAACAAAGCGAGTCAGACAAGGTAGCGAGGGGGGCTACTCCAGCGAAAAGCGTTCAAAGACGATTCCCGAAAAATGCAATGATCTTGTGGGCTCGATTATTCAAGAAAGCGTGGATAACAAATCGTCAAGTTTAGTAAACAAGAGCAATCAGAACGGTGTAAACAAGAAGAAGACGAAAGTAAAGGTAACGCAGTTGCAACTTAAATAATTCGTTCAATGTTTCACCTGTTGGAAGTATAATTCTTTATCATGCTGTAATGTTTTTTTTACCACCTGTTTTAACATCGTAGCTTACCTGAAAATTATCTAGTAATTATCTATCGTTAAATGGTTTTTACCCCCTGTTAAATGCATCGTAGCTTACCTGAAAATTATCTAGTAATTATATATCGCCTGACTAATGCAAGCAGAAATGCAGGGTTATCAAGCTTCTGTCGTAACTCGCGTTTGTTTTTTTATAAGCAGCTGTTCTAATTTAAATGTTCGTGCATTATTTTCTTTTGATTCAAAACTGAGAGTATAAGAGACGCATCTATTTATTTAATTGAGGTTTGTTTATTTTATGCAATAGTTCATTCATGTTTTGCATCTTTTCAAGAAGGAGTCTAAAAACAACTCGAATTCGGGAGCGGATGTGATGGACTTCTCGTTTGACCTGGATGACTACCCACTAGATCAACTTGTACATGATGTGGTGAGTGATAATTATGCCTGTTGGGTAAAAAGACGACACCACTTAGGGCTCACCGAAAGAGACTCACAACGAGACGTCTACGCTCACGCCAAACATTCCATCCTGATGGCGTATTTTGACCCAGATCTGGGGTCTGTTTCTCGGAACACCCGGGAATTCTCGGGACCGAAAAGTTTGTTCTGCAATTTTAACAGATTGATCGCCAAGTTTTGTCGTTTTCTTTTCTACCCTGCTGATTTAAATAGCCTCATATCGCTTTCCGAGATGTATGATGTAAGATGTAAGTTGTTTGTATCACCAATGACGTTAAACTATGTAACGATGCCTTCCCAAGAAATAAACCTTTTCTCGTTTGATGACGTCGTTGATGACGTCATACTACGTGATTCTGCAGTTGCACCCCCCTTGCCACTTATATATTTTTACCCAAGTTTGGTTGTCTGAGGTTAATCCCTTCCCAAGATATAAACGAGGTCATACCACGTGACAATGGAGTTGCACCCCCCTTCTCACTTATTGTTGATAACTTCACCCAAGTTTGGTTGTCTGAAGTTCATCCCTTCCCAAGATATATACCTTTTTATATAGCACCGCTATAAAACTGTTGGTTACCTGTGCGACGACGGACGGACACACAAGCCGGAAGTCCATGACAGAATTGATCGATACATATACACTTTTGTTTTGTTCCTTCTTCTCGCTCCGCTATAAATACTATAGAATGTAAAATCCACGAGTAGTGAGTGCTTGACTATTCAAATCAGCAGGGTAGAAAAGAAAACGAAAAACTTTTGTCAAGGCGAGCCTTGTGATGTTGTCAAGGAACAGCACGAAATACAACATCATAACACGCCTGGAAAACTTTCGAGACACCAAAACCGTTAAATTATAAGGGCAAAACTAAACGTCAAAACATCGACAAAACCATTGCCTGTCCACGCTCAACCGAAACGCTCAGTAAAGTTATTTGCATCTTATTTTTCACTTATCTGAATTCCTCAGTATTTAGGGAAATTCAGCTTTTCCCATGGATGGGTTTCTGCAGAAATTATCTGTGAAGCGCGGTGCACACTAGCGAGATAACGACACAAGCGCCTTATGTTATGTTCAAGTGTGAATGGTTTAACATAACGACATAAGCTCAATGTCGTGATGTCGAGCTTATGTCGTTATGAGTTGAGTTGTGTCGGCTTTCTTAGGCCTAACTCATATTTCTCACGAAGCATGATCGACCAAATTCCTATTTTTCCATTATCGACTTTTCCATCTTACAGAAAACAGCAGCGCTGCGAGACATTCCATCTCCTGAAGTGGAACCCATGGAGATTCCTATAGGTCAGAATGCATTAGTGTTGACCCAATAGACCGATCCCGTCTTCGCATTAATTAATCACCAAACAATGGGCAGTTTTCCCTATGGAATTCAAAATGTCCGAGCAACAAACTTGAAATTCGAAGATTTTTAATGAATTCTTCAGCTTTTCGTGACGAAAACACAAAACCCATATACTATAAGCAAACTTCTAACACTTTCCTGCAATCGGTGGATTTTCCATGCTCTATGACAAAGTGAAATTTTGGCTTGTCCGACGTAGCAACAGTAACTAGGGAGTAGAACAATGAATGCGGGATCGGTCAATTGTTTGCTATGAAAATGTGCTAAAGGTCCAAAAGTGTATTTTCCTTTTCATTCACTCATAGAACGAGAATATATGAATCCAGAAACATATAAGTGAGTTGAAACGTGTAACAAACATACATTGCTTTAGTACCAAGCTGTGGGATATTCGCAGAATAAACAATTGAAACTAATGTTGTTGCAAGACTTCAAGATGTTAAATGTTAGTATATTATCACTTACCACTGTTGCTCTACTTAATTTGATCAACAAATGAAATATGAAAAGAAAACCTGCTTGGGTAAGCAGGCGAGAGCTCATTATTGACCAAATATGGTCATAAACTCGCCACGAAACGTCCACAGCATGGTTCACCATTACATGTTTCAACTAAGTAGTTATATGTTTCTGATGAATCATAATTAATTTTATACTACAATTGTAGCTAGCCGCCATCTTGAAGTGGGAGTGAAAAATACATTCGCCCTACCCAGACGCATCCATGCATTCTCGTTCCCAGAGCTCCACGACTCTTCCTCTCGAGGAGAAAGCTTTTGTGGCAGCCATTGAGAGATACTGAGAGAAAGAAATTGATGCGCATGTCCAATTATCAGCCAATCAGCAATGACCCTCGAATGGCTGTCACCAGAGCCTCCCCAGGTGAGGTGACCAGCCGGGGAGTCTGGGTACGAGAATGTAAATACTGATACTTTTCCCGCGCAGGCGCACTAAAGCAAGCTATCCGTAACGGCGACGAGATGTCCGTCCGAGGGTCCCTGGCGGCAGGACATGATATCGAGGCTGTTGATGGCGCGTCTGGCATGACGATGCTCCAGTTCGCGGCGGCTGCGGGTGCGATTAACATCGTGGAGCTGTTACTGAGGAGGGGTGGGAAAGTAGACGCAGCGCAGAAAAACGGCATGACGGCCTTGATGCACGCCGCCGAGCAGGTATGTGTAAAGGCATCGGGTACCCTGTGGACTACTGCTCGATTTAGTCAAACTACACCAGGACTTCGTATTTTTGGAGAGACAACAAGCAACAGAATGCTGCGCCTATCTAATGTCTGATTTGCACGTTTTGATGGACCGATTTTATTTTCAGCCGTGACGTCAGTAACGTATGTGATTTGCCTGAAACAAAATCGTGCCCGACACGAAACAATCCGTTGCGTTGTCACAGATTTTTCAGTGTTGGCCAGACACCGAAGTTTCACACAACAAATCGGTCCAACAATCGCGACATGTAAATCAGCCATAACGAAACCTCGAAAAACGCTCCGCGCTATGAGATTTCCAAGTTAAAGGCACGTCCTCGAAGAAAAAATCATACACGTCCTTAGTTTAACCAAAACATGTCAACCCGGGTGTCAACCTGTATATCGTTGGAAAGCATCCCCGCCGCCGTCCACAACCTTGGACGGTTTGCTGGCCGTTTCTTGAGCCCACTATATGCGCACCCATACAGACGTTTTCCGCTGATATTATTTGAGCCCCCCAGCGGAAAACGTCTGTAGATATGCGTGCGCATAAAGTGGGCTCAATTTTCTCACGATCCTCAGCCAGCGAAATGCAGAGAAAAGAGGCCTCTGCTAGCAGGGGAAGGATGATAGACGTGATGGCGTTACTGGCTCTTGATTGTCGTCTTCATATATTTCTTGACAGGGTTTCCCAGAGACTGTGGATATTCTGTTGAGATGCGGAGCGGACATCAATTGGCAACAGAACTCTGGTGAAACGGCACTAATGAAGGTAATAGATGGGGCAAAATGTGCCTAGATCGCGCACTTTAGGCCTACTCCGGGTCCTAATCTTGGGCAATCTTAGGCGATCTTGGAAATTTTTTTCTATATTTCATGTTGCGATCTTCGGCGATCTTTTTACCCGGAGTAGGCCTTAGTTGAAAGCACGCGCAATCTTAGGCGTTCTTCTTTCACCGTGTCCTTATTTAGGCGTGTCGAAAAGGGCACACGGAGGTGATTGGTGTGCTTCTAAGACACGGTGCGGATACGAAGATACGACTGAGCTCGGGACTCACCGCACAACAGTACGCGATGCGGACACTACATTACTATGAGATACCATCGCTACTAGCAGAACACGAGTCAAGGTAAGGAAAAGGTAGCCGGTTATCCAGTGGGCTTTTCCAGATATTTGATTTTTTTGGGCGCGCGGGATTCCTGTGTCTTTCCCCCAGCGACACAGGAAACCCGTCCGCCAAAATTAAAAAGTGAAAAAAAAAAGACACTGCAGAGCCGGCTGGCGGGCTAAGGAAATAGTTAAGGAAGGTCTGTTCTTGTCCTGGATCATGTCATCATGGAAGTCATGTCGTATCCGACGGACAGGACCCAATAATTGTTTCGAGATTCTCTGTCTTTATAGATGCAGGGTTTCTGATTTGGGCCAGCTGCTTAAAGCCTATTTCGATTAGGACCACATCAAATAATCCGTAATGTCCTATCATTTCGTTTAATGCATTCAGATTTTGCACAGCCCCCCTTGGAAAGAACTTAGGTGTTCAAAATCAGAGGGGGTGGGGTGGTACCGGGCAGTGACCGTTACCTCTCTTCTGGGGCATGTGTTTTGACATGCTCCCTAATGGCGCCCGTATCTTGTAGATCACTGTCTTGTTTTGCGGAATAACGTAGGTCTAACTCTGGTCGTGTCTGTTGCGTTTAGCCCCATAGCCATAGTAGTTACACAAGATAGCATACAAGAACTTGAGAGGATATTCACATATATAACAACAACAACAACTGATTTATTTCATATAGCTCAATCATATTTATATACAAGTTTCTAGGCGTATCAAGAATGGAATTCACGTACGATTATTTAGAGTTACATTCTTTTGGTTCCGGCAAGTCCTACATAGGAAATTACATACAGGTATCATAATAATTGTGATAGCACTAATCTATCTAATCTAAAGTGGTGAATCATGACTTAGATAGAGTAATCAGATAATGGATACGTAATATCAGGCACGTATTCTAACACCCCCACTTGCTCTGATGTTACGAACCTTCAACAAAAAAATTAATTTCCCATTATAAAAGTTTTGAACTTTTCCAGCTTAGCTTTTGTGGCTGGTTTTGTAAAAATGTCTGCTACATTGTCCTCAGTTGGGACATACTGAACTTTTACATTTCCACTTTGAATTTCTGATCTGATAAAGTGGTATTTGATGTCAATGTGCTTCGATCTTTGATGGTTAACTGGGTTCTTAGCTAGATTAATTGCTCCCTGATTGTCGACATGAATCGTTACTTCTTCAACCATAATACTCATGTCAGTACATAGCTGTTTCAAAAATTTAGCTTCTTGTGCAGCATTAGCTAGTGAAATGTATTCAGCTTCACAAGTAGATAAAGCTACAGTTTGCTGCTTGCGGCTTTTCCATGAAATTAACGGTCCATTCTCAGTCAACTGAAAATTATATCCAGTTATGCTGCGTCTATCTTTCACAGATGCTCCCCAGTCCGAATCACACGAGCCTGTAAGTATCAAGGCTGATTCCGATTTGCCAAATTTAAGGCCTTGTTCCCGTGAACCTTTGAGATATCTCAGTACATGTTTTGCCATACTGAGATCTGACTGAGTTGGTTTTGCCATATTCTGTGAAAGTTTAGTCACAGTGTAACACAAATCAGGTCTAGTACCTGTCATTACATATATTAAACTCCCCACAATTGCTCTATACAATCTCGGATCATCCAATTCGCGCGCTTCTTCGTCGTTACTCTTTTCTGCTCCTAGAGCGCACGGCGTTGCCTTTGGTTTGCAATCTGACATTTCAAATTTCGAGAGGAGTTTATCTATGTATTGTGTCTGGCTCATCTCGATTGAATCTTTGTTGCATTTGAAATTTGTTCCCAAAAACCACGAAAGTTTGCCAAGATCTTTCATTTTGAACTTTCTGCACAGAGCCTCTTTAACGCTTTCCAACAAAGTTAAAGTAGTTGCAGAAATTATGATATCATCTACCCAGATGATCAAAATAATCAATCCATTTTCCTCTGAATTTCTAGTGTACACGCATGGGTCTGCGAGCGATTGAGAAAAGTTTTCACTTAGCAAATAGTTATGAAGCATGTTGTTCCAATTTCTCCCGCTTTGTTTCAAACCATATAGAGATTTCTTTAACTTACAAACTAGTTTCTCTCCGTTTTCTCCGCGCTTCTCAAAGCCTTCCGGTTGTTCCATATAAATTTCGCAGTCAATTGGCGCATTTAGATAAGCTGTCTTAACGTCCATTTGATGAGTAATCATGTCATTCTGCACTGCTGTTTGCATAAGCATTCGTACTGAACTCATGCGAGCAGTAGGCGCAAACGTTTCCTGATAGTCTATGTCTGCGATTTGTGAATAGCCTTTAGCTACGTAGCGTGCTTTATGTGTCTCTTCTCTATTAGGTCCCGTTTTCACGGCAAAAACCCATTTTCCCCCCACTATCTGTCTACCCTCGGGTGGCGTGACTAACTCGAACGTGTCATTGTCAATTAGAGCTGTCATTTCGTCATTCATGGCCTTTTGCCATTTTGGCATCTCTTTTGAAATCAAAGCATCGTCATAAGTGGTCGGGATGTTCGCGACTCGATAACAGTAGTCTACAGTGTTGCTAACTTCGTCTAAGTCACTGTTCATTGCATATTCGTCAAAACGCTTAGGTTTGTTGCGAATTCGTCCGGGATAACGACGTTCTAGTTCGTGTTCAGTACTCTCAGACTCCGTCACGTCCTCCTCTTCTGTTGTTTGTTCTGTTACGTCAGTGTCAACAGTTGTATGTGGGGTCGGTAACACACTCTCGTCTTCGTCTATCTTAGGCACGTAAACTTTGTTTTGTTCAAGAAATTTTACGCATCGCGCTCTTTCTACAACGTTTCTCTCCGGGTAATAAACAAGGTATGCCGGACTATCTCGGTCATAACCTACGAAAGTGCCTTTCTTACTGCGCGCTTCTAATTTCTTCGCGTTCTGAACATAGGCATAACACGTAGAGCCAAAAACATGCATCCTACTCACATCCGGTTTCTTTCCGATAAGGGCCTCATAAGGCGTTTTACCTAATCGCGCGTTAAAACAACGATTACGAATGTATGCGGCTGCCATTACTGCGTACGTCCACAATTCCTTAGGTAATTCAGACTCTAGCAAAAGACATCTCGCCATTCCAAACAGGCTTCGCCACATCCTTTCTGCAGTACCATTCTGGTGCGGAGAATGCGGCGCACTTGTCTCGCGCTTAATGCGATTTTTGCGAAGTAAAGACTTAAACTGTTTACTTGTAAATTCACCCCCGCCATCCGATCTAATGCGCTTTGGCTTACCAAATGGAGCGATGTCAGCAAGAAACTTCTGCGTCGCTTCTAGAGTATCACTTTTCTGTTTCAGAAAATACACCATGTTAATACCGGTAAAATCATCTACAAAACACAAAACATATCGGAAACCTCCCTTTGCTACGGGATCTATCGGGCCGGCCAAATCGCAATGCACAAAATCTAAAGGTGCTTTAGCCCTATCATCTGGCTTACGGCTTCGAGTTTGGCACATTTTGCCTTGCGTACAAATAGCGCAATCGAGCTGTTCATCATTCGCAATTTTCATGCCTTCAACAACATTTTCCAATTTGCGTAAATCTTGAAAATTACAATGACCCATAATTTGGTGCCACTGCATTAAAGAACTCGCATTATTGTTTGAAGATGAAATGCTATTTAGGTAATACAAACGGCCTTTCTGCTCGACCTCAAACATTGTGCCATCTGGTGCTTTAAAATACTTTGCGTCCTTATTAAGACTGACACTCGCGCCCTTTGCAATGGCAGCAGAAACTGAAAAAATGTTTTGGTTGTATGACGGAATGTACAGAGCATTGTTGAGAATAACATCTTGTAAATTTCCATTTACATCGAAAAGCTTTACTTTGGCATTCCCTTTTCCCAAAACTACATTGGCCTTACTTCCATCTGCCAATTCAATGTAATGACCATTTGCGTCAAAATTTTCATCAAAACTCACAAATTTTTCCCGCTCTGTTACAATGTGGCTCGTAGCACCACTATCTAGTAAGAGATTAGTGACTTTCTTACCATTCCTATTTGTTATCTGTTCTTCACTAAAAGTAAAGGCGAAATCATGTTCGTCCTCCTCGGCACTCTTCTTTGCGGAGTCGCCTGATCTCTGTTGCCCTTGTGACTGACCTTGGGGCTTCCTGCTGCGACAGTCTCTTGTGTTGTGTGATACAGTCCTACACTTTGCACACCATTTGCTAGACTCCTTGCTGTAGCAGTCAATACTTTTGTGGCCTTTTCTTCCACATTTGTAGCAGTTTCCCTGGAATTTTTGCTTTAAAGTCATGACGCTTTCCTCGTCATTTCCAGGGGTCCTTCGGCAGCTTTTCTCCGTCTCCTCATAGTTTCGGAGAGCTGTTTTAAACTCGCTGAAGGTCATCGGTTTGTCCTTCTGCGCTGCCACCGTCGCGAAGGTTTTGTAGCCATCTGGCAGGCCTTTTAGAGCCATGGCTACCAGTAGCCCATCGCTTATTACTTCTTCGGCGGCTTTCAGGGCGGTAGATGCTTTCTCCGCTCGGAGGATGTAGTCCGTTGTAGACTCGCCATCCTTCATCGTCAGGGAAGTCAACTCAGTATATAGGGCAATTACTCTTGGCTTCCCCTTGCCCTGGTAGTGCTCTCGCAAGACACCTAGGGCTTTCCTGCCGTCGTTATTGGCCTCTCGTATCACGAGAGCCAAACTTCTGTCGTCCAAGCACTGGACCAACTCCGCGAACGCATTTGCGTTCTTTTCTTCGTCAGGGGCCGTGGTTTCTCCTTCCTTTGGTATAACCACATCGTACAGCTTCTGGAGGCGCATGTAGCCAAGGAACTTTACTTCCCAGAGCTCGTACTTGCTTTCGTCTCCACTGAACATGAGCGTCCTCCTGGGCCCATAACCTGTTGCGTTTAGCCCCATAGCCATAGTAGTTACACAAGATAGCATACAAGAACTTGAGAGGATATTCACATATATAACAACAACAACAACTGATTTATTTCATATAGCTCAATCATATTTATATACAAGTTTCTAGGCGTATCAAGAATGGAATTCACGTACGATTATTTAGAGTTACATTCTTTTGGTTCCGGCAAGTCCTACATAGGAAATTACATACAGGTATCATAATAATTGTGATAGCACTAATCTATCTAATCTAAAGTGGTGAATCATGACTTAGATAGAGTAATCAGATAATGGATACGTAATATCAGGCACGTATTCTAACAGTGTCAGCATAGTCCATACGCCAGTCGAACCAGGAGCCGTTCCGGATGCAAATGAGGAACCTCTGTTGTCAAAGTTCATCTGCATTAGGAACGGCTCATGATAGAGGAACGGCTCATGATAGGACCGGAGTATGGATTGCGCCAAAGTGGCTTTTCCCAGTAAGCCTGACACCAGTTTTCTTCTTCCCTGTTCCATAGGTTGACACGGATTGTCGAAAGTGCGATTGCGACATGCGCTGGTAGCACGGTGTCCGTGTGTGTCCCCCCTGTAATGCCATATAGATGTCTATCGCCCCGGGAGGGAGCTGAAGAAACCTTGAAGTTCGATTTTCAAGCCGAACGTGTACATCAAGGTAACATTATCACTACGATGAATATTAGTCTCCTGGGCCGTGTTATTGCAGAGACCAACGCAAGTCCTAATTCTCTTGCACAAACTAGAGGAAAAGTCTGTATTCGAGGACAAGTCCGCTAGACTCCAGGAGAGGGAACATGCTGTTGATCGATGATTATATATAAATTTGGTTCGATTCGGCAAAATATCAGGCGAGTTTGGTCGAGCCATGGATCGTATTTTGGCAAGACGCAGTCGAGACAAAATACCCACGGCGAGAGCAAACGAGCTCTGATATTTTGCAGAATCAAAATAAATTTGCCCGATTATTTATTTATCATCCCACCTAAACATCCAAATAAAGAAAACTTATGTGTCCTCATCTGTAAACGAATGCGTGTAAAGACGAACGTAATTTTGCCATCGCGACAGAAAACCATTTTGTGGTTTTTGCCGTCGCAAACTCCAGACTATATTTATTCTAATTGTTTTGCTAAAGAAAATTGGTGTTTTAACTATTTTTCAAGTCTTTACAAGAGTTTTAGATAAATTGTTCCTGATATTTAATCGCATATCAGGTCAGAGACCCGATACCGTAGAATATCAGGACAGTAGATCTCGTTCCTGATTGGCTGACGAACTCAAGTGGGATGATAATGATAAATATTCACTTACTCTATATTTTTCATTTGCAGATTCCGATATCATTTTATTCTGCATACGAGCGAACTTCTGCGATGATAAAGTGTCTTTGACGTTTGGTGATGACAATGGCATCAGATCTGTGATTCTAAACGACAAGACCTTGCTCCCGCTACTTCATGTATGTATTAATGGTGACAGAGGTGGGATGGAAACTGTCGGCAGTTTAACGGTATCTACTTCATCGCTGAATGCCATATAGTCGTCTTCTAATAGAACGAGGCATAATCAAACAAAAGGACCATTCATATTCAAATAGGGCGGCTATTGTGACATTCAGCGATGAAGCATATACCAGTTTAACGCCAGACAGGAGCCCATGACAAGGAGCTTTCCTCTGCGCTATGTCCGTGATTAGGCATTGCCAAACCGAGCTATTTTTAGATACGGTTTCCCATTGTTTAGGTTAGCATGATTGTGACAAAGAAACCAATGCAAGCAATGAAATAGCATCTAGAAATTGTAGGTTACAACAGAAGAAACAATCCTGCCATTATGAGTATTTTCGTAAGCTATAGGGCAATCAGGGTTGTGAAAACAAAAGAACACATTGTTTCTTAAAATAGCTCAGTCTGTAAAAATGCCCAAACCACACAGACATAGCTGTAAATTGATAGAGCTACAATAGTCCTTTTAACAGTTCCTCGCTCTATTGTGATTCAAATTGGAATTCTAGTCTGAAGTCGAGTCTACCGTTGGCCAATGCATTGTTTGGTCAAGGCAAGGTTAATCGAGTGGAATGGTTAGGAAACCTGACACCCTGTTATTGTACTCTCTTTGTTCAGTTTTTCTGTGGAATCCTTTTGTCAGTGCACTGTCACGGTACATGAGTAACGAAATCCAGCCAATAAGATTTCACCTACGCACATTATATGAGCTTGAAACAAGACTGTGCACTCTCGATGTCACGTGATTTGTCAATGTCATCCAGCCCACGCTATTGTGTTGTTCCTTTGAAGTTTGCCGGGCTTCCTAGCCATTCCATTCCCCTCTATAAACTATGGTCAACGGTAGACTGGAACGTCAGACTAGAATTCCAATTTCAATCACAATAAAGCGAGGAACTGTGAAAAGGACTATTGTAGTTTTGTGGGAAAACCAGGTTATCTGCGTCGGCGGGGAAGTAACCATGAACATTAACAACCAAAGGTTGCCGCTGAGAACTAGTGTCCCACATTATTGGTACCTGTCGGACGTTTGAACTGAACCAAGGCGTTCAACTGTCAACCACAGGTGACTGGGTTCTCATTCAATCGACTCACGTTTCTCTTCTTTCTTTATTTCCACAGGGTGTCCGGTCGGCTTATTCCCTAGCTCCTATTTGTGGGACCAATGAGCTAACCGTTCATACCCATAACTCGTCAGCAAGATTGATCGTTTGCATCTATGCTTTGAAAAATAAAACGTAGAAGACTACCTTGGGTAGCCTGTGGGATTTTAGCTACAATTTTCACAAGAATAATCACATATGAAAGAAGTAGTCAAAACACTAATACCCTGCCTAAACTAGGACATAGCCTCCTCCGCAGTCATCTCTAAAAAAGAACAAAAGAAAACGACGGAAACACGCGAAAGCACTGTCTTGGGCTTCCTGTGTTATGGGCAAGGGGCAAAAACGCACGAAGCCCAAACCCTCACAACTCCTTTTACCCATAGAGTTGCCTGCGGAGGAAGGTAATAGACATTACCGCTTGAGTGGGGGTCCTGTGGTTTGTTTCCCCAACTGCCACTCAAGCGAACGAAATATTTTGGTTTTACGAGCAAGCTCTTTGATATTCATGTGACCATGTTCAGTGGGGAAGCAAACCACAGGGGCCCCCACTCAATCAGAAAAGGTATATTAGGACATACGTGACGCGCAACATTGTATCTCATCTGGAACGTTTCCTTCATGTTTCCCAATTTAGCCACGCGAGAAAAATTGTTGTGCGCGACACATTTTTGCAGCCGGGAAACAAAGAAATGTTTTCGCCAGACCAGAAAAAAATTCTGTTTCCGAGAAACGCGTGCGTTGTTTCCTAGTTTAGCCACGCGGGGAAACGTAGGACACAAATGTTGCGCGCTACATGTGTCCTAGTTTAGCCGTAGTTTAAGACTCGCACAACCGGTAGGGACACCTGAGGTGATGCGAGACAACTCTTCTTATTTATTTTAGGAATAAAATTCTGAAATGTTGGGTAAAATGTATGGAATAGTTTTATGGGAAGCATGTAAGTAATATGGATAAAGCATAAAGTTGATGTTCTTATTGATAATAAATAAGAATAAATAACTTTTTCTCCTTGATGGATCCACCATTCGTTAGCTTGAAATACACTACTCTCCTGCAACACGTCACGTCCGATAACGGCAATGGTTGTTTTACTCTTTTATTCGCGCAACTTTTCTGAAACTTCTGATTTGGGGTCATTCGACCTTCGTTTTTTGTTTGAAGAAAATTGTACGAGCGAAAATTGCGGTACAAGAGATTACAAGATAGAGCCAAAAAATGACCATGAAAGTGGAGCAATATCAATGTCCTCTTATTAGACTGCCGATGTAAATCCGATTTATGAACTCAGCAATTCACAATTCCTCCTTAGTTTACAGCCATTCTCAGTTACACGCGGTCCCTGGGAAAAAAGCTTGCAAGCGAAAACTCGTTTTCTGTCTTGTCTGAGCGGCGAAAACACGTGCGTTGCCATGGAAACTGACACAAAAACGAGTTTTCGCTTGCAAGCTTTTTTCCCGGCGACTGCGTGTAACTGAGAATGGCTATAAACTCAAAATGTCATAGCCGTAGCTTTAAAGACAGTTCGTGATTGCCATTTGTTCGGGGAGCATGACCATTTTTGGCGCGACGCGAGCGAGTCAAAAATTTGTGAAAAACGCGTTTAGTTTTGTTGGAGTCACCTTAAAACAGTAAATACTGTTTTACGTAGAGTAGCTCTAGTGGAGTAAGCAGATCTCTTTGGTAGGATATCGATCGGAAAAGTTAATCTTGTAAAACATTGTCGTGTCCTGAACGAGCCTCCTATGTTGTAAAGACTCCCAGCCTAACTTGGTAATCATGTCGCTAAGGCCTAGTACATACGCCGCTCTTATCATGAGCCGATCCTAATGCAAAATCTCAGTAAAACAATATAGTTTGCTCATGAGCAAATCTGAGCAAATTTGATGTAAACCTATGGTAAATGCGAAGCAAACGTGGTGAAGACCGTGTTTACTATACGCTGCAAATATGGGTGCGTAAATACGGTCTTCACCACGTTTGCTTCGCATTTACCATGGGTTTACACCAAATTTGCACAGATTTGCTCATTAGCAAACTTGAGTAAATCCGTTTTTTCATCCAGTGCAGTTTGGTACGGCTCATGATAAGAGCGGCGTATGTACTAGGCCTAATACTACTAGGCCTGAAGTCACTGTTGACAAAGTGAGCTGCGCGGCGTTGAACTCCTCTACGCAATGGATGTTCCGCTTGGTCTTTCTCGTACCCAGAGCTCCCCAGCTCGTCTGCTCGCAGGGGAGGCTCTGGGGGCATCCATTTGAGGGCCGTCGCTGATTGGCTAATTTTGAGCGTTGGAGCATGCGCTGAAAGGTCTTTCTCTCAGCGGCTCTGTATTAAATCTCGCGCATGCGTCAGTGGCTGTCACCAGAGCCTCCCCCGCGAGGTTACGAGCCGGGGAGCTCTGGGTTCGAGAATGCCGCTTGGTATGAGGGGCAGGACACAGAGGCAAACTTAAGAACAGGTCCATCGTGGGACAAGTACGCCTTCTCCTTTAAGCCTAGTTTCCGTATAGTCTTATCTGTCGTAGCAGTCAACCGTGAAACAAAAGAATAATTCCACTTTCCATTTTCCGACTGATGCGACAGATAAGTCTGTATGGAAACCAGCCTTTACGGCCAAGGGACATGATGACAAAGTCCTTTGAAGAACCGCCAAGATCCTATTCGCCTTGTTCCTGATCTCTGTCTGCTTGGTCCAGCTCAGGCTTGGCGTGATGTAGACTCCAAGATATTTTTGGAAACCAACAAACCCTTTCAAGTGCCGCACAGTGTACATCAAACAGATACATCAAACGTGTCCCCAGGCTTCTCGGCAGGCCTGTCGCGCTTTGCCTGGCTAAATGAGGTCACTGGCTTTTGCTGCCCGCCCGCTCCTTGTCAGCTTAAGAGCGGCCAACATATTGAATGCGCAAAGCGGATTAGCAATCTCGTTCCCAGAGCCCGCGTATCTTTTTAGGCCGCTGGCTCAAAGATGCATGGGCTCTGGGTACGAGATTGAGCGGATTAGCTGAAAGCAATTGGTAGCCTAGGGACGAGGCTAGGCCAACAACAAGACATTCTCGTATCTCAGAGCTGCTCGGCTCGTCTGCTCGCAGGGGAAGCTCGGGGACCTTTGAGGACCATCGCTGATTTTGAACGTTGGAGCATGTGCAGAAAGTTGTTTCTCAACGGCTTTATATCCATTCTCGTACCCAGATCTCCCTGACTCGTCTGCTCGCAGGGGAGGCTCTGGGGACATCCATTTGAGGGCCGTCGGTGATTGGCTGATTTTGAGCGTTGGAGCATGTGCTGAGAGGTCTTTCTCTCAGCGGCTCTGTATTAAATCTCGCGCATGCGTCAGTGGCTGTCACCAGAGCCTCCCCTGCGAGGTTACGAGCCGGGGAGCTCTGGGTTCGAGAATGCTCTGTGTCAAATCTCGCGCATGCCTCAAGGCTGTCACCAGAGCTTCCTCGGCGCGAGCTGGGAAGGCCCCATTCTTGAACCCAGAGTTCCCCCGGGGAGCTCTGGGTACGTAAAAGACGGCAAGATTTGATCAGGGGCTCTGGGGAATCCAAATTTCTGCGCATTCGTGATAAAATGTTATCAAGTCTCACGGACAAATGGCTTATTTTGGAGCCTCTGTCGGGAAATTCATAGTTCCGATCTAGTCCGTGGGCCAGGAGACGAAACCCCAGTATTTCAGGACTTCCGAAATCAGTCCGATTTGCAGCACATTTTTGCCTTTTATGACAGTATAAACTGAGATGATCCGACTATAGAGATATCTGGTAAACCTAATAAGCGGGATCGGAATATTTTTGGAGGCCTTTTTTTTAACAGGGTCCTGAAGGGGTAAAACGGGAGCCGGGATTCGCCTTTTTTCAGGCCGGGAAAACGGGATTTGGGTTACCGGGAACGGGATTTGTCTACCGGGAATGGGAATCAAGATGCTTGAACGGGGACGAGATTTTTCAAATCTCTCCTTGTATATCCTGTGTATCCTAATAAAAAGCCGTCAATTTATACCATTTTTCGCATTTTAAGACTGTTTATCCTAACAGCAGGCTTGACAGCAGTTTGATGTGCATGAACAATAAAAACTACAAGACCAAGAGATAGTACCGATAAAAGCAAGAATCTCAATTTTAACATCACAGTTTTCGTGCGCCGGGATTTTACCGACAGGTCCTACCGGGAACGGGATTTTACCTACTGGGAACGGGATTTTGCGAAAAATACGGCCGGGAAACGGGATTCGGACCCCCCTTCAGGACCCTGTTTTAAGGAAAACCCTGATTTGTTGTTATGTAACTATGGCTTTGAATGACAGGTCGGAACTATGAATTGTCGATCGTTTCACAGAAGAATTTGTCAAAAACGTTTCACACGAAAAGTAGCTTTATTCTGGGAAAAACTAGTCCTAAAGTCGCTGTTATTTTACTGCGACATTCAAAATAGTCCATTTCGAGGTTTACCCTTTTTCACATCCTGATAACCCCTTGATAGTCACATTTTCTGGGAAAAAACCTCGAAACAGAAACCAACAAATGGGATGCAGGCTTGATATTTCATTCCAGAAAAGACAAACAACTTGAATGTCCCCAGTAATAATGGGAAATGTAAAACCTTTATTTTTTACAAGAGAAAATGCAATCAATCACACACAATTACAAGCTTTCCTTCATGGCATTAGTTATGTTTCTGATCTTCTTGGCAATTGACATGTCAATATGTTTGTCGCCAAAGTCGACAACTAGGCCGCCAATCAACTCTGGATCGACCTGCAACAAGAGCAAGTATATGGTTTGGATCACGTTTTGCCCAAATGACATGGTGGGCAGGGATTTTAATAATTTTTAATAAGTATCAGGCTAAGTTTTGAAGTAGGCGGCTGGGCTTGTGGGTCCAATACGAAGCCTTCTAGTGGGGTACGGGGGGCATGCCACCGGGAAATTTTGAAATTTCGGTAGCAGAGAAGGCGTTTTCCTGCGTTTTGAGGGCAAGATCATTGGCATAATCATGTATTCTATTGCTTTAAATATTGAGGTACTAATGAAGTTGCCGGCGGTCAGCAGTGAAGTAGACGGTGGTTCACCGCCGGTAGCCACTTTTTATTGAAACCCCTGGGTGGGGTGGTTTTAAGGTGAGGTGGCTACATTATATACATGTTGTCAGTAGCAATATTGGAATATTGTCAGTAGCTTATTCGACTAAGCTTATCAACTGCCCAATTTTTTGCATTATTATACATTGTACTCACTATATCGATTCTGATTGGCTAAGAGCGCGCGCTTTACTTTGGGAATCACGCACTTTGTTGGTCTCCAAGAATCAGCATGCTGATTCTTCAAGAATCAGCTAGCTGATTCTTGATACGCCCGCAATGCATCATGGGACTAGAGCGCTATCCCTATTTTAACAAGGCGCTTGTGCAAAATAAATTGCTTGACAGAAATAAAAGTATTTCTACTGAATCAATGTATAATAAAACAATTATTGAATTCGGTTTTTGTGATCTCCAGAATAAACAATATCTCGCCAAGTGGAATCAGGCACGGCCTCGCCTGATTCCACCTGTCTCGACATTGTTTATTCAGGAGATCACAAAAACCTCATCCAATAATTGCTTATGGTCAAATTGGGCAGTTCAGAATTCATGTCTGAATGCTAATCAGCGAAGACATCTGAAATGGGCAATTCCAGAAAATAAAGGTACCCCCCCCCCCCCCCCCCCACGGGCAGCATTTGGAAATTCCAATGGGATGGGGGGGTTTAAGAACTCGGAATTCTGATTGCAAGGGGGGTTTTCGAAGCTGGATTTCTTTAACCTGCCCGGAATTCTATATGCATGGGGGGGTAAACCATTTTGGAAATTCTGGATGCATGGGGGGGTCAAAAACTAGTGCCGCACTTTATTTTCTGGAATTGCCCAATCTGCTTTAAATTTGAATGAATTGACCTTGTGGAGTCCATTCAATTTTTGCCATATCATGTTTTTCTTTTTTTCTTCCCGATATTTCTTCCTTTCAGTAAGTCCCAAGAAATTGCCAAATTGATTGTCCAAATTGTTTTCAAACAAGAACACCCCTTTTGTTGTTGAGGCTTACGGTAGGACATATGCCGATCTAATCATGAGCCGTTCCTAATGCAAATGAGGAAACTCTATTGTCTAAGTTCATTTGCATTATCGCTGGCTCATGGTCAGACTGGCGTATAACCTAGGCCTGAGTTAACCCCCAACGTTTGGTTGTCAACCTAAAAGTACCTTTGTTTCAAGTTTTAACATCTCTCCAGGCTTAAGGAAAGCTTTCAGTGATGCCTGCAGTTCCTTTAGGTGACCAGGATCTAGTGCCTAGAAGACAGAAAATAGTGGATTTAGTAGAGGCATTCGACACAAATTATATAGAGCATTACAGATGCAAATAGACAACTGTCTACTGCCTTACAGTACTGTAACAACATGGAACTTACCATTTCCATGTTGGGTGGGCTTGAAGTTTTGTAACTGTTACAGAGCTGGAAATAATTTTTCTTACTTGAACGGACATACTGTATGTCCATTAAAACTTTTTTCTTGGTTGTCTACTTGAAAATCAGCCGGGCATATCTGAAAATTGGTCTAAAATTTGGTCTGCTATTTTGATCAGACAATGTCTAATGGCCGGTAGTAATTTCCAGCTCTGTGTAGCATTGTTATTGAATTACCTTGGCAGATGTTACTGTGCAAATGACCTCTCCACGGGCAGAACTCATGATTTTACTGAATGCATTGGTAACACTAGAGATGTATCCTAGCCTGTTATTCTCCGCCATGGCATCTGAACGAAAAAAAGAAAGTTAATACACTGTGTATCACAAAAGAATGATGATCCCATATTATAAATGTTTGGGGTGCTTGACCTATCTTAGGGGTTAAAATTGGCACTGGTGCTATCACCAGGGGACTCCCAAGGACTCCCCATAAACATAGAGAGGGGTGCTCCTCCTATCCCTTAGGGTATAAAATTCACTCAACTGCTATCTCTTAGGGGTGTCCAATGAATCTGCTATTCCTTAAGGGGTCTCACGCCAAAGTTGAACAAAAAAATTAGCAACAACACTGAATAAATTGTTTCAACTTGATGGTAATTTCAAGGACCGCAATCACATAAGAATTTTCCGCATCAAAATTGCTATCTCTTAGGGGTAAAATTCACTGTTGACCACACCCATTTTGCTATCCCTTAGGGTTAAAATCAATTTTCGCGACAAGAACCCCCATCTATTCTTATGTACATCACTGCATGGTCAAATGCTATAAAACAGAATGGAAGGAAGTGCAAAATGAGAAACTTACTAAGAAGATTGACAGTTAAGTCTGAGAACTTCTGGGCTTTCATAATTTCTGTCATGGCAGCTGAAACAAAAGCAACAACAGTTCTAGCAGGGGATCTCTACTATCTCTACTATACAGATATTGTGTGTTTCAAAAAATATCCATTCCCCCCCTACGGAAGGGATTGGAAATTCCAGAGGGGTGGGGGGGTCAATTTACCTGATATTTTCCATACAAATACTGTATTTTTCTTCGTGGGGGGGGGGGGGGTATAGATATTTTTTGGAAACACACATTTGGGTTGGGGATGACTGTTGTAAAATTGAGGTATCATGGAATTTGGTACTATTCCTTTGGGGTATCATTCATGCAAATGGTATTGTGATGTATGTAATCTGACACACTATTGTCATCTCATGCTAGCATGAGATATAGGGGCGACAGCCCTAGTGGAAGGACAGAGTACTTGAGACCGTGTGTGTTAGAGGATCTAGACCGCATAGTTTGTTAGAGTTTGAAATACGTTGAGAATTGTATCTTGGAGTCAGATACCATTGGAGTGAAATATATATTGAGTTCTTCTGGGCAACCTTGGAGTGTTTATTGAATCCCTCTAATATCCTACCAGTAGGGTCCTGTAACAGTATCATTCCAGTACAATGGCCTTCCCTATTTCTAATGTCCATCATTCATCAGTAAAGCGACATTCATGTGTTTAAACCTAGGATATACTGAGCATTGATTTTATGAAATGCTCAGAAATATTTATTATTATTTATTATTACTTCTTAGAAACAACTCAAGATGTGTCACAAATAAATTGAAGTACCGTACCGCTCTCGAGTAACGTAACCTCCAATTGCGAGTCGCGAGTGAAAAATCTAGACTCGAAAGACTCGCGGCTCGCGAGTATTTTTCCATTGGAATATTCATGATATGTAAAAAGTCACTCGCATTTTGCGAGTGACTGGCGGCTCTAGGTTCAAACGAGTAAACTTTATCGATGAACGTCCAAAGCAAAAACATCGCCCAAACATCGTACCGAAACTACACGGAAGATCGCGAACCGGTTCAGAAAAGAAGACCACCCGTATATACTTCTTTTAATCTTAAGTTTCAGTTTAAAAGAAGTTCTTGAAATAAAAATATCATACTAGCTAATGAAAAAGTGGCGTGTTCTTATCAAGCGATTATTAAAGAAGACGCTGGAAATTTTGTTCAGCGCCATGTTGTTGTTTATCACCTAGTCAGACTCCAAACACAAATATGCGTTTAAGAATTATGGCCCTGTACTTCTCTAGACTTCGCTGAATCCATCGCTGAAAACGATCACAAGCCCTTCTGAAATAATAAACAATTCTACTGGTTTGGATGGGCTGATCTTTGCGTGTAAATTTCCTGCACTCGAAGATTCGCGTTTTAGCGTCTCGTTGTCGCCGAAAAGTCCGGGCACGAATTCAAACCTACGGTAAACTTCGAAGTTTTCTCGCTCGCTTCGTAAATAAACCCCACAAAACTTACGAAAGAAAAGAGCTTACCTATAGTACTTCAGTTATTTCATAGTTATTATTTAGTGTTTTATTACTACGAAAGAAAACCGGCGAAACATTCTACGATACTTGAGCGTCTCGTCACTAAGTTTGTTGCAAACCTAAACTTCAAAGTTTTCGCGCTCGCTTCGTAAATAAAATACACAAAACTTACGCCAGGAGAAAGCATATTAGCAAAGTACTTTAATTATTTCATAGTTATTATTTAGTGTTTTATTTCTAAGAAGGAAACCAGTGAAACATTTCACCGATACTTTAGCGTCTTGTCGCTAAAATAACACCTAAGTTTGTTGAATGCCGAAAGAACGAATTCAAAAGCCTTGAAGTTTTCCTGGTTTTCTCGCTCGCTTCGCAAATAAACCCCACAAAACTTACGAAAGAAGAAAGCTACCCACAGTACTTTCATAGTTATTATTGAGTGTTGTATTACTACCGGTATCGGCGAAACAGTTCACCTATATTCTAGCGTGTTTCACTAGTTCGTTGATTACCGAGCACGAAGGCCGGGCACGAACCCACGGTAAACTTCCAAGTTTTCTCGCTCGCTTCGTAAATAAACCCCACAAAACTTAGGAAAGAAGGAAGCTTACCTATAGTACTTTAAATATTTCATAGTTATTATTTAGTGTTTTATTACTAGGAAAGAAAAAACAGCGAAACATTTCACGGAAACTTTAGCGTCTCGTAGCTGCGCTAAGTTTGTTGAAGGTCGGACACAAATTCAAACCTAAACTTCGAAGTTTTGCGCTCGCTTCGAAAATAGACCCCACAAAACTTACGTGAGAAGAACGCTTCAAATATTACTTTCATTAGTTTGTACGGTAGCTATATCTTTTAACGTTATGGTAGTCTGGAAATTCTTGCGAAATTATAGTTTTGTAACATGAAAATAATCCCAGTTGATCTTCGCCTGTGAATTTCCTACACTCGCAAGACTCGCGAGCAAACGCATTTCGAGTGGATCGAGTGAACTTGTCTAATGAGCTCCTCATTATAAAATTACTCGCGAGCCGCGAGTCTTTCGAGTGTTGGCTTTTGACTCGCGGCTCGCGAGTATAATGTTACGTTACTCGAGAGCGGTACGGTAGGTAACAAAATGCTTGACAAATGGCTATTTTAGTGCATTATAAGGATAAATACTACTCCCTAGGATCATCCATAGCCTGTGTACATCCGCTACTAAACTCCAAGAGGATTAGTAGTGTCTGTGAAATCACGTTACTAATTATGTTCAGGTCATGCAATGAAAAATAAAATGTCATAATTAGTTAAGCCCAAAACAGCTTGCTGTGTACAACCGCTACTATAACAGACTTACTATAACATAAGCAGACTGAGTGTCTATGAGCACGTTTTTCAAGCTAGTCAAATTCGAGAAATTGATAACGTGATTGCGAGCCAATCAGGAATGAGTCCCTGAGTCTTGGAGAAGGGATTGCGTGACCTGAGCACAATAAGTAACATGCTTTCACAGATGCTACTGATCCTCTTGCAGGTTAGTAGCAGATGTACACAGGTTAGATCATCCCTGGCTAAAATACACAGAGTTCCTTTAACACTACCTAGGATACTTTGCTGCTGTTCAGTAAACTTTACTGGAGGCATGGAATACTTACATTGTTTGGTGCCCTTGTTCAATGTAGGATTCATAATAAAGTCAGAGAGTTTCTCACTCTTCTTAATCATGCTCTGTTGGGAAGAAATAATTTATTTTTTAGTAGCTTTGCTAGACATAAAGGACATGATTTATATAACAGAGAACTAAATCAATAATAACACTTGAAAATTATATTCAAAAGAAGCCAGCAAAGAGACAGGAGCAGCTGAAGCCAATTACAGCAGGCCCACGATTTGTCTCATAAACTAAGAATTTTCAGCCCATAAACATGTCAGCACAGAAAGAACTCTGTTCATTATAAACACTGCAGTTCCAGGGTTGCATTGTGTATCGCTCCATTCTATTTTGGAGAGGAGGCCTCATGTGGTCCAGCGCGAGATACCCAAATTTTCATAGACTGGATTTAATTATTGTACAATGTACAATGTACAGTGAGATTTTCTGAGAAGATGGAATAAGCTCACTTGCAATAATTTAAAGAATCTCTTTGGAACTCTTGGTGATTCACCAAGAATCATTCTGATTGGCTAATTTGAGACCAAGAAATATCCAGATGTGGATTCACATTGGGAGTGAAATTGATCTGCTTTAGGATTAACTTCAGGAGTGTACGGTGAGTTGCAGAGATGCCAACTCTCCCTTATTTCACATTTTAGCATCTACCACTTCATTTTTTCAATATTTTTCATACATTTACTGTATTTCTGACACATTTTGATTGTTGTATTTCTGCTAAATATCCTGCTTTTCTATTTGATCGGGTTGGCATCTCTGAGTTGAAATGAGTTTTAACATTGACTCCTGGGAAACTATTTGATCACCAAAAATTTCATGCGGGTGTCAATTTTTACCCTTCCCTGAGCAGTGGCTACTTTTTATCTCCCTGCATTTTCTTTTACTTTTATTGTTTTCTTGTGCTTTGCAAAAGTAGCCTCTGCACACAAATGTCACTTCTCTGTTGAGCATGTGTGAGAAAATGGCACAAGCTTGGAGAAACTGGTAGATCAAAAGTGTGCACAGGCAAGAAAATATCAACTTATCTGCTCTACAGTTTACACAAAAACACTTTTTGTGGCCTTTAGATGTCTCATTTGAGAATTCGCTGGGGATCATTTATTTTCTATCGAAATTTGATCAACATGTTGTGTGTCATTGAATGACAAATCACTAGTAAAAGCATGCACTGTTGTTGAAGCAAAAACACTGACACATTATTGTAAAACCAGCCAAACCAGTCAAGTACGTTCACAATTGTGGATGACATTATCACATTTGTGTGCAGAGGCCACTTCAAAACGCAGAAAGAAAGAATAGGCCACTGCTAGCAGGGAATTCCTATCCCCTTTTCATCAGTCTGGGAAAAAACACTGAAAATCAATCCCATCCCTCTGGTGTAGTAGCATTTGTTTGAGAAAGGACCCTCTAAAGAACTTCAGGCTATGAAGCATTTTAAATTATGGTCCATATAATATCAAGTTCTTTGTGACTATTTTAAATGAGAGTGCACATCTGAACTCACATCGATGGTGTTCAACTCGCTTTCAACTTTATCCAATTGTTTAGATTTCGCTGCGGCGGAAAAGGCTGCATGTGCATAACGGCCCTCGATTCCGAAGATCTGAATCGGTGGCTGGAACAACAAAATAAAATCTAGTAAGACTACTCGTCATTTTCGTTAAAGAAATGCGACAAGAGTTCAGTACAGTCCCGACCTTAGCAGCGACCTCGGCAGCTCGTGGTGTTGACACACTGAGTTGTCGGACATGATTCTATAGGGACACAAACATGTAAACATCATAGGAATCAACAAAATAAAGTAAAACATCTTATAGTGGTAGCGTATTGATTTCAAACGTTTTTAACAAAGTAAAACCTCACCAAATGGGCAGATCTTTGCAGATACCGGCAACCTCTCGCCAACGCCGCCATGTTGGATTGGGAATGTGAAGTCCCGGATATGAAAGATGTTTTCCAGTCTTTCACATTTGCTACACGGCACACAACTTCACGTTGAACCTACCACAGTCTTTCACGTCTATTCTCAAACAGGAAACCCAATTTGCGTGCGATTTACTTTCGCGTAAAATCAAAAATGTATGTACATCTGCTTTTAAGGCCCAAAATAAATGGCGAGCTCACAAAATGTGACCCTGTACAGACAGAAAAAAAAAACACTAAAATATATTTGACCTTTTTTTGACAAGGCGCGAAATATCGGAAAATGCCGTGCCAAAACTCAAAATTTGAAAAATCGATACCCTGATTATGACCAGAGACTAGAAAATCAGGAAAATGTAAACCCCATGACTGTAAGCTCAAGCAGGGGCGGATCTAGGAGAGGGGTTGCAGGGGTTGCAACCATAGTGGATTTAGGGGGGTGCTCAGCAGGGGCCCGGGCCCCCCTTTTTCAATAGATTTTCCCCATACATTTACTGTATTTGCAAGAGCAAGCTTACAACTTTGGCTTCCATTTTTTACTTTGGGCCCCCCCTTTCAGGAGATCCTGGAACCGCCCTTGGCAACCCCCCTATACTGCTGGATGAGAGCTTCTGGAGTGATAGATCCAATGAACTCTGCAGTTATTAAAAGTTTTGAACTCAGTACAGATCATAGCCAGGGGCAGGCTTGTTCTTTGCTATGTTCTCTATTTAGAATTTTTCCTTTAAGGTTATTCCGTTTTGCACGGCGCCACGCTGTTCTGCGAATGGACGCGCGATCAATTTGTTCGAAAATGACGCAATGAAGCGTGCTTTTTGGGATATTGCGCGAAAACAAGATTGGGCACCCCCATTTTTTTATTTTACCATTTTGATAAGATTATCATTCCCATTATAAAAAAACTTTAAAGAAATTTCCACATTCTAATGTTCGTTCTGTTCAAACTTGCAAGCGAACTGGATTGCTTAATTAGTGAGCGTTTTATCACAATTTTCTTGTTTCACGTACTCCTTCACAAAATAGCCTCAGGCACTAAAAATGGGGTATGTTGCGCCATCACAGTTTCTAAACGAGCATGGGCACCCTCTCTTTTTATTTCATTCCTTATATACTAAATAGTAAATAGACAAATTAAGAAAAACATTCTACGACAAGTTTTATTTCAGGGGAATTACCTTAAGAGTATTGTTTCAAAGATGAGGGGCACAGCAGGCCCCTGAGTCCCCCTCTCGTTATGCCCCTAAAGGGGTGAATTTCCAATACTTTTCTTGTGGGCAGAGAGGGGGACTTGGAGCTTGGTATATTTTGATTGCATTTTGCTTCCTTCCATGTAACATACAACAGAAAAGGCATGTTATTCAAGTAAGTAGTTTTTATTTTATTCTTGTATAGTCATTTTTATAAATGAACTTCTCACTACTCATGACAGATCAAAATTATACTAATTTACCATATTGTCATTATTAGTTTGGATCACCTGTGGGAGCACCCTTACCAGACCACCTGCACAAACCAGTGGAGATAAATGTATTTTGCAAACACATTCACACACTCACTACATCTTTCACAGAAAAAAAGATGATTATGATACTAATGATAATGATCATCATCATCCTTGTATGTTAATCGATTAATCTATGCAGTGGACTTTGTCATATCTCCCACCAATTGTCATCCAGTTCATCATCTATGCTAAACAAATTATCTGATTTCTCAGAGCTATCAGGCTGCTTCATCGGCCTTGTAGCTTTTGCTTGCTCAACAAATGCAGGGATCCCATTACAGTTAGCTCTTTGAAATTCATTTCCAAATCCATAACCACTCTTACTGTAGCTATTGTTCAAAACATTTCCAGTGGCCATAACATTTTTGTCATCTTCTCTTTGCGCATTTTTAGTACATGTAGGTAAAAATTTAGACCACTTGGAAGCCTGTATGCAAGACCTTATATCATGAACTGGCGCTTTGATCTTTAAAGCAGCTTTACCACTATTTTCTGAGTCCTCATTCAATTCAGTCTTTCCATTGTTCAGTGTATTGTCTGGCAGGGTATCTTTTCTGTTTGGAAAAATATAAGGAAATGCAGGCTCTTCTTTTCCTGATACATCAGAGTTTGGAGCTGAATCTTGGTGTTTGTAGCAACCCCGTGAAAAGGTTTCCTGATCTGGATTTGTGCTCTTCTTCCTCTTGTTCTGTGAATAGGGAGAGCTTATAGTATCTTGTCTCCATGTAGATGTTTTCCCACGTTTCTTCTTGTGTGACCCTTGGAACTGTGCTCTGTCAGTAGTGACCTCAATTCCCTGCCAGGTTTCATCTTCAATATAATCTGAAACATTTAAAAGAAGTGATTACTACAAATGATTGAACCTTTCTTCAAGCTCAGGTAAAGGATATAAATATGACATTGAGAATCCTGCCCTCTTTAAACAGAGCCTGGCCTGAGGTTTGCAAGACTAAGTGCTAGTGTTTTTTTTTCCATTTGGGCAATTATTGTATTTGGCATTGCTGGACTTTCAACAGATTTCTGACACGTTAGAGACAAGGAAATGAAACACAGACAGCATAGATTGATGTCCTCTTGGAGGAAACCTAAAACTCAAAATGAAGTTGTTTTGATAAACTAACCTCCATGTATAGTACGGTTTCAGAAGAGTGCTGAAAACTAAACGCAAAAGCAAAAACCACTAGCCAATCAGGAGTGGAAACCATTCAACAACAAACCAATCAGGAGGTGCAGTAAGTCAGAATTGTGTTTATTCATGATGTGAGCAATGGCGCGTTTTGATTTAGTTTGCAATTCCATTGGCTGCATTATGGGTAAGACATTGCTCTCCACCAATAGAAACACTGACTAAATGCAAGCCTGGCTTATTTTTGGTGGCCATCTGAAATCTGCTGTAGTACCTTTCTCTGTTTCATCCAAAAATCTGCTCCATTTACTCCCAGAGGACACTGATACAGTGGCACTTCCATGACAAGCCTTCATTTGCATTGTATTTTCTTCATCCCCAGCCAATGCAGCTGCCCACTCTGGATCCTCCACACCTTCGGCTGTGCTTGCACAAGATGCCATACCCTGCTCTACCTCCCCCTGCAGCATGTTCAGTTTCTGCACATGCTTACGGCAATCAGGAGCACTGCCACGCCCATGGATTTTCTTAATGGACTGCTTTTCACCACACACTTTGCATGCCCACTTTTTAGCTTTCTTGACCTGGAAAATAATGTGCAGGTGCATAATGTAATAATTCCCATTGAGGCAATACTGAGTGACTTACTGAGTGACTTTTGAAATCAACAAATTAGGCCTAGTTTATATGTCGCAATTGAACAGTCATGTTAGGCCTCAGTTTATATTACATTGCGTTTGCATTACTGATGTTCTATCCAAACATTTATTTGTTTAATATTCCATTGTTATTACAGTCATAAGACATGAAGCGTGCCCCCTAGAGTCGAATAGTCAATTCATTATTCCATTATTGATTTCATTATTCAATCCAAAAGTGCATTTTTCAGTTCAATATTAAAAATGTTAAATGCTCAAATTTTGATTTCTGAATAAGCAATTGTTCACTCAGAGTAATTCTTTAGATTACAACATTTTCAATATTGAATTGAAAATTGCATTTTTGGATTGAATAGTGCACCAGTCAATTGACAGCCCCGCACCCCCCATTCGCGCATTAGCGGGGTACTAGCAGGGCTTTCGTACAGAATTCACACTACATTACTGCCCCGTTGGTCGGGAGATGCGCTTTCTTTCACGGCTTCCACACAGTACATCGAGCGGGGAGTCACTCTCTTCCCCGGGACACAACACAACAGAAACCAACCCGCTTTCCGGACTGCTTCACCTCCATATGAACACCCCTTTACTTTACAAAAGACACGACAAATACAGATTTTTGTTACTTGAATTAAACGTATTAAATTTTAATCTACACTAGCGAAAGTACATGCAAGTAGAAAAATATGGTTTTATTACGCTTTGCGATCGGCTGCGGCTGCATTGAAAACTGGGCACCATTGACATGACTCTTTTCAGTGAGTAAAAATCCTTTGTGTAATCTTCTAAATTCATTGGGCAAGGAGCGCATTCACTCTTAATTATTACCCTGGGGATGGTGCATTCACCTCTCAGATTGTCCCGCAAACCGAGGCGTTCACTGCCTTTCATTTGCCAAAAAGTGAATGCCCCGCTAATGCGCGAATGGGGGGTGCGGGGTTGTCAATTGACTGGTGCATAATGAAATCAATAATGGAATAATGAATTGAATGTTCAACTCTAGGGGGGCACGCTTTATGTCTTTTGACTGTAATATGCCAACCAAAGATTGATTCATTCACAGAACAAAAGGTGCTTTACAAAATCTATGGTTCATAGTTAGTAGGTTGGCACATAAACATTAGAATGACATTTGCCGACTGCGTTTTTAAACCGCACTGGGGGGTTGATGATCTACGAAAATTTTTTCCAGGGGAGGATGTATTGGACTCTGGAAATTCCACAGGAGGGAATGTGTCTGGCACCTGGAAATTCCAGGGGGAGGGGTTAAAAAAGGTGACTTTCCAGGGACATTTTATCCCAAAATAGATTTTCCAGGGGTATTTTGACAATGAAAATTGGAAATTCCATTGGAGGGGTCCTTTACGAGGCTGGAAATTCCAGGGAAGGGGGTCTGATTCATGAGTGGAATTCCTGGGGAGGGGGTCTTTTTAAGGGAGGCCCTCAACCCCCCGGTGCGGTTTAAAAATGCAATTGTTGACAAACAGTGATAGTGCTAATTTTCAAGCTGGGAAAAATTACCAAACGACAACAACAGCTAAACCCCAACGGCGACTAAACTGCAGAATCCAGTGGCACATTCATACACTCATACCTCATTCTATAGACTAAAGCAAGGCGTCAAGTATTTGTTTGCTATTGTCTTGACATGCAAATATAGAAATTAATTGCCACTGAATTCTGCAGTCCGATGCCATGGCGATATGTGGCTATAGCGCTGACCTGATGAACTTGAAACGCTTTGCACGAGTAACATCTAAGTACCATAAATTCTTGCACCATTTTCTTTCCAAGCAACAGCGAGTAGATTCTGGTTTACTTGATGTTGGAAAGAATATCAAAATGTTGCCTTTCTTCCAAGGAAACAAGGTCGCATCTCCTCTGAAGCAAAACCAACATCCAAGATGGCGGCCCTTCTTCAAAATATGGCGGGAAAATGGAACTAGTGCCAGGCCTCGCATTAAACGGCCCCTTCGAATTATCTATTTCATTTTTTTTTTTTTGCACATGAATAATTCCCACTTTCAATTATTCATATCATTCATTTGTGTGTGTGTGTAGAATTTGCTAGCTCAACCAATTTATAGTTTTAGTTTTTTGGCAACCACGCGGCGGGAGCCCTGTTTTCAGAAAGTTTTCAGATAGCAATACAACGCCTGTCAAATATTGCAGGAGGATCAATTTTCATGGAAGGGAAATGTGCCGTTTGAGCATTTGATAAACAGAAGTTGGCCTTGGAAATTGATTTCAGAGAAATCAGAAAGTTTAAGGGTCTTTTGGAAACCTTGTTCATCACCATGGTTTTCTTTGGCGTGGTGTTATGATACACAAATCCACAAACTTTCAACGCGTGCGTGTTTATTGCGACGACTCGAATTTCAAGGTGAACAGAAAATTGATCTTTGATCGATTACACACTAGACCTGCTAGAACAAGGGACGTTTTCCTAGAATTCATCATACTGTATATACAAACAAGAGCTTGAGAACGCCATATAAACTGCCTCGTGTTTAGAGTGTAACTCGAGGCAGAAGAAGTTCGCGCGTATTGAGTCGAAAGTTCGTTCCATTGATTTCGTTATTGGTGGCTGCGTTTATTGGGATGAATGGACGCCTATCGTTTTCGTCAAAGTGAATGCACAGATAGAGGCTGACCAAGTACTACAGAGTGACTACAATTATCTTTTGACAGAAGATACAGTATTCCATCCTCGGGAATCGGAGAAGTTCGCTCACTAGTCTAATATTTTAAGCCAAAATGAGTTTAAACCAAGACTTGAGAAGCGCTGTTTCTTCTGACGCAGAAACGTCGGTGACATCCAATGATGATAATGATAAAGAAGCAGCAACGGTTGTCTTAGTGAATTTTCGAAATCCTATTATTACTGGATTTGTTTCAGCATTATGCTTGTTGCTGATATGGGGTGTCTCACTTCTGCCACTAATTTTTTACGTGTCTCCACTTCCTTCACCTCAGTTTCCTCCTCATGGGAATGCAAGGTGAGTTCTTTAGACACAAACATAAATATGGATACTTTTATTGGTGCCGTGTAAAAAAAAATACATTAGCACTGATTCCAATAATTAGATTATAAAAATATTTATTATGTATTGTCTCTTGATTGTCCATTTAACTTGTTCGCGATGGTTTATGCACCAGTCAATTGTAATATTTCACACATTTGATGAACTTCTTAAGGTTACTGAGAACCTTCGCGCACGTTGTTCGAAAAAAAAATCATACACGTCCTTAATTTAGTCAAAATATGTCAACCTATATATCGTTGGAAAGCTTATAGAATGGACTAGCGGGCTATGGCAAAAAGAAATCACTTATTGATACCTGTAATTTTTTTTAAAGCATTTGTAGAGAAGTGTAAAAGAGTTACTATGTTTCTAGAGAGTTCTAGTGCACGAGCAAGTTACAGTTAAGATAGAGCGTGCGAATGACGATGTAAATGACATAAGGTTTTCAGTTAGAGTTGAAAGAGTTGTGAGATGCCCTCGGTTGGTTTGGACGCTTTGTAAATACTCCCAGGACTTTCAAGGAAAAACCAAGCTCCGTTTACTGCGCTACCTATCGAACGCATTTGGATAGAATAATAACAAGTCTTTAAAGCAGAATCATTACAATTGGCGACCACACCAGGACCGAAGCGCCAGGAAAACGGAGATCGGGACGGAGATTTCAATCGCATCAGAGCAAAGGATTTACAGAGTTTGGTTCAAGGTGCAATCAGAACTATGGAAGAGGAATTATTCTAAAGGAAATAATCACTCCAAGTTCTAGTTAAAGCAAGAATTGGCCAACCTGAAGTTCTTGTACGAGTGGAGAGACGAACCCGAGCGAAACGATCGCTAAAACCAAACCCAACGTTCAAACAACATCCCAACTGGTCGAACTTATTCCCAGAAATAGACAAGAAGAACTCTTTGGTGGCTGAACCAAATTTCAGTTACTTTTATTGTGAATACGGAGACATTTTGCTGTTGACAAAATGGCGATGAGATGTTTTGTGCACAGGAAGCCTGAGAGGGTCCTTTGAAGTATTTGCAAGTTTCCAAACCAGCTGAGGGCAGAGAGGCAGTGTCAAAAGAAAAAGAAGAAAAAAAAAGAAAAAAAAAAAAAAAGAAAAGAAAAAAAAACAGGAAAAAATAAAATAAGAAAGATCAAGTAAGTCCAAAGAAGAAGAAGAAGAAAAAAATTTGTGTTATCTGGATGTAAAGTTCTGTGTGAAGAAAAGGGAAGTCTGAAAAAGCACTTTTCAGAGAAGTTGACCACAAGTTGTGAGGAGGCCCCAAACAAGTTGTGTCATGGCATAAGAGCAGAAATGGATGATGCCCAGATCCCTAGTTCCTGTAAAGGCGATGTCGACGGACTGACATAACGCATAATCAGACTCTAGAGGAAATGCTGGATCGAGATCTGCCTTTGTTTTGTATTACAGACTTTACACTCAGTGCATGTGTGTGTGTGTGTAGATTAGAATGCCGGACTATGGACATAAATGATATCAATAACATTAGTGAGCAGTTTTTCAGAAATGTAAAAGAGTTCTTTCGTGGAGAGAAAGGTGCAGTAAAGTGTAAAAGAGTTATTTTCAATTATTTTATAGGAGGGAAAAGTGTAGAGAAGTGTAAAAGAGTTCTTTCGTAGGAGGGGAAAGTGTAGAGAAGTGTAAAAGAGTTACTATGTTTCTAGAGAGTTCTAGTGCGCGAGCAAGTTACAGTTAAGATAGAGCGTGCGAATGACGATGTAAATGGGCAATTCCAGAAAATAAAGGTACCCCCCCACGGGCGGCATTTGGAAATTCCGAAGGCATGGGGGGGTTTAAGAGCTCGGAATTCTGATTGCAAGGGGGGGTTTTCGGAGCTGGATTTCTTGTCACAAGGGGGGGTCTGAAGACCCAACTTCTGAAGGAGTTCGCGTGTTTCTTTTTAGCTAAAATAGCGTTTTTCAGAAAGAAAATAACGTCATTTCACGCGCGGAAAAACAGTCTTCGCTGCCATTCGATTGATAGAGAATGCTTGCCAGTTCGTACTTGTCCCCTCTAAGACAGAATCTCCATAATTTTCTACTGATTTCGACTGTTAGTTCAATCACGCAGCAGGTCCAACTTTGTACAATCACACATTGAAATTAATATAAAGGATGTTGGCGACACGGGATAAGTTGAGCTTGCATGGACGCGCAACTTTCACCAAACCCGCCGCAACTTTCCCTAACATATCTAATGAAATCCCGGAACAACACGGTATAGTCAGAAACATATAACTTAGTTGAAACATGTAACGGCGAACCAAGCTGTGGATTATTCGTGGCCAGTTTACGACCATATTTGGTCAATAATGAACTCTCGACTGCTAACCCAAGCAGGTTTTCTCTTCATAATATTACATTTTTCGCTCAAATAAAGTAGAGCAACAGTGGTAAGTGATAATATACTAACGTTTTAACATCTTGAAGTGTTGCAACAACATTATTTTCAAAATCTGTTCAATTGTTTATTCTGCGAATATTCCGCAGCTTGGCACTAAAGCAAGGTATGTTTGTTACACGTTTCAACTCACTTATATGTTTCTGGTATAGTTTAATAAACGTTTCTCAAAAATGGTACATGTAATATGCATGTTGAATAACATGTTTTTCTTTTACTCCTTTTTAGAGTTTCTATATGGGTTTTTTGCCCCTACAATTCAAATCTTACAAAATAGTCAGTTAGCTACTAGTTAAACACGCTAAAAAATTAGAGCTCATATTCAGTGGATGTTGTGAATGCCGGTGGTATTTTTTTCTTCAAAATCAAACTATCATGCTCTGTATTAATATTCTGAAACAAGATTATGCGCTTTTTGTGTTTTCTTTACTTTGCAAATTTAATAAATTCCCGCAACAACCCCCGCAACTTTTGCCTTTTTCTCCGCAACGTTTCCCTCTCGCAAATTTTTACTTTTTCTCGCAATAATAAACAAGGTGGTGTTTATTTGGATTCCGGAGGGGAGGGGGGGTAAAAGTTGAAATTTCTGAAGGGGAGGGGGTTTAAGCTACCCGGAATTCTATATGCACGGGGGGGGTAAACCATTTTGGAAATTCTGGATGCATGGGGGGGTCAAAAACTAGTGCCGCCCGTGGGGGGGGTACCTTTATTTTCTGGAATTGCCCAATGACATAAGGTTTTCAGTTAGAGTTGAAAGAGTTGTGAGATGCCCTCGGTTGGTTTGGACGGCTTGGTAAATACTCCCAGGACTTTCAAGGAAAAACTAAGCTCCGTTTACTGCGCTACCTATCGAACGCATTTGGATAGAATAATAAACAAGTCTTAAAAGCAGAATCATTAGAATCATTATACATTGATTAAATATTTTGGTGTGCTATTTTCACGAGCTAACGCTGTCGAACTGCGGGACCATGACTCCCAAGTAACACATTGTTTTAATCCTTAAAGGTGTTTCTCAAAAATCGTGTCTGCGATTTTTAAAATTTTGTTTAGTTCAACAGTTATGAATTTTTTTAATTTTCAGAGGGTGAAAATTCTACAAAATTTGACCTTCGAAATTTAAAAGTTCGATAACTTTTGAGCAAAGCAAAATTTAAAAAACGCAGACACGGTTTTTGAGAAACACCTTTAAAGATTAAAACAATGTGTTACTTGGGAGTCAAGGTCTAGCAGTTCGTCAACGTTATCTCTTGAAACTCTCACACCCGAATTTTTAATAAAACCTTTAAAAAATCTCTAATTATGAAAAATATTTCTTTTTGCCATAGTTCGCTAGTCCATTCTATAAGCTTTCCAACAATATATAGGTTAATATGTTTTGGTTAAACTAAGGACGTGTATGATTTTTTTTTCAAACACATGCGCGAAGGTTCTCAGTAACCTTAAACTCATTAATAATTCATCAAGTTTTAACAAAGAAAATACAAGCATGGAGGAGCTTTGGAAATGCAGTCTTAATTTGCATTTTGAGTTTTATTCCTTCTTTTTCTCGGAATTAAGGTCTCGTGAAAGGTAAAAATGTAAAAATTCATAAAATGACTTTTCCCCGAAATTGATTTGATACAGTCCTAACGTATATTTCTAAAACCTCAAATGATGCGTCAACTATTTTCCTAGGCTTCCATTGCCCATTCTTTGTATTTCCCGCCACTCATTTTCTGTAATGTAATTAACTTTACACGCTTTTTCTAGCACTTTAATTTTAGGTCAAATTTTCACCTTCGCGAAGCTCCTGACCCCACACGATTTAAGATATCGTCCTCAAATTTTCTTTGTCGTTAGAAAATGATCACAACTAAAAAAAAACGTATCAGGGAATTTTTATTTTTTACTTGAAAAATATTTTATGATAAATTTTGCGGCCACAAACTATAAAAAATGTGACTTTCAACTTCCTGACCAAATATTTTCATAAATATGCAAAATATCGAAAATCGCTGACAATATTTTGCAGTTCATTTATCCGAGATTAAAATCTGACAAAGTGTGAAATTGTGCGACAAACCACTAGTGGTCTGGAGCTTCTCAAGTAAACAAGGTAGTCTTTGATAAACTAAACAACTTCTCAGATATGGAATGTATCTTCAACAATGTTCAATTTGATATTTCACTTTGATATTTTGAGTGCAATTCTGTTTATTATATAAAGCATAGCACTGCACTATACAAAACAACAGGATTTTATTAGGAACAATTTGATATTTCACAAGTAAGCACAATTCTGTTTATTATATAAAGCATAGCACTGCACTATACAAAACACCAGGATTTTATTGGGAAAAGTGATTCCATATCTCTAAGCATCCATGTATTATTCTGTTTATTATATAAACAAGAAACACTGCCATGGAAGTGCCTTTTATTGGCCAGAGGAAGAAAACCTATTGGCTGATATTTTCATATGTAAAAATATTGTATTTTCACATTTAAAAATAATATACGTTTTTTCTCAGTGGCAGAAATCCCTGTAAAACACTGAGGTTTATATAATAATAAACATTGTTTCATGATTTTGGAAATCTCTCTATTATTTTAGCAACCAAAGCATAGTTCTACCTCGTCATGCATGCAACCCACCACTCGAGATGGACCCCAAGATAAATATGTGTGTTCCTCCATGTGAGTGGGTCTTCTTCACTCCAGGACAAGACATAGCCCAGAGAGTTGTTGACAATATATCACTAGCTATCAGCCTTTTGAGCTTCCTCCTCATTCTGGTTACTTGGTTGTGTTTAAAGCAACTGTAAGTATGTAGGTACCCAGTGGTTTTAATAAACCCATTGAATACACTTAAAAGATCTGTCTCACTCTCCCAGGGGGGATACTCGGATGTAAAATGACAGGGGGGGGGAGCTATTTAATACCAGTATACACATGATGCCCATCCCATTATGTTTCCCGGAAATAGCTTCAGCTTAAGGCAGTCTTGATGATCAACTAGCCTGTCAGAAGTTTCAACCCCCAAAAAGACCCACGGATTTTTCAACCCCCCAAAAATACCTGGTAGAATTTTCAATTTTCTGATGTCGAAAATGGCGGCAAAGCAGTACATTATGGGCAGGGTGAGACAGATCTTTATATAATGCCCCAGAACCTATAGCAGGGAATGACCAGGGATTTTACTTCCTGTAATGTAGCTGAAAGGACTTGTCTCTTTTTTGCTCTGATGGTATGATAAAAAAGCTGAAGTATAATCTATCTACTAGCATCAGTAATCATTTTTGCTTGTGTAGGTATAGTTGGCTTTCTCATATTTAAACATAGGTGAAATCAAAATAAGCAAAACTGGAAAGCATAAATCAGCAAGTCCTTTGCATAAACTTGGAAAACCTACATTTCTTGAAGTTTACCATTTTGTAAAATGGGCCTACTGCCAAGCGAAAAGAGACGCCTTATATGGTATTTTGTGAAATTTCTGTTTTGAAGAGTGTTTACCGTCATTTCAGATTTTGACCTAAAAAAACCATGTTTTAAAAGTCAATCCCATATATGAGTGGAGTTAGAATATCTCATTTTTTATCAGTTTTACTGAAATACTGAGATAAATCTGTCCAAATACCATTGTTAGTACCGCGACCCCTACACCCCCTCCTACACCCCCTCCATCACTTAGCATGGCCAATTTTCATCTTTTGTATCAACAGAACAGTATTTCCACACATCATTCCCCTCTACATACAAGGACTCTCCTCCATTATTTGTAAGTGGATCTGTTATTAAAAAAGTCAATTTCTAATATATATTGTATATGGCTTTCAGTAAGGCTTGGCTTTCATAGAATGAACTGGGCCATAATTAACAACTGCTAGAAGTGGACTTTTCGTTTCACTTTTCACATACATGATCATAGTGCTATCCTTCTCTTCTAGTGGATTCAGTAATTAATAATGTTGTTTATGTAACCTTTATTCCTGATCAGTATGTATAGTATCAATATCACTAATATCAATATTATTACTGTATTCCATAAATACTAATGGATTAATTAACTATTGTCATTATTCATCAACCCCACTCTTTCTTGCTGAAAATCCAAGCCATCAAGAAATTCCTTTCTTTGATTAAAATGCTGCCTTTGATATTGTCTAATTTATTGTCTTGTCAACAACAAGTTTCTTTCTTGAAGGTTTGCCTTTGTGTTAGAGCCCTAAAATATACCACTCTACCTTAAAAAAATATTGCAGATGAAGGTCACCCCAAAAAGAGACCAAAACTGGTGATTTTAACCTTTAAAAGATATGACGAAATAGACTAACCTACGGATTTGAAATTTTGACCATTTGCTGTGGAGAGATCAAAGTTCAAGATGATGCACGATTTAGTGACCCCCTGTTTCGTTGCTATTGAACAGTAAATGGTCAAAATTTCAAATCCGTAGGTAAGTCTATTTCAGAATTGTGGTCGTCCAAAGTTGAGACACCAAGTTAAAGAAAACTGTAAGCAGCCTCCTTAATTCATGCACACTTCTCATACAAGCGCTTTCTTCCAGCTCTTCTTATTGTTATTGGGAATGGCATGGGACGTGAAAAAGCCTTCTGTAAAACCAAGTTTTCGAATGCGTCTGGTGATGATCAAACTCATTTCTGCACTGCACAAGGCGTCCTGATACAGTATTTCTCAAACGTCCTCACCATGTGGTTTGTTGTATACAGCATTAACTTACTCAAGGTATGTCCGACTGGCTTGACATATTATTTGTATAGTTATGTAGCCCATAAAAGGTTATGCTGGGTGCTTAGCATTTGTCAAGGTAAACCGGTTTTGATCAGCATCAAATCGTACAAAACATTTCGGTTGGGATTAAATCAAGAGTGGAATGGCGCTTACCCAGGGCTGGAAATTAAAGAAAAAAGTGAGGTCGCATTTTGGTCAATAGTTGCCAGCCCTGTTATCATTTGCTAATTTCTATTTTCGGTTCGCATCGGTTACCTATTTGGTCATAAAACTGGTTGGAGTGCAAATGGTACAAACCATTCCGATCAGTTCGTTCCAACCGCAATGGCGAGACAGCCTTTTCAGACAACCCGCCTTTCCCCACCGAATCCCCAAAAATTGCCATTTGCCGGGAATTTTGGCATAATAGTAAGCACCCCAGGTAACGGTAAAAGTACAGCCTTTCTCGATAATACGTGCAGGTGAACAATTCCACGCAACGCTCCTGCTACAAAAAAAGCGTGCGAGAACGTATAACTGTTGTTGAAGAAGGGGTACGTGTCTTTGAAACTTTGTAAATGAAAACGACTTTTTGCAGTGATTACATCATTGATGCGAAACATTTGTGGTCATTCAGACGTTTCCACTCGCAAAGTGAGACACGGCCGAGATCGAAGGGATGGTTGAAATTCAGGCTAGTAGTAACGATAATTTAGAAACGTTGGAATAATATTCCAGGGGCTCAAAATATCGATGTGCTTGACTAAAAGACCCGGGGGCTTAAAACGTCTGTACATATGCGTGGGCATATAGTGGGCTCAGGAAACGGCGAGCAAAACCGTGCAAGGTTGTGGACGGCGGCAAAACAAAGCGCAGAGGTCTCTTTTCCTCGCGAGCCTCAGCCAACGAAATGCAGAGAAAAGAGGCTTCTGCTAGCAGGGAAGAAAATGCCAGGGGAAAAACTCTTTTTAACGGCAAAAATATCCCCAAAACTAGTAAAAGTCAACCTTTTTTGCAATTCGAAACATCCAGGGAATGTTAGAGCAGATTTCGTATGACTGTGAAAAGAACCGTGACAAAGTTGTTCCGCGCCGCGACCGTGACCGTACCGCGACTACGCGATTTCATTGGCGATTTGATCCCATCTAAAGCAGGCCAGGTTCCGTACCGCCACCGCGACAGTACCCCGCCGTACCGCGGCACTTTTCACAGTCATACGAAATCTGCTCTATAATCTACATTCGCCTTTGTCACGCGCCGCCATTTTGTTTCCAGATGACTCAGCAAAGCAGAAAAAAACAGTGAGCCAGTCAACTTTTTGGTTCTTAAACAAATAAGGAGTACTTTTTGGTAGCTTGGTCAACTTTTGTACCATAAATCCCAGCATCAGGCTTCACTTTCCAACATGAGCAAAACCCCGCATCCTGCTTGGCCTGGTTTCCGTGCTGAATAAATTGGCTGAAAAATTCAAGATGTCGCTTGTCTGACAAAGGCGAATGCTTGAAATTTGGTAAATTTGGGTAACCCAAACGTAATTGAAAACAATCCTTTGCGCTCCGTTGAGTGAGATCAGCTGGATATACGTGTGTGTGTTTTGGGTCATACAATTTTACAATCTACATAAAACAAAGTAATGTGACCACCACATATAAGACCTGTTTGAATTTCTTGGCTAAACAGGCTGTTATATGTTCGATTATTAAAATGGCACATTTCCCTAGGTTCTTACAAGTGTATTTCATTTCAGATGATCTCCTCCAGTAACACCATAGATCCCCGTCAGTCCACTACAAAACAGCACATTATCAGCTCGGCAGCCTGCTGGTTGTTGCCATGGATACCAGTTGCCATAGTGCTCAGCCGAGATAAATATGTTCCCTTCAACATGAGGATTTGTGCCCCAAGAGACCCAGATCTTGCATTCCTCACTAACAGCGCTATCAGTGAGTTGGCCCAGGCTGTGGGCTGTACGTGCTTGTTTTTTGTCGTCTACAAGTTATACAAGGTATTTGATAGGTATACTTTTGCATTAATTATTTGAGGAAATATCTGTAACCCACAAACACATTGACAGACAAACAGAGCAGGGGTGTAGCTAAGGGGAATCCTCGTGTCCTTTGGGACGAAAAGGTTGAAGGAAGAGGATTGATGTGCAGAGTGTGGCGGAGGCGGATTGATGAGAAGAGTGCGGAGGAGGAGGTTTGACGAGAAGAGTGTGGAGGAAGAGGATTGACGAGAAGAGTGTGGAGGAAGAGGATTGATGAGAAGAGTGTGGAGGGAGGATTGATGAGAAGAGTGCCGAGGAGGAGGTTTGACGAGAAGAGTGTGGAGGAGGTTTGACGAGAAGAGTGTGGAGGAAGAGGATTGACGAGAAGAGTGTGGAGGAAGAGGATTGATGAGAAGAGTGTGGAGGGAGGATTGTTGAGAAGAGTGCGGAGGAGGAGGTTTGACGAGAAGAGTGTGGAGGAAGAGGATTGACGAGAAGAGTGTGGAGGAAGAGGATTGATGAGAAGAGTGCGGAGGAGGAGGATTGATGAGAAGAGTGTGAAGGAGGAGGATTGATGAGAAGAGTGTGGAGGAGGAAGATTGACGAGTAGAGTGAGGAGGAGAATGATGAGAAGAGTAATAATAAATAATAATAATAATAATAAGGAAGAGGATTGATGAGAACAGTGTGGAGGAGGAGGATTGGCGAGAAGAGTATGGAGGAGGAGGGGAGGAGGATTGATGAGAAGAGTGCGGAGGAGGAGGATTGATGAGAAGAGTGTGGAGGAGGAGGATTGATGAGAAGAGTGTGGAGGAGGAGGATTGATGAAAAGAGTGCGGAGGAGGAGGATTGATGAAAAGAGTGTGGAGGAGGAGGATTGATGAAAAGAGTGTGGAGGAGGAGGATTGATGAAAAGAGTATGGAGGAGGAGGATTGATGAAAAGAGTGTGGGAGGAGGAGGATTGATGAGAAGAGTGTGGAGGAGGAGGTTTGATCAGAAGAGTGTGGAGGAGGAGGATTGATGAAAAGAGTGCGGAGGAGGAGGATTGATGAGAAGAGTGTGGAGGAGGAGGATTGATGAGAAGAGTGTGGAGGAGGAGGATTGATGAAAAGAGTGTGGAGGAGGAGGATTGATGAGAAGAGTGTGGAGGAGGAGGATTGATGAAAAGAGTGTGGAGGAGGAGGATTGATGAGAAGAGTGTGGAGGAAGAGGATTGATGAGAAGAGTGTGGAGGAGGAGGATTGATGAGAAGAGTGTGGAGGAGGAGGATTGATGTGAAGATTGCGGAGGAGGAGGTTTGACGAGAAGAGTGTGGAGGAAGAGGATTGACGAGAAGAGTGTGGAGGAAGAGGATTGATGAGAAGAGTGTGGAGGGAGGATTGATGAGAAGAGTGCGGAGGAGGAGGTTTGACGAGAAGAGTGTGGAGGAGGTTGACGAGAAGAGTGTGGAGGAAGAGGATTGACGAGAAGAGTGTGGAGGAAGAGGATTGATGAGAAGAGGTGGAGGGAGGATTGATGAGAAGAGTGCGGAGGAAAAGGTTGACGAGAAGAGTGTGGAGGAAGAGGATTGACGAGAAGAGTGTGGAGGAAGAGGATTGATGAGAAGAGTGCGGAGGAGGAGGATTGATGAGAAGAGTGTGAAGGAGGAGGATTGATGAGAAGAGTGTGGAGGAGGAAGATTGACGAGTAGAGTGAGGAGGAGAATGATGAGAAGAGTAATAATAATATAATAATAATAATAATAATAAGGAAGAGGATTGATGAGAAGAGTGTGGAGGAGGAGGATTGGCGAGAAGAGTATGGAGGAGGAGGGGAGGAGGATTGATGAGAAGAGTGCGGAGGAGGAGGATTGATGAGAAGAGTGTGGAGGAGGAGGATTGATGAGAAGAGTGTGAGGAGGAGGATTGATGAAAAGAGTGCGGAGGAGGAGGATTGATGAAAAGAGTGTGGAGGAGGAGGATTGATGAAAAGAGTATGGAGGAGGAGGATTGATGAAAAGAGTATGGAGGAGGAGGTTGATGAAAAGAGTGTGGAGGAGGAGGATTGATGAGAAGAGTGTGGAGGAGGAGGTTTGATGAGAAGAGTGCGGAGGAGGAGGATTGATGAAAAGAGTGCGGAGGAGGAGGATTGATGAGAAGAGTGTGGAGGAGGAGGATTGATGAGAAGAGTGTGGAGGAGGAGGATTGATGAGAAGAGTGTGGAGGAGGAGGATTGATGAAAAGAGTGTGGAGGAGGAGGATTGATGAGAAGAGTGTGGAGGAGGAGGATTGATGAGAAGAGTGTGGAGGAGGAGGATTGATGAGAAGAGTGTGGAGGAGGAGGATCGATGAGAAGAGTGTGGAGGAGGAGGATTGATGAAAAGAGTGTGGAGGAGGAGGATTGATGAGAAGAGTGCGGAGGAGGAGGATTGATGAGAAGAGTGTGGAGGAGGAGGATTGATGAGAAGAGTGTGGAGGAGGAGGTTTGATGAGAAGAGTGTGGAGGAGGAGGATTGATGAAAAGAGTGTGGAGGAGGAGGATTGATGAGAAGAGTGTGGAGGAGGAGGATTGATGAGAAGAGTGTGGAGGAGGAGGATTGATGAAAAGAGTGCGGAGGAGGAGGATTGATGAAAAGTGTGGAGGAGGAGGATTGATGAAAAGAGTGTGGAGGAGGAGGATTGATGAAAAGAGTATGGAGGAGGAGGATTGATGAAAAGAGTGTGGAGGAGGAGGGTTGATGAAAAGAGTGTGGAGGAGGAGGATTGATAAGAGTGTGGAGGAGGAGGATTGGCGAGAAGAGTGTGGAGGAGGAGGATTGGCGAGAAGAGTGTGGAGGAGAATTGATGAGAAGAGTGTGGAGGAGGAGGATTGATGAGAAGAGTGTGGAGGAGGAGGATTGATGAGAAGAGTGTGGAGGAGGAGGATTGGCGAGAAGAGTGTGGAGGAGGAGGATTGATGAGAAGAGTGTGGAGGGAGAGGATTGATGAGAAGAGTGTGGAGGAGGAGGATTGGCGAGAAGTTTTGGAGGAGGAGGATTGATGAGAAGAGTGTGGAGGAGGAGGATTGATGAGAAGAGTGTGGAGGAGGAGGATTGGCGAGAAGAGTGTGGAGGAGGAGGATTGGCGAGAAGAGTGTGGAGGAGAATTGATGAGAAGAGTGTGGAGGAGGAGGATTGATGAGAAGAGTGCGGAGGAGGAGGATTGATGAGAAGATTGTGGAAAAGGAGGATTTGTGAGAAGAGTGCGGAGGATTGAAGAGAAGCGTGTGGAGGAGGATGATTGATGAGAAGAGTGTGGAGGAAGAGGATTGATGAGAAGGAGGATCGATTGGGAGAGTGAGCAGGAAGAAGGATTTGATGTGAGCAGGTCACAAGGAATTCAAGCCGTACATCTCTTCGCAACAAATCTTGAGCTGAGCCCTCAGTGAAGCTGCTGACCTGCTGTTATTTCGCATGCGCAGTAAGACAAAATAACCCCCCTCCCCACAGTCAAACTCTGAAATTGAGATTCTGTTGGAAATGTGCCGAGGCAGACAACGGAGTTTTATAATTATATTTTAGCTGATCGGAGACACGAGGAAAGCTGAAAACTTCAACTAATCTTGATCAGCAACTGACCTTTGCATCTAGCACAATTATGACGCTTTGTATTCTCCCGGGGTCGCGTTTTAACTCACTGAATATTCCTGAGATGTTTTCGCAAGATGACGCCATGGGATTCGAGAGAGGAAATTTTGACGTCACATTCCTCGAAAACTGAACCTAGTACCACGCTCGAACTTTCGTACACCTTCAATTACCCTAAGAGGAGTCAAGAAAAAGTGGAAAGTCTTTTGAAATTTGTGTCAAAGTTCGTTAACTTATTTATTTTCTTCGAGCGGTCGTTTCTGAAGAAATTCCTGTGTGAAATCATTCATTCGGTGTTCTTCGCTGATCGGAGGCCCATCGAAAGCAGTAGAAAGTCGCATGGAATGCTGCGAGGTGTGGAAGATAGGAATTAGCCAAGAAATAGCACCACGGAAGTGTATTCTGCAGAAATTCTTGTTTAGTGCTTGCCATCTTGAAATTGACAATGTTGTAGCAATAATTATTCAGGTCAAAATTAAATACTTTTTTGTGGAAAAACTGAACCTAGTACCATGACGAGAGTCGGCACAGACATTCTACCATTTACACTCGTTCGTATTGCCGTGGAGTTGTTCTTGGAATTTGTGTCCAACATACTGAAAATAATTGTTTCATTGATACGAGTATTCTTCCTTCGGTGTTGCAATGTCATTTGCAAGAACACTCGAAAACAAGTAATTCAGAGATCTTCGCGGATCCGAGGCTCGATTGAAAGCAGTTGGAAGTCACATGGAATGCCTTGGAGCATTGGAGATGTGAAAGATTTGAATTATTCAAGAAAAAGAATATCGAGATTTCAAGTGTATTCTTCCCTTGCCATCCTGAAATTGACAATGTTGTAGCATAATTATTCAGGTCAAAATTAAATACTTTTTTGTGGAAAAACTGAACCTAGTACCATGACGAGAGTCGGCACATACATTCTACCGTCTACATTCATTCGTATCGACGTGGAGTGGTTCTTGGAATTTGTGTCCAACATACTGAAAAAATTCATTCAAATAAGTATTCTTCCTACTACAGTGCAGCAATGTCATTTGCAATTACACTCCAAAAAAATCATTCAGAGATCTTCGCTGATCCGTGACTCGATTTAACAGATTTAAAGCAGTGGAAAATGAAAGTCGTCTTGAATAGAATGCTACGAGGACTTTGACGCATTGGGATATGAAACATTTGAATTTTTCAAGGAAAAGCATATCGAGATTTCAAGTGTATTCTTCCCTTGCCATCCTGAAATTGACAATGTTGTAGCAATAATTATTCAGGTCAAAATTAAATATTTTTTTGTGGAAAACTGAACCTAGTACCATGACGAGAGTCGGCACATACATTCTACCGTCTACATTCATTCGTATCGACGTGGAGTGGTTCTTGGAATTTGTGTCCAACATACTGAAAAAAATTCATTCAAATAAGTATTCTTCCTACTACAGTGCAGCAATGCCATTTGCAATTACACTCCAAAAAATCATTCAGAGATCTTCGCTGATCCGTGACTCGATTTAACAGATTTAAAGCAGTGGAAACTGAAAGTCGTCTTGAATAGAATGCTACGAGGACTTTGACGCATTGGAGATATGAAACATTTGAATTTTTCAAGGAAAAGCATATCGAGATTTCAAGTATTCTTCGCTTGCCAACTTGAAATTAACAATGCATTGCAAGTAATTATTCAGGTGAAAGTTAAATATTTTGTTGTGGAAAAACTGCACGAAGTACCATGACGAGAGTCAGCACAGATATTCTGCTATCCACATTCGTTCGTATCGTCGTAGAGTTGTTCTTGGAATTTATGTCCAACATACTGAATATGAACGAGAAACACCAATAGAAGTATATGACCGGAAATGGCTAGAGTCTAATTAGTAGCAATTGCTTTTCGAGTTAGGTTCCTAGTATAGCCAGCGCCATAGCGAAGCAGATTTAGGGAAGATTATAACATAAAAACATAGCACTATAAAACATAGCACTGATGTAAACGGATTGATTTGCAATAAAAAGTTTCATAGCTGGATGGCTTGCGAAGTTATTGTCACCAGCGGTGATGAAGTCATTGCCTGGAGTGCTGGCACTTGAAAGGTTCAAAGTATTCTCAACTCCCTATTTGTGTGTTTCCTGACATTACGTAAGCCGCATTTTCAGTTGATTAGCTTAGAAAAATCCAAGAAATCGTCTCTAGTCTTGGCCGCAATAAATTTGTACAAGCGCAGTTTGCACAAGCGTAATTATAACCATATTATCCGCTCTATCACAAAAACATTCAGAAACTTCTAGCTATAAAGAGTGCGCACATCAGAAAATCGCGGACTTTCTGAAAACATACACAATATTTTATTTTATATTAATACAAATCAAGAGAAAAAATCATTTTCTCTTGTTCAAATATGCTATTATCGCTTCGGAATCATTCACTCGATGTGTTATCTGAATCGTAAACACTAATCGAATTCTCGCTTCGCATCGAAAAGATCACGCAATTTGGAATTTGACTGCAGCTTTTACACAAGTCAGCTGTACATATTGATTTTACAATGTGGGCTCATGAATAAATTCCAGCGCGCGCATATATTTAGGCAGGATACGAGTCCGCACAAGTTTTGCTCGTTTATTAGATTTCCGCTCGAATTCCTTGTGAGGTGGAAAAGGAAGAGGTGCTAGCTAAGTATTAAGGTGGCCAGTTTTAATGTTTTCAGGTGGCTCGATAGTGGCGATGTCTACATTTTAATAGATTTCATCCTACGCATAGTGAGAAGAACCGCGAGGGAAACGTTACAAAAAAGCCTTTCTTTTTTAAACAGCAGTTGTTTAAAACTTGGTGGGCCAATAGCCTCCTCAGCTTGCGCGTAATGTTTTCCCATTTCATATCACTCTCTCTTTGTTTGGGATGCATCCATTATATCACCGTCGTGCATAGCAGAAAAAGAAAGCTATATTACTCATAGGGAAATGACATGGGAAATGAAATGGGAAAACATTACACCCAAGCCGAGGAGGTCTATCAGAAAAAAAAAAACTTTATCGAGTGACTTTAATATTTTTCTCTTTGTCTCGAGATTAGTAGGAACTCCTAAATCTATGTTTTTACTTTTCTTAGTTTCGTGAGTTGGATGTTATCGCTGGAGAACAATCAAAACGACGTCGTCGACGGATGGACAGGATCGCGATCCGACTGATCTGTCTGATGTTCGCGTACGCCGTAGCTGGGGCGCTCGTCTATATCCCTTTATGTGTACAGTTACGGCACAAACTTCTGATCAAGCATTTTATAAAACAATACTTCGCCTGTTTATACCTCGCCCCTCGGAGCTCCGTTTGTTTTAAGAGTGAGTACATTACTTTGTATGAGATTTCATGTTCGTGGTTGAACTCTGTGTAGATTACAATGGTCCAGCCCAGCGTAGTCTTTGGTGTTCTGAGTGGGTTCCCTGTGGTAGATGAGCTCTCGAGTGACGCCACACCCCTGCCTAACCACAGGAATCCCTGTGGCACGCTAACGGCTGCATAGGAGGCTAAAGTATTCGCTGCCGAACCTGTTTTCCCTTAATATCCTAAAGCCCGACTCACACTAGCTGTCAGCAAGAAAACACTAACAGACAAACAAATTTTGACAAACTCTTCTAGACGTCATAGACCTTTTTGAGATACACCGGAAGTCGCGAATCGTAATGCATTATGGTCTAGCTTCGGTACAAACAAATCACCAAACAATGGGCAGTTTTTTCCCAGTCGATTCATTTGGAATTCCACTCGAAAAACTGCCTATTGTTTGGTGGTTTGTTTGTACCGAAGCTAGACCACAATGCATTGCAATCCACGACTTCCGGTGTATCTCAAAAAGGCCTATGAGGATGCAACAATTTGGTCACTGATATGACATCATCAATGACGTCACTATAACTTTTAAAATGTTGTCTTCGTAAGACAACGCTTGCAGACAACCGAACTTCGAGATTGTTGAGAAGTCAATGGAGTTGCAACATGTGGTCGCATGATACGACGTTACCATACGCTACTTGCCATTATTATACATTGTACTCACTATCTCGATTCTGATTGGCTTAAAGCGCGCGCTTTACTTTGGGAATCGCGCACTTTGAGGTCTCCTAGAATCAGCATGCTGATTCTTGAAGAATCAGCTAGCTGATCTTGATCCTACGCGCGCAATGCATAATGGGACTAGAGCACTTGAATGTTTTCCCTATCTAACAAGGCGCTTGTGTAAAGAAATTGCTTGACAGAAAAAGAAGCATTTTTACTCAATCAATGTATAATAAAACAATTATTGAATTCGTTTTTTGTGATTTCCAGAATAAGCAATGTCTCGCCAAGTGGAATCAGGCTCGGCCTTACGGCCTCGCCTGATTCACTTGTCTCGACATTGTTTATTCTGGAAATCACAAAAACCTCATCCAATAATTGCTTATAAGCGGATCGTGCGGATAGCGCTTTCTGAGAATCTAAGGCTGCGTACACACTTGGTACTCGGGCACCAGTGCTGTGCCGGATTTTGGCTTGGGCACTCGAAAACCGGTGTGTTCACATTAGTGCCCATGCTCGGGCACCAAGTGCGTACGCAACCTAATATTCGCATGTTGGCAAATGGCATGTTTTGATTTTATTTTAGAGCGGGTTCCAGATGAGTGTCAAAACGTATTTTGTATTTGCGATTACTTTTGAATTGCCACTGGTCCCTCATTTCTGTCAACGAACCAACTGAACTAAACGCAAATGTGTATTCAGTAATCACGTACTTGTCACGTGCTGTGCCCTTACTTGGCTTCGCTTACAAAGAAACCAGCCACGTGCTCACCGCGTGGTAGCGGTTTTACTTGGCTTGTGATTGGCTGACGAAGAAGCCATTTAGCAGCAACTTCTATTTTCCATCGTTCATGATGGCTAGGTGTATTGGTCTTACATTTGAAATGTACTTTACCTACAGCCGTGGCTAAACTAGGACACATGTAGTGCGCAAGATCGTAGCCGGGCACGTTTCCTTCCTGTTTCCCAATTTAACCACGCGAGAAACATTGTGCGCGCGACATATTTTGTAGAAGAGAAACAAAAAAATGATTCTCTATCAGGCCGACAAGAAACCTTTTGTGTGTCCGAGACACACGCGTGCGATGTTTCCTAGTTTAGCCATTCGGAGAAACATGCAGGACACAATGTTGCGCGCTACATGTGTCCTTGTTTAGCCGTAGCTTAAAGAGACTGTGTCAGCCACTCCTTTGTTATTGTTTTCGTTCGATATTAGAAGACGTATTACGTGTAGAAATTCCTAAATCAAAAAGCAACGTTTCAGATTTGATTTACCAAAATTAATCGAGAAAATTGCTCTATATTCTCTATATCAGCGATGGAAATGGATGCTTTCTCCGACTTGGTATGTTGCCATGCTGTCAAAATGGCGGCTGACAAAGACTCTTTGTTTGATTGGCGCTGCTGGCGAACATGAACCGATATGAAAATTCACATTTCTATTTCGTTCTTCTCCAGCTTACGAGCAATACACGTTTGCAGACACGTGGATAGCGTCCTATCTGAGCTCCGCACTCTTCGCCGTTGCCACCGTGCTCTTCCTTGCCCTAAACAAGCAATCTCGCCGCCTGTGGGGGATGTGGTGGAGGGCCATTGTACTCTGTTGTTGCCCCCCGGAAGAGGAGATGAACGAGCTGCAATAACAACCTTTTGAAAAATGCTGGTGGTCGGGTGGTGCAAGGGGAAGGGGGGTTTATTTTAGGCAACCGATTTTTAGCAAGGGGGTAGAGACAGGTAGCACGGTTTTAAGGAAGCACGGTAGCGTTAAAGTTGTCCTCTCACCGCTGTGGTCCGGGTTTGACTCCCGGGCGAGGGAACGAATTTTGTTTTGTTCAATGATAGCAGTTTCAATAATAACCTTCGTTCCATGATTTATGCGAACGGTTTACGGCGTTACAAAATGTTTTTTACAAAAGGTGTGTCGTCCCAGAGATAGTCGTGTATTTTGTTGTTTTGTGTGTGTATTTTGCAAACTTACCACTCACCGTCGGTGAATAGTGTAGATTTACATCGAACATTCTACGAACAAACTCGTGTATATTTGTAATCTCCTTGTTAACTAAAAACAGTAGGTCTAAGAAAGTAAACAATTTAACTGCCCTTTGGTGTGACTAGAATTAGGATCATTGTAGTTCATTGTACATAGCCTTTATTTCTTAGGACACATCTACTTCACGGGAGGAAGAGTTGAAGTCATTTAAATAATCTTCACTAATCCGTTTGGAAAAGATGTGACGCACAAGCCCGTTTTTGATAGTTCCCTATACCTCCATTTGGTAGCGTTACAATGCGGGCGGGAGGCCTAACCGGATAAAAACATTCCGTACTTGAGGAGAAAACAGGCCGTCACGTTGTGACGAAAAAGGTTTTACTTTTCACTAAAGAACTGGAAAACAGACTTAAAGGCCCATCACCAACCGGAAGCCTTTGCGCCCCGATTTCTTTGTTTTCAAATTGATCCATTGTTTTTTGGTGCTCTGATTGGCTAAGAGTCCGCAAAGGCTCTCGGTTGGTGATGGGCCTTTAATCGTCAGTTCTCGGCTAAGCAAAATATTTGTGTCGCAAAATCGCGCGGGAAAAATTTAGCCAATCAGAAACTTTTCCCGCACAGACACATAGGAAATTATATTTATAATAGTATAGTTAGCAAATCGTCATATGCCAAGAAAAGTGTGGAGAGGTAGAGCAAAGAAGAAAACTAATTTTATACAAAAAAAACTAGCTTTAGAATACACAATTTACAAATTCTAGTAATAAATATGACATTTACATAAAGCGTTTTATCTTCACGTTTATTCAGACTTGCTTAAAGGCCCATGCCACCGTTCTATAATGCATTGCGCGCCCTGTTGTTTATATCCTTGATATCCCAGCACCTTTCTATATGGGTACTGTCGGGTAGCAGGGGACCCAATCTCGTTCCCAGAGCCGCGTATCTTTTAGGCCAGCGCCAAGATACGGAGCTCTGGAATAATCAAGTCGTGCGACGATTTTCATTGGCTCGTCATTCCTCTCCACTGCCATGCGCGCGATTTGAAATCTAACAGAAAATATTTTCACACAAACATCACCTGTTGGGCGAAAACATTTTCCGCTCTATCAAACGCTGCGCTTCAAAGTCTTTCCACCTATAGATCTATTCTTATGAATTTCGTAAGCATTTCGTAAGATCAATTTTCCAAAACTAGCGTTCATATGATAACACGACAAATCATGCAACAAAAGTATTGATTCTGAGGCAAATGTTCACTTGTTGACAAAATTTGTCGCGCGCGCGCTGCTGACGAAGATCACGTCACTTTCGATGTCAAGCCGAACGCACACTGTTTTGCAAAAAAACAAAACCTGCTCAAAACTGAATGAAATATTTTCAGTCATTCATGTTTTTAAGGCTCTTTTTAGCTGGTTTTATAACCACGACTGTAAATTGTGAAAAATTCCTATAACATATTGAAGAACTGTGTGATAAATCCATGATTTTAGTAACGGTCAAGGTCAAACGCATGCGCACTGAAGAGTACCCAGATTTTGGGTATAAAAAAATTGATTATTCCAGAGCCCTGTATCTTGCCGCTGGCTCAAAGATGCACGGGCTCTGGGTACGAGATTGCAGGGGACCAATCTCGTTCCCAGAGCCCTGCATTTTCTGCGCATGCGTCGCCAAATTATGGGCTCTGGGAAACTCCACATCGGCTGCTGCCAAAATCTGGCAGCACTGGTTTTAGAGCGCATGCTCGGAAAAAACATCCGATCAGCCACCGATCATTAGTATAAGCTACACAAATCAGAAGGACACACTCGTAGACATGACAGCGGAAAAACAGCCAAGCAGCCAATACATTATTACCAAGACCTAGACAACGAATCATACGAAGATGAGAATATCGGAAAAGCCATGTTTGAAAAAGCGTCTTGAGTTTGGCGGGAAAAAGACAACTACTTTTACTTATTTGGCGATGCAAAGCACACCATGCGAAAAAGATGGTTAGTTTGTGGTTGACTGAAACAGTTGGATTTTTATGTTAACCGAAGTATAGATCAAGGGAAAAAATTACCTCAGGTCATTTACAAAGACAAAGAGACTACTGCTTCATTCATGGTCAGGAGAAAACGGACGAGAACAACGGATTTGGCAGTTACTTCGAGGCTGAAAACCACTAATGCACTAGTCAATTGACAAGCCCCGCACCCCCCCATTCGCGCATTAGCGGGGTACTAGCGGGGCTTTCGTACAGAATCACACTACATTACTGCCCCGTTGGTCGGGAGATGCACTTTCTTTCACGGCTTCCACACAGTACATCGAGCGGGGAGTCACTCTCTTCCCGGGACACAACACAACAGAAACCAGCCCGCTTTCCGGGCTGTCTCACCTCCATATGAACACCCCTTTACTTCACAAAAGACACGACAAATACAGATTTTTTGTTACTTGAATTAAACGTATTAAATTTTAATCTACACTAGCGAAGTACATGCAAGTAGAAAATATGGTTTTATTACGCTTTGCGATCGGCTGCGGCTGCATTGAAAACTGGGCACCATTGACATGACTCTTTTCAGTAAGTAAAAATCCTTTGTGTTATCTTCTAAATTCATTGGGCAAGGAGCGCATTCACTCTTAATTATTACCCTGGGGACGGTGCATTCACCTCTCAGATTGTCCCCGCAAACCGAGGCGCTCACTGCCTTTCATTTGCCAAAAGTGAATGCCCCGCTAATGCGCGAATGGGGGGTGCGGGGCTGTCAATCGGACTGGTGCATAAATGTCGAAAATTGAAAGGGCACGGAAAACTCCACGACACAAGCACACTGCGAAATGCTCAAGTGAAATTTTAAAAACTGTTCCTCGGAGAAGTTGTGGTCTCTTGTTTCATTTTGTATCATCCTTTGAAGAATCCAGGCTAGTTACTTTCTGTAAAAAAATGGTTTGCAAAGGATTTTGAGAGCCTGCGTGCAAGCTGTGTTCATGTTGGAAACGTGCGAACTGAATTTGCCGAGGATTGAAAATAATTGAAAACTCGAGCAGCCAAAAAAACTACAAATCAATAGAACACATGTCTACGACAGGTCAATGGATTCAAGGTCTTCACAGCGGATGGGAAAGTCGAAAAGGCATGATTGAGAAATATTTGAGATTAGCAAGAAATTTACGAATAGAATTCTTTCTGTTCTCTTTCTATGGAGAGAAATTGACCTGAAGCTGCCGTGGCCAGTGGCTTCAGTTTGCAGATTTGTATTAATAAAATCTTGTGTACTTTTTGGACAACCAAGAACGCTGTACTTGTGATGGAATTCTTATCGTCTTCATTACATTGTTTCTGCCTAACAACCCTATAAAGCATAATTTACAAGGTAAGATGTCTGTAATTTTGTTGTTATTGACATTGATTGAACTTATGAACGAAACTCAGTTCCTTTTAACAACTGTACGATTACTGTATGTAAGGTCGATTGCCCTGAGAAAATTTACTAAAGCATTTTTTATACATGTTGTGTATGAGAATTCTGTTGACAATAAACAAAGCAGAATAATCAGATAATATTATAATAAACAACGTCATTAGATTCTATGTTGTCGTATTATGCTCAGCCGCCTCTCCACTCGTTTTGTTTTGGTGTAACACAGAGGTATTTCGATACTACACGGCAATAAAGTGACTAAAGTAACAACGGCATTGAAGGTTTTTAGCTATATAATACGATTTTTTCCTAAATAAACTTATTGTCTCCGATGACTTCCGACTTCCCAGTGCTCGTTAATGACGATCGCGCGCAGTATCGGGAATCATTCGGCACTTTTTTATTGACCAATCAGCACACTCTAAAATCTAGAGTTTCCCAGAGCCCATAATTTGGCGACGCATGCGCAGAAAATGCAGGGCTCTGGGAACGAGATTGGCAGGGGACCTTTATGTGACGCATGCGCAGATGCACGGCCTGATTTGTCTTCAACTGAGCAAATGCTGGTTTGTTGTCGTGTCGACCGAGTTAATTTCTCCATTTTTATGCGGGAATAAGTAATGTAAACCACAACGGAGTTCAACAGAAACAATACTTGTACTTGGGAATGAATTTTGAGCAGTTTGAGCTTGAGATTGCTACGCTATTCGCTTCGGCAAAGCAGCTCTATTCAAGGATTTCGGATGTCTGTGGTCGGTAGTGGAATTCCCAAGTTAACTTTCTGCCAGCAGCTGAAAGGTGACGTGTCAAATTATCCGCCAAGGTAAGCTTTTAATTACTGTTGGCTTATGTAGGTCTCTCTTTAAGAAATCGCACCAAGGGTTTTGTGGAATCTTTCATTGAGCTTCCTTGCTGTAATGCAAAAAGCCGATTTATTATCGTCTTGCCAGAATGTGCTTTCAAAATCTAGTCGTTGTACCACAGAGTTGTCAGTGAAAAATGGAAGTACTATCATTTTGAAATTCGTTTATCTAACGGGGATGAAACAGAAAATGGGGGAAGTTATGTGTTTTTGGTTCGACAGTTACGCACATGAGTTTCAGTGGTTGTTGTTCTTGGACTCCCACTTTCCTCACGGGGAATATTAGATCTGGAAATAAGTCACACGCAGTTTCTAGGACCCAGTTTAAATGAAACCATTTGATTTCCTTGAGATCGGCAGCAAAATCGGGTCTTCACTCGAGTTCTAAAATCTGCTTGAAAATGTTGTCTCATGAATATTAATTAATTGAACATTTTTCGAAAACTGCTCGTTGTGCCACTGAAGTATCTTTGAAAACAAAACTACATTCTATGTGTCTTCATTGTGTGGTGCTAATTTTTTGAAATAATGGGGGAAGTTAAGGATTTTTTGGTGTGTTCACCTACAGGACACCTATGCTTGGGCATGCTCCTTAGAAATATTTTCACTGAAATAGCTGTTGCAAGAACTGAAGTGCTCAGTTTGTTTGCCCAGAAAGCAAAATAAATTGAGATCTGAACTGGTATAAAAAGAACTGCTAGTTGTGTATACTTACTGAATTTAAAAATAAATTTGGTGAGAAATTGGATTTTTGATAAACCATTTGACTTGTGAGTGGAAATTGTAGATCATGTTACAGTGAAACGAGATGTTCTCTTCCCTACTTTTTTGCAATATTGCCTAGCAACATTGATGGGCAACTTGCTTAAATCAAATTCCAAAAAATCTTTTGTATCTGTCTTCACGATATTGTACCAGAACTAGAAAAATTTTGTTTCCAAAATTGTTCAATTATGGTCTGCCCCTCCAGTGCTCAGACATGTGGCGAATTAAAGTTGCTCACGAGAAATTGCAATTTGATACCAAAGTTGTCCATCAGTGTCTTGTCCATCAGTGTTAAGAGCAAAGAGAACAACCTGTGTGACTGTAATAATATAAATTTCATTTCACTTCTCCTAGTTTCTATGCATTAAAAAGGAAAGTTTTTTTAGAAGCACCTAAGCATAAAAGATATAATAGAGGGTAGGACATTCAGAAGTAACTTGTTGTGCATTGTTTGTTGCAGGTTCCGAAGGTGTAGGTGTACATGTATATGCCCAATTCACAAAAGGAACATAATGCCATTCTTGTCTGGATGACACAAAACAACTGCATCCTGCAACCAAACAGCATTTCTAGCACAAGTGCTGGTGGTTCAGGGATGCAACATGTTAGATGTTACAGTATTACGAGAGCATTTCATTGATTGATTTTCAGAAGTAGAACTATAGCAGGGGCTCCTTTTAAGAGTTTTCACTACAGATAGTTTACTGCTCAGAAGAACATCATAGTGCTGTATCAAAATCCTCTGATTCAATTTTTCTTGTGAAAATTATGTTGCCACCTCAAAACCCAATGTTGTCAACAGGTGTAATTTTGTGAACTGCCCAGGTTCCACTATTACAGAACTTGTCAGAATACTCTGTTAGTTATAAATAGCACAATAAAAAGTTCACCAATTTGGAGTCTCATCCTTTTCATGGACATAATCCACCATTTAATCCCAGGGAAGGGTAGTGAAAACTGAGCTTGTATTTCCAGGGTGGGTACCCTTCAGTCTGGGTATTTACACATCGGTTGACAAAATCCCAGCTTGGTTAGATACAAAATCTGGGGTTGTAAATCATCAGTAGTCAAATCAATTGAATTCCAGGATAGGTTATGGTGAAACTTGTCCAGACATTTTCTAATAAGGTTATCACACAAACTAATCAACATGTTTGTTTGGTCACCATGACATTTTTTTTTTCATTATACTAAAACAGTGTGACCAGGTTTTTCAAGCAAATTTATGTATCTGCATGTGGCAGAACTTTTATTTCTCACCCAAAACTATGACATCTTTCCACTTGATCTAATTCCACTGGAAGGCCCCGAAATATCAGGGTAAACTGATAGGATAAAAAAGGAAATCGTTACGATTGCTAAACAAAAACAACGTCATTTTTCTTGCATTTGCACTGAATTTCAGTCTGACCCAGTTTAAACAGTCGCAGATGAAGGTCCACAGATCCTAAGGGACGTGTCATTATTTAGCGGGGGGGAGGGTCCTAATTTTTTTCGCGTGTCTAAAGGGAGGGTCCACATTTTTTTCACTCCTGTTTGGGGGAGGGTCATAATTTTTTTCAACAACATTTGGACGACGAAGAGAGTGAAGCAGATGCAACTTCTAGATCATCTGCTTTTTTACTTAATAAAAATTTCGGCGCGCTTCGCGCGCAGAAAGAATGACATTATATGCTCTTTCAGTAACGAAGACGCTACCCTCACGCCGTTTATAACAACAAGTGTATCTTGATGAGGAAAAGCAAACTCTCCCAAAATGCTCTGCAATGATAGGCCTGACGGGAAGTCACTATGTTTGAAAGAAGACCCCATATAGGTATTAGCGTGAGTTCGACGTTACAAGCATATAGAAATTCGTCATTTGGGCCGCGCTTCACGCATGAATCATAATAAGTTCGTCATTTGCGGCGCGCAGAACTGCGCGCATGAATAATATAACCTTGTTGGCTCAGAAACCCATCAATAGGGAGAACCTTTCATCTACCTATTTATAGTTGAGGTAGCATTCTTCCTGGGCTCCTGACAGGCTTTGTTTACTATACCGTACACAAAACATGTTCATCTACCCTTTCTCTTAGGCTTGATGAATGCGTTATCAAAATTCGGGCGCGCTTCGCGCGCAACGAAAGAAAAGTGCGAGCCCCTTTTTCTGTAAAATGTCTTCTGAATCAGTACTAGGTCAAATAGGGGACGGGAGAGGTGGGATCACGTTAATCATTGTACTTATAGAGGGAGGATCACTGCATTTTTACCGTTTACCCAAAATCCTCTCACGTAAATAATCGAGGCGATTAATAATGACCGCGGTTCCTTAGCTTTGACAGAAGTAAGAAAAAAGTATTTGTACTTTAAGAAAAGAAAACGACATTCGCACAAGAGTCTAACTAACAGGTTTTTTCAGAAAATATCTATTACATGGGGAGGGTCACAATTTTTTTTACCTACGACTGGGGAGGGTCACAATTTTTTGTTATGTTCAAGGGGAGGGTCCTAATTTTTTTTAGCCTTGTTTGAAAAAAATGGGAGCCCTCCCCCCCCCCCCCCCGGTAAATAATGACACGTCCCTAAAATCAAACAATTTTTATTTGCAATATACAGGCAGCTGAATAAACGTTTATTTTATCCTTCCCGCTTTCAGAATAAAAACAAAACAAACGAGAAATAGAAATAGAGCGCTATTTGATTACAAATTCGTGATACTCAACAGTGCTTTTCCCTGAGTTGAGTCTGCAATGTAAACTTGGCGAGCAGCGGTTATTGCGCATGGCATAAACAAAAAAGTCCCCTGTTCTGTCAGGTAACCTTGAATAACATCTTTTGCCCCAGGATGAGAACATACTGCGCTATCCAGTTGAGCGTGGAACGCCTATAGTTTTGTCGATAAGTTTGAACGTTTCGTTTGGATAGTTTTGTGCCTCAAAAAGCATGTTGTCAAGACCGGTTAATAATGTTGTCAAGGAATGTCAAAATCGCGAACTTTTCCTTGACAACATTGCGAACTCCACTTGACAACGTGCTTTTTGAGACACAAAACTATCCAAACGAAACGTTAAAACTGATCGATTCAAACTTATCAGGCATTCCACGCTCAACTGAATAGCGCAGTAATTCCTGTTAATTAACTAAAGGAATCCCCATGAGCAAATATACAGTTCTCGTGTCTAGTTTATGGTTTACTTTCCATGTCAACAAGTTTTCACGTTTTCTTGGCAGAAACAAGTTTAATCCTGCTAATGACGTCATACTCCAGGTCCTCGCCCTGTGATTGGCCAGGCTGTTTCCACGTGTCCATTCCTCCCCAAGGAACCAATCGTGCATGTTTACGGTGGGATCACAGTGTCCTGGAACTAGCCACACCTGGTCACCGACCTGGAGGAAGACAAAGCAGTTCATGTTTGTTAAATCTGTGCATTGTGCTTAATAATAGGTCACATACTAAAGAGCGTGTTTCATCAGGCAAACCCGAGTTTTTTAAACCGACTTTGAGGTGTTTAAAATCCTGATGAAAAAATCTATCGAGTGTTTGATATAGCTTCTCAAACGAATGATTTAATGCCGAGAAAAAGACGGAATAAAATCTCTAAATTCTATGCAAATTAAGACTGCGTTTTCAAAGCTCTTCCACGGTTATGATTTTCTTTGTTCAAGCTTGATGAATTATGAGTTTGAGAAGCGTAAATACCAGCCCTTTTTAAAAGTCCCCAAATCCTATGTTGTAAAGCCGTAACGCAATAGTTTGGCAGTCTATCTGAGCAACGGATGAACTTCAACTTGAACGAACACCGAAAAATTGCGTCCAAACGACAACATTCGCCCAATACCAAAGCCTGAACTTCACATTTGCAAAGACGTCTCGAAATTTGCATAAAAAGATTGATTAGATACAAATGTGAAGATCAGGCGGCGTGGTATTTCAACAACATTGGCGTTTAGGCTTAACGTTTCACTGTTGCTACGGTAACGACTTTAGCGCACGCACACAAAAAATGAAAACAGACTGTAAAGAGCTGAGTCCTTTTGCGCACGCACACAAAAAATGAAAACAGACTGTAAAGAGCTGAGTCCTTTTGCGCACGCACACAAAAAATGAAACAGACTGTAAAGAGCTGAGTCCTTTTTCGCACGCACACAAAAAATGAAAACAGACTGTAAAGAGCTGAGTCCTTTAGCGCACGCACACAAAAAATGAAAACAGACTGTAAGAGCTGAGTCCTTTAGAGCACGCACACAAAAAATGAAAACAGACTGTAAAGAGCTGAGTCCTTTAGCGCACGCACACAAAAAATGAAAACAGACTGTAAAGAGATGAGTCCTTTTGCGGTCGTTCTTCTCTATAATATTGCGTTTAGACTACTTTGCTGAATATCTCCAGAATAACTAAGTATACCCTAGAAAAGACGCACAGTATACCTTTTTCTTAGGAATGCATGAAGCGCACACAAGTACACGTTTAAAGACCACTACAGTACAAAAGCAAAGAATAATACCCTTGTCGACCGGTCCCATTCTCGTACCCACAGCCTCCGGCTCGCAGGGGAGGCTTTTGTGACTTCCATTGAGGCCCTTCGCTGGTTGGCTGATTTTGAACGTTCGAACATGCGCAAGAAGCTCTTTCTCTCAACGGCTCTGTATAAAATCTCGCACATGCGTCAGTGGCTGTCACCAGAGCCTCCCCGCGAGATGAGCCGAGGAGCTCTGGGTTCGAGAATGGACCGGTCCTGAAGCAGAGCTTGTCGAGCTTGCGTACCTGAGAAACATCTATTCAAATGCTAGTTTCTTCTCACTCGTATGGGCTCTTAACCGTTCAGGTTCTCAAGTGACACAGTTTTCAAAAAGTGTTATGCGTTGTACCTTAAGGTCCCCGGAGGGTTTGAGAATACCGTGCTCATCTCCTCCACTGTGGTAGTATAGATCTGGGTAATCCTTCACCTAAGAGAAAGATGATTTGATTTTTACTACGTTAGTTGTACCTTTGTGGCATAATGCCACAAACAAAAGCCAGTGAATTGTTATTGTCTTAGGAGAAAGCCTGGCTCAGCCCTAGACAGCCGCAGATATTTTATCGACAATAAAAAGGGATAGCATCCGATTACAAAAAAATAGCGCCATAATCCTACCCCGAGAAATAGCTGTCAGTTTAAAGTCTAGTGGAGAGCGAAATTATCTCTCAGCACTTTTTCAATGATTTTATATCGCCCTTCAAGCTTGCAGAATTCAATACACATCCAAGGACCGTAAAAGGCAGTAATAAAATAGTTGTCAGTATTGTTTCCAGTATTGATTTCATTTGTCTTGTAACAGTTTAGGTTTTTCAAATGTTTCGAATGAAGCGATCAATTATTCCGACACATCCTCGTGCCATGCCCCCTGAGCAAAAAATTCTCAGTACGGCCCTGAAAAATAGCCAGGTAAGATTTTCGCATTTTAAAATTACCAGTATCGTCTGGTACCAGTAGTAAATGTAACGAAATTAGACAGTAAACATTAGGTTTTGTATAGACTATAGAATAACTCTAGAGCCATTCGCCTTTGTCACGCGCCGCGCCATTTTGTTTCCAGAATGACCCGGCAAAGCAGAAAACATAGGTACGCAATGCGTACGGGAAGCTATTTGCAAGGGTCTTGTTCGTCCAAGGTGTACAGATGCATGGGCGTTGGGAGAATTGGACGTACGGAAGGGCTGAGACACGAAATTAAAGAGCACAGGGAAAACTTTTCGCTGTCGATGTTGCATCATGCTGTTGTTGTTGACATTACAACTAAATGTTTGTTATTTACTATCATGCTGATCCTCAAGAATATGGAGCCCAAGCTTTTAAAGAGCATATGACCCTAATCCAGTTTAATACTTGAGAAAGCCCATGGGAAATACAAATAATATTAAGAACATAATAATGAGTTTTCCTGATTCGGAATGATGATGTCATCATGTTATGAAATACTTAATATCTAATATTTTGTATTTCAGCCCCTAGTTAAGTCAACATGATGATGCCATCACTCAGAATCAGGAACACCTCAATATCTTGGGAACCAAAAAGATATCAAGGAGCTGTATAAATGGCATTCATTATATTTCTAAAGGCTATTCGCTAGGTATTATAACTGGTCATATGCTCTTTTAGTTGTAAAGAATAAAATCATAATTTTTAAGGGTTTATGTGGCTGAAGTGATTGAAAAATTGCTGGATTTTTTGTACTTGAGAATCAAGTCATGTTTTATCTAATATTTTTATTTCTGCTAGCCTGAGTTAACCGACTCGCCTTCTCTCCAGTCGAAAAGTTCCATCTGCAAAAGAGAGGTGTGAGCAACATAGCCCCAGATAAGTCTCATACAGGTTGCATGACACTAACCAGATCTGGTTAGTGATTCTGGTTGGTCTTTGGGATGTGAAAAATGTTCAATAACCCCTGGAATGTTAAATACATTACCAGATCTGGGTAGTGTCAAACAAGTGTTATATGACATCTGGCTCTCGTTGAGGATACGTTTGGACCAGAGCAAAGGAGACTTATGTTAATTTAGGGTACATTTTTGCCAGTTATGTTTTAGAGAAATCACAATTTTAGCAAGTTTTAGTAATTCTTTTAAAACACTACAAGCTATAGGTATACTGTTTCAAAGCAGTGGCTCACATTTTCTTGAACAATATTGTTTCTTACAAATTAACAATTTATTAGCTTGGGCTCTGATGGTCTTCAAGGGTCAAAATGCTGTTGAAGAAATAGTCCCGTTGAGTGGTCATGGAAAAACTAAGACCCGGCTGAGACACAGGAAAACTGCAGACCCCCTGGTGCCTGTGAGCCAAACTATCTGTTATTTTCCAGGGGTTCTGCATTTTTCCTGCTCCCAGCAGGTCTAATGGGTCTTTATTTTCAGGTCTTCATTTTCCATACACCCCCTGTTGAGTTTGTAATATGGCAGGACTCGAAATTAAATTTATGCATAGTTTGACATTTTAGACAATTGTATCCCCCAAATTTAGGCGCGTTAGGACTAAAACGAAAAAAAATCTAAGCATATTTACATTCATATTGGGTACAATTTCGAGCCCTGCCTCAAAGGTGGCAAGATCCAGTTTTCATTAGGGGGAGTTTACATGGGGAGTGATGTCACTCCTATGAGGGATAACTTATTTTGTTTTGTTATCCTCCTATGAGGCATATCCCTTCCATGTAAAGGCCCTTAGATGGCAACTAAACCATATCTTGTGATCTTATGAATGTAAGTAAAAATAAAGTTACTATGTTGAGTTTACAAGGATTCTCCTGTTTTGGTAGCATGATACATGTCGCCTAATTGAGGTCTTTGTCTTTATTTTGGAGTTTTATTTTGAAACAGTTTCATGAAGGCTACATTGAAACCAAGCTCTGAGACCAGCTCGGACAACAACAAATCCCAGGAACAAATAGTCCACCAGTGGCGGATCAAGAAATGAAAAATGGGGGTTGATAATACAAAGAATGTACCAGACATTTAAAACAAGGGGGGTGCTAATACAAAGAATATACCAGAAAGATGAGAAAAAGGGGGGGGGGGGGTGGACAAGGGGGGTGGCTAATACAAAGAATATACCAGAAAGATGAGAAAAAAGGGGGGGTGGAAACTCACCCAATTTCCCCTCCCCCCCCCCCCCTGTATCTGCCCTGGTCAACTTCTCAGTCAAACTTAAACTTCCAAGTATAAAATTTAGTTTTTATTTAGCCCCCCAAAAAGTAATTGTATGGAAGAGATAGAGGGAAAATCAGCTAACAGTGTTTACATCCCAAATGGGGCATAATTATTAGATGGCAACAGGATCATTTGATGATTCATTAGGCAAGTTACAATTGTTATGCATCCTAAAAAAACAATTGTAACCTCCCTAACGAATCACCGTTGCCCCCAGGGGATACTTGGATATAAAATGACAGGGGTCTGTTAGCTATTTTATTGTGCACTATTTGGGTACGGTACTAAACTTGGCCAATTGTTACTTGGGTTGTACAAAACAATTTCAGGGGGTGTGCACACCAGGTCTTTTTGTCCCTAACAAACCCTATTAGACAAAGGGCAGCGGCCCAGGGGGTACTCGGATATAAAAATGACAGGGAGGTCCGACATATTTTTTTGGGTATGAAATTTGTAGGAAAAGTATTTTTGGGGTTTAACTTTCTACCAGGTATTTTTTTGCGGTTGAAAAATCCATGGGTATTTTTTTGCGGTTGAAACTTCTGACAGGCTAGTAGTTGATCATCAAGATATTAGGCTATTTCCAGGCAACATAAGCAGTTCAGCATCATGTGTATGCTGGTATTAAATAGCCATATTTTTTTTGGGTATAAAATTTTGGGAGCAAGTATTTTTGGGGGTATAAAAGTTATCAGGTATTTTTTGGGGTATGAAATTTGGAGTGCTGTCGGACCCCCCAAGAGTACAGTAAAAACCCGCATAAAAGAACAGGTGTTATGGGGATTCAGGCTGATTTTGTTCTTATACATTGGTGTTTTCTGCAAAATCAGCCTGAAAATGTTCTTAAGGTGTTCTTAAAATGTGTCTCTTAATATTAGATAATAGCTTACTGCATACACTACCGACAGTCAAAATAAAGAATGTGATTGGCAGAAGGTGACAGTAATTTAGTAGTCTAAAACAATCCTGGAATTCCCCATGCAGTACATGCTGAGACTCTGTGTGCAATAGTCTAGCACATTATATTGATCTGGATGTACCACACTAGATTACTGTCCTCGAATCTTTTTATAAAAGAACAATTTTCATTTTTCAGGCTGTATCTGTTCTTATGTATAAGGTATCTTTTTGACCAAATTACAGCCTGAGTGTTCTTAATCCACTTGTTCTTTTATGCGGTTTTTACTGTATTCTGTTATTGGTGAACTACTCGGTATAAACAATTTTGCCAAGTTTAGTACCATTGCCCCAAAAGTGCACGATAAATCGCTAAAAGACCCTACTATGTAAGGGTAAGAGCTATTCTGTTATTGGTGAACTACTTGGTATTCGTTACTAAACAGCAATAAATCAGTTTGTGTTTTGTATTGTTAATTCATTGGTTAGCGAATTTCATTTTGGACTCCGTGTTGTGGCACCATACAGTTGTTTTCACTTCAGTGTTCTCTTGAATTAACTGAGTCGATGTACCAATGTAAAGAGGGCAACGAGTGTGGCCCCCAGTGTGGGTCTTGATCAGCAGCGGCCTACTTCAAAACATTATCGGGATATGAAAATCTATCGGGGATGTAAAAATCTATCGGGCCAGTGACTATTATTGCATTTTCTGGTCTGCATTTCCGGTATGCATTTTCTGGTATGTATTTTTGGACCTGCCGGACAGAGCGGAAATGACCTGTTTAGATCACTAAATTTCAAATAATAAGGTCAGGTTAGCTCAGATAAGCTTGATTTTTTGCATAAAGACTCCTTGTCTTATTAGAAACTAAATATCAAAAATGACTTTTTTCTAATGGATCCGTCTTTGAGATATTAGGCTTAAAACTTTGGTTTCTGTGCTATTTTATGGGAGAATTGGTACTTTGATCAGGAATTCTGCAAACTTTGTTCAATCATATCTAAAATTCATATTCTTCAAATTTCTTGAAAATATGGAATTATGCTTTTGGTCATAGGAACTCTTTGTATACGGAATCTTGAGCTTATATATTTAAATATGGCGAAGTTAGACATTTCATTTTTGGTCATTTCCGCTCTGTCGACCTGCCGGTTTATTTATCGAGTAAGCTAAAGGCTAAGCATAAAACCCACCATTTTTACGTGCTTCTCGGAACGAACGAACTTGATATCCATGTCAGAATCTTCACACAACTCTCCTTCGTCTAACTGTCAGAAATCCTGCTTTGAAGAGTGAGTTTAAAGCTAAGATATAGGCTAATTTGCTTCACATTTTGTAAATTCAAGATGGCGTCTCTGGATACGTCTAAACCATAGCTGAGTTGGACAAAATTGCCCCTCCCTCCCCTGTTGCAGGAACAAGACCCCGCTTGTGCAGAGTCAACATGGAGAGGTCCCAATACAAGTTGCATTGTAAATGGTTGCGAAATCGAGTAACATGAAGTACCGTCCGCCAAAAAGAAAGTCCATTGTTCGCCATGACAAACACCGCAGATAGGCAGATAGGCAGAAAGGCAGATAGAAACACATTCACAGTAGCGCCGACTAAGGAAGCATATTTGTAAACAAATAGCTTCAAAAAGCAATGAGTCAATCAAGTTTTTGGATCAGGCTTCGCTTTCCGACATGTAAAACCCGCGCCCTGCTTGGCCTCGTTTCCATGCTGAATAAATCGGCTGAAAATTTCAAGATGGCGCTTGTGTGACAAAGGCGAATGGGATAAAGCAACTTTCAGATGACTATAGTAAAACCAATCGTGATAGACCGATATAGACTATAAGACCAATTCTAAATAAAACCGATAGGGTGATTATAAAGTGACTACCATTACTCAAGGCAGTCATACAATAGTACTAAACAAAAACTCACCAGCGGAGGCCCAGAGTCCAGACTGACTGCCTTCATGCCAGCATCTAGAACTGCTCTCTTGCCAGGCTACAAACGATGTACAACGAACAAGTCATATGTTGCTACACAACAGACAGGCTAAGCGGTAATGGGCTGTTCCAAAAATGAACTCTAGTTTCTACACTTGCTCTACCACTACGGGAATTCCAGGCTCCTGCACAGGCCTTACAGAAATTTGAAGCAATCCCTGATAAATTATTTCGGAAACGCCTGTGGAAATTCGAAGTTGCAAATTAATACCGTGAGGAAATTCTGGGGTAAGACAAAAGGCCCTGTGGAAATTTCAGGGTCAAAAAAACTAGACCAGGTGGAAATTCCAGCTCTCTCGATAGGGGGGGACGGAAGTGCAGTGCAGCGCAGCATACAGCGTCTGGTGTCTGGTTTCACTCGCAAAAATTGGCTATGTCTTGTAATTCTGAGCAAAAAAACGTTTCGAATAAGGACATTTTATGGGAATAACTAAGTTTCTCATATTCATTATGGTTCCATAATTACAAAAATAAACATCTGAAAATGAAATAAAAGGCCAGAAAACCACTGACTCACCGTAACGCTGATGACAGTACTCAGTACATAGAGACTCTGTTCAAATCAGTACAGGGATAGTCATCAGCTCCGAAATTCCTACCATAGTCTGCATCCATGAAAACATAGGAGCCCTGAGGCAGGCATTCAATGAATTAAGGATGGTCACTCACGGGACTGTGCCTGCCAGCCTTCTTATTGGCCTTTAAGTCTTAATACAAAAAGGGCTGTGCCTTAGCATGCATATCAAGAAAGGGTTGTCGGTTTTAATATATAGATTTAGGCACTGCCTAAAAGCGGAGCTCCTAGTGATTATAATAAATGAAAAAGGTATCAAGGTTTAGAAAATATCTTTTGTAATCTGATATCAAAATTTCAATAACTGCATCTGATTTTGTGAAAGCTTGACAACATAAAAACCTGTGGAAGTTTACAGTATTTATAAATGCTTTTTAGATCATCATTGCATGCAAACATAGTGATAGGAAAGCATTTTTTATGTATTTCATTTTTGAAATGCTCCTGATTACTTATCCATATTATATACTGACATAATATTAATTATTCTTAATAGCCTCTAGGGGCACAGCCAAAAAATACTGTAAAGTACAGGAAACATTCTAAATGTATAGATGAAATAGCAACAAGCCTGCCAACCCCTTTTGAGAATATTCTGGCTACGGGATGCCCCATCTGCATAGCTGGTGGGTTTGGGGTGTTTTTCAAGACATTTTTCAGTGAGTACAAAATTATTCACAAATTTCCATGCATTTCTGGTTGCCTTGAGGCCTAAATTACAAAATACTGTGTAACAATCAGAATAATTAGAACTCATGATGTACATCGTAACAGTGAATTCTTCCAATATACTTGTCCATTCTACTCTCAAATCCAATGAGTCAGCTGATCATTTCCTAAATCCATGAACTTATGTTGCCAAAACCCAGGAGTGAAATCCTGGACCTTGAGAAAAGAGCACTGAATCTGATTGTTTTTTTTGTGTGTGTGTTTTGGGTGTGACCCCACAAGATTGTCAAATTCCCATTTCCATTCACTTTCATTGTAGGTCCATCTTTGAAGGCTTCAGAGGAAAAACAATTCCCCAAACCCATGCAGGTTACCATTAATGGGGAAAATAAGATTTCTCATGTCAGACTTTGGAGTGAACACAATTATAGACTAATTATATCCAAACTAAATTCAATATAAGCTATTTTAATTGTTGTCATTCCAAGTCTCTATCATCTATAATGTTTGCTTTACCCATTCAATGTAAGTATAAATATCTAAAAACAGAAATTTAAACACTTCCAGTACCTTAAATTGTAGAATTCAGTTGTGTTGCTCATGCTTTGCACACAAGTTTAAGCTTATGTAAATCCAGGAGGAGTTTTTCGGTGATTCATGCCCAGTCAGTTTCTCCTCCATTGCTGTCGTAAATGGCTTCAAAATCAAAGCGTTTCTACTGTACTCTACGTCTTATAGACGGGGATTGAACTTCTCACTCGTTCATGAGAAAAGGCCAAATCTTGTACGATGTCCTCATTGGATTTCAAAAAAACATATTCCATTTCAACGTTCCTCCTTGAACTTCAAATCCAAAGACGAACTTCAAATCCAAACCTCGAGGTATAGTGGATTTCGTGGTATTATACTAGTAAGGCATGAAATCAACAGCACTTCTTCTTCTAACAACCAAAGTTATAAAAAGTTCATGTCTTTTTCTACAACCTTGTCCTTTGCCATTAATATCCATACCGACTTCTGGAAATATTGATATAATTTAAGCTTTGTTGAATCCATTTCTGTGACACGGCCCAGAAAACTGACGAGCGAAACTTGTCAAAATTCGCCGTATTTCTTTCACGTCATTTTCCTTCCGAGTTAATCCCGCTTGACTGCATCTCCCTTTGATTGTAAAATGCATACGAAAAAGCTCAGCACAGGTAAATGGCAAAATATAAGTTACTAGCAAGAGAAATAATGTCGCTTCTGTTCTGATCTGCCGAAGAAAATGTTTTTCAAAATAAAAGTCCCCAGTCCCCCAGATGAAGGGGTGGCGCTTTCAAAATCCGAGATCGAGAACTCGATTTGAGATTCGCCATATAAACACAACAAACTGGAAAATCCGAGAACCGAGACGACCTGAAAAAAAATCCGAGATCGAGAACGGCAAATTAAAAATACGAGAATTCGAGAACGCCTAAAATTTCGCGAGAAAGCAGTTTTTTTGAAGGACCATTCGCCACCCCAGGCGCGCCCGCCGGATTTCGACATTTCCCGCCAAAAGTAGTTTTCACGGCATTGGTAGTGACGTCATGTCACGTCAGCCAGGCATTATGTGCCCCTTGCTCTCTATATAATTCTCTCCAAGAATGGTTTTCTCACGTTTTACCCTTTTCGAGATATTAAATTCTAAAGGAATAACACAGGGATCCCATGTGTACACGGACGGCGGACGGCGGCGGACGGCGGACACTATAGGTTTTTATACAGAAAAAAGAAAACAAATTATATCTCGCGAAAGGAACCACCTACGGCAACCAAACTTTGACACATTATCTATGGGTAATTGCTTTTCGACGCACTAATCAGTTGGGCATGGCGTCATCAATGAAATGAAAAAATGAATTTAATTACCCGTGACGTTTCAAATCAACTCGATGGTATACGGTTTTTCCTTAGGTATGGTGCTCCGCTTGCGCGGGCCTTCGGCTCCGCTATGAAATCGCTCCGCTATGAAATCGCACTGGCTTCCTGTGTTTTTACAAACTCCTCACCATGCCTATGGTCGAGAAAAGAAAATGGAGTCCAGAGAACGACGTTTCTCGAGCATCTGCAAGTTTTGGTGAATTCCCCTGCCTTTTTAGCTAGGATATGCCGGGAAAACACTTAAGGTATGAGTATACCTTTGCGCGAGAGATGTCAATTTTTCGCGAAAAAAATCACTGTCGCGTCATTATTTACACTACAAGGGCCATTTATATATCGTTTTAAAGCTTGTGAAACGACCTTACTTGCTAAGTGGTATATTTATATGCAACGTTAATTTGATGGAACGTTTTCGTCGTTTTGTGCTTCAAGAAAAGTACCAATTTTTGCTTTTTAAGAGTTCCTGCCACTTCCAGTTAATGTTAAAAGCTCCAGATTTCCCCAAAATGTATTCCTTAGAGGGCGATCTGAAAAAAGGTGTGCGGGATTTTTGATATTTTACGTATTTTCGGAAATATTACGTAAAACAGATAGAAAATCGATATTTTTGGCAATGCTGACACAAAAATTAGCATAAAATATCTTTTGAAAGGAAAATCAAAAATCCCGCACACCTTTTTTTAGATCGCCTTCTAAAGAATAGATTTTGCTTAAATTTGGATCTGTGCAATTTAATTGAAGAAGCTGGAACTTTTTAAACAAAGTCGGTACTTTTTTCTTTAGGGCTAAAAAGTATATGTTCATGTACAATATAATGAAAACAAAATTATCCATCAGATAGACCAACCTTTTAGCTTTAAATGATATATAAACAACGTTTGTGGTTTAAATTGTGACGCGATACGAATTTTTTTCCCGCGGCACCCTTCAAAGGTATACTCATACCTAAAAGACCTTCTTAGTAAGGGAGTTTTCGCCAACGTTGGCAAGTCAATAGTTTTTAGCGAAATTATCTTGATATGGGTTTCGTGTCCCGCATGTAAACCCCGTTTTTTGTAATGCAGGGACGTCAACTCTCCCGGTTTTGCCAAGAGTCTCAAGATTTTTCGCTTTGTCTCCCAGGAAAAAAGCAAGAGACTGCCATACATTTACTGTATTTCTCCCGGGAGAATTGCAGTTTTGCCATTTCAAGGCGGTCTCCAGATTTTTGGAGTCCTGGGGTTGACGTCCCTGGTAATGCGTTCTTGTTGAACAAGGCAAATAATATGAAACTTTATAAGAAATATAAATGTTTTGAAACATGTTTCTCCTCCCAGTTATAAGCCTCCCTGATTATAAAAACCACAACCGCAATCCCAGAACAGGCCCGTAGCCAGACAAAAAAATCGTTACCGAGGCAGAGTGAGTGAAATACTATTCGTGAACAAAAAAAGGTTATTTTTGTCTCTGACAAATGGTTTAAATTTCATTTTAAATTTGGCTCAGGTTCTTTCAGTAAAAAAATATCCGACGACAGGCAACGAGCCTGCAGAGAGCTATGAGCATATAAGCATACTCTCATCTAATTTTTATTTATCCAAGGATACAGGCTGAACTTCAGTGAAAACTGAAAAACGAAGGAGACATTAGTATCAACATGAGGCAAAATGTCTTATCTTATGTCTTATCAGAGATAATAATAAGTAATACCAAACATACCTCCACTAGCGGCTTCAAATGTATAGGTACCAGTCCCTCCGCCTGTCACGACCTCACATGGGATATTATTGGCAGAGAGGGCCTGAAATAAATTAAGAAAATATAGACAAAAGGTGTCTATTCTATTTTGGTTTTAAATCATTCTGATTACTTCGTTTGTGATTGATCAAGGCATGACTCTGAGCCACCAGATCCAAGAAAAACTACACAATCACTTGTCTGATGACTACATTTTTTGGCCAAGTGTGTTCAGCTTTTTAACACTCCACTGGCATTTGTTCTAAAATACACAGTCTATAACTGTATTAGCCTGCGAAATCAGACACCACTTAGCGCTCGCCGAATGAGACCTTCTAAAAGAGGCATCTGCGAGCTCGAGCCAAACGAAGATTACGTGGTCAGTTTAAAGTATTTACACCTGTTTTCTACATTATTTAATGCTTAAGTTTGCAAAAATTAATTATCATCTAGTCAAACTGATCTGGGTCAAATGTCGTCATCAGTATGGAATGTTTGGCTTGAGCACGTAGACGCCTCTTTGCAGGAGTCTCTTTCGGCGAGCGCGACGTTGTGTTTTGTGATTCGCAATTGAATGACACTCGTATGATAGAGCGGATTTCACATGACTGTCAACACTTGTTATGTAATTGCGATTGCTTTGCGTTCTCATTGGCTACTCGTTTCTTCTCAGCCAATCATTTTTTTAGTAAATACAATTGCATAATTACTTAGTAATTGGTTCGGCTTGTGATTGGCTGAGAGAAAAGCCATTTAGGAGCAAGTGGTGATTTCTCTCGATTCTGATTGGCTAGTGATTGCTCAATTGCAATTGTTTTCACGACAGTCATGTGAAATCCGCTCTAACTAAACTTACATCAACACAGACTTTTGCCATTTCAGAAACCTTAGCTACAGCTGACTGGCGATCCTTATATTTTCTGATGTGCTGGTTCCATCTGAAAAGTTACACATTTTATGAAAAAAAAATCAAGTTGCATCAGTATGTTGCACCACCATAATCTTTCCCTTTTTGGCCCTAACGCAATCAACATCATTATGTTGAACAGGTTCACGTCATGTTTACCGTAAAAGGGGTGTTAAAATTGCAGTGACCAACGTTCAAGGTCGTCAATGATGTTGAACAATGCTGATAACCTCCTATCGAACATTGCTAGATATGGCGTACTCAGTTAAAGAGCCCGTGTTAGTCACTCCTTTGTTCTTGTTTTCGTTCGATATTAGAACAAATTACGTGTAGACATTTCTAAATGAACATCTAAAAACAAAGTTTCAGATTTGATTTACCAAATTCAATCGAGACAATTGCTCTATATTCTCTAAATCACCGATGGAAATGGATGCTTTCACCGACTTGGTATGTTGCTATGCTGTTAAATGGCGGACACAGCCGAATTAATGTTGAATAATGTCGTATCAAATGCTCGGGTTTGACCCGAGCCTTAAATAATTCCCGGTTTCACTGCACTTCCCTATTTCAATGCTGAGTGGTAAACAATTTAAACTTGGAATTGGAGCGGAACCATTGTTTTATCGTAATATTACAATGGGAGACGAATCAGAAGACGCGTTTATTTCTTTCTGGTTAGGAGCACTTTCGTCACTCCCTTGAGCTATCAACTTTGGCCACAAACCTCAACCCTTACCCTTGATACGTTTGAATCCCTCTAAAGTTCAAGTTTGGTAGAGCCAGTATCTGTTTTGCCAGGTCAACAACAGGGGGCCCGGGTTCTACACCACATCTATCCTGTCCGACATTCACCTCCACAATCACATCAATAGAGGCTCCTAGGACTCCAGCAGCTTGAGACATCTGTTGTACATTTTCACCATCATCAACACAGACTGAGACCTTGGCTTGTTTGGCTATCGATGCCAGTCTTAACAGCTTGGACTCTCCAATGACCTGAGGAGGATCAAGGCTTATTCTGAGGCTAATGGTTCAACATTTCAGTGCGGAAAATAAATAGCGGCGAGGCGCATTTTCCTTTCGTAAACGGTCGTTGCCTTTTAGAACGGTCGTTGCCATTTCTGTGAACGGTCGATACCTTTTCAGAAGGTTGCCATCTCTGATCCCTTGGGACAATACGTCATTATCATTATATAGCTTCGTTCTATAGATACTAAGGAAACATGGTACAAATCCAATTAAAAAAACACTTCCAACCCAGCGAATTCAATCGAAGCGCACTGGTTAGGGTTTGGGTTAGTAATCGGATTACCGCTTACGGTTAGGGTTCTAAAAGGGTAGTATTTATATACGGCACTAAAGTGCCGTCCAAATGGCAACGACCGTTTACGAAAGGGAAATGCGCAGCGGCGAGCGGTTGGATCCTGGAGCTTGACGTTTTAGTCCGACTATTTCAGGAGCATGGTCACACTTTTTAGGTAAGGGCAATTTATGTCTTAAACTTTATTTGCAGAGTATACCATTTTATCAAACAAATCGAGGCGAGGAAAATAGAGGGACTGATACTTGCACAAGTGCGACCGCTAATCATTTTTTTTCTTTTAAACATCACACATCTTATAGTCCAGTCAAGTTGTCGTAGAATAAAACTGAGCATCAAAATGTTTTGTACATGTATAAAAATAGCATATCCTAAAATTTCTCTGGGAAAGCGAAAGGCTTTGTTTCCCAGTCACTTTATTTGGATGTCTGAACCTTGGCTTATTGTGTCAATGGACACATTTCTAGGTTGCAGCAATGAATTTTACTGGTACCTTTGATATAAAGACTTCCTACAGCCCCCCAGGAATTTTTTAATGTAAGCTTCAGATCAATCTCGGATTCCCTCAGAGCCCCAAATCTTGCCACTGGCCAAACAATGACGGGCTCTGGGTACGGAATGGTTTTAGATTGTCCTGTTTTCTATGCGCGCGCACGGTCCGGATACGGAATGGTTTCAGATTGTCCTGTTTCTATGCGCGCGCACGGTCCGGATACGGAATGGTTTCAGATTGTCCTGTTTCTATGCGCGCGCACGGTCCGGATACGGAATGGTTTTCAGATTGTCCTGTTTCTATGCGCGCGCACGGTCCAAAGCGCACTCACTCTCTACGTCGATAAAGGCAACGGACCGTCGTCATAGTAATTTAACACGCCCAACAAAACTACTCTTATCTAAAGTCTTCTTTGTATTTTTGTATGAGTAACCTCTCTTGTTCAGAACAACCTAGGGGAGCTCACCCAGCACCGGCTTTTTAAGGTTTCGCGCCGCACACCACAACGTCAACTCGGGATTTTCCGTCAAACACCACACAGTCGATTCGAGATTTCCAAGTCAATGTGAGGGGTTCCATGTCAAACACCACACAGTCAATTTGAGGTTCCGCGTCAAACACCACACCTTCAATTTGAGGTTTGCGTCAAATGTACGGTGTGTTGTTTGCCGCCCTCACCTCACACCACCATACAAGGATGAATCCGTGGAATTTCCGTCCCTGAGTCAACCACTTACGGAGGCAATTTCCTGTATTTTATCATTGATTTCTTCAAAATGTTATTTTTCAACGACAGTCAAGAGTCAAGAGCTCGGGCGGCAGGACGCTCTTTAAAGTAGGGAGGGGAGGGTTGAATTGTTTACCTCATTTGAGATAAGAACATCCTTTACTCCAGACACCACCTGAAATGAAAAAAAAAATAAGGTATGAGTATACCTTTGAGGGGTCTCGCGGGGAAAAATTCGTATCGCGTCACAATTTACACCACAAACGTCGTTCATATATCATTTTAAAGCTAAAAGATTGGTCTATCTGATGAATACTTTTGTTTTCATTATATTGTACATGAACATATATTTTGTTAGCTCTAAGAAAAAACGACCGACTTTCTTTAAAAAGCTCCATCTTCTTCCAATTAAATTGCACAGCTCCAAATATTAGCAAAATCTATTCTTTAGAAGGCGATCTAAAAAAAGGTGTGCGGGATTTTTGATTTTCCTTTTAAAACATATTTTATGCTAATTTTTGTGTTAGCATTGCCAAAAATATCTGTTTTCAACCTTTTTTACGTGATATTTCCGGAAATATGTAAAATATCAATAATCCCGCACATCTTTTTTCAGATCGCACTCTAAGGAATACATTTTGCAGAAATCTGAGCTTTTAACATTAACTGGAAGTGGCAGGAACTCTTAAAAAGCAAAAATTGATATTTTCCTCTGAAGCACAAAATGACGAAAATGATCCATCAGATTACCGTTGCAAAGAAATATGCCACTTAGTAAGTAAGGCCATTACATAAGCTTTAAAACGATATATAATTGGCGATATATAATTGGCTCTACCAGCTGAGCTATCCAGGTCAGACTGGGAGCAGGTCGGGGTATATTAGATGTTATGGTCGCGGTAAAGAAGTGAATATATGTAGTTAGTATATACCAGCTCGGCAACCTCCTAAGAACGACCAATTTGATTGGTTTAGAGTCTCGGAATCTGAGACATTATTTACCTCCGAAACAGTAGATATTGTGTTGGCAAGCAAATTTCATGTAGAGGCGAAGAAATGTCAGTCAACAAAACTAAAGAAGCAACAAATTAGATTTCTTTGTCTCAAAATCGGTCTCTCTGGATTTAATATGTCTCACAAATCGTCTGAGCATTGTTTGTGAAAACACGCTTGCACTGTGAACCCGAGTTGAAAAACTTTAGCTAGCAAAGCATGAATGAAAATTCTTTTTCGGCATGTACATTCCCTTTATTTTATTTATTTGACAAAAATCAAATTATAATCTACAATATGTCGAGAAAATACAGTCGAAAGAGCTAATTTTCAAAGTACCTGAGGATGGTTGTCTTGCAACGACTGATCGGCAGCTTTCTTGTAGTTTTTTTGCGAGCGAACTGTCCGCCACAAAGGAGACTTCTGTTAGTAGTTAGTTATCCTTCTTCTTGCCTGATGATAACCCCATAAAGCCTTTCATAAGGTTTCGTGTAGTTGTTTTATCCTGCTAAATCGTTTTTCCCTCAAATATCCAGTGTTTACGGTGTTTGCTCACTCCATTTTTCCCGCAAACTAAGAATTACTTGTGCAACGAGTGGCTGCCGACAAATAATTTTTTTCTCGGAAACTTTTGGCGAATTGCTTACAAATGCTCTCCAATTTGCAGCTATATTCCTTCTTGAATTGAAATGATGCAATATATTGCTCGCTACATGTCCAAATTTGTTGAAAATCCCTTGAATTGTCCACTTTTTTCCGCAGCTTTTCGAAGTAAATGCTTGCAAACTTTCTAGAGCTGTCAAAATCGACCAAAAACGTGCTTATGCAAATCACCTATAAAGTTTGCGTGAGTTTTGTCACGCACGCAGTTTTAAAACGCTAACACAACTTTCTTATTGTTTTCCGACTGAAAATTCGGCAGGTTGCCTTGCTGGTATATACTAAAACACTTATTCTATTTCAATTTCGGTGGATAGTGGCTTTAGGAATATTTACCTCGAGCCTGCGGCTCTCGGTAAATATTCTGCCACTATCCACCTCAATTGAAATAGAATAAGTGCTAAATGTTCAGGCAAGCCTGTGGCCGCGTAGCACTAAGTTGAACAGAGTGAAGATAAGGAATTAACCTTGTGTGAAAGCTATCGTGCTAATGAAATGGTCCCATGTGTGCTTATGAGCGTTAGCCCTAGTAAGCGGAGAAAGAGAAAAAATCTCTGACCCCGAGAGGGAATCGAACCCACGACCTCCGGAATTGTACATCCGATGCTCTACCAGCTGAGCTATCAGGTCAGACTGGAGCAGGTCGGGGTATATTTACTAAATAAACCCCTTCTGGCGGCTGTAATATCGGCGGATAATGTCCAAGGATGAAAATGGTACGAAAAATGAACAGTTGGCCGAGAAGCGAAGCTTCGAGGGCAACTGTGAAATTTTGAGGACCATTTTTCATCCGAGGACATTATCCGCCGATATTACAGCAAGCCAAGAAGGGGTTTATTTATTTTATATCCCACTGACTTCACTGAAAAACTCGCGAGAGAGAAAAAAAACATTGTGAACGTGAGAAAACCACTAAACTGCAGTATGGCGCGAAAAGGCAAATCGTAAGCGATGATTGGCTAAGATATTTTTATTCGAGCTGTGATTGGTTGACACAAAACTGTCAATCAAATTCTAACGTGGGGCTAGAAGAAACCAGAGCGAATTCACAAAACAAATCTACAACGCACAAGTTCTAGTGCTTTCCCGAGTGTTTTTCTACAGAAATCTATCCCAGATTTTGGGTTTTCAGGTCTAATTCCTTGCCGGACTGTTAATTAATTGTTCTGCTGTGAACTGAAGTTTAAATTACAGCCGTGAAATGCAGATTTGGAAAAATTTAGCGCTGTTGATCGAACTTGGAAGTCGGCTTGCTGGACTACACTCGAAGTGGTTGAATTTTGGTTGAACTGATTGCAAGTTGTTTTTCTATTTGCCAAGCTACGACAAAATGGTAAGTTTAAAAACAATTCTTTTATCGTCATTTGCTCTTTTTTGTTTAGTTCTCTCATTTTTTTCGCGAATGTCAAACCGAATTAACTTGGATTGAAACAACACAAAAACTAACAACTTTGTAAACCATTCAAAACATTCACGGCCTGTTTAGTTGACTTTTTGTGTTTTCCGGTGTCGCCTCAGCCACCAATTTCCGTATTTCATCAACATTCTTAGACAAAAACCTTGGTTGCTTGTTTTTCATTATTTTTTAAACAGAAAATATCCAGTTTTTGCTTAAAACATTTCTCCCAGGACGGATATCACTTCCGACGGACAATATTTAACAATTAGACCTCAAGGCCGAATGTGCTATGATGAATAGACCATGAGGCCGAAGGCCGAATGGTCTATTGATATCATAGCACATGAGGACGAGAGGTCTAATTGTTTTAGTATAAACCAACTAGTTGGTCGGTTTTGGCAATGAATGCCATTATTTATGTTGAAAAAATCAAGTTTTCTTGCAAAGAAAGGTGGTGGTTTTGCCAGGCACGGTCTATCACTAATAGACCATTAGTAGCTCAGCCATCAGAATGCAGGATTTGTAATAGACCATTAGTTGGTTTATACTAACGTCTGATATCTGTCCTGTGAAATGCACCACGTGATACGTTTCGACCAATGAGCGCGCGTTAAAATTGATCACTGGGATATAAAATAAATAAACCCCTTCTGGCGGCTGTAATATCGGCGGATAATGTCCAAGGATGAAAAATGGTACGAAAATGAACAGTTGGCCGAGAAGCGAAGCTTCGATTATTTCGTTTATTTATTTTATATCCCAGCGACTTCACTGAAAAACTCGAGAGAGAAAAAAACATTGTGAACGTGAAAAAAACACAAAACTGCAGTATGGCGCGAAAAGGCAAATCGTAAGCGGTGATTGGCTAAGATATTTGTATTCGAGCTGTAAGCTGAAAATTGTTCTGAAGGATGGTATCTACCAAATTCAAGTGATGGAGATACTGACAGATCGAGAGAAAAGTACCAAAAGTGGTGTTTCTAACATTTTCTGTTGATCTGGCATTTATTATCGAGAGAAAAGATTTCAAGGACCTTGTGCGAATGAGCAAGTTTGGTATTCCAGTGCAACCTGCAGGGGCGTAGCCAGGGGGTTCAGGGGGGGCCCGCCCCCCTCCCCCCTTTCCCGGAAATTTTCCAATACATTTACTGTATTGCTGGAGAAAATTTGCGCATTTTCTGTCCATGTTTTCAATACCCCCCCCCCCCCCCCCCCCTTTCAGAAATTCCTGGCTACGCCGCTGACCTGATGGCAAACAGGACGACTGCACAGTGTTTCCCAAAAGATTCCCTGTCTTGGCATTTCTGAACTGTTGCCTATTCAAGAAAGAGGAGCATGAAGACGAAGGAATTGAAATAATCGAGATGGATGTATATGATCATGGCGATTGGAAGCAAGTGGTTTGCTGGAATGTGAACGAGTCCGTGGACTTAAATTCGATTGTACTAGGAGAGCTTTGCTCGTTCTGTGCTACAAAGAAATCGTGAAATTTATTATCACAACCACAATCACAATCACAATCACAAACACAACGATAAACAAAAAAATTTGTTTATCGTTGTGTTTCCATCTGCGTTGCAGTTTTGTTTAGGACCTTCTCAGCTTTCCCCCTCATAGACCTCTTTCGCTTGGGCGTAATGTTGTCCCATCTCGGATCACGTGGTATTCATTTGAATAATCTTTCATGCGCTGAAAGTCTCCGTAATTTTTCTCTCTTGAGCTTTTCTAACAATGATGTATTTACAGAAACATGTGAGTTGAAACGTGTAACAGCGTACCAAGCGTGACCACATTCAAATGGTCAGTACAGATCTTGACCATGTTGGGAAACAATGAAAAGCGCAAAAGACAATCAAAAGCGAGGAAATTATGGGCGGTGTTTACCCTGGTCCCAGGTGAAGTTTCAGTGTTTTCGAGCCAAATTCAGTCGTATTTTGGTAGTTCGTTTTGCCTCAGTGATTCTAGTCTTGCTCTGTGCTGAGACTTCACCCTGGGGACACTCACTAGGATTCTCAGTTCTATCAATCAAAAACGTCAGTCCCAAAGGCAGAGCTTCGGGGCCTCCTATCATTGGATGGTGAATTTAGCGCCTTCTCATTGGCAGCAGGATTAGTTCCGGAACTAAATCATATTATTCAACGGGAGACGATTAACGCGATAGATAATTTCTGTTATTGCAAAATGAAAAATATGTTATCCCCCTTCCTGCGTGATGGGAAGGGGGGGCACTTTTCACTATTCATCACAAGGTACCTTTAAGGGTATAGAATGAAATTATTTTAGGGTGCTTGTGTGCGAGATGATAGGCTGGTAAACTAGAATTTGCCTATGCCGCTAGTGCATTGGAGATCAGTATGTAAATAGTATCTCAACAACTTGCGGTATTAACTAGCATTGCAAGCACTTTTGGATGAAGAAAATTTGTGTGAGTTTTAAAATGGTATCTTCTAGGGGTTAAATTTCATTTGGCCGACAAGCACTTGTGTCAGTTGATATGGGAGTCCCCCCCCCCCTTCTCCGGCGTTAATGGCTTGCACTTGTTAATCTCCTACTTGTCAATTACAAACTACCAACAACAAGAACCTATTTTGAAACAGTCATATACTAGGAACCATTCTCTGCATCATATACATGTAATTCATGCCCCTCCCTAAAAGTATAACTACACATACATACCATATTCTCAGCCTCATATAATTTCTGGCAACAAACACCAACTGCTCCATGGTCAACCTGTGACAACAATAAATAAAAACACAAGTGATTCTGACAAAATACAAACAATAATTTTTGTTATAACTCTTGCATTACTTGACAAGACTTTTATGAAAAGAAAAATTATGGTATGTAAAAATTGTTTGATCCTGGGGGTACTCCGCATAAAAATAGATGGGGGTGCTAGTCCTATCTCTTAGGCCTAGTACATACGCAGCTCTTATCATGAGCCGTACCAAACTGTTAACCATGAAATACTCAAAACTCACAGCATTAAAATCGATTCTACATTCCCGTTTGATTTACAATAGTTTAGGCTACAAGCAGACGAGAGATGACCAAAAAATATTGTTTTATTGAGATTTTGCATTAGGATCGGCTCATTGATAAGAGCGGCGTATGTACTAGGCCTTAGGGTATCAAATTCACCCAAGTGCTATCTCTTAGGGGTGTCCAAAGAGTCTGCTATCCCTTAGGGGTCTCATGCCAAAGGTGACCTAGAAATTCAGCAACAACAGAATACATTGTTTCATTACTTGATGGTTATTTCAAGAACTGCAATTTGCTATCTCTTAGGGGTACAATTCACTGTTGACCACACCCAATTTGCTATCCCTTAGGGTTAAAACCAATTTTCCCAACGAGCACCCTGACTATTTTATGGAGAGTCCGGCCTCCCTGTTGTTTGACATCTAGTTTTCATATTTTAGTCCCCGTTGTTTGTACCTGGTTACCAGAGGCTCGAAGCTTCACTCGTTTACTGACACGCTAGACCAAGACGCCACAATAGCGGCGGCTTGGCACGAGGAGCGAAGCGACGAGCCTCTGGCCTCGCGGCCTTGTTTTTTCAGTTCTGTTAGTACAGAATTTGTACTTCGGAGCTGATTGGCTGGTTGCTCATAATCCACCGAAGGCGCCTTCTGATTCGTGAGCTGACAGCACGTGATTCTTGTTATGTTTGACTTTTGAAACCGACGTGCGTAGGCACAGGCAAAGTTAATTGATTCCAGGCACGTGATAATCTATGTTTTCAGATTTTCGAACTAAAAACCTCAAAGAAAGACCAAAGAAAGGTTCTATTTTAAGTTTCTTAAACGAAAAGATTGACTTTTGCCGTGATTCTAGCAGTTTGAGTAAAGCTTTTGAGCTTTGATTAAATCGTCGAAGCGTATCTTGCAAACATCAAACCATCAAAGTTTGACAGCTGAGACAAAGAAACTTGAAACCACGCGTGACTGGAACTGAGAAAACAAGGCCATGAGGCCAGAGGCTCCTCGCTTCCCTCGTCGATCAGTAAATTATGCGTTCTGTAAACAAGTGAAGCTTGGAGACTCTGGTACCCAGGGTACGTTGTTTGACATCTAGTTTTCATATTTTAGGGGCAGCACATATTCATATTCATATATGGGCTTCAGCTAGCTTTCATACAGAAACAGTTTACCAGTCCCAGTCACGTGAAGTCCATTGTTAATACACAACATTTCAAGACAAGTTTTTATAAATAGATCATAGTAGTTTTATGTAATTTTTCTTATCACGAAATTGTATTGTTAGACCGATATGTTTTTTTCTTGGTCTGGAACGAGATCATGTTAATCATCTCCCTTTGAATAATAGGGGTAGCGATGGGTACCTTAAAATTTCGAAAGTCTCCCAAAAATATTGCAAAATCTCGGAATCTAGGCGTTTTTCGCAAGTCTCGGAGTCTCGTTTTTCTCGCAATTTTGGCCGTCTCGGAGTCTTGGATTTTTTTCTACCGCGGTCTCGGAGTCTAGATTTTTCATTTTATCATTCTGACTTGTAAGCAAGGCATGATACCGTCAGATGCAGGGATGTCAATTTGGAGACTGCCTTGAAATGGCGAAATTTCATGCAATTCTCCCAGGAGAAATACAGTAAATGTATGGCAGTCGTCTTGAATTTTTCCCGGGAGACGAAGCGAAAAGGCTCAGACTCGGATTTTGAAATTTGTCAAAAGTCTCAGGCTCGGATTCTGAATGGGGGTCTCAGCGTCTCGGCAAGTCTCGGATTTACCCATCGCTACCCATAATAATACGATTTTGTTCTGGAACTTATTCTGCTGTCAACGAGAAGGCACTAAACTCACCATCCAATGATAGGAGGCCCCAAAGCTGACATTTGAGTGTCCCCAGGGTGAAGTTTCAGCAAGAAACAGAGCAAGACTCCCGGCGTGTGCAATCAATAGAATCGATTTCAATCGAAAAAATTAGTTAATTGTATCGATAATTGATAGCAATCGATAAGAAAAAAATTGTGAGGATAATTGATAACTATCGGCTTCTCAATTAGCCTGATCGATTTATAGCGCTACAACCACGACTCCCCAAAAAAGACAAAATACAATACAAGGAAAAATGTTACACCTTGATGTAATCTCGTCTGTTCTCTTGAGCATTTCTGCATGCTTGTCGGTCCATACTGTAAGGCTGTACAGGCTGTAATATTGTAAAACACCCTGATGAAGTCCGAGTAAGTTCAGACGAAACGCGTCGGTGATACAGTTTTACAATAAAGTTCGCAGAAATGCTCACTAGTCTATACTTTTAAAAAACCGATAGCCTTAATTGGGAAGAATTGTGAGTGTCAATTAACATCGATCACCCGATACTATCAATACTAACCAATTAATTAAGGATTATCGATTGATTTCGATTTAGCGATGGGTTTTTCAGTATCGATTTGTATCGATTGCACATGCTGGGCAAGACTAGAATGCCCGGGGGGGTTCTCCCAAGTAAGGGTGATAGGGGTGCTCGTCGGGACATCGGAAAATATACCCTAAAAAATACCAGGACATAAAAAATCCACCCTCTAAAAAATACCTTATAAAACAAAATGACCCCTAAAAAATACCAACAATAAACCCTTTTTGTGATTGTTCATTGTTTCTTATCTCAAAACAGGCCATTTTTTAGAGCTATAAATGAAGAAAGAAAGCCAGAAAACGTTTTGCTTGGTTTGTGACCCTTTCATTCATTTGCGTACCCCTCAAAAATACCATTTATTAGTGAAAACCACAATGTTTCTCCGATACACCCTAAAAAATACCGGAGAGTCGATTTTGATCCCTAAAAAATACGACGAGCACCCCTATCAGGTCGACATGTGAAGAACCCCCCCCCCCCCCCCCCTCCCCCCTCCCCCCGCCCGGGCTAGAATGACTGCCCCCTGAGGCAAAACGGACTACCATTGAAAGAACCCAAATACGACATCAAACTTGTTCGAAAACACCGGAACTTCACCCTGGGACCAGGGTAGCACCGGGCTTAAGCAGGCTTTAAACAGGATCCAGTCCCCATTCCAATAATTTCCTATTTTTCCCTGTGTTCGTTTCAGAATGTTTTCAGGGTAAGTAATCAGAAAGATATCTATAAAATAGATTCCGGACCGATTCTTAGTAAATTGGCATACTGTTTGTTCTATATATCTATTTAGTACTATATTTTTTCATTTACAAACCTGCAGATGTGCTATCGTCGCACACTTGTGAGCTTTCGCATGTGGCCGAACACGCACGTTGTTTGTCCCTTGTAAACTTTTGGGCAGTCGCTTGAGGTTTCTTTCAAATGAAGCTAAGTCTATCAGTAACACAGGAGTAGCGAGTTTGCTGATATGTTTTCCAATTTCGCTGAACATTTTCCCAGAGGTTTCCCCTGCTTTCCCTAGAGACTCGAGGTTCTCTTCGGTTCTCTTGATTTTTAGTTTCACTTGGCCATTATTTCGCGGACTTCCTGTGGTAAAACTGCACAGGAACCCCAACGAGACAGGTGCCAGTTGAAATTCTCCAAATTTATCATGGAAACAGTGATTAGTTTAAGGTGGATCGACCCAGTAATTCACTCATTCTCTGTTAACGATTGCCACCCATGTCGCGTGGTAAAATATCAATATATTTTATTCTGTGCGTGCCAGTAATCATCAATGCCACGAAATAATGGAAGTTTACAATATATTTCATGTAAATAAATTCACCTTTACGGAGTTAGCAGACTTACAGAGGTCATCTCAATACCATTTACCTGTGACATTGTGATAAAAACATGTGTCGCACGGAAGAAATTTCACGCAAAAAAGTTATGAAACATCATTTTCTCAAGCAACATTGGCCGGGATGAAAGTTTAAGTTGAAGATACATATGTCAGACATAATTTGAGTGACCTATGGTGGACCCAGAGCATAATGTTTTTGTTTGAGTCGTCTCGAAAGTGGTGTCGCACACATTTTGGTCATATACGTTATTTACTACAAAATTGCCGATATTTTCTCCCTTTAAGCTATTTTTTAAGTAAAAGGCGAGTATCCTATGCTTTGGTTATATCCTACCTTCGACAGTCCGGTTCATTACCAGTTTTGGTAATATCAATTTTGCTCATTATGCATGCATAATAGGACAAAATGGCGGCTGTAGCTGATATTAGCGTACCCTTCATAAAATGTACCTTTTCTTCCTCTATAACGTCCCTACCCATGAACCTTTACCTGAAAGACATGACAAGGGCAACAGGTGTAACGTGCAGAGTATAACAAGACGTGTGTTCAATACTAAGACGTTTATTGGAATGAATCAACTTCATAAGGCATTGAATTACATTGCTTTGGTAGCGTGGTTGGTCACGTGCATTCTATTATAAAAGGCTGTTATATAATCTAAGGCAAATACGTCAATCACGTAACATCCCCCTTCCTTTGAGGATCTGTAACTGGTAAATCTAAATTGTTCTATCTCCAAATCAATATAAAAATAACAATAATCATTGTCCTGTCAAATTTTGTCTTTTTCAATGTTTAACAAAGTCCTTAAGCCAAGAAGGCTCTCTAATTGACCTCTGTGGTCGCTGATTGGCAGTTGCTGGTGCTGCCTTTGGTTCCTTGGCTTGGGTCACTGGGTTGTCCTGTTCCTTGTCCGGGGTCGGTCTTGGGTCTATTTCTTGTGGTGCTGGTGTTGGTGGTGTAGGTGGTTGCTTCTGTTCCTTTAGGTCCACTCGGTTTCTCCGGTAGGCCCTTTCATTGGTCTCGACCTCATACGAGCGTTCGTCGAGCCTCTTGGTGACTGTCGCTCTGTCCCAGTCTTTCTTTCCGAGTCTAAAAGGACGCATCCTCACAACATCTCCTTCTTCTAGTGGAGGTAGGTCTCGTGCCCCTCGGTTGTAGTATGAGGCTTGCGCTGCTTGTTTCGCTTTTGTCTCCTTTACAACTCTATCAGTGTGTACAGCTTGAGGTTTCAGTAGCTGTGCTGTCGTAGGTAACTGTGTCTTACAACGTCTTCCCAGTAGTCTTTGTGCTGGGCTGGTTTCCATAGCTTCCGTGGGCGTGTTTCTCAGCGCGAGAACTGCCAAGTACAAGTCACCTTTAGTGTGTTTGGCCTTCCTTAGCAATCGCTTGGCGTCTTTGACTGCTGCTTCTGCCTTTCCGTTGCTCTGCTGGTGTTCTGGACTTCCCGGCTGGTGTTCGAAACCCCACTCATGTGCGAAGTTGGTGAATTCCTCAGAATGGAATTGAGGTCCGTTGTCACTAATGACAGTATCGGGTATCCCCTGTCTTGCAAAATGCACTTTCAGTTTCTTGATTACTGTAGAGGCCTTAGCGTCATTGGGTAGAGGGTCGATTTCCCAGAAGTTTGAGAAGTAGTCCACAGTTATTAAGTACTCCTTGCCATCTATCTTGTAGAGGTCTGTTCCAATCTTCTCCCATGGTCGCTCTGTTGGTTCATGGCTCATCAAAGTCTCCTTTTGCTGTTTTGTCCCATAGGTGACACAAACTTCACACTGTGACACATGCTCTTTAATCTCGGCCGTCATTCCTGGCCAAAACATGCATTCTCTGGCTCTCCTCAGGCATCCGTTAACTCCCGTGTGTGGGCTGTGCAGCAGTTCCTTCATTATCTGGCGCATGGACTTAGGAATCAATAGTCGCTCTCCTTTAAAAACTAGTCCATCATACACACTTAGTTCATCTCTGTAACTATAGTACGGTGCTACTACGGCTGGTAGCTCTTTCTTTTCCTCTGGCCAGCCGCTCTGTATGACATCCATCAGCTGTTGCAAACTGTCATCCTTGAGTGTAGCTGTCTTGATCTCCTGCAGCCGCTCCTCCGTCATTGGCAGGTGCTTCACTGCATTTATTCGTTCAAATTCTCCCTGAGTGTTCTGTGTTGTGGGTAGAAATGCCCTACTTAGCGTATCTGCAAGGTACATTTCAGGCCCAGGTTTGTACTGTATGTGTACATCGTATTTCTGTGCTTTCAGCAGCATCCCCTGGAGTCGTTTCGGTGCACTCCTCAAAGGCTTGATCGCAATCGCGGCTAGAGGCTTATGATCAGTCTCTACTGTCACCAGTCGACCATATGCATACTGGTCAAACTTTTGTAATGAATATACCACAGCCAGCATTTCCTTCTCAATTTGCGCGTAGCGAGTCTCCGCATCGGTGAGTGCCCGGCTGGCAAAGGCGACAGGTTGCCCATTCTGCAGTAGGGCTGCGCCCAGTCCCTTCTCGCTGGCATCGCACTGTATGGTCAGCTCTTGTTCAGGGTTGTAGTACCTCAGTAGTGGTGCAGTCGTCACCAGTTCCTTCACTTTCTCGAAAGCTGTGTCGTGCTCGTGTCGCCAGTTCCACGCGGTCTCCCTGTGTGTTAGTTGCTGGATTGGCTCTAGTACTTGGGCTAGTCTGGGCAGGAATTTTGCAAGGTAGTTAACGAACCCACAGAATCTCCTCACTGCCTTGACGTTGTCCGGTTTTGGCATCTTTTTCACTGCCTCGATCTTCTCTGGGTCTGCCTTCAGTCCCTCAGCCGTGATCAGGTGGCCCAGATATGGTATCTCTTTACATTGTAGCTTCAGCTTTTTCTTGTTCAGCTTGACACCAGTCTCCTTGCAGCGCTGTAGGAACTGTGCCAGCTTTCTGTTGTGGTCTTCTGTAGCTTCTTCCTCGGTGTCTCCAACTCCATATATGACCATATCATCGTGTACAGTCAGCAAACCATCCAATTTGTCGAGCGCTTGGTGAAGTTTCTTCTGGAAGATTTCACTCGATACCGAGGCTCCGAACGGGAGTCGTCTCCAACAATACCTGCCAAAGGGCGTGTCAAACGTTGTCAGCTTGCTGGAGTCCTCATCGAGCTGAACATGCCAGTAGCCATTTCGTGCATCCACCTTTGTGAACACCTTAGCACGCGCTAGGTCCGGCAGTACGTCATCAATGACAGGCAATGGATAGCGCTCCCTCTGAAGGGCTTTGTTTAGCTGTTTCGGGTCTAGACAAAGTCTCAGTTCTCCTGATTCTTTTGTGGCGATAACTAGGTTGCTAACCCAATTAGTTGGCTCGTCAACGGGTGCTAGAACCCCTAGCTCCGTCAGTCTCTCAAGCTCAGCTTTCAGCTTGGGCTTAACCGCAAACGGTACTCTGCGTGACGGCGCAACATGAGGCGCTACTGATGTATCCAGAGTCAGACGCTGTTCTCCTGCTAGCGTCCCTAACTCGCCTTCAAACACGTCCTTGTATTCCTTGAGTATGTCCTGTGCTGAACGTTGGATCTCCGTCTTTGTTGATGAGATTATCTCAAAGTTCTCCTTGTGTACTTCAATTAGGCCCATTTCCTGTATTACATTGGCGCCTAACAACGGGGTCAAATCTTGCTTGACAACCATGAATTCTACTGAGTACTTCCGGCCATTCTTCGGGTTCGTGACAGTCACACAACACGTCCCTTCCGGTTTCAACTCTGTCTTGTTCCACATTTGCAGTACTCTCTTCGTTGGCTTAATCTTTGCGTTGTAAGCGTATCTTTTCGGCAATACGTTTACCGAAGCTCCGCAATCGACGTGGAACTTGATTTTCTTTGTGCCAATCTGCATATTAGCGTAGATCTGTTTGTTGTCAGCACGCGCTGCTCCGACCTCGTTAATCTCTTCCGGTTTCAGCGTTACCGAGTAGCCATACTCCAAATCGCTCGAATCCTCGTCTGTTTCATCTCCGAGTTGATGTGCTTTCTCTTGCCGACATTGTTTTGCGAAGTGATTTTTCTTGCCGCACGACTTACACGTTTGACCGTACGCAGGACAGTTATCTTTGCCAGTTCTGTGTTTACGACCACAGTAACCGCATGGCTTTGTGTCTTGTTTCTGTTTGTCATGCTGTTTCCTGTTTGGAGGCTTGGTTTTCTGTTTCTCGTGGTTCTTTCCTTTCAACTTCAGTTTGTGAACTTCTTCGGTCTTGTCTCCGTGATCCATATTTCGTATTTGTTTCGATGAAACCTCGTCACTCCTCACGATCTCTATGCATTTCTGTAGCGTAAGCTTCGACTGTCGCAGCAGCCGCTTTCGTGTGTTGGCATCTCGTATTCCTAACACGAGTCTGTCCCGTATTAGCGAATCCTGTAAACATGCACAAAAATTACAAGACTGCGCTAAAGTCCTCAGTTCCGCGACGTATTTATCAATACTTTCTCCGTCCTTTTGATCGCGGCTGTTGAACACGTATCTCTCGTACGTCTCGTTTGTTTCCCCGACTGCATACTCGTCAAACTGCTTCATGATTTCGTCGAGCTTCCCTCGATCTTCTTCGGTCATGTCAAAGCTGTTGAAAATCTTCACGGCTTCGCTCCCGATTGAGTATAGAAACAGCGCTACGCGATACTCCTCTGTCTGCTGGTTGAGTTTCGTAACGATCGCGTAGTTCTTCCACTGCTGTTTATACACTTTCCAGTTGGCTCCTTTGTTTTTCACCGTTAAATTCAGCCCATTCGGTGGCTGGATTCCTTGTAACATGGGCGGTTGGTGCTGTTCTGCCGCCGTTTCGGCGTTCTCAGTCTCCGGCATTGTGTTGTAGAATGCTTTCTCTACGTTCGTTTCGGAATTTCGCTATGATTTAACCGCTTGCCACCATGTAACGTGCAGAGTATAACAAGACGTGTGTTCAATACTAAGACGTTTATTGGAATGAATCAACTTCATAAGGCATTGAATTACATTGCTTTGGTAGCGTGGTTGGTCACGTGCATTCTATTATAAAAGGCTGTTATATAATCTAAGGCAAATACGTCAATCACGTAACAACAGGAACTCCATACTGCTTGCGAAACTAACGAAATCGGAGCGAAGTACGAAAATATTTGAAGATTTACTGCTGCCTCTATCAAGTTTTTACACTAATTTTTGCCTGATCGTATAGGGAAAAGGCCGAATTGAAGTAGTTCCACCCATATTTGCAAAAAATGCACCCATAGGCGTGAAAATATAGTAGTTTTGCTTCCTATATATACAAGAATTACTTGGGTACCCGGCGATTTCGTGGGGTACTCGCGATGTGAAGTCAAAATCTCTTCGCCATCGGTAGATGTACTCGAAGCGAGTAGCAACGCCACATCAGAAGTCGAGCCGTTTATATGTACTGGTCTCGTGAAGTCGATAATAACTACCAGAGGAAAAAGGCAAGGGGGCAAGATCAGCAAGTAAACGAGTTTCTGCGTTCAGTTCCATCGTCTTTGGTTTTGATATGGACCCGAGAGCTCGGATTAGAGTGTACTTAATTATCACCAGCCGACAAATGACCCAAATTATAACAGGGTAAATACAAAACCCCATACAAATATGGCGTACCCTTTTAAAGTTATAAGGCACTGACCAACTAAACTCGAAGCGAAAGTCCGCGGTTTCAGCATCGTTAAACAAAATCAACTGGCACACCAGAAAAATCTGTGGCACACATACGAAGCCTAAAGCCATAATAAGTTTGTAAGGCACTCGAGTTTGTCAGGGATTCGACTGCGCCATGCAGTGACCAACGGCCAAGCCTTGAAACAACGGATACTGAATAGCCAGGAGTTTTCTGTTCACCTAGTCTTCTTTTTCCATTGCAGATGAGGCTAATTTCCTCGATAGGACGACAAATAAAGCCGTGAGGGGCGAAGTGAAAGCAACCCCGGGGAGATGCCAAAAACCCGCTCGAATGATAACAGCCGAGACCGTTTAATTGGTTTCAAGGGTCTGTTCTTGCCTTACAAAACTAAAATACATTATTTCTTTGTCAAAATACTAAGGCCGAGTAAAGAGGATGATTTTCTGTGAGTCCTGTTCGATTTATAGCCGTCGTTTTGATTAGCGCCGCCATTTTTGTTTTGAAAGTACATGGAACTACAGTGGGGGGAGAGTTCTGTGATCTGATTGGCCGAGCGGTTTGTTTACAACATATTACCAAAACTGGTAATGAACCGGACTGTTCGATATAAAATACTTTTGATCAGAAGAAAACAATCGCTCGTCGACGACACATGTCTTTTGAACACCAATTGGTGTAATTGTTTCGTGTGCGTCATTTACGTTATGTGATAAAGGTCAACGTAGCGTGCTGAACTTTTAGCAGATTGAAACCTAATGAAGTTTATCTTAGAACATGACCCACCACGTAATAACAATGTGCTATTCATTGAACGATATCAGCCAGTTGCTGAAATATGGCTTGTCAAATGTCTGTTGTCACAAAAGTTATCATAACGTAGATTACAGTTTAATCTTGTTACCTACAGATAACCCTAAGGAATTCATGAAGTTGAGTGGAAATCAGTCTGATCTCATTGCTAATTACCCTGGTGATGGAAAGCATACACGTTTAAAGTTTCAAAGTTCATTCTTTTGCGCCAAACAGCAAGTAGAGAACACGTGGACAGCCTTTTACTGTATTTTCCAATTAAAGCTTTTCTTTTGGAATTTTGTTCCTACAGAATGTAAATGTTGGCTTTATTGGTGTAAGGGGATGCTTTGGGGGTGTATCGAATCGTTTACTTTTAAAATACTTAACTGTATAGGTCACCATGTGCAATTAAGTATAATATAACGTAAATGACTTGCGTTATAACGTAAATGACAGGAAGTTGTTTAATGTGTTGTTTCACTTGGAAGTGGAAATTGTTTTGTAAATTGTAACAAACTACATTTTATTTATTTCTTAAAGCATTTGCCACACAGGCCTATATAGATCATGCCGTTAAGCTGAGTTTTTTGTCTATTTTGATTTACCTGAATTTTAAAAAAGGTTATCCCACTAAAATCGCTTTAACTTTTTTTCTTTTCAAGATATCAAGGAACAAATTTGGGAGATTTATCTTGAGATACCTCGCAGCAATTTGCAATAGTTCCCTTGCTGTTACAACAAAGTTTATTTTTTTCGATTTTTTGCTATTGCTGAACCCACTGGACTCCGTTAACAGAGAATGAGTGAATTTTGCACCCATGCCAGCCAATTTTGAACCTCTCATATAAAAACAGATTGATTTCTATCGCGCAGCCAATATAACATACCTACTACACATAGACTGAAATACATGCTATTAGTACAAAATTTGGGGAGATCGGAGTTTAGTATTACGTGACAATCAGGCCACGCCTAATTTTACTCTCACCCCAGTTTCAGGCTGTAACGATATTTTTTCAATAAATGCTCTATGGTACCTCGAGATTGAATGATTGCCTACGTGTAACCGAAGTTTGTCTAAATTCTACAAGCCCGATTTGAAGATAGGATTTCTAAATCAGAGCTATAATTTATGTAAAATTCAGTGTAGTGAATTAACGTAGCAGAGTTTGATATTTCATGATTAAAAATTGAAGGTTTTTATAGCTCATTCTATTTGAATATGTTTAAGGAAGGTGATGCCTATAATAGGAATTACATATTTCTTTGCGATTTCGAAAAGGATACAAATGTAAGTATCAACAAAATTGCCACGCGCATGGGCTCACAGCGAAATTTTGGTCTACTTTCACAAATTTTGTTTTGATTTAAAAAATCGTAGTTTTTTTCACTTCAAATTTTTGGACGACTCCGATTGATCAATGTAAAGTTTGTCTCCGAAGTTTCGTATCAATTGAAATCCTCTATGGTTATCAAATGTATCGATAAATATTGGATGGATTTATGCAGTTTCTGCCCTGGGACTAGCTATTGTTCTTTGTTCGGCATAAAATCGAATTCCAGTGCGGCACACGTAGATATTCGCGGCTGACTGCTCAACGAATCGTCCCCGACATATGGTAATTGTAATTTAACAAAAGACCGAAAAGCCTAAGAAAATTATAATACGTCGGAGAGTAGCCAAGCAAGGACAAGCCCACGTGCGCTCCATTGGTATTCGATTTTGTGCCGAACGGGAAACAATAGCAAATCCCAGAGCAGAAACTACAGAAATACATCTAATGTTTATCGATCTCTGCGTTCCCAGTTGAACGCCTTAGAGGATTTCAATTGATATGAAACTTCGGAGACAAACTTTACATTGATTCATTTGTGTCGTCCAAAAATTTGATGCGAAAAAAACTACGATTTTATAAATCAAACCAAATTTGTTAAAAGTAGGCCCAAATTTCGCAGCGAGCTGATGCGTGGGGCAATTATGTTGATAATTACATTTGTATCCTTTTCGAAATCGCAAATAAATATGTAATTCTCATAAAAACCATGACCTTCCTTAAACATATTCAAATATAATGAGCTATAAAAACCTTCAATGTATAACCAAGAAGTATCACTCTGTAGAACTAGTAGAACTAGAAAGCAGAACTCTGCCATGTTCAGTTCAGTTCAGTTCAGTTCAGTTTATTAGCACATATTATATTACATTACAAACAAACAAGGTTATACTACTCTGAATTTTACATAAATTATAGCCCTGATTTAGAAATCGTAAAATATCTTCAAATCGGGCTTGTAGAATTTAGTCAAACTTCGGTTACACGTAGGCAATCAGTCAATCTCGAGGTACCGTAGAGCATTTATTGAAAAAATATCGTTACAGCCTGAAACTGGGGTGAGAGTAAAATTAGGCGTGGCCTGATTGTCACGTGATACTAACTCCGATCTCCCCAAATTTTGTACTGACATGTATTTCAGTCTATGTGTAGTAGGTAGTAGCAGGGACTTCTGTACTGCGCATGCACGAATCCGCTGACCAATTCAATGTGATTCCGGGCGCTATAATCGCCAATTTCCATTGTTTTAGTCGGAATTGACATAATTGCTTGAAATTTTCAGCTCGCACTTTTCTTTTTTCTTTATTTTGTAATTCAAAATATTTCTACGATAAGCTCTAGTGTTCTGTGTGCAACAAACGAGATGTCGACAGGACACGTTCTGACTCCACTTTTAAGCCATGTTACGAGCAGTGTTACGGAAATTGTTTCAAACGATGATGATAGCATGCAGCTTGAACACCACGGTAAGCTACCATAGAAAAGCCATTGCTGAATTCAGAAGAAAACGTAATTTATGATAGTATACATACAATTTTTTAAAACCTTGAAGACCCCCTCACCCACCCATCGAGGTTTATAGCCCTGGACGACTGCCACAATCAATATTACAAAATTTACGACGAACGACAAATGGAAATGTTTATTGAGTTTATTTCTTGGCAGAACAAGTCATTTTTAAGACGCTAGAGAAACACTTCCAATTACAAAGAAGGTATTCACTCAAAACACCCAACCCCTATCCTGCCTAGAGGCCATCCCTACAGCTCTTTAGTTGCATATTCTGTCACAGTTTGAATCACAACATTGATGGTGTGAAAATGCCCCTGCTACAATTCAGAAGATCTGGAAAAATAAGATGGATGAAATATGTCAACATTACTGATACTAAAAGTCGTTAAAGACCTGCACGTGCAACAAAAATCACAAAAGTACTACAATGAAAAAAGTTTTAGTTATGTTAGCGAATTTTGAACACAAGAAAATGTTAACAAATTAACAGCTGGATCATTACTGGTTAAAATCATGCTAAAACTAAGATGGAGAAATGATCTCGATATTTTTCTATAGCACATAAAAGAGGAGGCCACCATTGCAAATTATGCAAGAAAAATTGATGGCGAAATATTGTTATTTATTACGTATTTAACTCAAAGCGATCTCTGTTTAATCTGCACTCTCAACAACCTTATAGTATTGCGACATCGGTCAGATACATAAATACGATATATTTGTCATTCTGTGGTGGCATCGGCTTCAAGAGTGTTACACATAATTTGAACAGGTTCAATAGTCATTTGAGTTCAATAGTATAATTCATATGATCAGCGAATTTTCATGGCTAGTTTAATCGTTTCTTGATGATACCCTTGGTTGGTTGAGAACAATTAACAAAGATTTAACATGGAGAAATGACCTTGCTGGAATTTTAGCGGGCTCGGAGCATTCAATATAATTTAATTGTAAACTGATATTAAACAGAATTTGCACTGGTGTTCTCGACAATCGCAAACGCGAATTATCAAGATTGACTTCAAAACATGCCCAATGCTTACCATAGAGAAACTTACCGTATGTGAAATGATTCAGGTTCTCCTTTAAAATGAGCAAGCAACCTCCAATTACGGGATGTAACAAGACAACATGGCTGCAATATTGACGGAGCTTGAGTTTCTTTGAACGTCCCTTGATAACAACTCGAACCTATTGCAAGTTCCTTTCCATAGAATAGGCAGCAAAGACATAGATAAAAACCTTTAGGCGAATTCTGGAGTAATTCATTTCAATTTCGTTCCACATATCACGGTCAAATCCCGTAAACATTGAGCTGTCATGACCCTTCTCCGATCGAGGCATGAGGGAGTTCAATAAACCTAAGCCGCGCATGCGTATGCAAATGTCCCTGCTACTGTAGTAGGTATGTTATATTATTATTCAGCCATACCACTATCTCGGTTCTGATTGGCTAAGAGTACGCAGCGAAACCTTGTTGGCGCGCAGTGCCTGACGTCATACTACAGACATTAGGATTGATGCACTCTAATTACGTCATAACGCAAGCCAATAGGTTGGCCGCCATCTTGGTTTTCATTTCTGAATTGAAAGCCAGTTCAATCTGTTATGAAGCCGTTCAATCTGTTATGAATTTTGCCAAGAGATCATTGCTCAGGATATCTAAACATCAACTATGGCTATTTGAATTGAATACGAAAAGGAAAATACCATTGGACGTAAGATGAAGTTGAAAAACCGTGTCGCCGTGCACGGCCTCATCGCTGACTTCGTTTAGCTAGGTAGGTAAGAATTCTTGGTTACTGAATAATAAAACAATTATTGAATTCGGTTTCGCATGATAGTGAGATTTGTCAACGCCTCGAGTTAGTGTTATCCGCCTCAGCTTCGCTTCGCTTCGCTTCAGATAACACAAACCTCGGCGTTGCCAAATCTCACTATCACGCTCAACCTCATCCAATAAGTGTTAATTGGCTGCGCGATAGAAATCAACCTGTTTTTATATGAGAGCTTCAAAATTGGTTGGCATGGGTGCAAAATTAATGGTTCGATCCACCTTAAGAGCTTCAATGGTCTGTAACTCATGCGGAAATGCACAGAACGGAAAGCCATTTACAAGTAAACATGCTATGGTCGACCATCAAGAGATTCCTTCTTCTTGGCTCAACAAACAATAAACAGAGTCCGTAATACAAATTAGCTTAATTTTATTTATCAAGAGTTAATCCACTGTTGTATTTATTCAATGCAAACCTGTCAGGATAATGCAGCATCTTTTTATATAACACTTCTAGATTCTACAGTGCCATCATCATACTTGCTCTCCAGGCTTGATTCACTGTTCTCTGGACTGTCTTTGTCTGATTTTTCCTGCTGTGCTTTTCTAGTGCCAGAAGGAGATTAACTATAGCCTTTTTAGTTTATTCTGTCATCGATGGCATCCACCATAAAAAGCCGCAACTTTGTCAACTCTCGGGTCTCACATTTTCAACGACGTTTCCCGAATTTATGAATTCCTTTCCTTGCATTTTGCTCACCAGCTTGAAGGCCTTTGCTCTTTTGTTTCCTTTGCTCTTTCTTTCTTCGTTTACTCTTTTGTTTGTCTCACTGCCTACTACATCACAACTGCCAATCGAGAACATAGCACCTTCTATGTGTTGGTTACGCCTGAATGTGTGGCGACCAGAGGCCGGTTCCTGGAAAGCCAGTTAAGAGTTATCAGTGTATAAACGCTTATCCAACGGATAAATTCTGAACAAAACCTATACAACAGATAACTTTTATCCGTGGATAACTTTATCCAACCTTTCAGGAACCGGCCCCAGATCTTTCTTGAGGGCATCAAACTTTTGGAGTTGGCCATCTATGAACACGGTTTCATCATGAATGTGGCTAGAGTATCGTACGTCTCCTTTCTGCGCTCCTGTAGCCGGTTCACCACATCTTCCAATATCTCTTCCTGTGATGATAATTTTGACCCTATGGCTTTGCATTTTTCTACATCTATCTTATACGTTCTAACATTTACATCAGCGCCGCCACCTCAAATAAAAGTGATTTCTCCTGCTTAGCTATATCTTCTTAACATTGACAAGTAGGCGGCGAAGAGCCAGTATCCCCTCAAAATTTGGCGACGTTTTCTTATTTTAGATGACTGCGTGTGAGATCCTTTAATGGGTAAGTTAAAGGCATTTGGTTCGTTCACGTTCACATTTTGCGGTGTGATGCGTCCTTTGTGTCTCTATTCCCATCTTTCGGCGGTACTCCGACGATTCTAGTGGCCATAATTACCAGCCCCATGCCTGATATCATTACTGCTAGTAACCCAGGGCCGTATATACTCATCTCCTGTGCAAAACCACCAAGAGCCGGGGACACCATGCGGGCGAATGACATGAGGGAGTTACCAACACCCATTAACGCACCCTTCTCATCGGCACGCCCTCTTTTGAGGGTCAAATTAGTGGAGCAAACTCTTGATACTGCGCTAGAGAATGCTAGAGGAGCAATAAACAGCACAAGCACCCACAAGTCTGGAGAAAAAGTCACGCAAAATATTGACGCTGAAAGGATGGTCGAAAAATGTAGTAGTGCTGCTGCATCGTCATTGTTGTAAGCACTTAGGATATTACCCACGAACATTCCAGAAAGTCCCCCGACCATACCATTGAATGACGTAATGTAGCCGTTGGTTTTCGGCGAAGTATTGTATCGAAACTCTAAGATGGTATTAAAACTACTGCGGTATATTATCATGGCGAAACCCATTAAAAAACGGACCAGCAATAGATCCCTGAGGGATCCCAGTGAAGCAATATTCAAAAAGTGTAGAACATTATCCACAAAGCCATTTTTAGGGGGTTTCCTGTCTTGTTTCCTGGCGTCGTTAATGGTATTTAGTGTTTCTTTAAGTTTTGGACCAGACTCTGCAGGAAGATTTTCATCTTTGCTTTTCTCATTTTCTTCATCTGAATCCTTTTCAGCTGTTTTTAGTTGTTTTCTATCATCATGTTCAACGTAAAACAAAGTAAACAAGAACATCCCTACGATCACGGCACTTTGAAGTGTGTAAACTTTGAAGAATCCGTTTTCGGTCATGGCCAAGTGACCACCAATAAGAGGACCGATGACAAAGCCAAGACTTGAGAAAGCATTGAATCTACCAAAGGAAGCCAGTCGTTCAGATGGGGGCACCAGATCTGCCAAGCAGGCTTTGCATAATCCTTGGCTCTGTTTGAAAATGCCTGTCAACCAAACAAAATCCACTGTAAAGTTCCTAGTCAATGACATAGTCCCTATTTCTTCTTGTACTGATTTTAAATGTAAACTGTGTAATTTCAAAAACTATTTTCAGTCAGAAACAGACCAATGGCATAATTATCACTATTATTTCTGTTGCCTCACTCTTGTCCTCAGAACAGAAAATCCCTCCATGGGTTGAAATGGTAACATATAGGCAACCTTGTCTAATTACGATACAAATGCTAATTCACTGGAAAACACAACGGGAAAACAAATCCACCCTATTTGCATAGAAAATGACACATTTCAGATATTTTTGGGCATTTGTGTAGATACTATGTAGGTCATCACTATTAGTCCAGTAAATGAAAAAAAATTTTTACTAAAGGTTGGACAAAAATGATAACAAAGGTTTCTCACCAGGAACATGTTTACTAGTGGCCCGTTAGTACACAAAAAAAGTCCACCCGAATCCTTCCATGGCAACTTCCTTTTTTTTAGTTTTGAAAATTCCTCATTTTCATGAAATCTAATAGTCCAGTCATTTTAGGCCAACAAAGAGCTCAAAATGAAACAAAAGGTTTTTCTTCTTAATATTGTTCCTGACACTCTCAGGAAGAAAATCAGCAAACATCATATCATGCGAAAGATAAAAATTACCGAGTTCTTTTGGCAGCTTGTTTTAACCTTTGTTGTTCGCAGCACTTCACTATTTTTCCACTGAATAATGAATTTATAGAGTGTAGCGCTGGCCCGGCTAATCTCTGAATGTTTCTGACTTCCAAGAATGATCATTTCACTTTATTTAGTAACTCCTTGGCAATAAAAATTGCTTCATAAACATTTTCTGGTATTTACGGAACTCATATTTTCAAATCCCGTAAAGCATGAAATCGCGTAAAAAATCGAAACTAAATGCCAAAAAGCTGGATATTTATTTGTGACGTGGCTAGCGATTTATAAATCAAGTCTGTGAATCAAACCATGGCCCCTGGGGCAGAGAATATGGAAGTATTTTTGATATACACACTATAGAATATCTTCTGGTTTGGAAGGCTCAAGTGCCGGCAAACTCATGAATAACAATGGCGGTAACAATAGCGCTACAATGAGGAAATTTCGAAACTCAAAATAAGGAAGTTGCCATGGGAGGATTCGGGTGGACTTTTTCTTGTGTACTAACGGAACACTACTGGTAAACATGTTCCTGGTGAGAAACCTTTGTTATCATTTTGTCCAACCTTTTCATTCATTTACTGGACTATATACAAGACCATGCCTTTGGGCAAAAATATAGAAACGTTGCTGGGTGACCATTGAGAAATAATAAGTCAAGAGTAATTTTCTGATGACTACCATATAGTAAAACCAAATGTTAAAAGCCTTTATTTATTTTATAAATATTTGATGATCTGCTAATGAGACTAATCAGACAGAGAGGTCTTACAAATGATTGGGAAATAATAAAATCGTATTAAAATATAATTTAACAGACACCTATAGGTTGAGTGATTACAAAGTGATTACCAATTTACTAAACAGTCATACAAAACTGCTTGAAACTGCTGAAGGGTTGACATGTACCTACCCACAGGAACTCTTGTCAGTGCCATTAAGAAGAGTGAATTAGAAAGTCCAAAGCTGAAGTAACTTGCTGCTGTACCCAGAAGGCACAGCATGAGAACCTTCTTCCTTCCTGCTACATCACTGTATTTGCCCTGATGTAAATGAATAAAATGAATTAAATATTATATTTTACACTTAATGACTGCCCCTGAGGGAAACATCAGTTTTGTTTCCAGAGAATCTTCTAGATTCGAGGGATACATTTCAAAATTAGCAAAGTTTTTTTTAAAGAATCGCGTGTTTACAAATAAACTTCTATTTTTCCTTCTCTCAAATGGGAGCGCGAAAGCAATATTCCCCAAACCGGTCAATAATTTTTCGAAATATCGACTGATCAGGGAACATTTGATTTGTACTTCACCATGTGAGCTTGATTTAGTCAATAAGAGCGTGCGCTCTGTTGGAGTTAGCACTCGCTATATAACAATATTCATTGTGCTAAACAGAGATGAATTTGGGTTACTGAACAAGGGGGCATGTAATCAAATATATGGTGGAACATTAACATTAGAATGGCAATTTGAATAGCACTTCACACCTCCTCAACTTGGGTGTCCTGGGGGGGGGGGGGGACGCAGTACTGGAAATTAAGAAAAAACATGAGGGTCATTTTTTGGACAGTTTCAATTTTTAGTCAAACTTTACAGACTGTGGGTGACAAAAATTGCTTAAATTTTAGTTGCAAATTAGAAATGTTTAGTCGCAAAAGCACAGGTACAATTTCCAGCCCTTAGACCCCCCTCAGGAATTTAGAGGATTTCCATGGATCCTTCACCCCTCCCCAAGGAAATTCCAGGGCTCAGATAGACCTCCTTCCTTGGAATTTCCAGGGCATAGATGGACCCATCCCGCTTTGAATTTACTGGGGTCCTAACCCTCCGAGTGAGGAAAGAAAATGTGATCAGTCAATGCGAAAGAGTGGGCATCATTCTCTGCTAGAGTTTTCATAGTAATGATACTAGTATACATACCATAACAGGACTGGCAAAGAATTGTATAGCTCCATAAACAGAACCTGTAGCAAATCAGACACATAAAAAACATTTAACTGTGGGCTCAATAACAGTTTGTGCTACTTGAAGGCCAGTTCATCTATTTTGTGTACAGTATAGTATATTGAACTTTCAAAAGAAATAAATGAATGAAAATGAATGAATGAATGAACTGGAAATTGTTAATGCAAACGCCAAAACACTAAATAATATGTTGGGCATAACATTGCCCCATTTCAGATCATGTTGCATTCGTGTCAATTAATAATATTTCTTTGTTTGTATTCATAAATCCTGCGATGCATAGCAGAAAATCAAAGAAAGAATCATGGGAATGCCACATGATCTGAAATGGGAAAACATTACTCCCAAGCCGTACATGTACATGTATTCCCTAGCTCAATGGATTCGGGTTTATTTTATATCCATTGGTACCGTTGGGACTGCTTGAGCCCTGAAGTTTCAGCCCGGGGGGGTACTTGGCTTGATATAGGGTGGGTATGTGCCGCTGCGAATTTCAAATGCGGACCCCCCGTTCTAAAACGACTTTTTGAAGAAAAGCTACCCGGTTAAATTTTTTTGCACCCAAAATGAGACCCTGTTCTAAAGAAAAATTAATGATACCTGTAAATCAATTTGTTCTTTACATGTTATGGTTTTATCTGTAATAGAATTTTAAAGCTTGTTGGATTCTTTACATTTAATACTATGGTCTTCGATTCTTTTCTGCGCATGCCCCTTTTTTATGGAATGAATTGCCTCCCCATGTAAAAAACTCCGAAACAGTCCCCGTTTTTAAGTCTCGTCTTAAAACCCATCTTTTTACGAGTTATTTTTAGTAGCGGATAATTTGTTGTAAATAATAGTTTGCAAATTAGTAGTTTGTTTTTTATTTCTTATTTTTTAATGATTGTAATTTTTAACGATTTTAATTTCCAATGTAAAGCGCATAGAACGTGGCTATATGTGCTATATAAATGTTGTATTGTTATTATTATTATTTAATAAAACAATACATGACTGCCGGGTCGCTTCCTTGAAGACATTTTTAGGCCATTTTACTGGGTGGTCTTCATTATCATACCCCATTCTAGAGGACGGTTCCGGGACGGTTCGGGACCCCATTTGGCGGCACAACCCGTATAGCTCTTGTAAAGGAATACACCCCCCCTGGGAGGGGGGGGGGGGGGGGGGGGGGGGTTCAGTGTCCTCACCTATTAGCCCAACAACTGAGGGCGAAGCACCAAGTTCTCTGGCTTTTCGAACAAGTAGCGGCATTCCCATACTAACGGACATCAAATCCTGATATCAAAAAGAGGAATATTGGTTAATAAAGGTTAATAAACGAAACCACAATTGAATAGGTGATTCGACGCGTCAGAAGATCGACTTTGAAATGGACATTACTGTAAAAGTTTTGATTTTTAACTGAAGAATACCATTTCTTACCAGAAACCCGAGGAGATACAAGCTATAGATAGTGATCTTCTCGTTATGGGTCAACACACGGCTTTTTCTCTCCATCTTTTCCCTTCTAAAATCTTGCAGCTGCAGAGGCAATATTCGATTCGATTAGAGCTCGAGGATGACTCAGCTTACCACAGGGTACCCAACAAACCAACACATTGAAATTATTTTCTTCACACTTTCTCAAATTTTATCACTTGCTTCAGGAAATTATGAACGTGCTTGCTTATAATCCATCTTCAAAATAATAATCGATAATTATGTCAATGAGATTTTCTATGATTAGAATAAAGTACAAAGGTACAAAGGTAACCCAATACAACTTATGTCGATTATGAGCCTGCAATGCATACCGCTGATTGTTGTGGTTTTCTTTGAAAGCGAGCAAGTCAGTCAAAAGCGAAATCCTCTGAGAAAAGGCTGTTTTTATCACGACAATTGCGTGTTTCTACCTGAAAGTACGCTCTAAGAAAGTACCGAGGAATATTAAGTAAGAATATTTGATTTTTGTTTCTTGTACTGTCCAAAGTTCTTTGATTTTTTGGTTATTTTTTTGCCCTGCAATTTCGTCTTTCTAACATTTCCCATTTTGTTGAGCTACATGTAACTTAACTTAACTTATGAATAAGGATGGAGGCCGTTCCAGCCCACAGTTTTGGGCAATGCAGACACCGTAACAAACGTTCAGACACGCACCTGACCGTTAAAGAACTTACTTTAAAATACTTTGGAAACGCTGAGCGAAGGACCATGAGTGCTAGCCTACACTTGGACACTGACTATTATCTTGATACTAGATGTACAAAATGCTTTAGTGTAATTACTCAAGTGATTATTAAGGAATGTTCCATGCTTAGCGTGCGTATATCCAGTTCTGGAAGCACGTGGCTAGTTGAGAGAGCACGAAGGTAGCTCTCTTTTTGCCGTTTTAGTTACACTGTAAGTGGACTTTTCAAAAGCTAGTGGAAAATAATACATCGCTTTGTGAGGTGGAAAAAAATAAGCTTACATCGCTTTGTGTTTCAACAACATCGTTGCATTCAGCACTTGAAATTTTACAAGGAAACCCTTTTCAAATTAAATGACAAAATCAAACTTGACTATTTCGTAGAAATATATAATGAAAACATAGTCTATTCTGATTCTCATATTTTATTAGGCAATCATGGCATTGCAAGAGAAAATAATACGAAGAAAATCGATAGCAGCGAAGGAGACCTTACTCTCCAAAAGAGAAATTGCAAACTACTAAATTTGAAGTAGCTGATTTCAGGGTTAAAAAACATGAATCCCAAACAAAATTAATTTGGATCAATTGATTTGCTTACCTGCTAACTTGTTCCTTTCACGAATTTTTCACATGACAGTTTTATGGCCGCTGAAGTAGAAATTCTTCCGGACTTGAATAAACAGCACTCAAAACAGAGCCCTCAAAATTCGCACGAAAAGGAGCAAATTTTGCAAAAATAAACCTATTTATCAGTCATCGGATTTCTGCAACTACATAAATCCATCTGAAACAGGTTCCTTTTCACTTGCTTTTAATTTCCAGAGCTTGTTTTAGATCCAGGGTGTTGTTTTTGACAGCTTTTGTGACATTGGTGAGCTCAATCTTGTCTCCCGTTTCGCTTGATTCTGAGTGTGACGTACTTTCTATGGGAAATCTCTATGGTATATCCATTTCTTTCATATAGAAAATCAGCCAATCAGAGCGCGCGTTATATCGTGTCTATGTTATAATAACAATTTCCGCGTGCTGAATGGTCGAGTGGTTCGTTTTCTTTTGCTATAATCACCTACAGGTGATTATAACATTGAAAGGATTGGGAGTGCATGCAAAAGTTTTGTTATGATCGTGAAAAAGTCCAACAAAAACAAGTTTTTTGTCTAAAAACCTTATGAATCACTTGAGCAATTATACTCTGGTCTCGGCGACTATGTCGCCTTCAGCGACTAATTGTTAATAGCTTGATTATTACTTAAGTTATTTGTTTCCATATGTCGTGGGTTCTGTGCAACAATTTTCGTTTTAATGATTTCAAATATTTATTCATTATTATTATTTAAAAAACAAGAAGTTCAAATTTTTGTTTACAGCCAAAGACGCTCAAGCGTACCCCCCTAGAGCGCAATAATGAGTTGATTCTTGGAATATTGAATCCATTATTCGATTCAATAATACTTTCGGCTTGGGAAAACGTCTTTCGATTTGAACTGGGTTTTCGCTTTTTGATTGGACGATAGACGACGGAGGCGCTTCCATATATGGAAAAAATCCACAGGGAGCCTTTTGTTTATGAGTTTTGTTACCAATATGGCGGGCCTGGTAGACTTAACGAGCCTGGTAAATCTCTCCCTCGTTCATTTAGAGAAGAAATTGTTGATCAGTATTATCAGGGATATTCTAAGAAGCATAAAGCCAGTGCCTTAAGAGTATCGGAGCGTGGTTCAGGAAGGTAAGCTAGCCGAAGTCTGAGTTGAAATCGAAAGACGTTTTCCCAAGCCAAATGCATTATTGAATCGAATAATGGATCCATTATTCCAAGAATCAACTCATTATTGCACTCTAGAGGGGGACGCTTCAGCGTCTTTGGCTGTAAATATAGCGGCCATAGTCTTAATAATTGTAAGCCTGCATGGGAATATGTATAATAATGATAGATTGTTGAACAGCTGTTTTCTAACGATCACCAAACGACCACTTCGTTAGGCAAAACGAACTAGTTAAAAGCATCAAATTGTATTGATTTTTTACTTTGCTGTTCCAACAATCAAACTATCTGAGCCATTGAAACTCTTGCCCTGTTTCGCCTAGTACAGTCAACTGGCTTCTCTTTGAACTAAAATCAGACATCACAACGGAAAGCCAGGTGACTGCACTCTAGGAGAAACAGGTCAAGAATCTGATTGGCTCATAAGATTTGACTGGCAGAACAGCAAAGCCAAAAACAAATCGATGTTTTGAAAATGCAGGTTGCAATGCAACATTTTAGCTGTTAAATCTTTGTCTTTGGGCCCTAATGGTCAATAATTGCGATGTGATGTGAAATTTCATGTTATGCAAATTAGTTGTCACCATTATATAATTGTTTTTGCAATTATCTCTTTCAATATGGAAAAATCTAATCTACAATAGACCTCCTTGGCTTGGGCGTAATGCCAATTTCAGATCATGTGGCATTGCCATGAGTATTCTCTCTTTGTTTGGAATACTTCCATATTCATTTATAAAATAACTGTGATAGTATGCACGCTCTGATTTGTCGAAAACCAATTACCATAATGTTATGGCAAATCTTATGTACATAGCTTTGACTGGAAGTGTGTTTCCATTCTCCAAACTTTGACAAAACTTCAGCAGTTTCTATCATTATTTCTCCATGTAAATCTTTAAAAAACAGCATCTATAAAATGATGGAACCTTCAGAAAACGATAGAAAAGATTGGCAGCATGAGGAAATAGCGAGATGGACAGATTCTTTTTGATTTAGCAAGTGAAAACGATGAAATCAAACGTGCGACAAGTAAATCGACGGAAAACGGCAAGGCAAGTTTTGCCACTCCTAAATTAGAAGTTTACGCAGTTATGATAGTTATAAAAGAAGGATTGCATACAAAATAGAGGGCATTAGCTTCTTTATGTCTAAACAACCTTTCGAGTTCGTTTGTGCTACGAAAACAGACAAAAACGATGGCTCGCATAAAATTTTCTGTGGAGATTTTTTGCCAACTGTGTGCTGTCACTTTTCATCGATTTCGCATGTAAATACATTCATTTTCAAGGCATTTTTCCATTGAAGACAATTAACTGAATGAAATCTCTTTCGTTATAAGCTGGACAAAAGTGCTTTATAAATTTCCATGTTTTAAATGGTCTAATTAAAAAGAAAACACAAAATAATTGAGCGAATTGAGTCACACTGAGTTCAATCAAAACTCTGCATAAGGTTGTTCTTTTATGGCGTGTTTTCTTATTTTATAAAAGAATTAGAACACATTTTATCCTATGTACCATAGCCTGATGGTAGCACTTGTGAAAGGTTGGTCGAACAACACATAACTGTGGAAACACTCGCCCCCAGAGGGGCTTGTGTTCCCACAGCCTTCGTTGTTCTCCCAACCTTTCACACGTGCTACCATCAGGCTATGGTACATGGAAAAATGTGTTCTATTTCTTAAATATCCTTCGATTGGTGCGTACCAGAAAAAGAAAGAGAGATGGGAATGCCATGTGATTTGAAATGGGAAAACATTACGCCCAAGCTGAGGAGGTCTATTGGTCTATCTATCCATACTGATCACATATTTTGACCCAGATCTGTTCAAAAGAATAGGACATTTGCATGATGACGTGGTTGACTACAACTACCAGAAACCTTTGCATGGTGGCTTATTGTGTAGAAAATTTAGGCTATTGTGCTCTTATTCATGAGGGAATTTGTTGATCTGAATAATAAAAAGAAACTGAAAAGGATTCTGGTAGTTGTAGTCAAATGACGTCATCGTGCAAATGGATTTACCCTTCTGAGTCAACACATTATTGGATCTCTATATTTCACTAATACATGCATCTTCCCTCATCAGCTTGGTCCGTGATGGAGAGTGCTTCTCAGTCAGGTTGTTATCCACGCACACTCAAATCTGGTGAAGTTGTAATGGTCTATGGTGATATTGGAAATGGAAACTTCATGGTAAGGAACAGCTGTCAATTGTTGCAGATTTACCTCACCTGGATATTGCTTTTTTATACCACGCCACAGAAAATACAGCCAATCAGAATGCAGCAATCGCATTGTATAGTTGGCAGTATTCCATTCAATATTCCATTCAATGCATACATTTACATATTTTGCATTTTTGACATTCAATCCGGAATTCCTGGTGATTCATGATGAATTGTAAGCACCGTTGGACTTGTTTTTTTTTAGGTAATGAGCTACCTTATCTGATATGTTTCTACTTCTCGTGTTTTAAGTAACTTTCCTGCCTCTACAGAATCCTGCAAAGCTTGTCAGTGTTGAGACCCAAACGGATCTCCAACCCTTTCAGCGAGTGGGTGCAGCTTCATCTAGTACATCAACAACGACAGCCTCTCAACAAACCAACGATTCCACAAAGATCTATAACACCATAGGAACAGAAACTGATCTCACTGCAGTTGGTAACAGGAAGACACTAGAGACTTTACTAAGATGGGCCTTGACCCTGTGCGCTTCTGAGTGTACTTTCACATTACCAGCTCAGCAAGCACCTAGCAAAGGCCCATCTGAGTCACGCAAAGTACGTGACACTAAGACGAAAAGCTCCCAGGGAAGGAGGTCTGCTAGAGGTTCGTCCAGGAGAGGCAGACCAAGACGCACTAAATCCAGGACACTTGGCCTTGTTCCTCGTAGCTCAAGCTCAAATGTTACAGGATCAACAAGCACTGAACATATTTCAGCAACTCCTGATGAAGACAGTGTGTTTCTGATGAGGGATATCAAGGTGTTTGTTCCTCATGAAATGCAAACTTTGAATGAAGATTCTGGTCCGATAGATTGCGATGAGGAAATGGCAACAGTGGAGGCGAGTAGGAAGGTGCGACCAGATGAAGGGGAAATACCTGTTATCAGAGAAGAGAGGACCCGTAATAAAGATGCTGTACCCCTTACACCCTCCAGCCCCAATACTGTACCCCTTACTCCAGCCAGCCCCCACAAGGTTGCACCTGCTGTGTCTGACCCCGAGGCAGGAAGGCCTTTACTGGCTGGACAGCGCTGGCTACTCCCCAAACCAGCACTTTCACCCGTTCAAACAAATACGACTTTTGTGGCAGTTCCAACAGGACAACCTTTAAATGTCCCTTTCGCTGCTGTTCCATGCATTCAGTCTTCACACAACCCTTTATCGGCAGTTCCAACTGCTCCATCTTCAAGTTTTCCGTTAATAGCCCAAAGTGGAGCCTTGAGAAATCCCACAACTGAAGACTGCGAACAAAAGTACAAATGCAGTGAGTGTTGCCAATACTTCCTATCACAATCAGAGCTTGACATTCACCTTCAGAATCACTTCAAAGAAAGCGGATCTAAACCCTTCATGTATGAGTGCGAACTCTGTAACAAGACATTCTCGTTTCCAAGTCTGCTCAAAATGCATTTGAAGACTCATTATGGTGAAAATCCATCACCAGTGAAATTCCATCATCAGTGTCCTGTCTGTGATAAGTCTTTTGCGTTCAAGAGTTCCCTACGCTGTCACATGCGAACACATTCCGGCGAGAAACCTTTTGAGTGTCCCACTTGTCACAAGCGATTCACCCAAAGAGGGAATCTATCGGATCATATGCGTATTCACACTGGTGAGTATAGAGCGGATTTTAAATGAGTGTCGTGAGTAATTCGCAATTACTTTGTAATCACTCCTTTACGTTTTATTCAGAATTGGTGTATTCACTTTGCGTTTGGTTTGGCACAGTCATGTGAAATGAGCTGCAACACTATTTCGAAAATAACACCTATGTTGTATTGTGAATGTGCGCATTCTGATTGGTAAAAAGCGTGTTTGCAAGAGACCTGAGAAACACGATTGTCACGCAACGCTGTCGCGCGTGTGCATGTTATTTTCTAAAAGCAATAAAAATACTTTCTGCGTGCTCTCTGCTTTCTTACAAACACTCGGAGAATGTTGGTCGAACTGATCAGTTCTCCCAACATCCCCCTCGTGTTTGTAAGAAAGCAGAGAGCACACGGAAAGTACTTTTATTGCTTAAAAACAGTATAGAGCGGATTTTAGATGAGTATAGATACCTAACACAAACTGAATACACTTAGGCAATCAGAAACAATACCCAACAACCAACCAATCAGGAGTCGAGCATTGTTTTCTATTTATGGTGTTTCTGGCGAAGAAAATAATGACATGACGTCATTTGAACATTCACGTGTTGTACAATGTTATTGCTTTCATATTGCTTTCATTGAAAATGTATCCACACGCTCAATATAGCTCATCTTGCTATCTTTCCAGGTGAAGCCCCACACGCTTGCCCTCATTGCCCAAAACGTTTCACCCACCAGACCACCCTGAGAAGACACGTACGATTACACACTGGCTCCAGATACGAATGCCCTTACTGCGAGAAAAAGTACTGCCAAGAAAATGGTCTAAAAGTTCATATGCGTAGCAAACACACGGGGAAAGACCTTTCCTTTGTGATTTCTGCGATTCCAGGTTCACTGCAAAAAATATACTGAAGAAGCACATGGAATCTCATTTAAAAGAAAAGGCAGGCGTATCGAAGTCATGATAGTGATTCTCCTTAGTGAGAACAAGATACCTGTATATACCTAGGATAGGAGAGTTGTTGTTACATCAGTCCTTGCTCATTAGACCCGTTTTCACCCGTTTGTTTAAAGAGCCAGTGTCAGCCACTCCATTGTTATAGTTTTCGTTCGATATTAGAAGACGAATTACGTGTAGAAACCCTAAATCAACATCTAAAAACAACGTTTCAGATTTGATTTACCAAAATTAATCGAGAAAATTGCTCTATATCCTCTAAATTAGACGATGGAAATGGATGCTTTTTCCGACTTGGTGTGTTGCTATGCTTCAAAATGGCGGCTGACACAGGCTCTTTAACGTGCGTTGCGTGTTGGTATGCATGTACCAACTCGACCCAGTTTTCCTATTTCGACCATGGCGCGAAAAATCTTCTCCAATTTCCTGTGTTTGAATCTTCTATTGAACCAGTCCTTGTATCCGACCTTCGGATATGCACTTGATCGATCTTGCTGGAGAACGTTTAATATGTTATTAAGACAATTTTGACAATGCAGTCGAATTATTCAACCTCAGCCAGTCCATCCCACCCTTTTGAGCTTCTCAACTAACACTTGAAGGAAAATGTTCCGATACAGTGTGTTGCCCAAACTCCGGACGGTACCCAACCTCGGACACTTTGCATTTACAGTACAGTATTTTTCAAACGTAAAAGACATTTAAGTTTTGGTAGCACACAAATTAACAACCAACTATCATTCTCACTTGTCGTGCATTTTGTTACGTGCTCAACGCCTTTTGATGCGGGAGAATAAAAGTTTTACTGAGGCAAGGTGTAGTACGTTTGGGTTAATATGATTGTTAACGGCTCCGTGAGTGTATCTTTCCGATTTGTATCAGTTCTACTATCTTTTACGTAAAAGAAACATTTTGCTTTTTGGTTTAGAAAGGGAGTTATATAGTAGCTGTTTCTAACCCAAATGAAAACTTTGTGTTTCCGCTTCTAATTGGGAAGAAATCACGTTTTATACTGTTGGTGAAGTTTTTCCACGAAATGAACCAATCTTCGGACGCAAATAAACCACGACCTTAAATTGTGTCTAAAAAAGACGAGAGAAAAATATAATGACTCTATTTTGCAGGATTTCGATAATAAATAAGTGCATGGTAATGTGCCGGGTATTGTTTTAATGTTATTTAACAGAAACCTCGAGAAAATAGTGGAAAAAACGACAACGTAACTAGAGAGGATGCGAAGAAGTTATGGATAATGCATTTGAAAGCGTCGCGTACTGCAAAAAAAAATGCTAATTATTCTAGTTTACTCGTGGAGCTACCTCGCTTTCTTCTTCGCAATAAAGAATTACATTAATGTATAAGGGAAACTTTCTAGCCTTGACCGCTTTTTATTCCGGCACAAAGGCGACTTAGAACTGAATTTTCGCCCCCAAGTCGAGGGATAATTAGTGTGACAATTCATCGCATGTTAGCAGCTACAAAATATAGATACCTACAAACAAGAAGACCAAAACGATAAATTTGAAGTTCTTTCTTCTGTTAAATGAGCTGAAGTTTCTAAAATTTAATTGTAGAAATGCTAAGTATCAAAATAATTACATTTATTTCAACGAATCGGGATAGTTAGAAACGGAAAATATAGATAAGGGACAAATCGTTTATTACGTCTACGGGGGGGGGGGGGGGGGGGGGGGTAAAATTAAAAGACACAGATTTTAGGGGGGTAATTTTTTGGCACCCTCCCTCGAAAGAGGGGGTAATTTTTTCAGGGACACTGTGGTTCAAACTAAGTAATAATATGTACAAGCTATCGCGTCGTGGCATACAGCGCTACGCCATATAGGAAGTACGCCAATTTCGGCGCGGCAACGGCAACGGAATGTACAAAATAGTTTTTGAGTACGTGCGCAATGGAATGGCTACGAATGTCATTACAAGAAAATATATCTTAGCCAGGAGAAAAAAAATAACTCTCCCCAAAAAGACGCTCTGCAGTAATCGGAGCTGTCTCAGTTCGAAAAAAGAAGGCCTATTATTAGGCAAGCGTGAGTTCCACTTTACGAGGATAGAGATTCGTCATTTTGACCCTGTTTTACGCACGTCATTTGCGATCTTTGTTTACTACACACAGCAAATGGAATGTTCATCTACATTTTCTTTGAGGTTTGGTGAAATGCGTGGCGCGCATCGCGCGCAACAAAAAGAGAAATTTCTGTAAATTGTCTTCCATTATTTCAAACGGGGATGGGATCTGGTTACAGGGTGGGGGTAAGCTTTTAGAACATCGATGTTATGTGGGGTTATTTTTGTATCACCTTTTTAATGAGGGGGGTGCGAATTTTAACATTCAATAAATTTAGAAAACCACCGCCCCCGACTTATTTTCGAAATGTTATAGCGCCAAACGCAAAAACCGTCCGGAGTTTGGGCAACACACTGTACCTGTTTTTTTTTTCGGGGATTTTGGTGCCGATTTTAACGTAAATTTGATGCCATTATAAAATTGTCAAGAAAATTGTAAAAAAAATCATCCAAAAACACGTTAAAAAAGGAATAGGTCGAAGCAAGATCAGAAAACCGAGCGCAAAGATGTAGTTTTATGCCAGACATTTTTGGGTATTTCAAGAAACTGTTCCGATGTAAAATTTATGATAAGGGTGAAATATTTGATGTGTTTAAAAAAGCGCCCATAGTTTATTGACCTCATGGAATATCCTGAGAAAACGTCACTAGTGGCTTATATTAGGTTAGTCTGAACAGCCCTATTAAGGTAATCGTATAGGTTCGAAGGTACCTTTTTTAAACAAAATCTCATTTCTCGTCAATGTTGTAGCAAAAACCGTTGTTTTGTGAATTTTCAAAACGTGGTTTGATTTTGCTTTTTCTGTTCTGCCAGTGAAAATAATCTCAACCAATCAGGTCATTGTCCTGTTTCGCCTACTGCAGTAGTAGTATAGGGGGCACCGAATTAGCCGTTTTTTTTCGGAGCCTCGGAGCTTTTTTCGGAGCCCGGTGCGGAGCCGCGGAGCGGGTGAGCCGGATGACGTCACAGACTATTTTAACCCTTTTTGAGGGTGAGCCTGAGGGTGAGCATGCGGGTGAGCCGGATGACGTCACAGACTATTTTTTGAGGGTGAGCCTGAGGGTGAGCCTGAGGGTGAGCATGCGGGTGAGCCGGATGACGTCACAGACTATTTTTTGAGGGTGAGCCTGAGGGTTGGTGGTGATGACCCTATTGTTATTGGAGACAATAGAAGGATACCCCCCCCCACCCCCTACTTTTTTTTTGTCTCAAGACAATAGAACAATGCAAGCTATTGTTCTCGGGCTCAATAAAAGCCTAGCGCTGAAGTCACCATCGAGTAATACTATTCCACGGTTCATGGGTTCTTATGCTAATGAGTCTTGTATTTCTAAGTCTTTTGTGTAAGGGATTAGTGTTTGTTGACTGCAAGTCGAATATTAATTATAGTGTAAGGTTTTGTTTATTCGGCGATAACATGATGCAGAGATATGGTTTATTCTCTTTATTATAAAATGAATGAATATCGATTACATAAAATACTATTACATAAAATACTACCACTAACGGTTAGGTAAATAACCGCTTTATTAAGAAATTGATTACAAGTCTAAAGTCTGTTCACTAGTATTCTTGACTTGAGGTAGAGTTTTTCCCCTATTAGCTACAATTTTTTTTGTTATTTAATTTTATACGGAGAAGAACGGTAAGAACGCAACCGATAGCGTCTCAACGTCGATTTTAGATACGGTCCCTCTTTATCGGCATCATCATCCAAATAATTCTTTAAGATATTTTTTAATTTTGGCTTCTTTGGCTTCTTTGGGGTAATACTCGCTGATGGTGGCGGTGTCAAAGTCAGTTCTGGAAGTGTTGGGGTCGGCGGAACAAAGGATGTCTTGGGAGATTCTGCCACCTTTACCGAATAGGGTATCGTGGCTGGCTCGGGTGATGAAAACGGGATACTTGGGGAGTAGTGTAGGTAGGTGTTGTCACTGGTGGTTCTACACTCGCTGGAGGGGTGTGACTTGCTTGATGCTTCATTAGCAACAAATCGTTTTGAAGCTGCGTGTATCGTATGACCTTTTCACCTTCACTCATAGTTTGACTGTGAAGGATGTCATTCATTTTGTCGTGTAGTTCTCTCATGCGCCGCTTCTCTGGAGAAACATCCATATTTTGATAACTAAGAAATTTTAGGAGCTCTTTCCCGAAGGCGTCTTCCGTTTTCTCATTGGTTGACATTTCCCCAGGAAGGACATTGGCGCGTAGTCTGCAGGTGTCGTTGGTTGCTGGTTTTAAGTCAACAAACAGGTAGCCAAAAGGTTTCCTGACGGCTTCTTCATACTTGTCAAGAAAGTAATACGTGTTGCGTGGATACATTTGTTTGGCCAACGTCATCACTTGCAATTGGTCTCTAGGGTTCTTGAATAGGACCAGGTAGTGGCTATTTAAGGATATGTTTCGATTGACTTTTCCTTGGTGAAATAGGTTTTGTAGGATATAAATCACTGACAGATTTCTGTGATGGGATCCCTTGGTGAATAAGTTTGCAATCCTGTTATCATTCCCAGTTTCAATCATCTGATCGTCGATGACAATGAGGTTCCGCACATTGACGTCAAAGTATGAGTCTTGCTCAATGTTGGTTGGGATTCCTTTTACGAATTCTATTTGTGGGGTAGACATGGCTAAGGCGGTGTAGGCGGGTTGCCACTGAGCATAGCACCAGACTATGCGTTGGGGTGGAGGAGAGATTGTCTTTTGCCAATGCTCAAGGAGTTTCTGGACCCAAACAGTCTTCCCGCTTCCGGTCATTCCCGCCACCATACACGTAAAAGGATGTTGGAGTTGAAAGGGACCACATGTTTCGTGAACACCAAAACGGAAAGGTATGGATGATTCTGGCTCCCTTGTTTCACCTGTAACGATGTTTGGATGATATTTCTTTTTATGTCTCTCCATATCATAATGACGTGAAAATCCTGATCCACACTCTGGACAAACAGCTTTCTTTACCATGATGTTCATACTTCAACCGTTTGTTTGGTAATGGGTAAGGATTCGGGAAACACTCCTATTTATACTTTTCATTGCGAGCGTCTTGCGGGCGTCCTTGCGGGCGTTGTAGCGGGTGTTGACGGGTGCGACGGGCGTTGACGGGCGCTGTAGCGGGGGTTGTAGCGGGCGTTGACGGGCGTTGACGGGCGCTATAGCGGGCGTGACGGGCGTTGTAGCGGGCGTTGACGGGCGTTGTAGCGGTCGTTGACGGGCGTTGTAGCGGGCGTTGACGGGCGTTGACGGCGTTGTAGCGGGCGTTGACGGGCGTTGTAGCGGGCGTTGACGGGCGCTGTAGCGGGCGCGACGGGCGTTGTAGCGGGCGTTGACGGGCGCTGTAGCGGGCGTTGACAGGCACTGTAGTGGGCGTCCTGTCTACGGTCGCTACAAATATATAAATAGTAGCTCCATTGACACTGTTTCATTTGTAACCATGTCTCGGGTAGTGAAGAACAACCTCGGCTTTCTTCAAGCATTGTGTAGTTGCCCGCCACATCAGCGCCAATACCTTCTCGACACAGCCACCCCAGAACAAGTTCATGCTCTAACTCAGATTGCCCATAATGTTGGAAATGGATATATTCCATTGGGTGATGATGAGTTTAGTAACATAAGACGACACGGGGAGGACCTAGGCGCCTTGGCTAGTGGTTCCACCCCTTCAAAGAAAAAAAGCAAATCTTATCACAAAAAGGGGGTGGGTTTGTCCAAGACCTACTCGTCCCTGTTTTAGCATTACTGCTGTGAGGGTATAAATACACGTCACGTTTGAGGATCAAATCATTTGCCAATGGTATTCGCCATGAAACGTTCACTGGACTCAGATAGCGATATGTCTAGCGATGACGAGGATGAGCAAGAGGAGGAAAATGATGGACCTCGAATCAAAGACGTGTTGAGTCAGATTTCAAATGCTGTTCCCTATCAAAATGCCCGAGACCTTCTGCACAGTATAGCCGCCTCTAAAGATATTTTGTTTTGGTCGCCTAACGGGGAAATGATTCGTCGTAAACGCAGAATACCAAACACAGTTATTGCTGATCTTGTAGAGTTTGTATTACTACCTTTCAGCGAAGATATTTCACCTCCAAGAGGTTTAAAGTCTTTTCTCGAGGGACTGGCAGAATTAGGAATTGATAAGAGACTGATCCGTAACAAAGCAGCTTTGAACGATGTAGTTACCTATGAAAGTAGGGAGACAAAAAGCGAGCAGTCTAGCGATGATGAAACGGACGATAATAATGAAAGTGATGAAGAAACTGACCAATCTGCTGGTGACGATGAGGAAGCGGAGCAATCCAGCGATGAGGAAACTGAGCAATCCAGTGACGAAGAAATGAGACAAGAGGGAGATGGAGGCTCGGGTGATATTGAAAAGAAAGCTGATGGATTATGCAGTCATTGTGAAGGGAACAATTCTTATCGCATCGATATTGCTGAGTGTGGAAAATGCTTGTGGCAAGATAAAATGTCCGGACGTTACGAAAAGACAAACTCTACGAATGCCCAGTTTGTCAAAAGCAATCCCCAATGGGAAAAGCTTGGAAGGGGTCTTTTCTGCGGTGTTATGATTGTATGGCGGGCTCGTATTACAACAAGAAAAAAGATGAGTGGAAAACTCTACCTCAAGTCAAGAATACTAGTGAACAGACTTTAGACTTGTAATCAATTCCTTAATAAAGCGTTTATTTACCTAACCGTTAGTGGTAGTATTTTATGTAATAGTATTTATGTAATCGATATTCATTCATTTTATAATAAAGAGAATAAACCATGTCTCTGCATCATGTTATCTCCGCATAAACAAAACCTTACACTATAATTAATATTCGAGTTGCAGTCAACAAACACTAATCCCTTACACAAAAGCCTTCCCTTAGTTAATCCTGGTATTGTCTCCCTTTGTTTTTCTTAATCCCTCCTGAACAAAAGCATTCCAGTGTTAATCCTTCTATTGTCTCCAATAACAATAGGCTCCTCACCACCAGGCTCACCCACATGCTCAACCGCAAAAATAGTCTGTGACGTCATCCGGCTCCGCGGCTCCGCACCGGGCTCCGAAAAAAGCTCCGAGGCTCCGAAAAAAAACGGCTAATTCGGTGCCCCTATACTACTTGCAGTCGACTGGTTTTCGTCTCGACAGAAAAGCCAGTTGACTGCACTAGGTGAAACAAGGCAAGGACCTGATTGGATTAGATGGTTTGACTGGCGGAGCCGAAAAAACCCAAAGCGACGCATGCGCAGCGCGAAACAACTCCAAATCGCCAAAACTAAACGAGATGGCGAATTTTTGGTATATGTTTCCGGTCGTAGAATAGATAGCCACGAATCTAGTTTCCATATATATATTCTTATCTGTCGTATCAGTCAACCGTGAAACAACAGAATAATTTCAAGTTCTATTGTTTCACGGTCGACTGATGCGACAGATACGACAGAGAAGACTATATGGAAACCAGCATTCAAAGTTAGTTTGCGTCCCAAAATGCAAACACATGCAGTTTATAGATGGAGATTTCATCCCTGTTTGCCGAAAGAGTCGGCTCGTAAACCTAGGCGGCCTAAGTACCAACTGTACAAGTCTTAAAAACACCGCTCGAAGCATTAATATATGAGGTTTTTTTGTATTTTATTGTGTACACAATAAACGTTGAGTTGTTAAGGTTGCCGTATAGGCTTTAAGTTGCATTTTTTACCAAATGGACGATTCCAGCTATAACGCACGTGCGCGCTGCATATAGGTAGATGTGGGACACTTGTCGAACAAACTGTTAAAAAAGCGCGCGCTGCATTCTGGTAGTTGTGGGACATGGCATTTCTGAAAAAAAGGAAGAGCGCGCGCCCTTATAGCTGGAATCGTCCATTGCAAAGACATTTGACTGAAAACATGGCATATTCGAAGTGATTTTACCAAGTTCTTTATTATCAGGTATTGTTCTTGACGTACTAGCCTCATTCATTTCCATGTAGACACGGGTTATTCAAATTTGCCGCCATATTTCGATTCGGTGGATATGAGGAGCAATCTTCGTCTTCCTCGGAGAATCTCGCATTTACCATTCGGCAGAATGTACGGGGAATTCCCACTTGCTAAAAATAGGCACATCTGCTGTTTTCAATCACGCAGTACAAGGAGAGTTCCGATCACTTGACATTACTATGTTTTCTTTGGGTTTCGGCGGAGACTCGTACTTTGTCTTCCACGACCATCTTTGAACGCCTGACCGAAACCTGAAGCGAGTCTATTGTTCTCTCGACCAGACACAATTGTGAGCTATTCCTGTATTTACGCGCTGTTCTGCGACGCAGATCCCGAAAGGCAGAATTACGGGCAAAAGGGATTTTTAAGGTAAAGATACTGGTCTTGTTCTTTTAGTGTAATAATTTTTGCTGCTCGAGCTAAGTGATGTCGAATGAATGCTCAAACTGCAAAATTTGAGAAGGAAATTGTCGTTTTAGATTACTTGGACATAGGTCATCTGCACTGACGCTGGAAGTCTGTTGCAGGAATCTTTTGTGAAAGTAATATAACGCGAGATGTAAATGTTCTTGAGTATTTCTGCTAATTCACACGTTACAATTTCTTAGGTTGGTCTAAAGTCGGGCCCCACATGAGAAATCTGTTACGTTTTTAACTCAAGAATATTCAAGCATAGAAATGAGTTGTTGTGAGCGGGCACGCACTCTCTGTGATCTCAGGTTATTACTCGGGCTTCCTGCGTTAGCAGGGCGGCCGAGTTATTTTTCCAGACGCAAAAAGCAGATCCAAAATGGCGGAGCCAATCAATGTGCAGAAAACCATGTGATCAATCCCATGAGCATTGCGCGCCCAGTCGCGCAGATTCAAAATGGCGCAGCCAATCAGTGTGCAGTTCTTAACATGCTCTTTACGGCGCATCAAAATTTAGCCAATCAGCGCGCAGAATCTATTTAATATAAGTTTTTGCCTTAAGTCCAGTTCGTGGAAAGAAAACCTTCGATCCTAGCCGATTTAAAACCTTGAAACATGGCTACATTCAATAGATATGGACTCCTGATAGAATAAATTCAGGTCTGACTTGACCAATGCCATTTATTACGAATGATCTAAGAGATTTTCAGGAAAATATGTGTCTGGTCATATGGGCTAAACTGCAGAAGAACCTTGTTCTGTGTCAAAGGAGTTCGTATTTTATCCCTCTACTTCATCTTCGACACAGGGCCGCATAAAGAACTGCACCAAACTATGGATTCATCATTTGAAAGACAGGGAAATTCAACTCACAATTGACTTCCAAATTGGGAATTGCAATTGGATTTATCAGTATAAAACTTTCGAGGGAAACACCAGAAGTCTATCTCTTCGAGAAACACACAATGGAAGGACGAAAGTTAGGTAATCGCAGTTTGTAATAACAGGCGAATTATTTTAAATAAACTTGACAAGATACTATGGTATGGAAGGAGGAGCGAGTGAAATGTTTTACGAACTGTGGGAAGGCTGGAACCAGCTCGAAATCCCCAAGACACAACTCAGGAGTCATAAAAGGTATTATTATATGGCAACGATAGTACGCGCGCTCTGATTGGCTAACGAGCGGGCGTAACTCTCCGTAATGCCCACGGGCATTATGGAAATTCTTAATGCCCGCTCGCAGTTCACGACTGACAAAAAATCATTTCCTTGAAATAACATAAGTTCAAAAAGAAGATTTTCAGCGCAATTCACAACAAGGAATACATGAAACAGTATAACACAAATCTAACTTGTGACAAGAGGAAAATAAAGGCCTGAATATCAGAAATGACCTGTTTACAAAAGCAAACAAAGCCAAAAAGTTACTCTAAGAAATTCGAGTCTATCCGGAGAAATTGAGAACTTAAGGGAGTCAAAATAGCAGCAAACAAAAGATAAAAGCTACATGTAAAGTCAAAATTTAATGGGAATTCAAGAAACTTGAGAACTAAAAATAATAACAGAAAGCGAGTTCAAACTTTGTGCTTACCGATACTGATAGTGAAGTCGTTGATTTCTTTTCGCTCTCTCCATCTCCTCGAGTTAAAATTTCATTCTTACTTGACGTTTGCTTTTGCACAAAAGCCGGCTAAAATAACCATTGCAATTTTCTGGAGGATAGCTTGTGAAGTATCTTCTTCAGGTTTAACTCTTCTTCCGTATTTATTAAAGACTGTTTCCTAGTGCAAAAGGAGCAATGTTTTCCTCAATGGTGCTAAAAAAAGTTGAGCTGACGTCGAAGACTTGCTTCCCGGTTGCTTGCCGTTTGAAACTTCTGTAACTCCCTCAAAAGTTTCTCATAAATGACTAAACAACATTATAAAATATCTGTAAAAGAAAGGATTCCGAAGTATTTGACATCCATAAGAGATTGATTGGCGTGGTTTGTTCTATCAGTTTGACTCAGTCAGAGAATGAAAAACTCTGAATGAACTCGAGCGCGACGCGGGCGCGTGTCTGAGTTATTCGGCGGGAAAATGAACGAGGCGACTTCCGGTTCGTAAAACGTTTGTAGAAAAAGTGCCATATAATAAACAACTTACTAACCTCGACCGTTCGGGCATTACGTGAAATATCAAACCTCGGTTTTGGCGTATCAACCTCGCTATCGCTCGGTCGATACGCCAAAACCTCAGTTTGATATTTCACGTAATGCCCTCACTCTCGGTTAGTAAGTAGTTAATAATGCAACTGTAAACAGACCCAAAAGGCAACACTACAATGCGGATGGAATTTATTTGGTAAAAACTGAATGGATGTTAATAATAATTGTGACAATTGAATGAAAATTTTGCTAATGTTGAATGTGACATTTTTATGGAAATTCAGTAAACTGAAATTCAGTAAATACTGAATTTTTTAAAAAGTTGATTTTCTTAACAATGTTGTACTTTCAAAATTGCAATAAGCTAGAAAACGTATTTTACTGAATGCATGTTCTAATTCAAACCATCCAATTACAGTTTGTTTATGTGCAACCATTTGTTTCTCGTTGAAACGTTAGTTTAGGAAGGCTTGTGGGGCAACTGTTAGAGAAGGCATTTTACCCAGGGGGTGCTTATCAGATGGATTTGCAGTATTATGATAGAGGATATTACATGGGTGTGCGAAGATACAAGTTTTATCTTCAAATGTTGACGTCAATCTCTCATGAGCCCGGCGTAATCAATCGAACAAATCCAAACAAAAAATAAATCGAACTCAATGGAACACCAATCGTTCGATTTGTTTGGCAATCGAACAAAATCGAATGCGAGCTTTGCTGTGAGTTCGATTTTAGAACAATCGAACACAAACCAATCGAACAGATTTGATTGTTCGATTTTGTTCGGTAATTATGAATGTGTGACAGGATTTCTACCTCTATATCTACCTCTAAATTTCATACATGTAAAGGTTGCACTTCCATGAGCATATGAACAAGCTAAATCATTATGATATCTAGCAATGATTGTGTCAGGAGAAAGACGGGGACTCCTAAACCTTTTGGGTGGGATGCTTTTGGTTCATATATTAATTTTAGGGGATCGATAAAATCGGCCCTCTGGTACCTTTTGGGGGGTAAAAAAGAAACATGTTTTACCACTTGTAACCTGCGAGCAGTGCTTTCTTCTGTCAGTCTTTTAAAATTTTACGAAGTTAGTCACGTGTTATATACATTCGTGTAGTTGGGGCGAGATAACCAATTAACAAACGACAGCAAAACCGTGTGGGCTAGCAACAAAACGAGAGAGCGAATTACTGAGGAAAAGCCTCTGCTAGGGTGGCATAATTTTCGAGTGAAACATTTGGTTTATTGTCTCAGCACAGAATCTTTTACAAGCTATTGTACCTTAAAACTTCTAGTAGCTCAGGTCTGTTAAAAATTCCGATTTCCTAACGTTCGATTTTGTTCGATTGTGAAGATTTTGCTGTAGGTTCGATTGTGTTTGATTGCCGAACAAGTCGAAAATCGATCGAACGATTGGTATTCGATTGAGTTTGATTACCAAACGTTCGATTGATTACGCCGGGCATGAGTGAGTGCAGGGAATGACTGAGAGATTGAGATTGAACACAAGAAGGTAAAATTCATATCTCCAAGTGCCCATGTAATGTTTTGTTTATTGTGTGGTTCCAGAAATTATCCATACCCCCCCCTACAGAAGGGCATTGGAAATTCTGGAGGGGTGGGGATCAATTTACCTGATCATTTCCATACAAATACTGTATTTTTCCTTGGAAATTCCAGAGGGGTGGGCGAATCACTTTCCAACACCCTTCTGTGTGGAGGGGGTATGGATATTTTCTGGAACCACACATTATATAGATATTGATGAGATAAATTGAAAACAAATGCAAAGCATTTGTGTTAAAACCGAATCGGCAGACCGGCAAACCACTTCTGGCACTGAAACTCTCTATAAGCAAAGTTTGATGTAAGCTTAATTAATTTTGTACCCTGGTCCCAGGGTGAAGTTTCTGTGTGTTTTCAATCCAAGTTTGAAGTCGTATTTCACTGTAGTTTGTTTTGCTTCAGTATTCTTGCTGGGACATCACGTACCCTGGGGACACTCACTAGGATTCTCAGTTCTATCAATCAAAAACGTCACTCCCAAAGGCAGAGCTTCGGGGCCTCCTATCATTGGATGGTGAATTTAGTGCCTTCTCATTGGCAGCAGGATTAGTTCCGGATTGAACAAAATCGTGTTATTCACAGGGAAGGGAGGTTAAACCAGGGCTCTGTCGTCCAACAAAATTCACCAGGGCTCTTGAGAGTTCGCAGAATTAACACTTATTGGATAAGGTTGAGCATGATAGTGAGATTTTCAACGCCGAGGTTTTTGTATCTGCCAAAGGAAAGCTGAGGCGGATAACACTAACTCGAGGCATTGACAAATCTCACTATCATGCGAAAACGGAATTCAATAATTATTTTATTATTCAGCAACAAGGAATTCTTACCTAGCTAAACGAAGTCGACAATGAGACCTTGCAAGGTGAAACAGTTTTTCAACTTCAGTTTACGTCCATTAGTAATTTCCTCTTCGTACTCAATTCAAATAGCCATTGCTGATTTCTAGATATCCTGAGCAATGATCTCTCGGCAAAAAGCACAGCAGATTCATCTAGATATATATTGGCTAAATTGGCTTTCGCCTTCGAAATGAAAACCAAGGTGGCCTCCAAACCTATTGGTTTGCGTTATGACGTCATTAGAGTGCATCAATCCTAATGTCTGGAGTTTGACGTCACGAACTGCGTGCCAACATGCTTTCGCTGTGTACCCTTAGCCAATCAGAATCGATATAGTAGCATGGCTGAATAATAATACTCAGCAGCTGTAACTGAGGGGGGGGGGCACTTATCAGATGCGATTTACAGTATATGTTTTGAGAAAACTGTGGTGTGAAGATGGTTAGTGCTCATCAGACTGCAGTGTACATGTGGGCATTGTCATGTGGGCCCTGACAAGATGCAGGAAAAATGTTGGCCCTCCCAAATGTGGTGACATCATTCACTGGATCTAGATATTACTAACAAATACATTACATATTACTAAAAAATACATTTTTCAATCTATTTTTATGTTATAATAGCAGTTCAACATACTAGTTCAATACTCTGACAAATTTATGCATGGTATTGTTCTCCCCCATTGTATTGCCTTGTTCTATAATACACTCCATTGCACTCCATTGTTTTAGACAATGCCTTGCATAAATTGTCAGTGTATTGGACAACCCTCTAAATCTAGAGATCCTATTACAGGGCAAGCCTCCAAACACTCAAAAACTGGAGGGGGGGGGACAACATCTAAAGAACTGAAGTCAGCTTTTAAGGAAAATTTGTAAAACTCTCTTGCGTGCAAAGCGCACAGAAAATAAAGAGCTCTGCATGTGAAATTACCGCATTGGGGGAACTGATTGGGGGAAAATTGGGGGGGGGGGGGGGGGCATGGGCCTCCCTGACCCTTTGATCACTATGGCTCTTTATTACATGATTGACACGGTTTCCATTGTGTTTTTGAGGTCTCCAACTAACGTACATACCTCGCAAGTAACTTAAAGCCGGAAGGGATTTGAAATTCTCTAGGGAAGAGAGGGGCTGATGAAAAGAATTGAATACTTGTAAGTGGAACATCCCGGGTATATACAGAGTTAAATACCTCATTAAATAAACATTAGGTATTAACTCAGTTAAATACATGGACATTCTACTTACCGCTACCCAATCTAGTCACCCCCAAACTCTTTCCTAGTGAATTCAAATCCATACACTTATCCCGAGAAAAAACACCAATAATCTCAGTTTATGCATCTATATGACTATCTGTCTAATTGTTGAATAGAGCGGATTTCATATGACTGTAGTGGAGACCAATCGCGTGATTACAGCAATTCTGAATAAAACTTATAGGAGTAATTACAAAGTAATTGCGAATAACTCACGACAGTCATCTGAAATTCGCTCTATTTGCTCCTGCATGATTATCTTTTATGCGCGAATCCCGTTGAACGCCACAAAACACCATATCCGAGAAACGCCTTCACTTGAACCGACTTCTCGACTTGAACTATAAAGCGTTTGTCCAGCCTACTTGCTTGGTTCCTGGCCCATAGAGTGTGTTCAAGCAGGTAAACCTGAAAATACAGATGAAATCGTTTACATATCTTATCTTAGAGAACAACCAACGAGTGCAAAATACTTGAAACTTGCCTTCAGTTACTCCAGCTTGAAGCAGTTCCGATCCATGTTGTTGCTCAGCGTTATGCAAATTGACTTGTAGCAGTCAGTGCGTGGTACAAACGAAAATAGCGTTTGAATGAGTCGCGCTTTTACAAAAAGCCACTCGATTGACTGGCCTGGCTGTTTTGTTCCAAAACAAAAGACATAAAGTGTTCTGCTAACAAATGAATGCACTCAAGCTGTATATTTTTGTTTGGACCTTCGTCAATCATGGTTGAATAAAACCTGTCATTCATTTTCTCTGGGGAACGTACTTCTATGAAAACAGCTAACTAACAAACAATGGTTCCTATCGGAATGCGCCCTTTTCAATTGTAAACTATACTCCTTGTCAAAACTTTGAAATTCAGACTTTGAATAAGAAGAATGCATTTCATTTGTTCCTGTTTTCTGAAAACCTTGCCAATCATGTAATAAGCCAGTTAATTACCTCGGATGGGGTCAATACGCTTTACATTCCCTCGGGCCTAACGGCCCTCGGTACTGTAAATCGCGTATTGACCCCATCCTCGGTAATTAACTCTTACATATTACCCTAGCAACGTTTGCGTAAAATCTAATATATATAATGACCCTCCCTTGTATCATTTGCACCAATTTTTTTGACCTCCCTTTTTCACCTGCATGAAAATTAAAGGCCCTTCCCCCTCTAATTTATGACCAGTCTCTTAGTGCCTATCAGACTGTAGTGTACATGTAGGCATTGTCAAGAATGTACTGGAGGCATTTTCAGGGGAATACTTTCCCTGCTAACAAAGGTTTCAGGAGGTGAGAAAAATGAGTGACCTGAGGGACCTCTGTTAGTGAAAGGCATAAAGCTAAACAAAACATGATGTGAGGATAATAGGGTAGGAGAGAAATGCAAGGGGAGAAATGCAATATTGTGTTTTTGTCACTCAATCACCAATTCGCCATTTCGGTGCTCTAGCTTCCATGCAGTGTACATTATGTAACAATCACCAAAATCAATCGAATGTTCAGACATTCTGACTGCATGATAAGAAGCCCTAGTTCACATTAACCACCAATGTGGCATTCAAAATTGGATTGAGCATCCAAAATGGCCGAAGAGTGGCATTAGTCTGAGAAAAATGTGGTGAATGTTAAAAAGCTGGGCAGGGTGGCTGAGTGGTGCCCTTTCTCCACCTTCCCGACACTGCAGCCATTTACTTTTTAAAAAATTAGTTTTACAGACAATTGTAACACAACGATAAATTTATTTAAAATATTTTTTTCATCCATGCATACCAACACGTGTAACTGTTTACTTGAAATAGTAGAATGCTACTAGAATCAAAGGGCTCTGCAAGCTAAATCTTTCATGAGTTTGAATGAGAAAGTGAAGAGACTTTTTTGACTTGTAAATAGCCAAAAGGATAACAGACTGAGTTGCGTTGAAAACCATAGAGGAACTGGCCATGATGGAACAATATTTAGCCATAGGCATATCAGGACTTTACTTTTTACATTTTTAAATGGAAAGTATTTAAAAGAAGTTGAAATTAATTGTACATATCCATTTTTCCAAAAATAATATTTTTGCAAACCAGTGTGAATAGATTAAATCTAATGACGTTCTCCTTCCTTTTGACCTTTTTGCACGCCCTTGTAGACCTAAAGGGAAGCCCGAGTTCACGCATTTCATGCGTCTAGTTCATGATAAATTTGCTTTCTATCTAACAAACGTTTATTGAACTGGCGGCTGCAAAAACCAGTTCAATAAACGTTTGTTAGATAGAAAGCAAACTTATCAAGCGATATACTTTCTCATAATAATTCGGCCTCCCAGTGGTTAATTTTGTTGGAATAGACGGCGTATTTTTGAGAGCGACTTGCGTGACCGTGACTAGATAGATAGATATGTTGCGTACCACCTTGTACCAGTAACCAGGGTGAAGCTGGCGTCTTATTCGCAGCGTCTTATTCGACCAGCATCTTTTTCGCCTGGCATCTTATTCAAATCCGGGGGGGCACCTGACATATCGCGTTTTTAGGCCTTACAAGCGTTTCTGCCGGAAAATATCCTTTACAAACAATACACTGCAATTATTAAATTTTATTTCAGCTTTAACTGTTTTGTTCAACTGCTTGAGAAATAAAATCACCAGTAGTCTTTAGATGTTATCGTATTTGTGCACGTGCTACTTGGAAATCGTCAGTATTTCTTACATTTTGAGAAGGCGGGCGTCACGGTCCGTAAAGGATGATGGGTAATTTGCGATGTGATCTAATAATAATAATCATATTAATAATAATATATATGATAATTATTGCATTCCGCAACTTAATCGTGACGTTTTTTCTGTGTGATTATATTGTGACGTCATTTGTTTACAGTATAGAGAATCAGGCTACTCAGCGGAGCTAGAGATGGATACGTTCTGAATATTAATAAGGGGCAGTGAATAAAATGTAATTAGAAAATTTGAGCTAAAGAAACGAAATTATGAGCGCGTGGCGTAAGGCTGAATTTAGAGAAAACATATGGACTAATGGGCTTTTTGCCCCAATGATTTCACGAAATTTTTAAAATACATTGAAAAGCTTACGCTAAGGTTATTTGTTATTCTTAAGAAAGTTTTGACCAGTTTCCATATCATGTTTCCGGTTAGTTGAAGCTTTTTCAAAATTACATGAAATCATTGGGGCAAAACGGTCATTAGCTTCTCACCTGTTTTCTCTAAATTGAACGTTGCACCACGCGTTTAGAATTCAAAATATAACTTAAAATTTTCCAATTATGTTTCATTCACAGTCCTCTATTGATATACAGAACTCTTCATTTTATGGCTCCCTCGAATAGTCCGATGCTGAACATTGCTTATGCTAATGAGCTCAACCTGTAAACAAAATAATAGCCTATATCGATGTCACTTATTTGTATGCTGATTCGATTCAGTTCTTTGACACCAAGCCTCTCTTCCATGTCGGAAACCAGAGAACAGGCTTTGATAAAGCCGGGGAAATGCGAGGCACAAAATCCCTCAACTTTTCGCGCAACATCGCTGCGTTACAAGTCTTCTATACCGCTGAACCATGCAAAATGAAGTCGATCGTATACTTGAGCTATGAGTTCTTCCTGCGATACCTGTGGTGCTCCGCTCTGTGGCTTTCGGCCGCTAAGGAGCTCCGCTATTAAGAAATCCCCCTTACCTTATTTGGAAAGTCTTTCAGTATTTTCCCTCATATCTTCCCTGCGAAAAATACAGGGAAATTCACCAAACTTGCAGATGTTTGAGAAACATCGCTCTTTTGGTCGCCATTTTGTTTTTCCTTGGCCAAAGGGCCTGGAACGAGATTTCAAAAATACCACAGGCAGCGCGGATTTGCACAAACGACAGGACTTATTTTTGATAAATGGGGTGGGGGGGGGGGGGGGGAGAGGACAATAAACGTCTTATTTAGCCTGCATACAGTCACTGTATTTCTCACTAGAATTTCCAGGGAATTGGAGGAGTCCTTAAGTAAATCCCCTGTGTTGTGGAGGTTTGGGTCACATTTCTGGGACTATGCAATAAATGTTTTAACAATTGCTTTCAGCAAATTCAGGATCAGCATGGCTACATCATCAGATAAAGGGAAAGTTGCTATTGTTGGGAGGTAGGCTTGAGATGATGACATACAAACATATGCACAACTTTCTATGACTTTATCGGCGAAATAGAGCACGCTTGATGTTGGGAGACACGAGAATGTAACGAGCCGCAGGCGAGAGTGCCTCTCCCAACATCACAAGTGGGCTTATTATAGGGGTTTATAAAGGATCTTGCACAGTCTTGAATATCTCCCTAGGGTATGAACTTACTTTTTCCAAAGCCTTGGTGTCCCCTACCAGTTGCCAGGAAAACAGAAGCTGCTGGCAGAACCCAAAAATGGCAAGATTTCTACCCTAAGGTCAGGTAAAGTCAGATAGGCTTGATTCTTTGCGTAGAGAATCCTTATACACTAAGAAACAAAATATCAAATATGACTTTTTTCTAATGGATCCGTCTTTAAGGTATGAGGGGTTACACTTTTGTTGCTGCAGCACTTTTTGACATTTTTTGGTAGAATTGTGCAAATTTTGCTATAAAAACGATGCAGTGACCAAAGTTTAGCAGCTCATATCTTAAAGACGGATCCATTAGAAAAAAGTCATATTTGATATTTTGTTTCTTATTGTACAAGGATTCTCTATGCAAAGAATCAAAGCCTTTTTGGGTTCTGTCGAAGCTGCTAATACACGGGGAAGAACCTTTAGTTTGAAATGGTTGTCCATGTTTTAGTATTAACTTCGCCCAGAATCTCGGTCCGTTAAGGCTGGTTTTCACGAGCGACGGAAGCGTAAGCGGAGACGGAAGCGTTAGAGTCTTACCTCGCGTGAAAACCGGCTCGACGTAAGCGGGAGCATAAGCGGAAGAAGAACGGAAGATTGTGATAATCCTTGGGGATGTAAGCGGACGTAGGCATAAGAATAAATTAGATGAGAGGGAATGGGAATTTTATTACACTCTGAGCATGCGTACAACCTTCCTCTTACGTCGAGACGGTTTTCACGCGACATAAGACTTTGCGCTTCCGTCTCCGCTTACGCTTCCGTCGCTCGTGAAAACCAACCCTAAAGTAGAAATTTCATCCCTCCGTCAAAATTTTTCCGTACTGCTCTCGCGCTCGGTTAGTAATAGTTAATCTCGCGCCGATGTCTTTTTCTCTATTATATTCTTTATGATATTCTCTATCGTTCTTTATAATATAGCTACGATATAACGCGGTTCAAAACTATGCTCTATTACACCGATAAAGTAATGGTTCCCCCCGCTATATCATAAAAATATTAGAGCACAACTTTCTATGACTTTATCGGCAAATAGAGCACTTGTGATTTTGGGAGAGACACTCAAAACGTTTTAAAGTCACTCGCCTGCGGCTCGTGATTTTACAATGTTCTCGTGTCTCTCTCAACATCACGTGTGCTCTATTGTGCCGATAAAGTCATAGAAAGTTGTGCTCTAATGCTTAATTAATAATTTGTTTAATTTACAGTGGAATCATTGGGAGAGCCTGGTCAACTGTAAGTTTTTCTTGCTGATATTATCAATATAATAACCTCAAAAAATTTGCCCTCTACAGCGTTAACCCAGTGCTGAGAAGAGAATTCTAGATGTTTATCTTCATCATTACATCAACAGCCAAAGTGTCCACAAACAACAGAGGTTTGACAGCCTTTGAGCCCGGTATAAAACTTTCGAAAATACGAAGTTCACAAACCTAAACAGAAGGAGGAAATTTCACAAGTGTGCATGTTTTGTTGGAAAAGGTTCACCTTGAGCTAAGTTCTAATTCAAGCGATTTCTTAAGCGAGGGACAAAGCCGCTATGTTGGAATCTCCAATTCGTACAGCCGAAAGACCTATGACATCAAGACCTAAATGGCCCAGGGATAATTCTAATTGGAAAGCCTTGACCTGATAATAATTTTCATTCAAGTTTAAACACCAATTACTGCCTTTCTTCGCAGAGCGCGCTCTAAATGGAAATGACAAGGAAATATTTTTTTTATTATTTCAACATATTTTCCTGCTTCTGATTGGTTGAGCGCCACCGGCGAATCTTGGTGTTTTTAAAGGCGAGCGATATCCCATCGCTAACGTCAAATTTTGGATAAGTTGAAAAATTATTGCATGCGTGACGTCGCGCACTGTAGGCGGGCTGGCAAAACTGCCTGTTCTCTTGAAGAAGTAAAGCGGGGAGATTCATTTTGAATGAATAATAAAACAATTAATGAATTCAGCTTTCGTATGAGTGGAGAATTATTCAGATCTCGGGGTTGTTATCCATCGAGGCCGAAGGCCGACAATCCCTCGATCTGAATAATTCTCCACATCATACTCAGTGGAATTCATTAATTGTTAAGTATCCGTTAAAACTCCGTGAGTTTGTTTTTCGTTTAGATAAATTTCACCCTTGCACTCAGCTAGTAATAATACATAGATGTTTTTTTTTAATTTCAGCTTTATTACCATTACTTTAATTTTTACAGTTTTACAGAAAAATTTACAGATTAACATCTACATATTAAGTAATATTTACCCACTCCCCCTAATACATAGATGTGCTTTGGTTCAGTGTATGATGTGTTACGATAGAGCGGATTTAAGAAGACTGCCGAGAGTAAATCACACATGCGTTTTCTACGTGTTCCCATTGGTTGAGATATTGGGACTTTGTTTAATCAACCAACCAGAATGCAAAGAAAAACCAAAAATACAGTCGACTCGTTTCTTTGGTCACGACTAAACGCAAGTCGTACTTAATTCGTCCTCTGATTGGTTGTTGTTGATTGGGTTTCGTTTCTGATTGGCTAACCAGATCATTGCTGTTTGTCTTAGGCATTTTCCAGAGCTGGTTACCATGTCGCTCTCTATGATGCTGTCCCAGCCCAGCTATCAGGAGCCAAAGATGTCATTTTGTTACAATTACAAGACATTGAAAATAAAGGGCTAATGAAAGAAAAGACTGCCGAGGAGGCATTTAAGTTAGTGACGACTTGTGATGACTTGGGGGAGGCTCTAAAAGGGGTATTTTATGTCCAGGTGGGTGAGATGTCTGACAAATTACACCGTGCATTAATCCCTTGCGAAATAGCAAGAACATATTTGAACATAAAAAATATTTTTGGAACGAATACTTTTTCTATTTCAATATAGGAGTGTACGCCAGAGAATGTGGATTTGAAGAAGAAGGTATTCACTTCACTTGAGGAGAAAAGTTCAAGTGATAGTATCATTCTTGCCAGCTCCACATCTTGCATTGTTCCCTCCAAGTTTACAGAATTCCTGCGCCTTAAAAACCGATGTATTGTTGCACACCCGGTAGGTAGTGTATAACGAAAAATGACTTTCACTTGTCAAACTCTAGTATGAGTGAGAAAACTCATGCAAATCAAATCCCCATGTTTGTAGGTCAATCCCCCATACCTTGTACCTTTGGTGGAGGTAATGCCGTCTCCCTGGACAGACAGTGACGTCACAGAGCGGACACTCCGTCTGTTGAAGGACATTGGACAGTCACCCGTGCTGCTAAAGAAAGAAGTACCTGGATTTATAGCTAATCGTCTGCAGTATGCACTTTTCATGGAAGCTTGGAGATTATTAGAGGTAATTCGCCACTTACCAATACAGTTTTATTTTAGGACCCAAGTCTTGATCCGGAGGTACCCACATTTTCTTGGATAGAATTTTATTGTAGTCTCCACTCTCTTCTAGTGTTGTATGTAAAGGATATTACACGGTCGCACGGAGATACGAATTTTATCTTCGAGTGTTGAAAATTTATCTCACGAGTGAGAATTTTTAAGATAAATTTTGAAGATAAAATTCGTATCTTCAAGCGGCCATGTAATGTTCTGTTTTTTTTATATATAAACATCAGTGAAATACCAAATCGAAATTTCTTTTATGAAAATCTGAAGACTAGAAAGCTTTGTGTGTTATCTTCATTGCGAGGAGTGAAGATAAAAGTATCTTCACAGTGTGAAGATATCAATTTTTCGCGCGAGAGATACCTTGGTATTTCACTGATGTTTATGTAATAAATGCACTTTATTCTACATTTTTCAACATCACTCTACTTTAATTCTTGTGTAAGCACAGACGTCGGCGGCGGTGCTGGCCTGATATTTTGCTGCAACAAAACATTGTCACGTCGCAAACAAAACAATCTTTATTTTTTCATAAAAGTGCAGAACACTAGCATACACACATCGGCATCAGTCTGGCCAAGACGGGACGCTAGCACAGCCCGTGTAGTTCGGCAACCACGAACAGCTGTGGTTTAAAGCACTTCGATTTTCGAAGTCGCCTCTGCAGTTATTTTATCCGGTGCAAAACAGCAACAGTATGTCAACGCTGGGGCCAACCACCCCCCAAAATGCGTCATTCAAACTAACTCTACATGACTTTCCATCCTATGTGGCTTTTCTGACCAAATTTAGTAGATGGGATGACACCACGATGACAAATATTTTACATTACTTTTGACGTCACTATGTTGTTTGTGACGTCACCAGAGATTGCGCAGAGTATGCACTATTTCTGTAATGGCGATGATACACCTCAGCAAGAGATGTTGAAAGATAGATATCTATAGAACCTTTTTTTATTATCAAAACTCAGGGTACTTAAAAAGCTGCCTGTTATCAACAGGAGCCCTGAGTTATACAAAATGTAAAATACAATGTTATAAATATAGATATATAGTTAGTTGGTAGCATAAAAACTGTTGAGCTCTTGAATTTCAAAGAATGGCCCCCTCTCCTCCCCTAAATATAAATGTTTTTGAGTTTTTCGTCAATTGGACCGATTTCTGTTGTTAAATGTCAAGCAAAATGGTATCTAAAATCGTATCGTATGAATTTTGTCCTTAGAGCGAAGATAATATAGATTTAGCCACTGGCTAAAAGCGGAGCTCCCGGTTACATATTTATAAGTCCTGCAAAAGATTAATAATGTGACGTGTCGCGACGTCACTTGCTACAGAAAACATTCGTGTTCTCCATTGCCATACTTGCAAATTCAGATTTTTTTATGTTGCATTTCAAAGAGCTCCATACCCACATACTCCGGATGTTTTCTTGACTGTACCCAAGTTTGTTCGCCTAGCGATGTTGCCTTCTCGAGATATAGACTTTTCTAGATTTAATAACGTCATCGATGACGTCATGTCACATGATCTTGGTAGTGCACCCCTTGCCTCCAAAATAAGTTTACCCAAGTTTGGTCACCTAGCGATGTTGCCTTCCTGAGATATTCACTTTTCTAGTTTTGATGACGTCATGTCACGTGACCTTGATTGTGCACCCCCCTTGCCTCCAAAATAACTTTACCCAAGTTTGGTCACCTAGCGATGTTGCCTTCTTGAGATATTGACTTTTCTAGTTTTGATGACGTCATCGATGACGTCATGTCACGTGACCTTGGAAGTGCACTCCCCTTGCCTCCAAAATAACTTTACCCAAGTTTGGTCACCTAGCGATGTTGCCTTCTTGAGATATTGTCTTTTCTAGTTTGGATGACGTCATCGATGACGTCATGTCACGTGACCTTGGTGGTGCACTCCCCTTGCCTCCAAAATAACTTTACCAAAGTTTGGTCACCTAGCGATGTTGCCTTCTTGGGATATTGACTTTTCTACTTTTGATCACGTCATCGATGACGTCATGTCACGTGACCTTGGTGGTGCACTCCCCTTGCCTCCAAAATAATTTTACCCAAGTTTGGTCACCTAGCGATGTTGCCTTCTTGAGATATTGACTTTCTAGTTTCGATGACGTCAACGATGACGTCATGTCACGTGGCCTTGGTGGTGCACCCCCCTTACCTCCAAAATAACTTTACCCAAGTTTGGTCACCTAGTGATGTTGCCTTCTTGAGATATTGACTTTTCTACTTTTGATGACGTCATCGATGACGTCATGTCACGTGACCTTGGTGGTGCACTCCCCTTGCCTCCAAAATATTTTACCCAAGTTTGGTCACCTAGCGATGTTGCCTTCTTGAGATATTGTCTTTTCTAGTTTGGATGACGTCATCGATGACGTCATGTCACGTGACCTTGGTGGTGCACTCCCCTTGCCTCCAAAATAACTTTACCAAGTTTGGTCACCTAGCGATGTTGCCTTCTTGAGATATTGATTTTTCTACTTTTGATGACGTCATCGATGACGTCATGTCACGTGACCTTGGTGGTGCACTCCCCTTGCCTCCAAAATAATTTTACCCAAGTTTGGTCACCTAGCGATGTTGCCTTCTTGAGATATTGACTTTTCTAGTTTCGATGACGTCATCGATGACGTCATGTCACGTGGCCTTGGTGGTGCACCCCCCTTACCTCCAAAATAACTTTACCCAAGTTTGGTCACCTAGTGATGTTGCCTTCTTGAGATATTGACTTTTCTAGTTTTGATGACGTCATCGATGACGTCATGTCACGTGACCTTGGTAGTGCGCCCCCCTTGCCTCCAGAATAACTTTACCCAAGTTTGGTCACTATCGATGTTGCCTTCTGAGATATTGATTTTTCTAGTTTCGATGACGTCATTCCGGACGAACGAACGAACGAACGGACGAACGAACGCACAAACGGAAGTCCATGACAGAATCGTTGGATGCATATACACTTTTTTTTTGTTCCTTTTTCTCCTGCATGTAGCTATGGGGTCCGCTCGCGGGCGCCTTCGGCGCCCGCGGGAGCTCCGCTATAAAGCGTTGATAGATTGTGACGTAATAATCTATGACGTCATGAGTACTACATTTTTTAATTTTAAACACGGAAAATAGATGATCGAAAATGGAAATGTTTGCAATTCTGATGTTGTAGTCAACTAGTATAACCTACATATTAAGATATTTGTATGTGCAATGATGTTACCGTACAATAATTAATTTTTTCAACTGTTAGATCCAACCTTATACAAATCATTAAAAAATCATAACTCAGCTAATATAAGCCCTAAAACCAAACGGTTTTCGATTTTCAGCTTAGTCTTGTTAAAATCTTCTATTGCCGCTACAAAAAGCAAGGAGATTTGACATTACGAAAAATGGTCCAATAAAGTCATCGCCTGTGACGTCAAAATACCATTGTGACCACTCAATACATGAAATATGTTTGTCTTCATAATGTACGAAGTTTGGTAAAAAAATAGACACAAGGGGTAGAAAGTTATGGCGAGATTTGATTTTTGCTCACTTTTGATGACTGATTTAGGTGTGGTTGGCCCCAGCGTAATCAGCAAAACAATCAGCTACCATGCATCTACCATTGATTTCCGAGTATGTCCAAACTGAAAACAGCCGGCACAATGCCTGCAGAAATGTTTATATATACTTTTAAACTAGTAGACGTGTGAAAATCTCCTGGTAGTATGACTTCTGCTTAGGGTTATAACATTACAAGGGATGTAGATAATTGCATGCTAAATATCAATGTACATGAAGTTTCAGGAATCAGGTTCGTGGTCTGAAATATAATTTCTAAAGCAGTATTTTCCAATTGCAATAGCTTGGTTTCTTGTTTTGGTTGAATATTCTAGCTTTGTAGCTATTTTCTTGATTCAGTTTGGACATGCCCCAGTTACATATTAATAACAGCTTTAAACTTTTCATGCATGAGATACAGCATCAAGTTTTTATTTATTATTTGACAAGTCAATCATGTTTGAAATAATTATTCCCATACATGCACTGTCTATGCTTGTTTTTTTTTTAACACTCTGTAAAAGCTTCCACATTATTTGTCATCATTGCTCATAAAATATAATAACTTGGCTCTTGATAATTCCACAACACCTCCTTGTACATATCCATTTTTAAACGCTGATTGGATAGCCATGTAATAATAATTTTTGTTCCTATAAATGATTTTTTTCTCTGCCACGATCATTCCCTTTATTGTTGCTCGCTGTAGAACACAGGGCTCCCGTAAAGATACATGTTCAAGTCTTGTTTATATCATTTTCCATGTGAAGTCAGCAGATGGCAACTTGTGACCACTGAAGAGTATGCTGTGCTGGTTGCTTTGAGGGGTCACTAGACTGGATCTACAAAAAGGAAAAAAGAAAAAATCATTAAAAATGGGGAAACAAAAGAAAGACTGCTTTCATTATTTGCGATATTACAGCAAACATCTCCTCTTTAAAAGTCTGTGAACTACAACATGGCTGTCTTTACTAATTTCTGTCGTACTAATTTCTTTTACACAAAAATATAAGTAACATTGAAAAAATTCAAATTTTCAGTTGCTCAAAGCTAAAAGCTGCAAAACAGTGTTTGTAATTACTGGCAATAATGTGAAGCTTTTCTCCTGCCGACAAGTTCAGGGGGGGGGGGGGGCGCGTTAAGTTTAAACAGTTGAATTATTTTTTGCTCTGGAAATGTAGATGGCTCACTGCCCCTCTTTTGTATCATGATATCTTTAGTACGTTTTCTAGCAGAGCTTACTCTGTTATAACTTAGCCTCCCGCAGGCTCGCTTCTGGTGTCAGAGCACGCGCGCGGAAGTTCGTATGGGATTTCTGCACATTCTCGTTTTTGTTGGTTTCCTCTTCTGGTGTCAGAGCACGCCGGGAATTGCTGCTCGCGCGCGCAAGTTCGTATGGGATTTCTGTACACTCTCGTTTTTGTGGGTTTCCTGTGGACTCTGAATGTATACGAAAGCTCTCAAAAAGCTTCTACCAAAAAAAAACTAGCCTCAAAACAACGTGCGCGCGCTCTGCCATTCCTGCCGCGTGTAGTCCGCCGCGCGCCCAATAAAAAACGAAAACTTCAACAGAAACAAAGAGAGCCTACGGGCAGGCTAGTATAACTCTGAATACTGTCATTGATAAAGAGATACATCACATAAAAGTACAGAACCTGTCACCTGAATATGAGGTCATCACAGCTTTCAGTGATCCAGTTGACAATAATGTTGTATTTATTTGAGCTATAAAGACTGATTTGTATCCATGTCAGGTTTATAATTACGTGTCAAATAGTCAATGGAAAACAATAGAAAACTACCGCTCATTTATAGCAACACGGATTTGTATTTCGTTTGGCAAAACCAAATGTGTTGTATTCGATGGCCTCCATCGGGCTCTCGATCGTCTTAGACGTCGAGAAGTCTGCGTGAAAATGATTCCATACCAATGAATAACTCCCCCCCGGGGGGGGGGGGGGGGGGGGACTCTCATATTTTTGGGGCGGGGATGCTCGTCGGGAACTTTCGATTTTACCCCTAAAAGGTACTAAAATGGCGTCGCTTTTTACCGCGTTTATTTTGACCCCCAAAAGGTACAACAAGACGAAAGCGAAAATAGCGAAAATAAGTCTCAAATTCAGGCTTCAAACAAGCGTGATTCTTGATTTGCAAGACGGACCCCTAACAGGTACCTATCTGGAAAAAAATGCAAGTTTCAAACTTTACCAGAGGTCTAATTTCAAACCCTAAAAGGTACGACGAGCACCCACCCCAAAAATATGGGAATCCCCCCCTCCCCCGGGTGAATAACATATAACTAAAGTGATTCATACGTTTATACTTACCGATATTCTCTGAAATTCCGCGAACATGCCGCTTCACTTCTGTTGAGTGTCGTGAAAGAGCAACGTACGAACGGGTATACGTGGCATGTTGCGACGGCAGCCAGTAAAATATTTCCCCTCACGTTCTTTAATCGTACTGTCCATGCGCGAGAATCAAGTGAGCTCGTGAGTACGGAACATTTCCAAACGCTGGTAAAAAATTAGAGTGTGAAATGAATGAAATGGCTTGGGCATTATTGGATTTATATATTTGCTAGTCGTTCCTGGTTAAGATGTATAACCCAACTTCATAGATTCTTAATTATCTAAATCTGCCATTTGCAGGACGGTATATGCAGTCCGAAGATATTGAAACTACGATGACAGATGGGCTTGGTCTGCGGGTATCCGTGATAGGAATTCTAGAAACCACGCACCTCAATGCTAACGGTAAGAACGGACAGGGTTCAAGGACACTGTACATGGTAAAACGGATTTCAGATGACCGTCGATAGTAAGACAGACTTGCTTTTAGTCATCGTTTCTCGTCTTTCAGCCAATCAAATTGCGAACAAAATTAATACGCGCCATTGTTGCTCACGTCATGACTACACGCAAGTCTGACTTACTTCGCCTCCTGATCGGTTTGTTTTTAATGGTTTCTTCTCCTAATTGGCTAGTGTTTTTGTTTTGCGTTTAGTTTTCACTCACTCATCTCTGTACATGTATATCTAAGACCAGAAATATGCCGTCACAATGTGCAAATAATTAATCATTAGCCTGCGAGATTGCACAGAATATCGTCTCATACTGAGCCGCCGAGGGACGCAGTCCTAACTTGGCTAAAAAGACGATATTCAGCAAAATCATGCAGGATATGATACAATACAATACCATAATTATTTATTGTCGATAGACGCAGGTTTGTTTGCCCAGTGACCCGAGCCAGGGGCATGTAGAAATTATTAGCACATCGATAGCACAAAAACATCCCAGAAAATATTTCTTTTGCGTATTTGTTTTTTATGAGCTACACTTTCAAATTTTGCCCATGACATACCAGATATCGCAGGAAAAACAGCTGAGCTAGAAAACTTCAAAACCACACCATTTCCACACGTTACCGGAGAGGAGGTGCGCAATTTGGTTTTATTTGAAAATGATAAAAGTGGACGGAAGTTCTAATTCAAGCGTTTTGAAGGTGACTCATGTGAAAGTCCCATTTCGCGAAAAATATATTTTCGTCTACAACTTTGGAATATGCTCGCTATGAACTTCAATCTTGGAGAATATAAGCAGGTATCTTTGGCAATATGTACGCATTATCAGATCTCCATCAGCGTTAATACTTAGTACTATAGGAGGGCCGAATTAGCAGTTTTTTTTCGCAGGAATACTAATTTTGCGCAGGAATACATAATTAGCTTTGCGGTTGAATTAATGAGCGTCCCCACGCGGAATTAATGAGGTTGCGGTTTATTGCTGACACAGGTGTTCCTTTGTTTAAAATCGAGGCGGAATACATAATGAGCTTGCGGTTTATTGTTTACACAGGTGTTCTTTTGTTCTTTCTTGCGGAGGAATTAATGAGCGTCCCCACGCGGAATAATGAGGTTGCGGTTTATTGTTGACACAGGTGTTCTTTGTTTAAAAGTGAGGCGGAATACATAATGAGCTTGCGGTTTATTGTTGACACGGGGTTCTTTGTTCTTTCTTGCTGAGGAATAATGAGCGTCCCCACGCAGAATAATGAGGTTGCGGTTTATTGTTGACACAGGTGTTCCTTTGTTTAAAAGTGTGGCGGAATACATAATGAGCTTTGCGGTTGATGTTGACACAGGTGTTCTTTTGTTCTTTACTGCGGAGGAATACATTACCATGTTGACACAGATGTTCTTTTTTCTTTACTGCGGAGGAATACATTAAGATTGTTGACACAGGTGTTCCTTTGTGTTCAACACGTGGCTGCGGTTTTCCTCGCGGTCGTCTATTTTAAGAATGGTGTAATGTTTATCGACCTATCGTTCTTAGAGTCTATATAAGCAGAGCTCCCGTGGCTCCAGTCATTCAAGCCCAACCATCCAGATCGAACGAAGTTTCAAGAAAAGACAAAGCGAGATGAAGAATGCGGTGCAGGAAACAATATTAACAGTGGATGAAGTAGATGCAAAAGAGAAAGGCGCCATGATAGCGTTCATTTCAAAAGTCCTATACCTTTGCTACGCAGAACTCTGTGTTCATCCTATTACCTCATTATCCTTTTCCATTGCCCTGGCTGCCAAAAGAGAAAGGCGCCATGATAGCGTTCATTCAAAAGTCCTATACCTTTGCTACGCAGAACTCTGTGTTCATCCTATTACCTCATTATCCTTTTCCATTGCCTGGCTGCCAAAGAGAAAGGCGCCATGATAGCGTTCATTTCAAAAGTCCTATACCTTTGCTACGCAGAACTCTGTGTTCATCCTATTACCTCATTATCCTTTTCCATTGCCCTGGCTGCCAAAAGGGTAACCCACGTAAAAAAGAACATAATGTCACACGATGGATGAGAAGAAAAGTGGAATTTGTTTTATGACCGAGCAAAAGATTACGTGGATCCTGACCGAGTTGGGAAACAGCCCATGGAGTCTGTCATATGCTAGACATTCCACTTCATTCTTCGTGGAGAGACTTTGTGCCAGAGTCGTACAAGCTACCATGGACTGTTGTATTTTTACACCGACTTCAGTTGATACCTTGGGATGAATACCCAAGTGCCATAACAAAATTTTAATAGTAATCTCTGTTCCACCATACAAAACACAGGTGACAATCCCTGAAGAATTTTCTAGAAGAGACAAAGAACTCATGGAGATTGATACATAGACAAGATATAATTCATGTAAATCTGTCTGTTTATTGGAATAAAACAAGATTACACAAGCGTTGACATTTCGTTTGTTCTATGGGTTTCTCATTATTATTTGAATGTTTGTTTAACTGTTTTATTTAATTTATATGGAGAATGACGGTAAGAGCGCAAACGGTAGCGTCTCATCGTGGATTTTAGATACGGCCCGTCTTTGTCGGCATCATCTTCCAGTAATTCTTTAAGATCTTTTGTAATTTTGGCTTCTTTAGGGTATCGCCGCTGAAGGTGGCGGTGTCAAGGTGTTCTGGAACTGTCGGTGTCGGCGGAACAAAGGATGTCTTGGGAGATCTACCATCTTTGCAGAATAGGGTATAGTGGCTGGCTCGGGTGATGGATAGCGGGATACTTAGGGGAGTAGTGTAGGTAGGCATTGTTACTGGAGGTTTTACACCCACTGGAGGGTTGTGACTTGCTTGGTGCTTCATTTGCAACAAATCGTTTTGAAGTTGCGTATATCGGATGACCTTTTCACTTGCATCCATATTTGGATTTTGAAGGATGTCATCCATTTTGTCGTGCAGCTCCCTCATGCACCGCTTTTCTGGAGAAATCTCCATATTTTGATATTTCAGAAATTGAAGGAGCTCTTTCCAACGGCGTCCTCTTTTTTCTCATTGGTTGGCACTTTCTCAGGAAGTACATTGGTGCGTAGTCCGCAGTTGTCGTTGGTTGCTGGTTTTAAGTCAACAAACAGGTAGCCAAAAGGTTTCCTGACAGCCTCTTCATACTTCTCAAGAAAATAATGTGTGTTGCGTGGGTACATTTGTTGGCCAATGTCATCACTTGCAATTGGTCTCTTGGGTTCTTGAATAGGACTAAGTAGTGGCTGTTTAAGGATATGTTTCGATTGACTTTCCCTTGGTGAAATAGTTTTGCAGGATATAAATCACTGACAGATTTCGATGATGGGGTCCCTTTGTGAACAAGTTTGCAATCCTGTTGTCATTCTCAGTTTCAATCATCTGATCGTCAATGACAATCAGATTCCGCATATGCACGTCAAAGTATGAGTCTTGCTCAATGTTATTTGGGATTCCTTTTACGAATTCTATTTGTGGCATAGACATGGCTAAGGCGGTGTAGGCCGGTTGCCACTGAGACATAGCACCAGACTATGCGTTCGGGTGGGGGTGAGATGGTATTTTGCGCATGCTCCAGTAGTTTCTGTACCCAAACGGTTTTTCCACTTCCGGTCATTCCCGCCACCATACAGGTAAAAGGATGCTGGAGTTGAAAGGACCGCAATTAGAGGAATTGCTGAACACATGACTCTCTGGAAGAAAGTTGGTCATTTTGTGTTGGGATATCTGTGTCGTTTAAGGTTATCACTTCTAGTAAATTCTTTTCCACATTGAGGACAGTTATGGGCCATGTCCACGTCTTATGATCAGAAAATCTGCTTCTGTTCCTTATATACCCTCCGCCTCCTCCCCAGTCTCCCTTCCTCACTTTCCCATCCTCCTCCACGTTTTCCAAAATGAGAGAAACCCGAAATTCTGCTTACTTGCTTTGAAGTTTGCTGTAAAACTTGGACTAAAACTAGGTTAGCTTCCAGGGCAGATACTTGATCGTTTTTTTTTGGATAAAAACCGAGTTGCACGAGTGCTACAATCAGTCAATTGAAAGGGGTCCGTTCCTCTATTTTCGTTCCTTTGTTTCTATAATCAAATTAGGAACCAAACAATTGTTCCTATTCTTAAATATAAGAACAGCCCTATGCCCACGAATAGGAACACATTTTGCGTTCACCGGAACAAAAGTATCACTGATTAGGAACAAAACGGTCCTTTGTAATAACAAAGGAACGCATTGTTCCTAAGCATACAAATAAGCTGGGCCTTTTATATACAATTAGGAACTCACGTTCCTAATCATGACGTTCCTTTTTGAAAAAAGGAAACGTTTTGTTCCCAATAATGTAATCAAATGTGAACCATTGTTCCTTTTCACTACACTAAGGAACCAACAGTTCCGTACTGCTAAGTTCCTATCTCGATGTTTAGTTCTCCTTAAGGTAATTGGGAACACCTGTTCCCATTTACCGAGTTTGTCAAGCTTAATCAGGAACTCTTTGTTCCTGAACGCACTCCCAATTAGGAACATTCTGTTCCCATGACAAATTGGACCTAACAAAAGCGGAATATGAAGTTCCTTTGTGTGGAAATAGGGAACGTGCTGTTCCCAATTAAAGAGGAATTCTGTTCCCATGACCAATTTGGACCTTACAAAAGGGGAATGTGAAGTTCCTTTGTGTGAAAATAGGGAACGTGCTATTCCCAATTAAACAGGAATTAGGAACAAGGTGGGCCCTAAACAAAGATGTCGAGTAAAAAATTGAAGCAAGTTGAATGGGCTAAAATTGCAAATGCTTGCCCAAATCAAAAAGACTCACTTGAAGAAAGATGAATCTGATGGACTTTTCACTGCCCAGTGCAGGCGTGCGATCACGATGGAATTGGGACTCAAAGAGGCTGCAGGAAACACGTAACTAGAAAGCACGGTTGGTTCTTCTATTTTGATCATAAACCAAGCAATTCAGAAATTGAGACTAGTCAAGTTCACGACTGTAATGAAAGCGCAAAGAAATCCGAATCCACCAGCGCAAGCAAATCGATTCCAACCTTTGAAGCATCAGGTGCAATTGCTAAAGAATTCCTTTCTTGGCTCACTGGGAGTGGCGGGGGGTGCAAGAGCGATCGAAAAGCTCAACAAACTGTCAGCAAATGCCTTAAGTTTCTCAGATTTTGTTGTGATGACGAAGACGAACTGACTTGGAAAAATGTCGACTATAGCTTATGCTCTCCTAACCTTCTCTTTAAATTGCTGATACGATGCAGGACACGCGGAGCCTTGGACATGCTGGACGTTTAGGATACCTGACGCTACTGGGGAGCTAGTGCAATTCCGAAAAGTTAGCGAAGGGTTGTCGGAAAACAGTGGCGAGAGGTTTGTCAGTCACCGAGACGTACTTGAAAAGAGTTCGAAGAACAGTGTCGAAGATGATGAGATTGCAGTGGACCAGCGATCTGGACATCGATGTTTTAGAAGCCAAGGGTCACTGGGCATCGCTCGACGAACTACTGGAAGTTGTCTCTTACTACCTTCCTCGATATCAAGAAGTGCTCAAGAAATGCAGGGACAAACCAGGTAGAGTTTGCTCGGGGGATTTATCGTTTGCCACAAAATTTCTTGCCGTCTACTTGTTTATCAAGGTAAAGGGATCCCGACCTATGACTTATCAGTACCTCACAGTTGACATGATTCATTGACCAGAAAATGTTTAAAACGGCAGGGAAATACGGTTTTGACTCGCTCCTTTTGACCGACACTAACATGAAAGTTTTGGATGGACATATCAATCATATTCGCCCTCTGCAGAAACCAGCTTGCGATTACGTGCTAATGACGAGAAACGGAGGGCAGCACAACAAGCTCGGTGAGCTCATGAGTAAACTGGTCTTCGATGCCATTGAAAAGTACGTTCATCCGACGCGCTATCGACAGATCGTCGAGACTGCAAGTTCCAACCAGCTTAGCGCAAGAGAGCAAGACTCAGTTTCAGAGGATCAAAAACACAGCTCGGTTGTAGCAAGAGTGCATTATCAAAAGCAAAGATCTCGAGAGGTCGCAACGAAGGCGCGCCAATGCTTGGATAACTACATGGCGACAAGGGAACAAAGCTGGAACAAGATGTGATTTCAAGGCTGTCAGACATCTCGTCAGCCTCCTCTCAAGATCAGGATCCACACCATCTGTCCAGCGGCTCTACAGAAGAAGTAGAAAGTGCAGAGGAGGCGTTGCCACTAAAACGTGAGTGCAATTTCAATAAAATGCCAAGACTTTCACGCCAGCGCACTTTCAAAGTTGCGAACATCGATCGTACATGCGATAGAAAAAAGGCCATGTTGTTCACCCAGGACGAGGGCAAATATCTCAAGGCCGGACTGAAAAGGTACGGGTATGGGCAGTGGACAGCTATTCTAAGAGATTCCGAGTTTCATTTCCAGAAAGGGAGGTCCCCAGACTCGTTGAAAAGAGAGCGATCGCCAAGTTTCGCCAATAGTGTAGAGTTGGAATTTATTAAAGCCTATTTTGGCGCCCTTTCCCTTATTGGGACGCTGCTAACCCTTTGCATGCCGGTAGTCAGCGCGAAACTATTAGAGCTGTAACATTTTGCGTGTTAGGCCTCATTTGCTGTTGAACGCCGAGGAGCTCAGATGGACGCTGTTATTGATAAGCATCCCGAGTTGTCGCTACGAGATATCAAATTTGCTGGAGAGTTTATACGTGGAGTTTGCGTTTCCACTTTCCAACATCAACGGCCATTTTGGCGGAAAGTTTGCTCTGGCGCCATTTAAACCGGACAAGAAACCGAAAAAAGTCTACTCTAGGGAGCTGATCTTGGCGTGTCTGTTCATTGCCATCAAACTGGAAAACAGTGATATCGAAAGAACCTCCTTATTTATTGACATGGTTTCTACACCGGTGCCAAAAAAAGATATCATAGAGGAGGAGCTTAAAGTACTGGAATCAGTGAATTGGAGGCCCCTGGAATATTACGACATGATAGGACTTTAATAATAGCTCAGTGCTCAGTGTGAGAACAGCTCAATAAAATATTCTAACGCGTATTTCAATGCTCTGCTCAATTTACTTTAATTCGTTTTAACAACATTTCGTTTTACAACGCTCTCGATTCGTTATAGCCACTTTTCAGTTTACATTGCTTTATTGAAAAAAATTCTGATTTGCGTTTGACCCCGAGGCAGCTTGCTGGAAGGCCTTGCTCTCTTCGTCTTAACGGGTTGGGATCGAACTTTGATCCCTCCCCACGCCTGCGACGACGTGTAATCCTCGAACGGCGCCCGTTTTTTTTGGTTAGGTGACTCGCGCAGTAGACCTTCCGCTGTCAAAATGGACTGAGTTGGAGGCGTTTCCACTATGTCCCCTTCAGCAAATCCACTTGACAAAAGTGACTCCGGTATTTCTGATAATCAAACAACGGATTATAACAGTTTAACACATGGACTTTCCTATGCAAAGTTTAAGACATCGAGAAAATGTTTGGCATAACATTAACGGGACTCACCAATTTCTTTCTCGCGGCTCAACATCGGTGGCTGATGTAGATCGCCTTCGTCCTCGTCGCTTTCTTTCTCGCCGTCGCTTTCACCACCCTGACGTCCGGGGGGATACGGTAAGGGATCCCACGGGCTTATGATCTCTTCCACTTGATCTTCGCTCACCCATTTCATCGCAAGTGCTGTTTTCTTTCGCTCTTGTAGAACGTACCTCTTCAAGCCTGGTATGTTCTCTTCATTAAAGCGCAGGCGAAGAGACTCGGACGCCACTTCCATCCTGTATCGAAGGGCCTGCTTGACGTCGTGAACGGGACACTCGTGCTCTTGTTTCTGAAGTTCTCGCAACGCCTTCTCTTGAAATAACTGTCCGCCTTTTCCTTGGCCTCCTTCGCTTCATTTTCCCGCTTTCTTTCATCTCGCTGTCTTTGGCATTCCGACGCAGCCCGTTCAAGCTGGGAAGGGAGTTCTTCGATTGGGTTAGATGGCAGGAAATCTGTCACTAAATCTTGATCCACGCCGAGCTCAATCAGGTAACGTCGCCTTCTCTCGCGTTGCCCCGCATGCATTTGTCTCACAGATTGCCTAACCTCGTCTACTGTTTCTTGAGCACAGCTTGCCATGGCCTCTATCATTCTCGCTTTCCCAAAGTCCAGCTCTGATAGGCTTTTTGATTTTGCTCTCTCGAGAGCGTCTACGCGATCAGTGAGTTGTGTGTCGACCAGAACGTCGTCGGCGTCTTCTTCGGGCTCCTCTTCTTCGGACTCCTCTTCCTCCTCTTCGTTTAGATCGTCTAGAATGGAGTAAGCAAAACAGCTCGATACAAGTTCTCGAATTATTAAGTGTTTTTTACCCTTCAAGTCACAGCAAACTACTTCAGATGTTCTATTTCACTCAATCCAATGCTGAAAAAAACTATAAAAAACATACCTTCTTGATCCCCCTCGTCATCAGATGATTCTTGACGTCCCTCGTTCCCTTGACCGTGATCCAGTGTAAGCTCGAAGATATTCCGAAGTTCTGAGGTCGTCAATCCTCGCTGCCCGTAGCTCACGTCACGTTCATCATCTTCAGAATCAGCACTTCTCCGTGCCATGCTCGTTGCCCATACGATGCAATGCATAGGGTGTTCTCTAATCCAACGTGCAGCTTTACTCGACACGTTTGGAAGCGCCTTAAAGTAGTATTTCTTCAACCTAGAAAATGGAACGACAACTTTAAGCCACTAATCGTCTACGATTTTCCAAAAGTGGTCTCTGATTCACCAGCCAATTTCAGATTAGCAATCGACCAAAGTTGAGAATAACCTACTTCTAAGATTGATAGTGGAAATAGACGCAAGGGACTATGATAAAATAGAGTAATTACCTGTTGTTCATGGCTTGATTGTCCACATCCTCGCCAAAGTTGAGCTCTTTTTGTGCTGTTATGAATATGGGTGCACGACTGATGAAGGGCTTTGCCGTCTTGTACTTTGTGTCGTGTGCTGATAAACCTCCCTGTAATAACGCCTTCCAATCATCCAGATCCATGAACGACACTGTCGCTTCATCAAGGTTAATTAGTTGCGTGCTTTCGTCGATTAGAGCTTTGTTGAACTGGCGCTGCTTCACGATTTTTGCCACTCTCGTCTGATCTATGATCTTGGTAGTAGCGAGAAGCACGGACGTCTTGCCACTGTTTGATGGACCAATAAGGCAAGGGATCTTATCCTTGTGGTCGCGCTTGTTCAGTATGAATAAGTTGAGGAAATCCTTGCATAGCTCGGCTGCCTCTTGCTCGTCCAACTGTTTTCTATTATTTCTCTGAAGTACTTTGGACCTTCCTCGATTTCGTGATCATAAGGGACAAATGCTCTTGTGGATACCTTTCCCACGTCGTGACGATTTATCACACCATGAAGAAATCTTTTCGCCTTGAAAGACCAAAACCAGTGGTTCTTTACTTCGACGAGATCGTGATCAATCGTAAATTGCTGTATCGCCTGCGAGTCGGGGTGCTTCAGTACAGTCAGCAGCTTTGACATATTATCAAGAGTCGATCTTTAAACTGTTTGTTCCCTAGGAGGCTGTGTAAGAACTCTTCGATGGAGCATGCGCGCTGGTACGTGTATGATGCCCCTTCTTGGAGTCGATAAACGTCTCCCTTGTTGACGGCGAAGTTCAGAGTTCTGAGAAATCTCTCCACATCGTTGCATAGGACCAGAATCTCGCTACCTAGCATGGGCTGTGCAGCAATATTCTCTTTATCGCCAGATCCTAGTGCTTGAGAATCACGTTCCATGGCCTGAAATACGTCAATTTGAAGTCCCTTGTCTTTCAATTTCTTTAGACTGGCTTGAAGTAATCCAATGTACTCGGGCTTTATGACAGTCATCCGTACAACTTTGTCTGGACACCTTATAATCCTCTCTGTGATGTTCTTTCCGCCGTGCGTCAATTCGTCACACAACTCTTGATAACAATGTGAGTATGATTCCTCTAATAAGTCGGCCATATACGAGTTCTTATGATCTTTCATCGCTTGGAAGACTTTGTTTAACAGCTCTGAAGAATGCTTGGCCTTGCTTCTGGGGCATGCCCTAGTGGGATTTACTTCGACATTGCACTTAAGTAGAGCAGATTGTACTACTGACGGCGAAACTGGTGCCCCATTCACTGATTCAATCGCAATCCAATAGGTGATTGCTGGATATCGCTTGTTTTCAAAAGTCTCTTTGGCGTGCTGTGACTTCTGGGAACTCGAGACAGAGAATGATTGAGTTCCATCTTCTTCCTCGCTTGAATCTTCGACTTCGCCTTCCTTTTCGTCATTTTTGCGACTTGACGACTTTGGTTCATATGTGGAAATGGATGAAACGAAAAAACAGACGCCGTTTACACGCGCCACAGTACTGTCGCATTCATTTCTCTTCGCCACAATGTCATGCCAAGCTTGGATAATTCCTTGCTTCCCACCCTGAAGTCTCCAAATACATTTCACACCGATGATCGTACACCTCTTCTCCACAACCGGTATAATGTTGGCTTGAATTCTGCTCGAATCACGGAACTGTTCAGTTGGGGATTCGGTCTATTTCGTCCGTACATCTGATAAATAGCAGAGTATCATGCTAGAAAAATCTTGGACAGAGCGTTTTAGACAACAATATCGGGTTATAATTTCCAAATGGCAAAGCACTCACCTTCACTTTTCAGCGCCGTGTACTGAAAGAGATAGGACCGGTTTGGCACCGGCATTTATATACACTACAAATAATATATGCAAGTATTTCACGTTTGCATCTAGGGAAACATGCTCAATTGTTCCATTTCAAAGATATTGATGAACTAGTTGACGTTAAGTGAGAAGTGGTGATGTAACTGAACTAATTAAGGTGCCATGCTTGGGCATTCCTTTCCAAAAAAATATTGCCAATGTCAACTCTTTATACACACCGTTCACGTGTACATCTAGAGAATCATTGTTCAATTGTTGCTTGTCAAATCGGTTACCTTAATTTGACAAAAGCTTGAGATTCCTAGAAAGGCCGCTGCCAGAGGTTACATGCAAATACGCATTCTGATCAATTGAAATGTCATTTAGTTTGCTGTTTTCCATTTTGCCAAATCAGCTTAAAATCAAGAAACTGCTCTTGATAGAAATTATTGGCGTTTTCTAGACTTCATTCTTGAACGACTTTTTCACTCTATAGGGCGCATGGTACTTCCAGTCGTAATGGTCTGTTTTATAATCATAATATCATTAATAATAAATCAGCCCATGGTAACCATGGTGACCAGCCCATCCACGTTATACCCGTCAAAACCACTGTTTGTTGAGACAAATGCATTGTCATCGTACAGACACGATTCTTGAATGATTTTAATCAAACAGTGGGTTCAAAGACTGATATAACTGATTTGACTGATATAGCGTGTATGATACTTACAGTATAATTGATTGAAAACAGATCATAATAACTGTAACTATCATACACGCTATATCATCAAATCAGTCATATCAGTGTTTATTGAAAGATATATATATTTTCACCTTAAAATTCTTTAAAGAATTTTATGAAACACTGATATGACTGATTTGACTGATATAGCGGGTATGATACTTACAGTATCTATGATCTGTTGTTAATCAATTATAGTATAATAAATTATAATTATTAATTTTCATTAGTAATTCATGAATTAATTTAATTTAATAATTATATTAATAATTATAATTTATGTGTGTGTCAACAATCTTAATGTATTCCTCCGCATTAAAGAACAAAAGAACACCTGTGTCAACAATCTTAATGTATTCCTCCGCAGTAAAGAACAAAAGAACACCTGTGTCAACATTAAACCGCAAGCTCATTATGTATTCTGGCTCACTTTTAAACAAAGGAACACCTGTGTCAACATAAACCGCAACCTCATTAATTCCGCGTGGGGACGCTCATTAATTCCTCCGCAAGAAAGAACAAAAGAACACCTGTGTCAACAATAAACCGCAAGCTCATTATGTATTCCGCCTCACTTTTAAACAAAGGAACACCTGTGTCAACAATAAACCGCAACCTCATTAATTCCGCGTGGGGACGCTCATTCATTCAACCGCAAAGCTCATTATGTATTCCTGCGCAAAATTAGTATTTCTGCTAATTCGGCCCCTCCTATACTACTTACTTTTAATGATATCTGAGCTTAAATGGACCCCTTCCTTGAGATATCAACCCCACGTAAAAAAACGTTGCTGGTATTTTTGAACGAAACTCCGTTAATCATATTGAAGTCAGTTGGACTAAGTGTTAGCGAAGTTTCAGGAAATTCGTTTTAAAACTCTCTCCTGATTTACTCTCTCGAACCCAAAAAGAAATATCAGGAAAAAATATCGAGCACAGTCACGTTCTAGGGAAAAAAATTCGAGCAGCAAAACTCAACGCGAAAAAAATAACGAGCCCCCAAAAAATTAGCCACTCCCCCCATCAAATATCAAATGGTCCGTCCCTAACGGAGTTTCGTTCAAAAATACCAGCAACTTTTTTTTACGCGGGTTTGATCTCTCAAGGAAGGGGTCCATTTAAGCTCAGATATTATTAAAAGTATTAACGCTAATGGAGATCTGATGATGCGTACATATTGCCAAAAGATACCTGTTTATATTCCCCAAGATTGCAGTTCATAGCGAGTATATTTTAAAGTTGTAGACGAAAATATATTTTCGCGAAATGCGCTCTGACTTTCGCATGAGTCACCTTAAGCGAGAAGATCGAGTTCGCAAAGATTCCATTTTTAGTTCTTCCACAGAATTGAACCAAAAAATAAATAATTCCTCGCAGCCGGAAGCAACAAAGACGTCCAAGCCTAGCGATTCGCACACAAATCGTTTTTCCAAAAAGATCAGAGTGGACAAGATATCCCACTCAAAGATTTTGGCGCGTTGCACGAATAGAACCCCCAGCGCGCCATATAAACACTCGGTTCACAAACAACAGAGAGGTTTGACAGCCTTTCTAGTATAAAACTTTCGAATCTATACTAAAACAGATATGTTGGAGCCGAAAAAATAAAGTTCACAAACTTGAAGAGGAGGAAATCTCGCCAGTGTGCATGTTTTTGTTGGAAAAGATTCACCTTGAGCTAAGTTCTAATTCAAGCGATTTGGGACAAAGCCGCCATGTTGGAGTCTCGGAAACTAAAAAAGAACTCAGTTCACACAGCCATAGACATCCAGACCTAAATGGTTCTGTTGCAGATTGCTTACAGTTATGTACAGTGATAATTCTTATTCGAAAGTTTCATTCAAGTTTGAACAAACGTACTCTCTGACTTAGCAGAGCGCGCGCTAAATGGAAATGACACATTTTCATGACAAAGCAAATAATATTCTATGTCCTCTGTGAGTTTTTTCTTGTTTCAGTTGTTTTAAGAGAATAATATAAGTAGATAAATATCCCCCTTGCACTCCCATGGGCATCAGCTAGTAGATGTAATGTGCAGAACACAGATGTTGGAATTTCCATGACCAAATTTGGACAGTGTATCGATGTGCTGAATAATAATATTAAGTAGCTCCTGAAACATTTTGAAAGCCCCCTACATGGGAGGGGTAGCAGCTCCCTTTGATGTTGCCGCTTTTCCGATCACCATGCTTGTTCTGAGTTCACGACCTGTCAATCAAACAATCTTGACGTGATACTTCATTTTAAAGCGTATATCGTTGGCTAAACTATGATATATAACTTCATTCAATTTTACAAAACCCATATTTTTTAAGGCGTCCCCTTTCCGGTGCATCAGTTCAACTTTTGAGAGTTCCACCCTTCCCAAATATACAATATTATCGTTTTTTGACAGCATGGTGTTCTAGAAGACCGTGTCGGAGATTTTTGAAATTCGATTTCCTTTCAAGTTATGATTTTTGAAATAAATTTCTTTTTTACATTTATTAAAAAGGTTATAGCGGACACACAGAATTGGCTCATCTAAAATTTGTTTTTTACAAAATTTCAAAATCCCCGACACGGATTTTAGAGCACATCTAATCCATGATAATGTCGCTAAAGAACGAAAGTAGTGTATATTCGCGTGCGTGGAACTCTCCAAACTTGAACTAACGCAATGGAAAGGCAACTCACTAAACAATATGTGCATTATATCAAATTAAATAAATAAAGTTTCCATAGATGAGGTGAAGAGATAAGCTTTAAAATGAGGTACCACTTATCAAGATGAGACTTTTTTCGCGAAATTATGCCATTTAAACAAAAATACAACGAAGGTGTTCCGTACGTAACCTTAAAAACCTCATCTACTTTCTTGTAAATAACAGCTAGAAATAAGTGCAACAATTTCATAACTTGTTTTGGTCATAATGTATCGTTATTTTGGAAAACGAAGGAAATTGGAAACTTGCAACGCTTGCGATGTGGTGGTCAAACAAGACGCAAGTTGTCACAAGTTGCATGAAAATTTGAGCATGTTCAAAGTGGACGCAAGTGAACACAAGTCACTTGTACCTGGCAAGTCCGCGTAAGTCATCGCAAGTTGGTGGCCAAATGATTCGCAAGGCGATGCAAGTAACAAAACTTGCGTCGACTTGCGAGAACTTGCGCTTCGTTTGGCCAGGGTTTACCGGGTTTACATGCTCCTTCGAAACCCCCCACTCTAATCGAAGCTGCATTTTTTTTACTCTCAAAACGTTCCACGTCCAACACACGAATGTCAATCAATCGTCGGTTAGTCAAGTGATATGTGGTCGACTGTTATGTATGGATGTATGGATGTGAGACTTGGATTATCAGCCAAACCATGCAGAAACGGCCCCAAAGTTCAGTTGTCTGCTGTAAATCACTCTTGTTAGAGCTCTCTTTGTGTCAGCATTCCTCCTCATTCGTGATCCATCGACGTTACGGACGATTGATTGACATCATGTGTGTTGCACGTGGAGACTTTGAGAGTAAAAAATCTTGTATATTCTGAAGTTGTGTTTGAATAAAGACTACAGAGAAGTATAGCATCAAATTGTCTGTGTAAGTGTGAGATACCTGAATATTGTTCATTTTATATACATGTACGTCTGAAGATTCGCCGTCTCGTTTCGTCTGATCCCTACCAGGTGTCCGCGACTTTTGTGAGAAGTACGGGAGGACCATGTACGACATTTGTAGTGACGTCACGGCCAGGCCGCTAGCGGGAGACACGCTTGATAAACTAGCGGAAGATTTGAATAAAGCTATGCCTTTAGATCAACTGGACGAGAGGCGGAAACTGAGAGACAAGAAACTGGCGGATATGGCGATTCTAAGAGCGAAGCAAAAAGAGGAACAATCAAAATAGATGACAAATAGAGTGTATTACAAAGTTAGATTCGAAAGAAAGTGCGCTTTATTTGAGTTGCAGCAGAGGATACTTAGAGGCAGCAGATGAGGAGGTGATGAATTCTAGAATTGAAATGGTCATTATGTAGTAGTAGATCAAGAAGTAAAACCATTAAAGGTCCACAATTTGTCTACTTATTGACCTGCGACGCAACGAAAAATAGCCGCAACAAGACCATACTTCCAGACATAGCCGTAAAAGCGTAGTATGGTACGGTTCTTATGCCCACCCCAGAGATCTCGGCAGGCACATCCTGGTGTGAATAGACCAAATCAGCTAACGGTGTCTCCACTCCGAAGCAATCATCACATGATCTGAATTGGGTGGCAACAAGATGTAACACCGTTAGCCGTTTTGGTAAATAACTTAGTAGCTATAGGGTGAGAGTTTTTGATGTTTTCGCAGAAAATACGAGAAAAGGCGTCTTCATTATGACGCACGATTAAAGGTATTACGTTTTTTTTAACGGAGCAACGTTACTTGAGAAAGGTGTATAGAAAGAAAGAAAGAAAGAAAGAATAAAGAAAGAAAGAAAGAAAGAAAAGAAAGAAAAGAAAGAAAAAGAAAAGAAAGAAGAAAGAAAGAAAGAAAGAAAGAAAGAAAAGAAAGAAAGAAGAAAGAAAGAAGAAAGAAAAGAAAGAAAGAAAGAAAAGAAAGAAAGAAAGAAAGAAAGAAAGAAAGAAAGAAAGAAAGGAAAGAAGAGAAAGAAAGAAAGAAAGAAAGAAGAAAGAAGGAAAGATCGTTTCCCAAAAATCGGTTCCCCTAACTTAACACTCAGTCGCTGTAGTGAGCTCGCTCATTGCATGTACTTTCCCTTAGGTTTCAGAGAAAATTATCCATGCTTTAGCGATTTTGCAGGATATTTTTCTAGCAATTCTTGGCTTCAGCTTACAAACTTCGCTTTCAACATTGGTATCCCGAATTCAATAGGAACAGAACATATAGGAACGCTTAGTTCCTAACTGGGCTACCAGGGTTTCAATTGTTTAATGTTTAACACAAATAAGTTCTGGTAACCCTGTGGAATAATCTATAATCGACGGTTCTTTCGGTTGTTACTAAAACATTGACGGAAATTACGGATTTTACGGAGTAGACGGATTCAGATATGCAAATTCAGAAACATGACATCCGTCATGTCCGCTGATCCGTAACATCCGTGTACTTTATGATGAGTTTTGTTAACGGAAACACCATGTAATATTCAACCACCCCTCCCCTCGAAATATATTGACAGATCCGTCTTCAACATTTTATTGTAAACAAGCCGGAAACCACGGATTTTACGGATAGACGGATTCCTATATGCTAATTCAAAATACTATTAAATAATATTATTCAAAGAACATTCTAATACATTAATACATTAATATATTAATATAAATTAAAATATTAATTATTAATAAATATTAATATATTAAATTTTAATATATTTATATTTAAAGATATTAATATCTTAATACTATGAATAATAAGATAAGATTTGTTCATTTACTATGAATAATACTATTAAATATTATTTTGAATTAGCATATAGGAATCCGTCTATTCCGTAAAATCCGGTAATCCCGTCGCTTCGTTTTATAAAAATGTCACCTGTTCTACACGGATAGATATTTTGAATTAGCATATAGGAATCCGTCTATCCGTAAAATCCGTGGTTTCCGGCTTGTTTACAATAAAATGTTGAAGACGGATCTGTCAATATATTTCGAGGGGAGGGGTGGTTGAATATTACATGGTGTTTCCGTTAACAAAACTCATCATAAAGTACACGGATGTGACGGATCAGCGGATATGACGGATATCATGATTCAATTCTGAGTTTGCATTGTTGAGTTTATGAAATGAAACAGGGAATGAAATAATGAAATACAGCGTACCATTGTAGTAGGCTGAGCCATACATGCATGGAGTAGTCTAATCTCCCCACCCATGTTTGTATAAGCGTGTTTAAGTTTTGGGGTATCTACAATCTAACAGTCGTCCGTAAATATTAAAGGTTGAAAAGTAAAATATTCTAGAAATTCCTAAAGCCAAAATTCTGCCTAAAACTGACCGAAGTTATTCCAAAGGCCCGTGCATCACTTGAAATTTATTTCACTCTGTTAGAAGCGGACCCAATCTTCGCAAATTTCAGCTACTTTGTGGAAAAAGTACCCAAAGAATAATTTCAGCTACTTCAGAGATCCAGATTTGGTCTATATTTTTGAATTTTGACTTAGAATTCTGCTATTTTTTGGAATCCAAGATGGTGTCCATTAATTTGTGGTCGAGAATTTAGGTATATACTTCATGACTGAATATCATCCAGTCCGCTTGCTCGGAACGCGTTCGGTATAAAAACCGATCAGCGAATCACAGAGTATTTTAACGCTGAAATGATTTTGCTGCACCGACGTCTCGAACAAAAGACGATGACTTGCCGACCTGTCGAACAAAAGGCATTGGGTTTCCGATTGCATCTTCGTGACGCAATCGGCCACCTGATCCGAAGGGCCGACGACTTGCAAGAGGCTGACTTCGAAGGCAATTTGTAGCTCTGGCATGGCGTTAAAGCAATTAGCTTCTCTCTTTTCCCATACACTATTACCAATACGCCCCACAAAAAAATGGTCCTGCGCTTCCTACCTATAGAATTTCGTTTGCGTGCGCATCACACAATTAGTTGTCTGACTACGACAATGTTATTTTGAGAACACGCAGGAGGTATGTAACTCCTTGAAATATTTACGATAGTCATGTAAATTTAGTACGGAATTTAAACAATTCATTTTTTTTTTCAAAATTAATTTTGCTTGCTTCGAATACAATGTCTGATGTTTGCAAATACTTCTACAAATCCTATCGAGACAAAAGGGTTATGTAACCCACATGGAATGATCGCCTTGCCACAGGTCGAATAAGGGTTTCTGGAAACAATAAGAGTTATGCAACTGACAAGGGCATGTGTGCATTATAGCTGTGTGAATAAAGTTTTCTAAACACATAAACAATATCTACTTGAGTTTTAGGAAGTATTGGCGCCTTTTGATAGGTCAAATATCCCGTGCATGGTGTTATCCATAGCGTTGGCAATTGTATATAAGAGATCGCATTTCAAGTTGTAAGTCATTCACACAAAGGCGGATGTCGAAGGGAACTGAGCGTTAGACTGAAAGCTCAATGTTCGTTGTCTGTAAGTAGACCTTATCCGAATAACCATTTATGAAAACAAATTCAGTCAGGGCATTGACTTATTGATAGATTAGCTATATATTCTCTCTAGAGTACTGATGTCAACAGCCAACAATCCCGCCAGGCAGCTGAATAGCAAGGCCATCAAAGATGCGATTCTCTGCTACGTCGTACCAGAAGTAGAAAAGAAGTTTTGCATCGCGTCGGCAAAATGTACGTGGAGAGTGGACGAAAGGCCAGAAGAACTGAAAAGAGCTTGGCAATGCATCTGCCGGAAACGTCATGAATGCGATGGTGTAGTAGCCACCATGAGTAACGTCGCCTTTTTCTACTCAGCGATATCCTCTTGCGAGAGATCAAAAGCCAAGAGAGCGAAAAAGTCTAGTGCTTCCAACGATGACGATGAGGACGACACATTGCTTGCATCGCAGGGGTCAACGGTATCAACTCGCTCGTCCACAATTGACCTTGCAGTAGAGAAAAAGCGCCTTCCAGCCGTGACGTATTGGATCGCTTTTGAGTCACCAAATGGCGCACCAGTCAGTCTTGTCTCACTGAGAAGAAAGTGGTTCGAGTGTGATGTGGGAGTTGAGGCAAAAGTACTGAAACAGAAAACCCGCGACAATTTCGCCCAGGCCCTTTGTACTGTCTGCAAAGACCACAGCTCTTCGTATATGACGGGAATCGCCAACCTTTCTTATGAATACCTAAAAAGAGAAGCCCTATTGGCGTTCGAAGACGAGCTATTTGAAGAGGAAGAGAGCGACTACAGTGTAGTGCAGTTCAATCTTAATAAGCAAGTCTATTGGGCAGATCTGAAAGAGGGCGTTTCTGCTTTACAAAGATCCGGCCTGCAGATAAAGCTCTTGAACATCCCGAGTGACACGGAGGGCGTGGCAGTGACAGAGGAGCCCATTTCTGCAAAAGAAATGACAGAAGACCCATGTACAAGATTAATTAATGACATCGAACGCGTGATGAGCCGATTAGGTTATGGTCTGCACAAGGGAGAAATCTACAAGCTGGTGTCAGGTGCAAAGTTTACTTATCAGGCAAAATGTTCTGTAAACGAATTTATCGGTGTTCTTGAGGGAAACAAGCAGCTGAGGGGACGCTTAGTAAAACACGGAGAACGTGTCAAGGACAAGCTCCGAAAGCCCGAGAGCCAGGTAATACACCAACTTGAAATTGATTATGATCTGATTGAGGTGGACGAAAGCTGGTGCTTGTCGCTTTCCCAAAGAAAATTTGTCGAGTCTCCGATCGAGTCTGGTGATGTTGGCAAGATTACGCCGCGCGCATATGTAGCATATGACCGAAACAAGCGCCCAGAACCCAAGTACTTTAAAGAGATTCTGACAAACAGCCTGTCCAAGGACGAGATAGAACGCTTCTGCAGTGACTATTTGGGATTGCTAAATTTCAACAGAAGCAGCATAAAGAGAAGGTAAGATTTATCTACGTACTTACAGTGGCTATAAACATGCGGCAATCTTCAAATGCGTTGTCGATCAAGTAACGTCGCGTAACTTTCACAATTATCAAATTCTGTCCGACACTTGATTAAACTAATTAACGGGTATGTAAATTAACCGCGTCCGACCTAATGCAGTTGAACCTCTCACGAGTGATCACCAGCGGGACGTGTGAAAGTTACCGCTTCCTAGAGGCTGGCCGTTGAATAAGTTTCAATTGTACCGACGTGGGTGTGCTGATAGTTATTTTAAATGCGTGTCCAAAAACGTTTCTATTTAAATCAGGTACCTTGTCTTATTGGCGCCGCTGACAGCGGAAAGACAAGCTTGTTTGCACCAATCCTGAGCATCATCCCGCCGAACAAGCTCGCTCGTGTCACCAAGCAACGGTCATTCAACAAGGCCATGATAACTAACGAGACACAATGTATCTTCATCGACGAGGCACACCTTAAACTCATGGAAGTAGATGACTGGAAACTTCTCACGCAAGGAGGGTGGACGGCGCACGACGTCAAATATTCAACGGCTCGGGGTTTCGTCAACCGCTGTCCTATGTTAATTGCCTGCCAGCAAGAGCTCCAGTTTGAAGAGCCTGACCGCGCCGCCATGGACGCCCGCCTTAACAAATACGTTTTCAAGCCACTCCCCGCGAAAGATGCGTCTGCGTTCGAGTGGCTGAAGAGGCACCCAGTTGACGTAATACTCTGGGCCATGAGCATGGTAAATCAAGCGCGCCCCAATGCCTCTTCGAGCGCAACACATGAACCAGATGGGCTGTCAAAGCATGAAATGGCGGAGTTGTTTGAGTGCGACCTTGAAGTACAGTCCAAGGCAAGAGATGATGAGGAGGAGGAAATCGACCAAGAAGCGCCAGCAACTGATGCTGCAGATCCTCTACTAGTAGAGATGAGAGAGGTCCTACGAGGTAGTGATCCCAAGTCGCTTGAATACAAAATTGTCGAAGAGAAGATGCACGAGGTCGAGAGGATCAATGACAATTTGAGAATCATGACAGACAAGAAATGGGAGGAACAAAAGAATGCCCTTGTTGAGAAAGGAGTTCCGCTGGACATCGCCTGCGAACTTCCGAAAGGGTCGAACCAGCCCATGTCAGAAAGGCTTAGAGAGGAGTTCAGGCGAATCGAACAAGAGGCAAAGAACGACGACGCAAAGAAACGCGCGGAAAAGGCACGAGAGGCGTTCGAGAACGACTGGGTCAAAAGAACGGAGTTCGAGCTTCAACAGACCGCGAAGAGACTCGACACCGAACCAGCATCACAAATCCCAAACATCAACGCCTACTTGACGCAGCTAATGGATAACCTCAGAACGCACCACCAGAACACCGGGACCGCGAAGTGCGAGGCCGCAGTGCAAGAAAGGCGACGGGCGTGCGTCAGATGGGGGCTGATAGAAGAACGATACGCCCACCTGATTACCGAACTGCACCAGGCGATGCCGGAGTGCTATTCTGATGACGAGTCTGAAACCACGTTCAACACGCCAGTGCCAACGAGTCAGGACAGCGGATACGAAGGGTTTCTCATCGACCGTGCAAAGCGCCCTGCAGCATCGAGCAAGCTGTCATGGAACAAGAAGGCAAAAACGATCCCGGACTTTTTTCGTTAGAATTTAATGTATTAGTGTATCAGATAATCGAATCAACGGATCAGAAATTGTAAGTAAAATCACGACGAACATTCAACAGTGCGTGAAACTTATGTCCATTTTTCTCTGGAGAATAAACACTAAATTAACAGTTAAGAAACCGCGTGTAAGAACCCAGTTGTCAAAGGGCACGAAGAATTGATGTTTTTTTGGAGCCTATTTGTATAAAGGCCGTACAAAAAGTTTTAAGCACACCCCTCGAAAACAGTAGTTACGACTGTGACAGTGGTTACGACTGTGTAAATTGCCCTTGTCGTCTGACCTTGGTACCGGCGAGGAGATCGTGTCCATAAATAAGGAGTTCTTAGCAATACTATCACTGCTCTCCAATTTAATTGCTATCAAACAAATGTAAACGAGAATGATGACATTTAATTATGAAGAGCATTGGAATACGCGTGACATATATTTTGACTGATGGCGATCTAGCGGTGTTTCCTACAAAACCTGTGTTCCTTCTTTCACTGAACTATTGTTAAATCCTATCACATCGCTGCCCATGAAATCTTCGATATTTCCAGAAAGTGTTGCTAGACACCGATCATGTCGCAATGTTCCAAGGGCCTCCAGTTGACCGATTCCAATACATTTAGCTCTTCCTCTATGATGACCTCCCTCGGAATCGGTGTTGCGATAACGTCCATTATCAAGGAATTTCTTTCAATGTCGCTGCTTTCCAGTTTGATCGCTATGAAAATGCACGCGAACATGACCTCCTTTAGAGTAACCCTTTTTCTTTGCGTTGTTCTGTTTAAATGCCTCCAAAGAAGGCTCTCTGCCAACATGGCCGTCGATTTTGGAAAACCGAATGGCGAGCAAATCCCATGAATGAACTCTCCAGCAAATTTGATGTCTTTCAACAACAACTCGGGATGTTTTTCTATAATAGTCTCCATGATCATTGCGGGTCTGTGTTTAGCAGGAAAAGAGGCCTGACTGTTTAAGTCTTCGCGTTAAATAGTGCCACGCAACATCCCAAAATGCTTTGGAAACGCACACAAAGACGGCCCGTTTAATTGGTTCATAAGCAAGCGCGGTTCCCAGGGCCCTATTATAAATTCCAGTTCTATAGTAGCAGTAAGTTTTTAGCTAGCGCTTTTCCTCGCAAAACTTGGCCACCGCACGTTTCTTCAGAGAGTCAGAAGACCTTCCTTTCTGGAAATGAAATTCGGAATCCCTTAGAATGGCAGTCCACTGACCATAACCGTACCTTTTGAGACCGGCTTTGAGATACTTGTCCTCGTCCTGGGTGAACAAGAGAGCCTTTTTTCTATGGCATGTACGATCGATGTTCACCACTTTGAAAGCGCGCTGGCGTGTAAGTCTTGGCATTTTATTCAAATGGCACTCACGTTTTAGTGGCGACGTCTCCTCTGCACTTTCACTTCTTCTGTAGAACCGCTGGACAGATGGTGCGGATCTAGTTCTTGAGATGAGGCGGACGAGATGTCTGACAGTCTTGAAATCACATCTTGTTCCAGCTTTGTCCCCTTGTCGCCATGTAGTTTATCCAAGCATTGGCGCGCCTTCGTTGCGACCTCTCGAGATCTTTGCTTTGATAATGCACTCTTGCTACAACCGAGCTGTGTTTTTGATCCTCCGAAACTGAGTCTTGCTCCCTTGCGCTAAGCTGGTTGGAACTTGCAGTCTCGACGATCTGTCGATAACGCGTCGGATGAACGTACTTTCCAATGGCATCGAAAACCAGTTTACTCATGAGCTCGCCGAGTTTGTTGTGCTGCCCTCCGTTTCTCGTCATGAGCACGTAATCGCAAGCTGGTTTCTGCAGAGGGCGACTATGATTGATATATCCATCCAAAACTTTCATGTTAGTGTCGGTCAAGAGGAGCGAGTCAAAACCGTATTTCCCTGCCGTTTTAAACATTTTCTGGTCAATGAACCCCCCGTTTGTTTTCGCTGTGCGAACCATGTCAACTGTGAGGTACTGATAAGTCATAGGTCGAGATCCCTTTACCTTGATGAACAAGTAGACGGCTAGAAATTTTGTGGCAAACGATAAATCCCCCGAGCAAACACTACCTGGTTTGTCCCTGCATTTCTTGAGCACTTCTTCATATCGAGGAAGGTAGTGAGATACAACTTCCAGTAGTTCGTCGAGCGATGCCCAGTGACCCTTGGCTTCTAAAACATCAATGTCCAGATCGCTGGTCCACTGCAATCTCATCATCTTCGACACTGTTCTTCGGACTCTTTTCAAGTACGTCTCGGTGACTGACAAACCTCTCGCCACTGTTTCCGACAACCCTTCGCTAACTTTTCGGAATTGCACTAGCTCCCCAATGGCGTCCAGGTATCCTAAGCGTCCTGCATGTCCAAGATTCCACGTGTCCTGCATCGTATCAGCAAATTTAAAGAGAAGGTTAGGAGAGCATAAACTGTAGTCGACACTTTTCCAAGTCAGTTCGTCTTCGTCATCACAACAAAATCTGAGAAACTTAAGGCTTTTGCTGACAGTTTGTTGAGCTTTTCGATCGCTCTTGCACCCCCCGCCACTCCCAGTGAGCCAAGAAAGGAATTCTTTAGCAATTGCACCTGATGGCTCAAAGGTTGGAATCGATTTGCTTGCGCTGGTGGATTTGGGTTTCTTTGCGCTTCCATTGCACTCGTTAACTTGAATAGCCTCAATTTCTGAATTGCTTGGCTTCTGATCAAAGTAAAAGAACCAACCGTGCTTTCTAGTTACGTGTTTCCTGCAGCCTCTTTGAGTTCCAAATCCATCGTGATCGCACGCCTGCACTGGGCAGTGAAAAAATCCATCAGATTCATCTTTCTCCAAGTGAAGTCTTTTCGGTTTGGGCAAAGCATTTGCAATTTTAGCCCAGTCAACTTGCTTGTACTTTTCACTCGACATCTTTCTTGGGCGGAGAGTAGGCGAGAAATGAACATATACTTACCTGACAGTTGTTTGTATACGATCCATGTGTCCCTAGAGTACGAAAACCCTTATTGGCCAATAGCAAGGCAAATAAAGTGAGCGTGTTCAAACTTGCCCTGAACATGTTGTAGCCCCTTTGGGAGCCTAACTGTATCTTGTCCAATAAAAAGGTGAAGGCGCGCATAATCAAATGAGCGTGCACAAACTTGCCCTAACATGTTTAGGCGGAGTTCTTGCTCAAACATGCTTAAACCGATCCGATCCTATCCTATCTTACGTCAGTTATTGTGGCCTTTATTTTAGAACACTCCCCATCGCTTTAAAGTATAAGGAACACTGTGTTCCCAAATATGCATCAAGGGAACAAAGCGTTCCTTTTAAATTCGGAACGCTTTGTTCCCAAGATCCATATCTAAGACCAATACGTTCCTTTAGTGAAAAGGACCGATGTCGATCATAGGAACTCTTTGTTCTTAATTGTGTTGCAGTGGAACAAAATGTTCCTATTGCTAAAGGAACAATATGATCCCATTTGCTCATATGGGAACAAAGTGTTACCTTTTTTAGGGCCACCTTGTTCCTAATTCCTGTTTAATTGGGAACAGCACGTTCCCTATTTTCACACAAAGGAACTTCACATTCCCCTTTTGTAAGGTCCAAGTTGGTCATGGGAACAGAATTCCTTTTCAATTGGGAACAGCACGTTCCCTATTTTCACACAAAGGAACTTCATATTCCCTTTTGTTAGGTCCAATTTGGTCATGGGAACAGAATTCCTTTTCAATTGGGAACAGCACGTTCCCTATTTTCACACAAAGGAACTTCATATTCCCTTTTGTTAGGTCCAATTTGGTCATGGGAACAGAATTCCTGTTTAATTGGGAACAGCACGTTCCCTATTTTCACACAAAGGAACTTAACATTCCCCTTTTGTTAGGTCCAATTTGGTCATGGGAACAGAATGTTCCTAATTGGGAGTGCGTCCAGGAACAAAAAGTTCCTGATTGAGCTTGTCAAACTCGGTAAATGGGAACAGATGTTCCCAATTACCTCAAAGGAGAACCAAACATCGAGATAGGAACGTAGTAGTTCGGAACTGTTGGTTCCTTAGTGCTGTGAAAAGGAACAATGGTTCACATTTGATTACATTATTGGGAACAAAACGTTCCCTTTTTTCAAAAAGGAACGTCATGATTAGGAACGTGAGTTCCTAATTGTATATAAAAGGCCCAGCTTATTTCTATGTTTAGGAACAATGCGTTCCTTTGTTATTACAAAGGGCCGTTTGGTTCCTAATCAGTGATACTTTTGTTCCGATAAACGCAAAATGTGTTCCTATTCGTGGGCATAGGGCTGTTCGTATATTTAAGAAAAGGAACAATTGTTTGGTTCCTTATTTGATTATAGGAACAAAGGAACAAAAATAGAGGAACGGACCCCTTTCAATTGACTGATTGTAGCACTCGTGCAACTCGGTTTTTATCCAAAAAAACGATCAAGTTATCTGCCCTGGAAGCTAACCTAGTTTTAGTCCAAGTTTTACAGCAAACTTCAAAGCAAGTAAGCAGAATTTCGGGTTTCTCTCATTTTGGGAAACGTATAAGAAAGAAAGAAAGAAAGAAAGAAAGAAGGAAAGAAAGAAAGAAAGAAAGAAAGAAAAGAAAGAAAGAAAGAAAAGAAAGAAAGAAAGGGTCTTCTCCTCATCGTGAGGGAACTCAAAGCGGTCGAAAGTACACGACCACTAGACAAGGAGAGGTTTGAGGACTTACGGGCTGCATTAGAAGGCGCAAATTGCCGCCGCGCAGATTACAATCATGAGGGCTGTTTGACAGTATATATGCCTCCGAGAGCCAGACCATTGCATCGGGAGACAATCCCCTACCCTTACGAAGAGTGCAATTGGTTCTTTAGCGTCCACCTTGTTGTATACGCCTTGGTGTATACGCACGCCTCTGTACTATTAGTGAAGAATCAACATTAACAAGACGCATAACTGCGTGAACTCGGGCTTCTCTTTGGTTCCTCCTCTCATGTCTCTCATGCGATGCACTTGATTTTGCCTTGATTCACAATAAGCTCACCATAGGATTATTAGGAGTTACTTGGCTTTTAAAAATGTGCAAGGGAATAAAATATTCCTTTGAAACACACACTTACAAGAAGAATTTCAAAGGTAGTTCAATCAAAGACACGTGCAGCAGCTCGCTACTGTCACTGTCAACACAGAGGAAACGCAGTTCCGGTGAACAAGACTGTTATTCTTTTGTTCCCTCCACATTCCCTCTAGTAGTCTTCAATAAACGGCATCGATCAAGTCACAACTTGAGTTGTTCTGTTAAATTTAGTCTTTCTAGAAATTTCAAGCGGAATAATGCCGCCGCCATTTTGATTTTAGTGCTTGAATATGCTATTTGGCTTCTGCGCGCTGATTGGCTGATTTTCGAAGGGACAGATTGTTGTTGCTGAGACTTGAACATATCTAATTGTGCCTCATTCTTTAATATTTGCTCATACAGATACAGATTGACAGGATTGTTTGTCATAATCCAGATAATACCGTTAGTGTATTGTTTGCCTTTGCATTTTCTTTTTGCGCATGCGCATACACGTCTCATCTCGTTTCGTTTCCCGTGAAGCAGAAACCATTCATACACTGAAAGATAAGTTGGCATTTTCACGAATTTCATTGTCGTTCGGGTGTTTCCTATTTATTATTCATAGCAAAGAGGGGGAAGCGATTGTTGCTCTGGTACTAGTAACAAGAGTCCATTACCAGGACAGGAATCCTCGATGCAGAAACATTTTACTCAGGTGTGTTAAGGCCTGACTTGAAAGGAGGTGGGGCTTATACCCGGATTCTTAAGGCAAAACGCAGTTTTTGCAAATAACTACATTCGCAAAATAGCTACCGAGATGGAACTTGGTATGAGTAACACGTCCCCCGACCTTAACTGTTCCATACAATTAGTTGCTATGGAGACATAATTTTAGAGTATCTGTAAGTACCGTTTAAAATTTACTTTCAATCAAAAACGGGGAAAACTTACTGCCAATGTTCCTACTTTTTTACCCAAAATTTGTAATCTTCGTGAACTTCTGCAGTTGATAACGCCTTTTAATCGTGTCCAGGGTCACGTGATCATGAGAACTGTTGCCTTAGCAACAAAGTTTTTCTCCTATCTCCGCTAATATTCAAGGTGGACTGCCTTAAAAGGCGATATATTGAAGGAATCGATGCAGTAAAGGAAATTCCAGCGTATTTTAAGAATAGGATGAGGTTTTCTGTTCCCCATTTTAAGTTATGTACCAAAAAAAGACAAATATGGCGCACGTCCCTTTAAATTGGTTGTCATGGAAACATAAACTGTCAAACTTTGCTTAGTACAAGAATTAACATTGATGCAAAGTTTCATTGCTGTAGCTATTTTCGTATTAGAGATATTTGCAATACTATTTTCTGCCCGCGTATAAGCCCCAAGTCAGGCCTTAACACACCTGAGTAGGGCTAAAAACTTCCTTCTTAAGGAATACTATTTACCTGGTTGGATTTGTCTTTTCCTTCCTCTCGGCATCGAGAGTATTTCACGCTGACGTCATCCATTGTTATTAGTGTGCCAATCAGAGATCGATCGGGTTCACAGAACAAAGGGCTTTATTACCGTTGTCACATTTATAGCATTAGAATGTCAATGTTGATAAACAGTGAATGCGCTATACGTCAAAACCGCCGGTTGCTCGTTGATATCTGTATACAGCTATTTCCATAAAGGTTGCCGGTCTTGTGAATTGTGAGCGCTCAAGCCTACTAAATATCCTATTTCGACGAGGTCTGAGTGCTAAATTCTACGAAAGAGAGCTTTGTTTCAAGCTAGTAATGTCTCGACTAGTTCATTAGTGTCGTATTCACACTGTGTACTCAAGGAGTTAGCCGATTCAAGACCTCCTACCCAGACAACTTTGCGGTCTGGGCGCGTACGGCTTCCGACAACGTTTTTTGAAATAACTGTATTTACAGCCAAATCTTATGAGCCAACTTTTGCCATGTTCCGTCTAGTTCAGTCGCCTGGCTTTCCCTCACGACGTTGTCTGGTTCTACTTCAAAGACTACACTTCGACTACACTATGCGAAACAGGGCGAGAGTCTCATTGGCTCAGACAATTTGATTGGCGGAACAGCAAAGTCAAAAAATCAAAAGACAATTTGATGTTTTGAAAACGTGGGTCGCGATGCAACTGTTTGAGCTGTAACAAGTTCATTTTTAAGCTACATGTGTTTAAGTCACTTAAGGGGGTTTCTTTGGCGTGATATTAATACGTAAGAATAAGAGTGGATTACCAAGAGTTTCCATATTTACTATGTACGCCCGAATCACAGTCAGAAAAGTGTCTATTTTTAGAACTAGGATGCCCGCGAAAATTCGTCATCCAAAGGGTTCCCACTTTCTCGCCACGCGAACAGTTGTGAGATCCAGCCTAAAATTAAATCGCAGATCAATGGAAAAACCGTTAAAATCGCAAAGATAAGGTAGGATATTCTCTATTTTGTTGTGTATTGGGTATACGAGCATTCGAGCCTGAGCATTCGAGTACTTTCGCGCGCGAAACTCAAATCTAAAAATAGACACTTTTCTGACTGTGATGTGGACAAATACAGTAGGGAAAGATTCTAACTCTTGTTAATCCACTCTTGATAAGTACTATTTTTTTTTTATTGGACAGCGCCGAAAAACTAAACGGACTATTGATTTGGATCATCGCGATACAAAGAATACGGCTGTGAACTGAAATAAACTCTTGCTAAAAGCGATAAGTCTAGTGTTTATCATGAGAAAAGTCTTTGTTTTACTATGCAACCAGTAGACCGCGGCAACCCCGTTTTTTTTTTCGGCCCACAGGCGGCTGCTTCAAATTGATCGCGTGATCGCTTTTTATGTACCACGTGATGCGCTGTTTATGTACCACGTGATCGATACTTTTGGGCGTTAAGTTTGGGCATCCTTTGTTTTGTTGCTCTCAAACGAAGTAAGCTACCAAAAGTATTGGTGCATAAAAAGCGATCACGCGATTAATTTGAAGGTCGCCGGCGGGCCGAAAAAACGAGTTTACACGCGCATTGTTTAGGTTAGTCCCTTTACCGTTCCTGCTTGGGGGGGGGGGGGGGGGGGGGTTGCTCAAACACCAATTCAATTCAATTCATTTATTTCACCGCCACCGTATACATTAGAGTACACGGGTTTTAGGTCAGCAAAATATATACTAAAATAAGTATACAAAATATTGTTGCTAATAATAATAATGATAATGATAATAATACAAATTATAATATTAATGAAAACCCTGAATGGTGCTGGGTACAGTTATTTTACACGCAATTTTAAACATTTGAAAAAACATTTGAAAACGTACTCGCTCACGTCTTTCCTGGCGAATTAATAAGGCAGTGAAAGAGTACGTCTTCGTTATTTATGTTTTTTTTTATCACATTCTTTATTTCCATACCATCAAGCACTTCTTGGAGCACCACTTGGAGCTCCACACGTCCATGTATCTGGAGGTTATCGAGGAAATGGAGAGGAGCTGTGTGTAGATGACCTCATAACAGGGGGTACTACTGCTGCGCATGCCTTCACATCAAGGATTTGCTATTGAGGGGTACTCAAATGCTACAGCATCAGGGGATCAGGCGCGCAAAACTTATGCTAAGGAACAGTTAGGTGCACCTCATTCTCGAACCCAGAGCTCCCCGGCTCGTAACCTCGCGGGGGAGGCTCTGGTGACAGCCACTGACACATGCGCGCGATTTAATATAGAGCCACTGAGAGAAAGACCTTTCAGCGCATGCTCCAATGCTCAAAATCAACCAATCAGCGACGGCCCTCAAATGGATGTCCCCAGAGCCTCCCCTGCGAGCAGACGAGCTGGGGAGCTCTGGGTACGAGAATGGGTGAACCTCAGGGAGCACAGGCTAGTATACTGGGGCTTACCTGGGGTAAGGAGACTGACTCCATTAGTGTCCAGTTTCCACGTGAAGGCGGGCAAGCAACGAAGCGCAGTATTTTAGTGCAAACCGCTTTAATCTATGACCCTTAATGGGAGCGATCACTCTGTTTCATCAGCAAAACTAATTAGACCATCCTATCAGATAACTATTTAAAACTATGTAAAGCTAAAAAGAATTGTCCTATAGATCAAGAAAAAAACGATTGTTTTCGAGGTTTTTAGCCATTCGCTGGCCATCGTTACGAGACGATACTTCTTTGTTTGAGATACAACAGAACAGCCACGCAATTGCGTGACAGGCTCCCTTTAAGGGTTAGCCTCGCCATTGATACTCGCGAGGAAACTTCTCTACCGTGACGCCTGTGATTAAGCAATTATTGGATGAGGTTTTTGTGATTTCCAGAATAAACAATGTCGAGACAGGCGGAATCAGGCGAGGCCGTGAGGCCGAGCCTGATTCCATTGGCGAGACATTGTTTATTCTGGAAATCACAAAAAACGAATTCAATAATTGTTTTATTATACATTGATTCAGTAAAAATACTTTTTTTTTTCTGTCAAGCAATTTCTTTTACACAAGCGCCTTGTTAGATAGGGAAAACATTCAAGTGCTCTAGTCCCATTATGCATTGCGCGCGTAGGATCAAGAATCAGCTAGCTGATTCTTCAAGAATCAGCATGCTGATTCTTGGAGACCCTCAAAGTGCGTGATTCCCAAAGTAAAGCGCGCGCTTTTAGCCAATCAGAATAGAGATAGTGAGTACAATGTATAATAATCAAGGTTACCAGCCGATTTGACTCAACAAGTGGTCACGGTAGGAGAGCAGTCTCCCCAGATAAGGTGCCTGTTCCTAGAACGCTAGCAAAGCAACATGAATCAATATCCGAGAAAGAGTTACACTCTTTTGGAGATGCGAGCGCGAAGGAGAGTAAGCGCGGTGGTTTATGGTATTAGGGGGTTTAAGAAGCGACAACGGGAACGACGATGTCTCACTAAAAGTCTTCTACTGCTTTCCTCACATTTCTCAATATTCGTCAGCCATTTTCAATTTTCCTTTGCATTTTAACCTTGATAACTGATAACAGCAAATTCACATCCATTCTCAATCATATCAAATAAAATACAACAAAATCGTCATCCACGTTCCCGTTCTCACCTGAGCGTAAAACACGTCGCAGTTCAGACCCCGTCCACACTACACCGTTTTCAAACGAAAACGGATACTTTTTGCTCCGTTTTCAAAAAGCCCATCCATGAGAAAAGCTTAATTTCCCAAGGCACACGTATGGGAAGTGTTCGAAAATCACACGGATAGCCATGGGAAATCCGAACACCTCCCATTCTTCTACCATGGGAAATCCCTGTGTAAGCACGTGTTCACAAAATCCAAAGTCATGAGGGTGTGATATGGCGCCACGTGCCCACCACGGAGCCCACCAGATATCGGGAGCCGTGGTGGAAACGTACGTGATCAGTCTTGATGAGCGGGACCACCATGGCTCAGTGACACACTCATGACTCAGTAACACACTCATGGCTCAGTGACACACTCATGGCTCAGTGACACACTCATGGCTCAGTGACACACTCATGGCTCAGTGACACACTCATAGCTCAGTGACTCACTCATGGCTCAGTGACGCACTCATGGCTCAGTGACACACTCATGGCTCAGTGACACACTCATGGCTCAGTGACACACTCATGGCTCAGTGACACACTCATGGCTCAGTGACACACTCATGGCTCAGTGACGCACTCATGGCTCAGTGACGCACTCATGGCTCAGTGACGCACTCATGGCTCAGTGACACACTCATGGCTCAGTGACACACTCATGGCTCAGTGACACACTCATGGCTCAGTGACACACTCATAGCTCAGTGACGCACTCATGGCTCAGTGACACACTCATGGCTCAGTGACACACTCATGGCTCAGTGACGCACTCATGGCTCAGTGACACACTCATGGCTCAGTGACCCACTCATGGCTCAGTGACACACTCATGGCTCAGTGACGCACTCATGGCTCAGTGACACACTCATGGCTCAGTGACACACTCATGGCTCAGTGACACACTCATGGCTCAGTGACACACTCATGGCTCAGTGACACACTCATGGCTCAGTGACACACTCATGGCTCAGTGACACACTCATGGCTCAGTGACACACTCATGGCTCAGTGACACACTCATGGCTCAGTGACACACTCATGGCTCAGTGACACACTCATGGCTCAGTGACACACTCGGGCAACAACAACATTGGAGTCCATGCCCGAAGGGTTTCTTAAACCCAAAGAAAGAAGACAAGACGATCATCAATAGATAAACAAGGGGCAATTACGTTTAATATAATTTCAAGTGCTGGAAGTGTCCATTCCACTCTCCTGTGACTCGTGGTTTTTCATGGGCTCGGGACTGGGACTTGGTGCAGGATGTGCTGGATTATTCGCTTCAAAACCATCAATATTGTCCGGAAAACTGATGTCAAACTCCGGAAAATTGTCTGAGGAAAAGTCAAAATCTTCAAGGTACTGTAGATAATGAAAGTTATCCAAAAGTTTTGTTTTCAAGCAAAAGTAGAAATGGGAGATTTCACACACAAAAATGCAGAAAAATTATTTTTCTTCCACTATTTTGCTGGGATCTCATTGGTCAATGCTTGGAATACTGAAATCTGATTGGTTAGTTTTTTCTAGTGTTACATTCTGATTGGCTGAAAAAAAAAACAACGATTCGGACACCAAATAGTGCGACTCGTGCTCGAATGGCACTGCTGAGAGCCAATTAGATTTGAGGATTTGCTAGTGATTTCAACATGGATATAATAAAAGGAAAAATAGAAAGTTCAGTTGGATATTAAGACAATCCGTCGATGCCAAACTGAAGAACTTACTCTCGAGAATACTTAAAATATAAAAGGCTGTAAACTAGTCAAACTTAAAGTAGCATTTTCGAGAGCCGAAGAACTCAAATTATACCTTATCCAAATATTTACCAAATCAAATAAATCAACTTTGCTATCGCTAAGTTGTCCGTGCGCATGTTCCGTACGCATCGTCAAATTGTAACTAATATCTCAAAAGTGTCAAGAAATATGACATCTCAAGATGCACCTGAGCAAATATAAAAAATGGAAAAGTAAAAAAAATAATCATAAACCTAAAAGCCTAAAATGAATGAATTTAACTTCATAACACCAAACCCAAGATTTTGGGCCGCAAACAAAAAAAATGTGTTTGCTATAAGAGTTCCTGGATGTTTGGGATTAAATAAACACGACCGCTCTAAACTGAATTATAATAACAGATATAATAACAGATAATAACAGATAAGAAACATGTGCGGGATTTTAGATTTGCGAAGTATTTTTTTAAAATATCACGTTCTAAAGTTATTAACTTATTATCAAGTCGGAAAAGCAAAAATACCGCGCACGGTTATTTCAACACTACATGCGTCTATCATCTCCGTAAATTTGAGCTCAATATCTTAAAACAGGTCCGATCTAGAGCGCTGATAAGTAGACACACTTTTTCGTCAGTTTTTCCGGGCTTTCAAAGTTGGTTGGCTAGCTCCCAACCTCGTCCCCAGGGTCTTCTCGGTCGTTTTTCAAAATGGCGGTTAGCTCGGCAGAAGACCCTGGGGGAGGCTGAGTCACATGACCGTTTCGAAACAAAGGACAAACTTCGTTCCCATGTCCTCAGACAGTGGCCATGTGACTCAGCCTCCCCCAAGGTCTTGTGCTCGACCAACCGCCATCTTGAAAATTCCCCACAAGACCCTGGTGACGAGGTCGGCTAGCCCCGCCCCTTACTTGAAAGCCAGTTGTACTTAGCTAATCAAGTTCGAAGCACGTGCTGAGAGAGCTTCATCACGAAAAATCGTAAATTTGACAATGTTCTAAACTAACCTATACCTTAAGGTAATTCTTCCCCTGAAAGAAAAACTTGTCGTAGAATTTCTTTCTTAATTTGTCTATTTACTGTTTAGGATATAAGAAATGAAAATATGAAATAAAAAGAGGGGGTGCCCATGCTCGTTTAGAAACTGTGATGGTGGAACATACCCCAGTTTTAGTGTCTGCTGGTCTGGGGGCTATTTTATGAAGGATTATGTGAAACAAGAAAATTGTGATAAACGCCCCATAATGAAGCAATCCAGTTCGCTTGCAAGTTTCAACATAAGTGTTGGATGCTTCACTACCTAGGACGAACATTGAAATCTTTAGTTTTCTATTTTCTACGCTACTTTTGAAAATGTGAAAAACGTGCGCACCACTCGTGATAATTTGAGGCTCTTTGGTACCTCATTTTAGGGTATTTTATGACGATAGCTCAAAAACTTGTCGTTAAAAGTTCTTTAAACTCTTGCTAAACAGGGAAATGATAGTCTTATCAAAATGGTAAAAAAAACGCGCAATATCCCAAAAAGCGACCTTTCTTAGTCTTTCTCGCTCAAATTGGGATATTTAGCTTGCGCGCGCGCGCTCGATAACGTCATTTCGAACGAACCATTCTCTTACCCAGAGCTCCCCGGCTCGTTTGCTCGCAGGGGAGGCTCTGGTGACATCCATTTGAAGACCTTTGCTGATTGGCTGGTTTTGAACGTTGGTGCATGCGCATAAAGATATTTCTCTCAACGGCTCTGTATCAAATCTCACGCATGCGTCAGTGGCTGTCACCAGAGCCTCCTCCGCGAGGAGACGAGCGGGGAGCTCTGGGTAAGAGAATGCGAACGAACTGATCGTGCGTCCATGCGCAGAAAAGAGTGCGCCGTGCAAAACAGGGGAATAACCTTAAGGGCTATAAAAAATCTGTTATATCGAGGATATTACATGGCCGCTTGGAGATACGAATTTTGTCTTCGAGTGTTGAAAATTTATCTCACGAGTGAGATCAATTTTTAACACTCGAAGATAAAATTCGTATCTCCAAGCGGTCATGTAATGTTCTGTTTATTATATACCGTTTCCGGGAAACGTGATAATGAACAATATTCAGGTATCTCACACTTCGAGACAATTTGATTCAGCACTTCTCTGTAGTCTTCAAATTGTTATCATTGAAACGCAACTCATTTTCATGTGCTTTTGAAAAAAACTTCGATTCGAAGCTATGAATTGTTTTACTCTCAAAACTCTCCACGTGAAACAGACATGATTGAATGTCAATCAATCATCCTGGATGTGGATCACACGTCAAAATTTGAAGACTTTCGAGAAGTATAATTCGTACCAACAGTCGCTCCATATCCACTTACATTTTTAAATTACAATCAAAATTAGTTAAAATGTGAGAAATAGACTAAATCCTCCAGAAATCTGCAACTGCAGCAGCTTTAGACTCGTGAGCGGAACTAGGAAGAAGGTGGTGAACTTTGGAATTTTACCAGGCGCTATCCGCGACGTAAATGTTTTTTACTGGGACAGCATCTCGCTAATATGGTCAATTTTAAGTTAAGAGCGCGAGAAAAAAATTCGCCATCAGGAACTTACTCTGGAGTCTTAGTTGTGTTCGAAATGATATTTTTAGAAATTGCTCAAAAATTTGAAGTTTGTGTCGATGTTCATTATGGAAAATCAAAAGCACTTCCTGGCATCAAATTTAGCAAACAAGTAGTTGTATACTTTGGGATGAATTTTGCGGTAAGAGATTTCGCTAGCCTATTTAAAAAGCCATTAAATTAATAATATGAACAACAACAACCAAGGGTTGAGATTTATGTTAAACGCCGTGGAAAAATGGTGTTTTGCTGACGTTTCGAGCGTTAGCCCTTCGTCGGAGCAAAGAAAGCAAGTGAAATATTTTGAATTTCAAAGGCAAAAAAAGTCGCCTGGAATATCTTGAAATCGGCTTGATGAATTTTCTCTCAACTTCGTATACGTATAGACAATTACCTACCGATTAGCGCTTGGTGTGTCATTTTAAATGTTGAGATGGAATTTCACGAGGAACTTTTGCTAGTTAAAAGCAGTGTTTCCCCTGTTTCATTGCTATGGAAACTCTGATGACAATAAATCGTGCATCATCTTAAACTTTGATCGTTCTTCAGCAAATGGTCAGATATATTTCAGAATTGTGGTCGTCCAAAGTTCCTCTTTGCTCCGACGAAGGGCTAACGCTCGAAACGTCAGCAAAACACCATTTTTCCACGGCGTTTAACATAAATCTCAACCCTTGGTTGTTGTTGTTCATGTTCACGTCTCCGCCGACGCAGACCACCTAGTTTTCCCGTAAAACTAGTCATACCATAAATTAATAATAATTAGAAAGCAAATGAAATATTTTGAATTTCAAAGGCAAAAAAAGTCGCCTGGAATATCTTGAAATCGGCTTGATGAATTTTCTCTCAACTTCGTATACGTATAGACAATTACCTACCGATTAGCGCTTGGTGTGTCATTTTAAATGTTGAGATGGAATTTCACGAGGAACTTTTGCTAGTTAAAAGCAGTGCTTCCCCTGTTTCATTGCTATGGAAACTCTGATGACAATAAATCGTGCATCATCTTAAACTTTGATCGTTCTTCAGCAAATGGTCAGATATATTTCAGAATTGTCCAAAGTTGAGAGACCAAGTTCAAGAAAAACTGTAGGCAGCCTCCTTAAATACAGTGCACTATGGGAAGGCCGAGTGGAATACCGCCGAATATACAACGCCATTTATCAGGGATCCCACGTTTTCAGGCATTCAAAATTCCAGGACTTTCAGGGTTTTTTTCAAGGACGTCTGAAAAAATTTAATGACCTTCCATAATGAAAAATGTGGGTTTTCACATGGGTGTCCTTTGTTTCAAAGATAGGTTTTATTCAGGTTCCTTTAATTTCACTTTACACAGTACCGGTGAACAACTTTGCAAATCGTTCTTCAGGAAAATATTTCCATGACATTTAACGACTTTGATGGGCTTTCGTAAAAATTCAAAGACCTTCAAGGCCTGGAAAAAGGACATTTCTACAATCCATGACTTTCCAGGTTTTTAAGGACCCGTGGGAACCTTGGTCTTGCATTCTGATTGGCTGTATTTTCTGTGGCGTGGTATAAAATACATGTATATGATTGTCCACATAAATATGTTTATAAATATTACCAGAAAAAAGCCCGTCATCTTGTGACGAAAAAGTTTTACATATTTACCGAACATTTCCCGCTGAAAGAAATGGAAACGTTGCGCGCGCGCAAACGGTGGCGGGAAATAATCACCCAATCACAGACGCTTCCCTGACACGCTAAGGATTTTAAAATATATAAGACAAAAATATGTCAGAATTAGAGGGTTGTCCAACACTCCCAAATTGGGCCGATTCGGCAACAAGGCTGCCGATTCGGCAAACAGGAAGTCAGTTTATTGGAAATTTGGAAAACGTAAGCTTCAGACAGAAAACGTAAGGCCAAAAATTGCAGAGCAGCTAGATTTTGATCATGTCTTTCTTTGAATTTGCACCTCGCACTTTAAGGGCTTGCACCCGAGGCGAAAATTATGGTTTAAATCAACATTTTTCGTTCGCTGTTGTTATGTAGATTTTTTAAAATGTCTCCATTTTACAGGCCAGTGAATGTTTAGCGCATGTGAAGTGCGTTTTTTTTGCGGAGTCCTCTATACTATGTTTTAGGACGTGTTTGTGCGAAGAACGCTTCTGATTGGCTGACGTTTTCCAGTAATTTTTGACAAGCGCGGTGGCCCCATCGAAATATAAATATTTTTGCTAGGCTGAGTATGAAGATAACGAAGTCTACTTTTCTTTTTTTCTCTGCTAGAATTTGTTGGGAAGAGACGCAACAGAAATAATGTAAGGTAGTGCTACATCTGTAGGTTCCCTTTACCTGTATTCAAATGTATGCGAGGTTGATTGATGTTGAATAGGAGGGTTTCAAAATCTTTTAGGAGCTTCCTAATATTATTCGCACAAGGTGACGGCTTATTCTCTGCTTTTAGGTATAGAGCGGATTTAAGATGAGTGTCGAAAACTAAACGCAAATACAAAACCACTAGCCAATCAGGAGTAAAAGCCATTCAACAACAAACCAATCGCAAGGATTAAGTCAGACTTGCGTTTAGTCATGACGCGAGCAATGGCGCAATTTGATTTTGTTCGCAAAAAATTATGCAATTTTAATTATATGAAGTTCGTAAATAACAAACACGCAAAAGAAAATATTTTTTTGGGAGTGTTTGTGCTAATGATGTGCTTAATAATAAAATCGCTATCCTGCTTGAGTTTGGTGAATATCGTCTGTTTTAGCCAAGTTGGGACTGCCTCCCTCGTCGGCTAGTATCAGACGATATTCTGCGCAATCTCGCAGGGTAAAGGTTAATTATTTGCACAAACAAGGTGACGGCTTATTTTCATGTACAGTGTAGATATACATTAGTTTCCTTGTAGATTTGGAGATGAGTGTCGAACACTTAACGCAAATACAAAACCACTAGCCAATCAGGAGTAAAAGCCATTCAACTTCAAACCAATCAGAAGGCGATTAAGTCAGATTTGCGTTTAGTCATGACGTGAGCAATGGCGCAATTTGATTGGCTGAATACGAATAACTTTGGTCTTGAAATGCTGACTTACTTACGACGGTATCTGATATCCGTTATACATTGTCCTTGAACCCTGTCTGTTCTTACCGTTGGCGCTAAGGTGCATGGATTCTAGAATTCCTATCACGGATAACCGCAAACCAAGCCCATCCGTCATCGTGGTTTCAATATCTTCTGGACTGCATATCCCGTCCTGCAAATGCCATATCCGGATAATTAACAATCTATCACATTTCCTGTGACTGCACAGGCTTATGCAAACGGGAGCGGCAAGCGATTGTTTGCACCTGCTAGACAATTTTCCAAACCACATCGAGGTTTGCATCAGCCTGTGCAGTCACGGATAATTATTGAATTCGGCTTTCGCATGATAGGGAGATTTGTCAACGCCTCAGCTTCGCTTCGGCAGATAACACAAACCTCGGCGTTGACAAATCTCACTATCATGCTTAACCTCATCCAATAACTGTTTTATTATTCAGCAACTAGCAATTCTTACCTAGCTAAACGAAGTCGACGATGTTGCATTGCTCGGCTTTTTTAACTTCGCTTATGTCCGTTGGTATTTTCCTCTTCGTATTCAAATCAAATAGCCATAGTTGATGTTTAGAAATCCTGTACAATGATCTCTCGGCAAAAATCATAACAGATTGAACGAGAATATTGGCTTTCGCTTCCGAAATAAAAACCAAGATGGCGGTCGAGCCTATTTGCTTGCGTTATCACGTCATTAGAGTGCATCAATCCTAATGTCTGGAGTATGACGTCACGAACAGCGCGACAAAAAGACTTCGCTGGGTACTCTTAGCCAATCAGAATCGAGATAATGGCATGGCTGAATAATAATGTGTTTTGTTTGTTTTATGAAATACTTGTTTTCCTTATAAAGCACTCAAACGGTGTGCGATCGACCTTTTGATTCTCACTTCGTGGCAATAGTAGATGAAGATGGGAGAATGTTAAAAGCCCATAAGCGCCCAAGCTGCATTGCAGGCACACAGGAATAAAACGCAGCTGAAAACTCAAATTTTCGGTTTGAACTTGTGAAATGCGAAGAACAAGAGGAAACCCTTCTGGACCTACAGTATCAGCCAATCACAGCTGTTGAATAACAATAGATCCAATTGAAAACAAAGCGCAAAGGTTCCGGTTGACTATGGGCCTTTAATGGTAAAATTTCTTTCGTGGAAAACTTTCCGTGGAAAACAGAGGCCTGTGGCCGTCGAAACCGGATTGATCTCCTGTTTTGTATAGCGCTGTTCACGCTGACGTCATCCATTGTTATTAATGTGCCAACCAGAGATCGATTGGTTCACAGCACAAAAGGCGCTATTCAATCTACGGTTGGCACATTAGCATTACAATGGCAATGTTGATAAACAGTGAATAGCGCTATTGAGCGCACGTGTAGCAATTTGTTTCTGTTTCAGTGACAGAGCCCCTGCCCCTGACAGAGCCCCACTAAGTATTCGCGACATAGATTTTTAGTCGTTGATACTGTGCACATTCCTGTGGCCTGACATTATATGGGTTGGAGAAATATCCTTGTCATTCAAAGTTTGAACCATCCGCTTTCGTGCGCTGTGGTTTGAAAGGGCGACATTTCCAAGCTTTGCATTTTCTGTCATTGTTCTCATTAAACTGTTCAATTTGTTGAAATCCATAGGAACCAGCATTTGCCAAACGTACTCTTCGCTTGATTCATGCCCAGATAAAAAGGGGATTGCGGTTGATTCATCGAGTCTGGTCTCTTCTTGGAGAAGATTTTGTAAACAAGAACAAAAAAAAAGCCTTAGGTTCGATCGGTCTAACATTACGAGGTTTAGCCCCGGTTCTGGTTCTATTTTTGACATTATTTTGCTCTTACCTTTCTTTTAGAAACCCGCTGAGCAGTTTCACATCTCTCGTTGTTTTCGCTCGAGTATTTTTGTTTTCTTGCTTAAGGTTACAGGATACATTCGCTGGGTGTGCGTTTTCAAAACCTTGTCGCAGCGCAAATATTCATCGCATCGCCATATCCAATACATCATTTTAAAGATAAAATGTGAAATTTATCTGCTGTTAAGCTTTTGTAGCAGTTTCATGAAAATTATTTACGGCGCACAGCAAAAACCGCGTTTTCGACCGCCCCTGATAAACGCTTTGATAGGCCGCGGCAGTTTACAGGCTTGGCAAATCTGACTGCGCAATATCAATCAGCATATTGTTGTCTCTAAAAGTGTGTCGGGCTTTTTCAATTGAAGGCTTTGTTTAGGAATGATCGAACGATCAAGTTGATGTTGTGTTTAATAGTTAACTGGGACCCTATCGTGATGAATAATTTTTGAAATACTTCGAAATTCACAAAAGCCCGACACACTTTTGCTCCCCAACCATTTATCTATCTCATGGCAAAATTTCAAAGCATTCCGTTAAAACCCTGTTGGTCTATCAAAGCATTTATACATTAGATTTAGCGAAATTTTAGAGGCGAGTTTTGGGCTTCTAAAGTTGTGTAAACATAAGAGGGATTAGTGGCGAATCTGTCATCACGCACTTCACCTCCAGCCAATCACGGCAGGCACCCCCGGTGTGCCAGCAAGAACATACTTTTTCGCGCGGAATAGATAATGAGGCTTCTTTCCGGTCTCTTGTATTAAATTGTCAAAGCGAACATTTATTATCGTCTTGGAATTCGAATCAAACGGTACATATGGTTAAGCCGCGTCCAAAACTGAGTTCTAAGAAGTGCCCAAACTTTGAAAAGGGAAAAGCAAAACCAAAGCAAAGGCGCGCGCCGAGAAAAAACGACAAAGACAAACCGCTTTGGCTTTCAGACGATTCTTTATCAAGTCCAAAATATCTTTATTCTCGAACTTGATGCAATTGTTGGATCTTCTGTCCGCTGTTCTTCGTCTTCAGCATTCTCCTTGGATTTGGGTTGATCGAACCACGAGCCCGCTTTGTCAGACAGAGCGAGTTGTTCTTTCTTGTTCTTCTGAAAGCTTAAAGATTTGGCTTTTTTTACTCCTTTCGCACGCTTTGAGAGCCAAGGACTGCGGTCAAACTTTTTTCGCTTCCCTATGATTGGGAATAGAGAATTTTCAGAAAAATCGCTTCTACACGATACTTATACACTAAACCAGAGAACAACAATGTGTGACAAAATATGGCGGACCATAACAGTCACCTAAATGTCCCGTATGTTACGCGAAAATGCTAATGATGTGCGCTGAACCGAGTAGAAATCACAATAGGATTAAAGGATTATCTCGCCTGTATTGAAATACATTTTTCTCGGGCATTTCTAGTTTTCTATACACTTCTCACGTTGCTTTTAAGATTTCAGGATTTTTTTTTCGAGAGAGTAAAGATCAGGCCTCGATGCGGAAGAACTGTGATTTTCGAAAATTTCGCAAATAGAAGGCCGCGAATGTATCCTGTAACCTTAATAATATACTCGTCAATGGTTTTTTCAAAGGCTTGAAATATTTGTGGATATATAATGTCACTTAAGAGCGAGTTTCTGTAAATATCAACCAAGTCGGGAAGAGTCGAAAAAATCAAAATTTCCCAAACTTTCCTTAAACATAGTCTATGATGAGGTGTCTTCGGCGCTGAAAGAATTTTTTGATTTAATTTAAATGTCGGTGAGAAAACCCGGATTTTTCATTTTTTGCCCAAAAAGGGGTGAAAACTTGGCAATTTTTGCCCCAATTTAACGTCTCCCTGCAGAAAAATCGCAAGTATTTATCAAAATACCAAGTTATTTTCCGAAAAGTACATCATATGTGCGTTCGTTTTAACTTCTTTGCACAAACATCCGTTACACATACAATATTTTCTGTATTTTTAAATATTTTTGAAAAAGTGCACGTTTTCGAAATGTAAAAAAATAACCATATTTGCGACCGAATATCGCCCATGTTGGGACGTGTTCGAACACAAGAAAGATATCATAGAAAAGGGCATTCATTCCCCTTTCAGGAAATACAAAAACATTTTTGTGCAATTTAAATGGCGAGTTTCTGCAAATCCTTGAAGGCGACGCTCTAACCGCCTAAATTAACATAGGATTTCTATGTATATGCAGAACATTTTATTTTTTCCACGCAATACGTTGTAAATGTTTGACGAAAAATAACTAAAGTAGCTATTAAATACATTGAATTATAGCAAAACATATTTTATTGTCACATTTGGCAAATTTTACAGCATTTTAGTGATGTTTGTACAAGGGAGGGAGGGGAGGGAAGGGCCACCCCCTCTGAGGTTTACTTGCGATATTTTCGACAGGCTTTAGAATTAGGACACCAAATTTTCAGTAGCTGTTGATGTTTCCATCGCACAATATTTATTGGGAAATTGTCATTTCGTTACCATGGTAACGAGTTAGAGCGTCATCATATGTTCAGGTTAGAGCTATGTTCGGCAATTTCTTTCTCCTTTGGCTTTCAATCAAAATTTTTAGGGTTTAAGACTTACTACCTATAGCAATAAGTTCCAGAGGTTTTCAAATCAATTTCGATCATGCCATCCTTAAAAAGTCTTGACGGGAATGAGAACCCTTATTTGCATAAAATTTGCCTTTTTTATGAATATATTTGCCAGCCTTTGTGCCGATTTTGTGGAAAGCTGGTCAAATATGCAAGGCATTCTAAGTTGTCTACTAAAAAGGTTTCAGTTTGGTTGGAACATAATCAAAATACAGGGAAACACCGATGAGTTCTATTTTGCTGATTCAGCACTTTTGGCTAATAGTAAACGTTTCACTGGTTGGCAATGACTACCGCAAACCAAACAACAATTAGTAAATATAGCTTCAATTAATTTTAGCTTAGAAAAATAAATAATACACGGATATTTTCAATTTGCAAAAGAAAGTGGAAGCCGTACTCACTTGGCTTAAAGGCAGACACGCCCCTGGCATTAACTGTGTCAGCGGATTATGCGCCAAGCAGATATTAAATTTGCATTTTCAACTTTGAAGAAAACATGTTTGACTCTATTTGTGAAGATATAATTCGTATCTCCACGCGGCCATGTAATATCCTCTATGTATTATCAAAGTGGAAACAGTTTGGTTGATCCCTTCCCAAAATAAAAACCATTTCTCGTTTGATGACGTCATACCACTCGACCACGCAGTTGCACCCCCACCGAAGTTTGGCTGTCTGAGGCTCATCCCTCCCTAAGATATAAACCGTTGACGTCATCGATGATGTCATAACACGTGACAACGCAATTCCCCCCCCCCCCCCCTTCCGTCACTTAGACCCCGTCCACACTAACGCGTTTTCGTTTGAATCCGTATACTTTTTGATACGTTTAGGCCTTCCGTTCACACTAACACGCTGATCGTTTCATCGAATCCGTATAAGTTTGAAAACGCTCTCGAAAGTGAATAAAAAGGAATTCGCATACATATCGTTTTAGTGCGGACGGTCGAATCCGGATAAAAATGAAAACGATGACGTTAACTGTACCACTTAATTTGAGGCTGTGCTTGCACACGTCAACATCAAATAAAAACATAACTTTTTTTAGCTCCGCTAAAAAAAAAACTGGTGGGTTTTTACAGGCCAGTGAATGTTTAGCGCATGTGAAGTGCGTTTTTTTTGCGGAGTCCTCTATACTATGTTTTAGGACGTGTTTGTGCGAAGAACGCTTCTGATTGGCTGACGTTTTCCAGTAATTTTTGACAAGCGCGGTGGCCCCATCGAAATATAAATATTTTTGCTAGGCTGAGTATGAAGATAACGAAGTCTACTTTTCTTTTTTTTCTCTGCTAGAATTTGTTGGGAAGAGACGCAACAGAAATAATGTAAGGTAGTGCTACATCTGTAGGTTCCCTTTACCTGTATTCAAATGTATGCGAGGTTGATTGATGTTGAATAGGAGGGTTTCAAAATCTTTTAGGAGCTTCCTAATATTATTCGCACAAGGTGACGGCTTATTCTCTGCTTTTAGGTATAGAGCGGATTTAAGATGAGTGTCGAAAACTAAACGCAAATACAAAACCACTAGCCAATCAGGAGTAAAAGCCATTCAACAACAAACCAATCGCAAGGATTAAGTCAGACTTGCGTTTAGTCATGACGCGAGCAATGGCGCAATTTGATTTTGTTCGCAAAAAATTATGCAATTTTAATTATATGAAGTTCGTAAATAACAAACACGCAAAAGAAAATATTTTTTTGGGAGTGTTTGTGCTAATGATGTGCTTAATAATAAAATCGCTATCCTGCTTGAGTTTGGTGAATATCGTCTGTTTTAGCCAAGTTGGGACTGCCTCCCTCGTCGGCTAGTATCAGACGATATTCTGCGCAATCTCGCAGGGTAAAGGTTAATTATTTGCACAAACAAGGTGACGGCTTATTTTCATGTACAGTGTAGATATACATTAGTTTCCTTGTAGATTTGGAGATGAGTGTCGAACACTTAACGCAAATACAAAACCACTAGCCAATCAGGAGTAAAAGCCATTCAACTTCAAACCAATCAGAAGGCGATTAAGTCAGATTTGCGTTTAGTCATGACGTGAGCAATGGCGCAATTTGATTGGCTGAATACGAATAACTTTGGTCTTGAAATGCTGACTTACTTACGACGGTATCTGATATCCGTTATACATTGTCCTTGAACCCTGTCTGTTCTTACCGTTGGCGCTAAGGTGCATGGATTCTAGAATTCCTATCACGGATAACCGCAAACCAAGCCCATCCGTCATCGTGGTTTCAATATCTTCTGGACTGCATATCCCGTCCTGCAAATGCCATATCCGGATAATTAACAATCTATCACATTTCCTGTGACTGCACAGGCTTATGCAAACGGGAGCGGCAAGCGATTGTTTGCACCTGCTAGACAATTTTCCAAACCACATCGAGGTTTGCATCAGCCTGTGCAGTCACGGATAATTATTGAATTCGGCTTTCGCATGATAGGGAGATTTGTCAACGCCTCAGCTTCGCTTCGGCAGATAACACAAACCTCGGCGTTGACAAATCTCACTATCATGCTTAACCTCATCCAATAACTGTTTTATTATTCAGCAACTAGCAATTCTTACCTAGCTAAACGAAGTCGACGATGTTGCATTGCTCGGCTTTTTTAACTTCGCTTATGTCCGTTGGTATTTTCCTCTTCGTATTCAAATCAAATAGCCATAGTTGATGTTTAGAAATCCTGTACAATGATCTCTCGGCAAAAATCATAACAGATTGAACGAGAATATTGGCTTTCGCTTCCGAAATAAAAACCAAGATGGCGGTCGAGCCTATTTGCTTGCGTTATCACGTCATTAGAGTGCATCAATCCTAATGTCTGGAGTATGACGTCACGAACAGCGCGACAAAAAGACTTCGCTGGGTACTCTTAGCCAATCAGAATCGAGATAATGGCATGGCTGAATAATAATGTGTTTTGTTTGTTTTATGAAATACTTGTTTTCCTTATAAAGCACTCAAACGGTGTGCGATCGACCTTTTGATTCTCACTTCGTGGCAATAGTAGATGAAGATGGGAGAATGTTAAAAGCCCATAAGCGCCCAAGCTGCATTGCAGGCACACAGGAATAAAACGCAGCTGAAAACTCAAATTTTCGGTTTGAACTTGTGAAATGCGAAGAACAAGAGGAAACCCTTCTGGACCTACAGTATCAGCCAATCACAGCTGTTGAATAACAATAGATCCAATTGAAAACAAAGCGCAAAGGTTCCCGGTTGACTATGGGCCTTTAATGGTAAAATTTCTTTCGTGGAAAACTTTCCGTGGAAAACAGAGGCCTGTGGCCGTCGAAACCGGATTGATCTCCTGTTTTGTATAGCGCTGTTCACGCTGACGTCATCCATTGTTATTAATGTGCCAACCAGAGATCGATTGGTTCACAGCACAAAAGGCGCTATTCAATCTACGGTTGGCACATTAGCATTACAATGGCAATGTTGATAAACAGTGAATAGCGCTATTGAGCGCACGTGTAGCAATTTGTTTCTGTTTCAGTGACAGAGCCCCTGCCCCTGACAGAGCCCCACTAAGTATTCGCGACATAGATTTTTAGTCGTTGATACTGTGCACATTCCTGTGGCCTGACATTATATGGGTTGGAGAAATATCCTTGTCATTCAAAGTTTGAACCATCCGCTTTCGTGCGCTGTGGTTTGAAAGGGCGACATTTCCAAGCTTTGCATTTTCTGTCATTGTTCTCATTAAACTGTTCAATTTGTTGAAATCCATAGGAACCAGCATTTGCCAAACGTACTCTTCGCTTGATTCATGCCCAGATAAAAAGGGGATTGCGGTTGATTCATCGAGTCTGGTCTCTTCTTGGAGAAGATTTTGTAAACAAGAACAAAAAAAAAGCCTTAGGTTCGATCGGTCTAACATTACGAGGTTTAGCCCCGGTTCTGGTTCTATTTTTGACATTATTTTGCTCTTACCTTTCTTTTAGAAACCCGCTGAGCAGTTTCACATCTCTCGTTGTTTTCGCTCGAGTATTTTTGTTTTCTTGCTTAAGGTTACAGGATACATTCGCTGGGTGTGCGTTTTCAAAACCTTGTCGCAGCGCAAATATTCATCGCATCGCCATATCCAATACATCATTTTAAAGATAAAATGTGAAATTTATCTGCTGTTAAGCTTTTGTAGCAGTTTCATGAAAATTATTTACGGCGCACAGCAAAAACCGCGTTTTCGACCGCCCCTGATAAACGCTTTGATAGGCCGCGGCAGTTTACAGGCTTGGCAAATCTGACTGCGCAATATCAATCAGCATATTGTTGTCTCTAAAAGTGTGTCGGGCTTTTTCAATTGAAGGCTTTGTTTAGGAATGATCGAACGATCAAGTTGATGTTGTGTTTAATAGTTAACTGGGACCCTATCGTGATGAATAATTTTTGAAATACTTCGAAATTCACAAAAGCCCGACACACTTTTGCTCCCCAACCATTTATCTATCTCATGGCAAAATTTCAAAGCATTCCGTTAAAACCCTGTTGGTCTATCAAAGCATTTATACATTAGATTTAGCGAAATTTTAGAGGCGAGTTTTGGGCTTCTAAAGTTGTGTAAACATAAGAGGGATTAGTGGCGAATCTGTCATCACGCACTTCACCTCCAGCCAATCACGGCAGGCACCCCCGGTGTGCCAGCAAGAACATACTTTTTCGCGCGGAATAGATAATGAGGCTTCTTTCCGGTCTCTTGTATTAAATTGTCAAAGCGAACATTTATTATCGTCTTGGAATTCGAATCAAACGGTACATATGGTTAAGCCGCGTCCAAAACTGAGTTCTAAGAAGTGCCCAAACTTTGAAAAGGGAAAAGCAAAACCAAAGCAAAGGCGCGCGCCGAGAAAAACGACAAAGACAAACCGCTTTGGCTTTCAGACGATTCTTTATCAAGTCCAAAATATCTTTATTCTCGAACTTGATGCAATTGTTGGATCTTCTGTCCGCTGTTCTTCGTCTTCAGCATTCTCCTTGGATTTGGGTTGATCGAACCACGAGCCCGCTTTGTCAGACAGAGCGAGTTGTTCTTTCTTGTTCTTCTGAAAGCTTAAAGATTTGGCTTTTTTTACTCCTTTCGCACGCTTTGAGAGCCAAGGACTGCGGTCAAACTTTTTTCGCTTCCCTATGATTGGGAATAGAGAATTTTCAGAAAAATCGCTTCTACACGATACTTATACACTAAACCAGAGAACAACAATGTGTGACAAAATATGGCGGACCATAACAGTCACCTAAATGTCCCGTATGTTACGCGAAAATGCTAATGATGTGCGCTGAACCGAGTAGAAATCACAATAGGATTAAAGGATTATCTCGCCTGTATTGAAATACATTTTTCTCGGGCATTTCTAGTTTTCTATACACTTCTCACGTTGCTTTTAAGATTTCAGGATTTTTTTTTCGAGAGAGTAAAGATCAGGCCTCGATGCGGAAGAACTGTGATTTTCGAAAATTTCGCAAATAGAAGGCCGCGAATGTATCCTGTAACCTTAATAATATACTCGTCAATGGTTTTTTCAAAGGCTTGAAATATTTGTGGATATATAATGTCACTTAAGAGCGAGTTTCTGTAAATATCAACCAAGTCGGGAAGAGTCGAAAAAATCAAAATTTCCCAAACTTTCCTTAAACATAGTCTATGATGAGGTGTCTTCGGCGCTGAAAGAATTTTTTGATTTAATTTAAATGTCGGTGAGAAAACCCGGATTTTTCATTTTTTGCCCAAAAAGGGGTGAAAACTTGGCAATTTTTGCCCCAATTTAACGTCTCCCTGCAGAAAAATCGCAAGTATTTATCAAAATACCAAGTTATTTTCCGAAAAGTACATCATATGTGCGTTCGTTTTAACTTCTTTGCACAAACATCCGTTACACATACAATATTTTCTGTATTTTTAAATATTTTTGAAAAAGTGCACGTTTTCGAAATGTAAAAAAATAACCATATTTGCGACCGAATATCGCCCATGTTGGGACGTGTTCGAACACAAGAAAGATATCATAGAAAAGGGCATTCATTCCCCTTTCAGGAAATACAAAAACATTTTTGTGCAATTTAAATGGCGAGTTTCTGCAAATCCTTGAAGGCGACGCTCTAACCGCCTAAATTAACATAGGATTTCTATGTATATGCAGAACATTTTATTTTTTCCACGCAATACGTTGTAAATGTTTGACGAAAAATAACTAAAGTAGCTATTAAATACATTGAATTATAGCAAAACATATTTTATTGTCACATTTGGCAAATTTTACAGCATTTTAGTGATGTTTGTACAAGGGAGGGAGGGGAGGGAAGGGCCACCCCCTCTGAGGTTTACTTGCGATATTTTCGACAGGCTTTAGAATTAGGACACCAAATTTTCAGTAGCTGTTGATGTTTCCATCGCACAATATTTATTGGGAAATTGTCATTTCGTTACCATGGTAACGAGTTAGAGCGTCATCATATGTTCAGGTTAGAGCTATGTTCGGCAATTTCTTTCTCCTTTGGCTTTCAATCAAAATTTTTAGGGTTTAAGACTTACTACCTATAGCAATAAGTTCCAGAGGTTTTCAAATCAATTTCGATCATGCCATCCTTAAAAAGTCTTGACGGGAATGAGAACCCTTATTTGCATAAAATTTGCCTTTTTTATGAATATATTTGCCAGCCTTTGTGCCGATTTTGTGGAAAGCTGGTCAAATATGCAAGGCATTCTAAGTTGTCTACTAAAAAGGTTTCAGTTTGGTTGGAACATAATCAAAATACAGGGAAACACCGATGAGTTCTATTTTGCTGATTCAGCACTTTTGGCTAATAGTAAACGTTTCACTGGTTGGCAATGACTACCGCAAACCAAACAACAATTAGTAAATATAGCTTCAATTAATTTTAGCTTAGAAAAATAAATAATACACGGATATTTTCAATTTGCAAAAGAAAGTGGAAGCCGTACTCACTTGGCTTAAAGGCAGACACGCCCCTGGCATTAACTGTGTCAGCGGATTATGCGCCAAGCAGATATTAAATTTGCATTTTCAACTTTGAAGAAAACATGTTTGACTCTATTTGTGAAGATATAATTCGTATCTCCACGCGGCCATGTAATATCCTCTATGTATTATCAAAGTGGAAACAATTTGGTTGATCCCTTCCCAAAATAAAAACCATTTCTCGTTTGATGACGTCATACCACTCGACCACGCAGTTGCACCCCCACCGAAGTTTGGCTGTCTGAGGCTCATCCCTCCCTAAGATATAAACCGTTGACGTCATCGATGATGTCATAACACGTGACAACGCAATTCCACCCCCCCCCCCCCCCTTCCGTCACTTAGACCCCGTCCACACTAACGCGTTTTCGTTTGAATCCGTATACTTTTTGATACGTTTAGGCCTTCCGTTCACACTAACACGCTGATCGTTTTCATCGAATCCGTATAAGTTTGAAAACGCTCTCGAAAGTGAATAAAAAGGAATTCGCATACATATCGTTTTAGTGCGGACGGTCGAATCCGGATAAAAATGAAAACGATGACGTTAACTGTACCACTTAATTTGAGGCTGTGCTTGCACACGTCAACATCAAATAAAAACATAACTTTTTTTAGCTCCGCTAAAAAAAAAACTGGTGGGTTGCCTGTGTGACCCTGGACGAACGCCCAAACCGTAAGTCCATGACAAAACAGGTCGATGCCAATCTCGTTCCCAAAGCCTACTCCGCTGTTGTTGTTTGTCGTAGGCTCTGACGGCAGACAATCGTAACCAATTCTGATTGGCCGATATTCCCGCCCGCTATTTTGAATTTTGCCCGAACCGACAAAGATGGTCACCATATATGGAAAACCGGATGTCCTAGATTCTAGGACATCCGGTTTCGTCTGCGTCCAGAGCCTCCGAGTCAGCATGACCGAGATGCTCTGGGAACGAGATTGAGGTCGATAAACTTATAAACTTTTGTTTTCATTCTTCTTTTTCTGCATGTAGCTATGGGGCTCCGCTGGAGCTCCGCTAAAATTCTTCTTTGAATATTGAAGGAAATTTTAAGGTGATAAAGAAATGAAGGTGATATTTTTTTTACCGTGGATAATAAAGTGGAGATACACATAGGCATTTCGTAGCGCCTTAGAATAATACATGGACTGTTTTATTTGTCAAAACAGTTTGATATATTTTCGTTTTTGTATCAATTCTAATAATTTAGATGCAAAAATTTCTCAATTCTGATTGGCTTAGAGCAGTGCAATTTCAGAGGTAATTGAGTGCAAAATGTAGTAACATAGTGCAAGTATTTCACGATTTTGATTGGCTAATAAACAATAGAATTTTGTAAGAACCAATCAGAGACGATTTCACACAGGCGCTGTTTTCAAGTAAAAATTTGTGGTAAACAAACAAAATGGCTGCCACAAATTTTGAAAGATTTGCCAAAGCTACTGAAACTACTATCCAAGGACTGAAAGAAGGCTCAAAAAACCAGAATACAAGTAAAAGTACAAATTTCTGGGTATCTGTATGGAAGCAATGGTGCTTACATAATAAAATATCCAGCGAAATGGAGATATTTGAGCCAAGCGAGTTGAATGCTCACCTAGAGAAGTTTTACGCAGAAGTCAAGACCAAAAACGGGCTGGACTATGAGCCGGACAGCCTTAAAGTGATGTTAGCAGGTCTTGACAGACACCTCAAAGACCAAGGCTACAAGTATTCCCTGATACGAGACCGAGAGCTTCACTCTTCTAAGATGGTTTTGGAGGGGAAGGCGAAAAAGCTCCGAGAGGAAGGCCGCGGTAAGCGCCCCAACAAAGCAAGAAAACTCGCAACAGACGAAGAGGAAGAGCTTTGGACGGAAGGGAAATTTGGTAATGAAACACCACAGGCTCTCATAAACACAGTATGGTGGTTACTTACCCAACATTTTGGGTTCAGGGGTCGTCAAGAACACCACAAAATGAGAGTCGAGGATTTCCGTCTCTGCAAAGATGATAGCGGCCTTGAGTACGTAGAATTCGCCGAGGGTCCAACCAAAACAAGACAAGGCGGCCTTAACCACAAACCAAGAGATTTCCAGCCAAGAATGTTTACAGTTGGTGGAAGGAGATGCCCCGTCGGTATCTTTAAGGAGTTTTTAAGCCGGAGGCCAAACCACTTTAAAAACACTGGACCATTTTACCTGGCTATAAAACACAACAGGACGGCAAACGACAAGATCTGGTTTAAAGCCCAGGCGATGGGAGAAAACACCATAAATAACATGATGAAGAACATCGTGGCAGGAACCAGCCTTGAGTCAAGTGGCAAGAAGTTTACAAATCACAGCGCTAGAAAAACCGTAGTAAGCATGCTGAAGAATGTCAACATTGAGCGGGCGGGAATTGTGAAGGTGACGGGTCATAGAAATTTGCAGTCCCTCGATGACTATGATGAAGCGAACGAGCAAGAGCAGTATGAGCTTTCAGCCGCAATTTCCAGACGAAACAACAGTTCCAATGAATTGGAAGCTCTCCAAGGCAGTCAATCATCAGCCAAAAATGCTACAAAAGCAGCCAGCTGGAAACTCTATGTCGCTTCTCTCGTCGTTGCCTCCAGTTGCACAGCCTTCCAATTCCACTCAGCCGGCTTCCACTTCGTACAGCACTGCGACTTCCCATGCTCTTTCCATGGCACCGATGGGTTCTCAAGCCCAGAATCTCATGAATACCTTTAACAACTGTCAAGTGGCGTTCAATTTCTACAATGAGAGCAAGTCCTCGCCAGATTCGGCCCCTTGTGCTCGCAAACGGAGGTATCACATTCTTGAAAGCGATTCTCAATGAACTGCATCTGTAGTGAAATCGGTGACGCTTTCAACATTGTCTAAAAGTTGTACCGACTCACTTGAATTGCTTAAACTCTTAGCCTAATTACGGCTTGAAAGACTCTTTGAAGCAGTATTTCAGCTTCAGAACTGTACTTTCATGTACTTATCAGAATGACAAAAGAACTGACGATCACCGATGAATTCCACGGTTTTTGTAAGAACCAATCAGCAATAAAGGTTTATCACGTGGCACTCGCGTGACTGCATTGATTAGTTTTTCACTGAATTTTTGCATCTAAATTATTAATAAGTAATCATACGACTATTCTCGTTCAATTTGGGATTAATTACACTCGTGAGTTTTTTAAAAAGCTCAAATTTGCACTCGCCCTAACGGGCTCGTGCAATTTCGATACTTTTTGAAAAACTCACTCGTGCAATTAATCCCAAATTGAACTCGAAGTCGCATGATTACCTATACAAACGACATTCTTTTCAACGAACAAAGAATGATTAACAAACAGAGTGGAGAAACCCGCATGCTAAAATATATAATTTAAACACGTATCTGTAAATCGTTAAGCCAAACAAAAGTATTTCATTGAAGTTCATTTTTACCAAATTTTTTCAAATTGCTGCTAAGTATTAGATTAATGTTTAGTCCATTTCCAATAAAATTAATTTAAAAAAATACAGAAAAACAGGCTTAATAGTTTATTTTTTAGCCTATAAGTGCTGAATCAACAAAACTGAATTTGAGTTTTTTTCTACCTGTATTTTCATTACGCTGCACTCAAATCGAAACCTTTTTAGTGGACAACTTAGAGTGCCTTACCTTACATACTTGACCAACTTTCCACAGACTCCAGGGTGGCAAATATATTCACAAAAATGTCGACGTTTATAATGCAAATTAAGGGTTCTCTATCCCGTCAAGGTATCTTGTCTGCAAAACCTCCGTAACCTATTGCTAGGTAGTAAGTATTGAACATGATAATAGTATTGGGCATCTCGAAAGCCTGCGCGGACAAAGAAATTGCTGAACATTTTTTGATGTTATAACTTGTTACCATGGTAACAAAATGACACCTTCCCAACAAACGTTGTGCAGTGGAAACACCACAGCTACTCAAAATGTGATGTCCTAATTCTAAAGCCTCTCGAAAATATCACTAGCCAGTAAACCTCAGAGGGGGTGGCCTCCCCTCTCCCCTCCCTTGTACAAACATCACTAAAATGATGTAAAATAGTCAAACGTGACAATGAAATATGTTTTGCTATAATTCAATGTATTTAGTAGCTACTTTAGTTATTTTTCGTCAAAAATGTACAAGGTATTGCGTGGTATAGACAAAATATTCTGGAAAATCTATCTTATTTTAGGCGATTAGGCCGTCATCTTTAAGGGTTTGCAGAAGCTCGCCATTTTAATTGCACAAAAATGTTTTATATTTCCTGAAAGGAGAATGAATGTCCTTTCTATTATACCTTTCTTATGTTCGAACTCGTCCCAACATGGGCGATATTCGGTCGCAAATATGGTTATTTTTCTACATTTCGAAAACGTGCACTTTTCAAAAATATTTAAAAATACAGAAAATATTGTATGTGTAACGGATGATTGTGCAAAGAAGTTAAAACGAACGCACATATGATGTACTTTTCAGAAAATAACTTGGCATTTTGATAAATACTTGCGATTTTTCTGCAGGGAGACGTTAAATTGGGGCAAAAATTACCAGGTTTTCACCCCTTTTTGGGCAAAAAATGAAAATCCGGGTTTTCTCACCGACATTTAAATTAAATAAAAAAATTCTTTCAGCGCCGAAGACACCTCATCATAGACTATGTTTAAGGAAAGTTTGGGAAATTTCGATTTTTTCGACTCTTCCCGACTTGGTTGATATTTACAGAAACTCGCTCTTAATTATTATTATATTAAGTGACATTTCCTTTGAGAACTTTTCCTTCATTGTTTCATTGTTCATTGTTAATCGTTCAATTGAACTTCTAAAAAACGCTGATCTTTCAGGAGCAAGTGAAGTTATTGCTCTCTTTAAGCACATTTTTCAGAGGTGATCACTGATTGGACGAAACGCTTTTCCCACGTGTGGGACAGCCATTTCGCGGCAACAAGTGGCTATTTGGATTTGTGAAACAAATTTTCGCACGGTAAATTCGGTACGTAAATCTCAGTATGTATATAATAAAAACATTTCCTGCAGGCGAGTTTTAAGAGTTATTTTCATTTTGGCTAAAAAACCATAGAGTTGCCGAGTCTTATTCTTGGAAACAATTTATTTTCCATCACTAAATGGTATCAACATGCAAGAAACATTTCACAATCACAGTCTGTACTGTAAATATCTGTTTTCCTCTTATTATGCATCTATGTAAGACATAATATATAGATTTAGCCACTGGGTAAAAGCGGAGCTCCCGTTTAGATATGTTTCTGTGTTAATTAGTTAAAGGTTGCCATTGTACATAGCCTGTCACCGTCATACCACATGACTATTAAAAGCATATCAAAAAGTAAAAGTCAAGACAACTAAACAACTGTATATTTTAGGTACGATGTGCCACTCTCATTGACTCGGGCAAAAACTAGCCGCAGAAGCTGCTAGTCACAGTGACAGTAACAAAGATTATACATATTATGTCAAGAATATTGATGCCGGGACTAAAAAAAAAATACCTGATGACAACATAATATATAGATTTAGCCACTGGCTAAAAGCGGAGCTCCTGGTTATAAAATTTTCTATGTGAATGAAACGGATTCCCATGTGTACATGGTTTACATGGTTGTTTTAGAGTCTTCCCTTCACGTGATATTCATTTTTTAAGCATAGATGACGTCATCGATGACGTCATATCACGTGACCACCTCATTTCGCTTATCTGGTGGCCTAGACTACACTACCAAAGTTTGGTTGTTTTAGTCTTCCCTTCACGAGATATTGAATTTTCAAGCATAGATGACGTCACCGCTGTTGTCACATCACGTGATCACCTCATTTCGCTCATCTGGTGGCCTAGACTACACTACCAAAGTTTGGTTGTTTTAGAGTCTTCCCTTCACGAGATATTGATTTTTCAAGCATAGATGACTCATCGATGACGTCACATCACCTGACCACCCCATTTCGCTCATCTGGTGGCCTAGAATACACTACCCAAGTTTGGTTGTTTTAGAGTCTTCCTTTCATGAGATATTCATTTTTGAAGCATAGATGACGTCATCGATGACGTCAGATCACGTGATCACTTCATTTCGCTCACCTGGTGACCTAGACTACACTACCAAAGTTTGGTTGTTTTAGAGTCTTCCCTTCACGAGATATTGATTTTTCAAGCATAGATGACTCATCGATGACGTCACATCACGTGACCACCTTATTTCGCTCATCTGGTGGCCTAGACTACACTACCCAAGTTTGGTTGTTTTAGAGTCTTTCTTTCATGAGATATTCGTTTTTGAAGCATAGATGACGTCATCGATGACGTCATATCACGTGACCACTTCATTTCGCTCACCTGGTGACCTAGACTACACTACCAAAGTTTGGTTGTCCTAGAGTCGTCCCTTCACGAGATATTCATTTTTCAATCACTGATGACGTCATCGATGACGTCACATCACGTGTCCGGGTTACAGCACCCCCCTTGTGGCATAGACAAAATATCCCAAGTATGGTTGTCTTAGCATGTTCCCTTGAGGAGATATAATTTTTTCTTTGTATTCCACAGGGTTCCCATGTGTACACGGACGGACGGACGACGGACGGAAGGCGTACGCTATAGGTTTAATACCAGAAAAATAAAGAAAAAATAATATCTCCCGAAGGGTAGCTTCTATAGAAGCCAAACTTGGACAAACTTTCAAAGACCATAAGAGGAACTCTATACCGAAGTCACGTGCCCTTACGTCATCAATGACGTCATCAAAAAGATCCATAATGCCCGTGACGTTCAAAAATCAACTCGATAGTATACTATACGTTTTTCTCTTAGGTATGGTGGCCCGCGCTGGAGCTCCGCTATAAATTTTCCTTTGTTTTCGGAGCATGAAGACGTAAGTCATGCGTTGGTATGTATGTTATTTCATATTTTCTTTTCACTTAAGTCATAAGTCAACAAGATTGGATGTTTAAAAGAGGCAACCAAGAGAGTTAGTTTATTCCAGGTTTCAGGTTTCCCGGCACGTTACGCTTACGCTAAATTTTGGAAGATACTTTCAACTGCAGTTTGGTAGCTCCGTCGATAAAATTTTTAAACAGTTTAAATCATTATAGAATTGACGACTCATGCAAATTTCAAGAGATTTCGGACGAAAGTGGTTCGCCGAATTCAGAGGAAAACATTTCAATTAGAAGTTACCCGAAGCCAAGCAACAAGCTTACGTTTTATAGAAGCAAAGCAGTATTTATTTAACTCTGAAATAGAAGGTCACAATCTTTATCTTTTAGAGTTACTCAAAAACTTTAGTGAACGACGCATATTTTATGTTTATTTTATTTTATTTTAATGTTTATCCTGAAACAAGCTGCCAAATGTTTAACATTGTTGTCTTTGATTCTGTGTGTTCTAGTCTTGCGTAGAATGAAATGGAAAATGTTTTTCATTCGGACGAACTGGGCCGCTTCAATCCTGGGCCGCTTTTGTACCTTATCTATATAAACGACCTACCAACCTGTTTAACTTCCACTACACCTTGCCTGTACGCTGACGACACAGATATATGCGACTTCCGACAACACGGACCAGCTGACTGATCGCCTTAAGGTTACTGAGAACCTTCGCGCACGTGTTCGAAAAAAAAATCATACACGTCCTTAGTTTAACCAAAACATATCAACCTATATATCGTTGGAAAGCTTATAGAATGGACTAGCGAACTATGGCAAAAAGAATTATTTTTTCATAATTACAAATTTTCTTAAGGTTTTATTAAAAATTCGGCTGTGAGAGTTTCAAGAGATAACGCTGACGAACTGCTAGACCTTGACTCCCAAGTAACACATTGTTTTAATCCTTAAAGGTGTTTCTCAAAAACCGTGTCTGCGTTTTTTAAAATTTTGCTTTGCTCAAAAGTTATCGAACTTTTAAATTTCGAAGGTCAAATTTTGTGGAATTTTCACGCTCTAAAAATTTTAAAAATTCATAACTGCTGAAATAAACAAAATTTAAAAAATCGCAGACACGGTTTTTGAGAAACACCTTTAAGGATTAAAACAATGTGTTACTTGGGAGTCATGGTCCAGCAGTTCGACAGTGTAGCTCGTGAAAATAGCGCACCAAAATATTTAATCAATGCTTTAAAAAAAATAAAAGGTATCAATAAGTGATTTCTTTTGCCATAGCCCGCTAGTCCATTCTATAAGCTTTCCAACCATATATAGGTTGACATATTTTGGTTAAACTAAGGACGTGTATGATTTTTTTTTCGAACACGTGCGCGAAGGTTCTCAGTAACCTTAATAGCGACATAGAGACCATCTGGCTGGCTGTTGGCAAACAAATTGCAATTTCACCCTTGTTGGCTTTAATCATAATTTAAATCAAAAAGTTATCCCTTCGCATAACCGATAACAAAATAAGCTGAGTCCAGTCACAAAAGTGTCTGGGTGTTCAAATTGATTAAAAATTAACATGGGAAGACCATTGATTATATTTGCAAAAAGGCAAGCGCGGGAATAGGCGTCATCCGAAGACAGGCCCATTGTTCCCAAAGTTCTTTGGGAAACCTTTACGAAGCATCAAATCTAATCAATTTTAATATACAAAGTTTTAAATGATATATCAGCACCCAGTCTGAAACTTCGTTTCACTACGATAAGCGATTGCAAAAAGAAATACCATCTTCGTAATGCTTATACGGATCTAGCACTTCTAAAGCCAATAACTTCTTAAAATCCGGCTTTGAGTATAACGGCGCAATGCTTTGGAACAGCCTCCCTAGAGAAACAAAAGAAGCAAAAACTCTTCTTTCTTTCCGAATGCTTCTTACCGCTGAGCTATGCTGAAATCTAAAGGTTCTCGTTGTTTCATTTAAATTTATGTTTGATACATAACATCTTTGTGAAATTAGTTGTGCTTGTCTAGCGTGTCGAAATAAATGCATGTATGTATGTCCGACGACCGACGACCGGTTAGCGCAGTGGTAGAGCGCCGGGCTTATGTTCGGGAGGTTGGGAGTTCAAACCCTGGCCGGGCCAACACTCAGGGTCTTTTCTAATAATTGAGGAGAAGGTGCTGCCTTTGCTCTAACATCTACAAATGGTTAGACCTTCGCGTCTTCTCGGATAAGGACGTTAAACCGTAGGCCTCGTCTCTCACATACACTAAACTAACCGGAACCAGAGGGACGTTAAAGAACCAGGAGGACCGTCGGAAGTTGCCAAACCTCAGTGTCACAGAACTCACAATGCTAACACACACTCATGTTTATAAAGCTGGTTCTATAGGATGAGTTATCCGTTAATGTAAACCGCTTTGAGCCGCGAGGATAAGCGCTATATAAGCACGGTTACTTTACTTTACTTTATGTACTCCAATAAAGAGACTACTCTCCCATGTGAAGACAAAAACAGAGCTGACCCCAGTATCAAGCAAGGAATACCTTGGAGAGGGGACCCAAGAGCGGAAAGAAAGTGATAGTCGCTTGGAGCACTCATTTTGAGGGCACACACAGCGATATGACGCACCTTAAGAGGATGCAGATACCAAGCTGTTGCTGCATGCTGTTGACGCAACTTCCTCAGGGGCCAAAAGCATCGAGACTGTCTCGCTTGGCACTGACGTCTTTGTGCTTTCTCTCCGACGGTACCCAGATCTATGCGCAGACATCTCATTTGTGCGCAGACATCTCAGTAATAATAAAAGTCTTTATTCGCATCTCTGTTTTTTTACAGGTGTTTTTTCGTTTTGTTTTTATAGTTACTTTTTTTTATTGAGAATAATTTTGTAAATATAAAGTTAAAGGAGATGCCTATTGCCTAAAGTAACGTAAGTTTTCGTGTTAGACACTAGTCGTAGAAAATTTAATTTAATTTGTGTAGCTATCACCTTTACTGAGATAACGAACCTAAACGTGTAAATTTTTGTGTGCCGTCCAAAAGGCAACGATGGTTTATGAAAGGGAAAATTGCTTCCGAGATATATTCTTTTTCATCGATGACGTCATACCACGTAACCACGCAGTTGCACCCCATTGCCACTAAAACAACTTTCCCTCTCCCCCATTCAAGTTTGGTTGTCTCAGATTCATCCCTTCCTGAGATATGATTAATAAACAGCGAGAATGGTCTTGGTTTACCTTTGGTGGGGCAGGCACGCACGGACGCGCCTGAGATACCAGTATGGTAATATACCGCTTAACCATGAAAAATGAAGTCGATCGTAAACCTACTTTTGAGCTATTGTATTCTTCCCGCGATACCTATGGTGCTCCTTCGGCCGCTTAGGAGCTCCGCTATAACTTCAAAAGCCAGTAACATAACGGCTCTACGGTGCGGACTGCAAGACGATTTTAGGTTTAGCGTTATCGGAAAGAACAGGATTAAATAAGAATCCTTATATCCCAGTGATCAATTTTAACGCGCGCTCATTGGTGGAAACGTATCACGTGGTGCATTTTCACTGGACAGATATCAGACGATATTGTCCGTCGGAAGTGATATCCGTCCTGGGACAAATGTTTTAACCAAAAACAGGATATTTTCTGTTTAAAAAATATGGAAAACAAGCAACCAAGGCTTTTTTTCTAAGAATGTTGATGAAATACGGAAATTGGTAGCTGAGGCGACACCGGAAAACACAAAAAAGTCAACTAAACAGGCCGTGAACAGTTGTTAGTTTTTTTGTTGTTGTTTCAATCCAAGTTAATTCAGTTTGACATTCGCGAAAAAAATGAAAGAACTAAACAAAAAAGAGCAAAATGACGATAAAATAATTGTTTTTAAACTTACTTTTTGTCGTAGCTTGGCAAATAGAAAAACAACTTGCAATCAGCTCAAACAAAATTCAACCACTTCGAGTGTAGTCCAGCAAGCCGACTTCCAAGTTCGGTCAGCAGCGCTAAATTTTTCCAACTCTGCATTTCACGGCTGTAATGTATACTTCAGTTCACAGCAGAACAATTGATTATCCGTCCGGCAAGGAATTAGACCCGAAAACCCGAAATCTGGGCTACATCTCGGGAAAGCACTAGAACTTGTGCGTTGTAAATTTGTTTTGTGAATTCGCTCTGATTTCTTCTAGCCCCACGTTAGGGTTTGATTGACAGTTTTTGTGTCAACCAATCACAGCTCGAATAAAAATATCTTAGCCAATCACCGCTTACGATTTGCCTTTTCGCGCCATACTGCAGTTTAGTGGTTTTCTCACGTTCACAATGTTTTTCTCTCTCTCTCGAGTTTTTCAGTGAAGTCGCTGGGATATAAAATAAATAAATGACGGCGGATGAAAAATGGTCCTCAAAATTTCACAGTTGCCCTCGAAGCTTCGCTTCTCGGCCAACTGTTCATTTTTCGTACCATTTTTCATCCTTGGACATTATCCGCCGATATTACAGCCGCCAGAAGGGGTTTATTTAGTAAATAGCATGTCATTGAACAGGATTTAATAATGGCTGATTTAACTTGTTGCGATTTGTCGGGCCGGATGTTTTTTGAGCCGTGACTTTTATTTGTCCAAAGGAAAATCGGGTCCGACAAGAAATAACTGATCTGATACGATGCCACAGATTTCTCAGTGTCTGGCAGACATCGAAAGAAGCTTATGAAAAATCGGCAGCGTGTAATAGTCCTGAAAACGAAACACCTAGTGTGTAATTAATTTGGTACTCAGAAACAGGTAACATATATCATATAGAGATACTATTCAGTTAGCATACAAGAAGAGAAAACAAACGGAGTGACAGTTATATAAAAATTCTGTTTGCTCTGTTTCGGAAGGGAAATTAAAATTTCAAATATGATTTAAATGCTGCTGATGTGCAAGAACCAAGCTGGTGATTTTTTAAAGAGATAAATAACTCTCTTCGTAGTGACAAGTAGTGGTTCCTCGTTGATTTGTTGGCAATAATTGAAAGGTACGTAATTCATTCGCGATAAATCTTGAGCATTGAGATACGGATACGGAAAAGAGAATTGTAGAATTTCTTCCAAAGAAAATTTCAGCATTCGCTTATTTGCCACAACCTAAATTTGGCCTATTTCGAGACTCGGATCGACAGAGCGGAAATGACCAAACATGAAATGTCTAACTTCGCCATATTTAAATATATAAGCTCAAGATTCCGTATACAAAGAGTTTCTATGACCAAAAGCATAATTCAAAATTTTCAAGAAATTTGAAGAATATGAATTTTAGATATGATTGAACAAAGTTTGCAGAATTCCTGATCAAAGTACTAATTCTCCCATAAAATGGCGCAGAAACCAAAGTTTAAAGCCTAATATCTCAAAGACGGATCCATTAGAAAAAAGTCATTTTTGATATTTTGTTTCTAATGAGACAAGGAGTCTGTATGCAAAAAATCAAGCTTTTCTGAGTTAACCTGACCTTATTATTTGAAATTTAGTGATCTAAACAGGTCATTTCCGCTCTGTCACTCGGATCACATAACTATGTTGGGCTCTTAAATTATACTTGGCGAAGTTACGGACAAGTTCCCGTTCATAAAAACGTTGTCTTCGGTAAAATATAATGATTTGAGCCTAATTTAACCTAAGATTGCGTGGATAGAAATAAAAAGTCGATAGAAATATAACAAAAAAAATCGTTGGTGTTCGAGACAATAAAGCTAAAGGCGCAAACAATTATAAACATCAGATGTTATGTTTCGAGGGGAAAAAATGCATCGCTGAGAACAAAAAATACTAGTAGATGGTACGAGAGCAATATTTTTTGTTGTTGTTAGAAAAGATGGTCTTGAGTTTCGTCAATGAATCATCGTTTTATATCCGAATAATTTAAAAAAGCACAGGCAAACTGCTCTTAGAGAAAGCAAAAATTAAAGAGGTTCTCGTGAGTTTTCGCGCCAATTTTCTGCCTCTGGGATATCTACCTAACTTCGGAACAAAAAAAGTGGTTATTTTGTGCGCCGACAGTAACAGACGTTTTCCATTCTGTTGTTCCCTACAATCATTTTCCTGTAAACTGACACCAGGCGAAGAAGCTCGCTAAAGACAATGTTAAAAAAATATTAATCTTATTTACTTTATTTTTTTTGCATATGTAATTAGCGCTTACCTAAATATAACACCATTCCTTAAGGTTACGGCACACCTTCGGGGTACTTTTCCGTTAAGATGGCATAATTTGACGGAAAATAGTCGTATCTTGATACGTGATACCTCATTTTAAAGCGTATATTGAAAGTTCCCTTTCCGGTGCATCAGTCTAACTTTTGAGAGTTTCTTAACATCGTTTAGCGTTTGCTAGGACGTGTTAAATAAAACGTGTTGAGGATTTTGGTAATTCGATTGACTTTTGAAGTTATGATTTTTTTAACATTTAAAAAAGAATCCCAGGGAGAGTGAATTGGCTGTAAAATCTTTACAAAATTTCAAAAATCCCCGATATGCTTTTTAAGAGCACATAAGCCCACGGTTAAACGTTGTTAAAGAAAGAAAGAAAGCATTGTACATACGCGTGCGTGGAACTCTCGAAACGTGACCTCATGCGTCGTTATATAAATGAGCTTTAAAAAGGGGTATCACTTGTCGAGATACCACTTTTTTTAATTCATAGTTGAAAAATTATTGTGGTGGAGAGTTTGTAACATGAGCTTATTCCTCTAAAGACTGGGCAACCACTCGTCACCTAATGGACGATAAATAATGTATTGTTGCATTTAAGGAGGCTGCCTACAGTTTTTCTTGGACTTGACCTCTCAACTTTGGACGACCACAATTCTGAAATATAATTACGTATGGATTTGAAATTTTGACCATTTGCTGTAGAAAGATCAAAGTTCAAGATGATGCACGATTTATTGTCATCAGAGTTTCAAAAGCAACGAATCAGGGGGGTCACTGTTTTTAGTTAGAAAAAGTTCCACGTGAAATTCAATCTAAACTTTTAAAATGACACACCAAGCGCTAATCCTTAGGTAATTGTATTGTATATACGTATACGAAGTTTAGAGAAACTTCACCAAGCCGATTTCAAGGTTTAGAATCTTGAGAGGAACTAGGAAGAAGGTGGTGAACTTTAAAATTTTACCAGGCGCTATCCGCGACGTAATTTCTTTCTTACGCGGACAGCATCTCGCTAACATGGTCAGTTTACGTTAAGAGCGCGAGATAAAAAAATACGCCAACAGGAACTTTCTCTGGAGCCTTACTTGTGTTCGAAATGATATTTTGCGAAATTGCGTTGATGTTCATTGTGGAAAATCAAAGGCACTTCCTTACATCAAATTGGGCAAACAAGTAGTTGTATACCTGGGGATGAATTGTGCGGCAAGAGATTTTGCTATTTCAAAACCCATTAAATTTTATAATTATCAGAATGCAAGTGAAACATTTTGAATTTCGAAGGCAAAAAAGTTGCCTGAAAACTTAGTATACGTATAGACAATTTTTGATAATTAAAAATAGTGACCCCCCGATTTGTTGCTATGGAAACTCTGATGGCAATAAACCGTGCATCATCTTGAACTTTGATCTTTCTACAGAAAATGGTCAAAATTTCAAATTCATAGGTAATAATATTTCAGAATTGTGTTCGTCCAAAGTTGACAGGTCAAGTCCACAAAAAACTGTAGGCAGCCTCCTTAACGGAATAAGGATATATTCATGACAGGCATTTTGGTCTGCATGGGGTATTTTCCACTGGGGTATTTTTAAAGGAAAACGTTAACCGACCTTGTCATTTAATATTTACTTAAGTTTAGTTGCCGTGACATCTGTGTCTACCAGAGAATAATTTCATCGCCACATACAGTTATCATTGTACGAAAAAAGAAAATGATACGAAAGGAAACTCGGGATTAAAAAATGTTTTTTATTTTTTACTAGCAGCCCTTAAGACGTTCAAATGATGAGCGAATTAATACACAAGTGATATTATGTTGAGCATATGGGCGTGTCTATGGACTGGATGTGTCCTCATAACGTGTGGTATTCACCAAGTGGCGTCCATTCAGAGGTCTGAAGGGGGAACGACGGGAACGTTTATGGGAATAGAAGGTAAATAAGGTAAAAAGCACACAAAGCAGGAGCCGAGAGATGCCAACGTTTCGGATTTTACTTTCAATCCTTATATTTTATATTTTTGCGGACATTGTATCCTATTGGATCCTATCAAGATTGGATTACCAAGAGTTTCCATATTTACTATGTACGCCAGTAGTATAGGAGGGGCCGAATTAGCCCTTTTTTGTGGTGGAATACTAATTTTGTGGCGGAGTTCAAAGGTCACATCAGAGCCAAGTCAGTGATGTTGTGGTGGAGGTCAAAGGTCACGTCAGGAATGTTGAGGCGGAGGAATGTGAAGAATGTAGGGTATCAGGTTTCCTATAGTTATGTGGTTAACGCCCCACATTTAAACGCCACTGGGGTATCAGGTTACCTGTAGTATGGGGTACCCTCCCCCTCCCTTCCTTTTTTTCAAACAAGGGGTACCCACCTCCCCTCCTTTTTTCAAGTAAGGAAGATAACCTCCCCCGTCCCCCCTACCTAGAGTTATGTGGCGCTAGGGGTATCAGGTTACCTATAGTTATGTGGATCTACGCCACTGGGGTATCAGGTTACCTCAGATGCTCATAAGTAGGAGCGTGCATCCTACGAAATGGGTGGGTCTCACATGTATTTTATAGCTTGAGCTATTTTTAGAGACAGTTGCGCGGGAAAAATTAGCCAGAATTCTTCCTTGACGTCACGCCTCAAAAATTCAGATGGAGCTCTGCTTTTAGCCAGTGGCTAAATCTATTTTTACTTGCAGTTCTTTTCGAGATGGAAAACCGGGTGAAAATGTTACCTCTTTGCATGGTTTCTGACTGTACAAGCTGAGTAAACTAAAATAGATAACAGATGGCTTCAGACATTGAGAAAAATTACTTGAAAACAATCTAAACGACTAAGGGAAAGCAGAAAAGAACCGGCCTCGCCGCTTCTTCTCACGGTTCTCGCACAGCGAAAGTTCATGAAGGACTATAAATTTATGCACTAAAGCTGATGAATTTGGTGGCTACGGATGGATTAGGGAAGCATAAAGGATTTACAACGAAGTACCAGGACTATGTGGATGATTTGATTTCTAATTTGGTACACTGACAGATAAAGTTCGCTACATACATACGATCCAAGCAGGAAGGCGAGAATGAAAGTTTGTCAAAAACTTTACGTGTTCGCCGAAAAAAACTGAACACATATACAACTCGGTAAGCAGGAACTATGAACTTTTTCAATTCCTAAGTCGACATGGACGTTTTTAGTTTCTTCCTTTTGTTTCCATTTGTCAAGTTTGTTTTTTGTTAGCGAGAACTGGAGTCGGTGGCAAGGACGAAGTGGCGTTGAACTTGTACTTGAACTGCTTGAAGGAAGCACGACTTGAAAGAGTACTAGTTTGATCAGGCGTTTATTAAAAGGTATACTTTATAAACGACAGAAGTTTATTGCTTATATTCTATAAACTATTTGAAAACAAAATGAATGGTACCGGTGCGAAAGGTGTAGGCACTGCATGATGGCACTCTGCGAATCGACAGGAAACTCGAGGAAACAGCAAGCGTTTTCTAAAATTGTCGGCCAACATGTGCCAACGGAGCACTGCTTTGATTTCCGTCATACTTTTGGTTGATTATATATGTATTATAGCTTAGACCCTACTCTTGTATATAAAAACTTATATTGTTGTATTCCTATTTGTAACCACCTATTTTACTACTAATATTTTTACTACTAATTATTGTATCCATCTATGGTTGTTTTGTGATCTTAGAGCATATTCGCGCTATTCCTCTAGAATAGGATATATTCTATAACTATTGATACTAAATACTATGCTATATATATATATATACTATACTTTCTAACTACTAATTACCTTCTGCAATATATGATATATAATCATCCTTTACTTCCGGTTTTAGTATGTCTGGGCAAGACCCTCGATGAGCGGGCAAGTCTAGGCAACCTATTGTTTTCACTTATGGCGTCATTTTCACTTGCGTGACTTGAGGCACCACTTTTTTCGCTTGTCACGCAACGCTCATATAACTATAGGTAACCTGATACCCCTAGCGCCACATAACTCTAGGTAGGGGGGAGGGTATCTCCCTTACTTGAAAAAAAGAGGGGGATTGGGGTACCCCTTGTTTGAAAAAAAAGGAAGGAAGGGGGAGGATACCCCATACTACAGGTAACCTGATACCCCCAGTGGCGTATATCCACATAACTATAGGTAGGGGGGAGGGGGGGAGGGTATCTCCCTTACTTGAAAAAAAGAGGGGGAGGGGGTACCCCTTGTTTGAAAAAAAAGGAAGGAAGGGGGAGGATACCCCCTACTACAGGTAACCTGATACCCCCAGTGGCGTATATCCACATAACTATAGGTAGGGGGGAGGGGGGGGGGGATCTCCCTTACTTGAAAAAAAGAGGGGGAGGAGGTATCCCTTGTTTGAAAAAAAAGGAAAGGAGGGGGCCCATACTACAGGTAACCTGATACCCCGAGTGGCGTAGATCCACATAACTATAGGTAACCTGATACCCCTAGCGCCACATAACTCTAGGTAGGGGGGACGGGGGAGGTATCTCCCTTACTTGAAAAAAGGAGGGGGAGGAGGGTACCCCTTGTTTGAAAAAAAGGAAGGAGGGGGAGGGTACCCCATACTACAGGTAACCTGATACCCCCAGTGGCGTATATCCCAATAACTGTAGGTAACCTGATACTCTTAGTGGCGTATAAATCTGGGGCGTTAACCCCATAACTATAGGAAACCTGATACCCTACATTCTTCACATTCCTCCGCCTCAACATTCCTGACGTGACCTTTGACCTCCACCACAACATCCTTGACTTGGCTCTGACGTGACCTTTGAACTCCACCACAAAATTAGTATTCCACCACAAAAAAAGGGCTAATTCGGTCCCTCCTATACTACTTACGCCCGAATCTCAGACAGAAAAGTGTCTATTTTTAGAACTTGGATTCCCGCGAAAATTCGTCATCCACAGGGTTCCCACTTTATCGCCACGCAAACAGTTGTGAGATCCAGCCTAAAATTAAATCGCAGATCAATCGAAAAACCTTTAAGTCGCAAAGATAAAGTAGAATATTCTCTATTTGTTGTGTATTGGGTATACGAACATTCGAACCTGAGCATTCGAATACTTTCGCGTTCGAAATTCAAATCTAAAAATAGACACTTTTCTGACTGTTATACAAATACTGTACGAAAGATTCTAACTCTTGTTAATCCACTCTTGATCCTATTGGATCCAGAGACATCGCTGCTTGAGTTTCCTATCTTTCCCTTTACAATGGGAAAAGAAGGTAATAATGGATATCTAGCAGAGGCCATGAGGGTGAGAGGAATAACTGTTTTAGTCAAATAACACTAGTAGAGCAATTTGTTTTTCTTGGAATGTGCAATTGCCATTTTTTGGCTTTCAAATGCGACACCTTTTGCTACTAGTAGGCTATAACGTATACCCTACTAGTAGCTCAATAATAGACCTCCTCGGCTTGGGCGTAATGTTTTCCCATTTCAGATCACGTGGCATTCCCATGAGTATTCTTTCTTTGTTTTTCTGCTACGCATCGAAGGATATATGAATATGGAAGCATTCAAAACAAAGGGAGAATACTCATGGGAATGCCACGTGATCTGAAATGGGCAAAACATTACGCCCAAGCCGAGGAGGTCTATTCACAATGCAGCATTGTCAATAGCCCATTAATGTGATTTGACTAAAGATCAATATATCACGTGAACAGTAAAATTGTTCATTCACTTGGAGCTCAAAACGGCCACATGTTCCCTGAACGCCATTTCCAAAGTTAGGACATAGCCAAGCGAAATCGCAAGTTCATCTTTGCAATTGCCTCATTGTATTTATAGGCTATGAGCTTGTTGATCACGTGGCATCAGAGTTGGATGTGCAATCCGAGATCGAATGCGGGTTCCATTGCACGCGGGATGGTCGCTGTCGATCGTTCAACTACAAAACTAAATTTTCAAAATGTGAACTAAACAGCGAATCCAGATACACCGCGAAAGGCTCTTTTGTCAAGGATTCTTCTAGCGTCCATTTCTACGACATAGGGAGGGAGGTGAGATTCGAGCGCTGTTTGTCAGTAATTACGAACTTGTATATCTTTGCATGATAGTTGCCATATAATGTCTGACCCGATTTCAAAATAATTATACGCGAAATTGGAGTATATGGTGTGCTCATCATTTTAGATAAGACTTTCCTAACGGACAATTATAGGGCTATGAAAAAGTGTAGATGCACTAGGGTATGACATTTCATGCATAAATAAACGTTCTACAAAGAACTGAATTGACTTTCATGTTTTGTTTTGTTTTGTTTTTAGAACTTGCGATCTTGTCTAGACTACCTACGCATCGGAGCCACTTTCAACGGCGTATATACTATTACTGGAAGAGACGGCACAAATTTCAAAGTTTGGTGTGACTTTCGGTCAGAAGTTGGCTCCGCTTGGACTCTTATCCAATCTTATTCCCGGCAGAACAGAGCAATAAAGCCTTATTGTCGGGCTTCGCTCGAGGACGACATTCCAAGACAACAGAATAAACCAAACTGGGACGACTACCGTCTTTCTTTACCAAGAATGAAAAACTTAGTATCGCGTTCCTCTCACTGGCGCGCCACCACAAGTTTTCCAATTTACGGTGTTGACTACAAAGATTACGTTCGTGCAAATCTGTCAAAATTTAGTCCAATATCATTTCAAGGGGCTGGAGTCTGTAAACCCGTTGAGTATGTTAACATAAGGGGCTACGCTAGTAAAAACACGGAGGCGCCTTTTTGGCAGATACGTAACTTATACGCGCTACATATTGATTCAGGAAGCAGAAGCTGTCCGTACAAGAACGCCACAACAGGTGCAGTGAACAGTGAGAACAACTTCGGATATTACTGTGAGTCTGACGATACAATGAACAAACTCTTTCGCGGTACAGAAACTGACGACAGCACAACGCAGCTTTGGCTTGGCGGGTACGAATAAATGAAGTTGGTTCTTCACGGTAACTTGCTCTCCTGTAGGGTCATTCGGTTTCGCAAATACCGTAGGGTAAAAGGAAATGCAGTAGTAGGTATTTGAGGTATTATTACTTTTGAATCCCGATAATCAAGGGCGCTTTTGATTTGTATTGGTGTTGTTGTCTATTGATATCATAGCACAGAAGGACGAGAGGTCTAATTGTTTTAGTATAAACCAACTAGTTGGCCAGTTTTGGCAATGAATTCCATTATTTTATGTTGAAATATCAAGTTTCCAACATGAGGAGATTCGGTACTTGGTATGCGCTTGGTCGCTGGTCACCGAACAAATCGCTGTCTCGTAAAACGAGAAACCGCTGAAATGTTTTTCGTTTGCGGGCGACGAAATGATGCGAACGCTGTCCGCTTTCGCGGGATTTTTCTCCTCGTACTTTATATCCAGCAGTAGGGAAACAGTGCACCTAATTCGGGGTGTGCGCCGCGTTGTCAGGTTTATGAAGATGTCAATCGCCAGAAGAGATAAACACACTACCTTTTTATTCATAAGTTTTTCATTACAAACATTTAAATACAACGAGCCCAATTATTATGAGATTAGATAAGTTTGAAATTTCGTTATCGCGCAAATTATTATATGCAATTTAGCTTCCTGGAAAGCAAAAGCTGAAATTCAAGTCGACCATCCAAAGAGGCATCTACGGCAAGCAACTTCATTAGAGAAGGAGACTGGAGGACAGAAGACAGCTGTAAATTAGAAAAAAATATTTATAAATACTGTTTCATTGTTTTGTCTGCAGCATAAAGATACAAACAAACAAACATAAGAATCTAAATTATTTTTGTGATAAAATGTGGTCAGCTAAATTAGAGGTGGAAAGAACTAGGATATTGAATACAAATTGTAAACAAAATGTGTAGCCAGATTTGCGGTTTACCCCCGTGTAAGAACCATTCCCAGAGGACAACATTGTTGTGTTCAGTTATTTCATTGTGATTCGTTGTATTAAACAAAAGAGGCTTTGTGACGCAACTCGTGAACAATACACAGTCCGTGTAGCCAGATTTGCAGAGATCATGGTCAAAAAAATATGCAAATTAACTTACACAGAAGCATAAGAAATTAGTATAATCTTCACTTTTATTCGCAAAAGGCAAATTTTGATACAATTAATAGCGCTTAGAACCAATTCTAGAATATATGTGCTTTGTAATCATGGACAATTTCGACCGGTTCAAATACTGGTTTCTGAACAGCAACTGAAATAATTGTTATAGAATTGCTATAATTCTACGTGCTTATACGAAGTAAATCTACAGTTTCACCGAATGACTGATTGCCCCGATCGTAGTTTGTCAAGAGACTGCCAACATAGTTAAACTAAAAAATAATATTTACTGCGCCATCACAGAAACAATGACACTGAAAAACAAATTTCCCAACTACAACCTGTTCGTCGCTAACTGACCCAAAGCTATTGGATACAAAAGTTCGGGGCAAAGGCGATTTTTTCTGAATTTGGTTTGGAGGTGACGTGAGAGATAAGACTTGAACTATACATTTCTATTTTTAAATCACCGGTTCAGCCCTTGGTACCATGATCTACGAGCTATGCATTCATAGTTTAATTTGCTAGGTGAATGATTTGAGCAAATTTAAAACTAAATGCCTCAGGCAAATGACCGACTCCGAATGGACAACAATGCAGTTTAAAAAGATTAATGAAGCAAATAAACTCACCTTTTCGCTTTTATATGTTTGTAGTTTTCGTCGATGTCAACCAACAATCTCTCAATGGTGCCGTTATAACATAACAATGGCCGCCATGTTTGCTACGAAGGACTTCTTCTCTGGTCATACTGAGAAAGACGAGAAGCGTATTTTTCGACCATGTAGCCGCTATTTGAAGCATCCTAAGCATCGACCGTCCTTTTAAATGACAATAGGATAATGTCGAGGAATATTCTAAGCATCTTCAGCAACATTTACGCAGAAATAATCCAGAGAAATCGATGGGACAAACCGAGACGTAACGCTCCACTCCGACGAGTGTAATGACCAGTGGACTTACTAGCGCATGCGCAGAACTGCTCAAGTTTCCTTGCAAAGAAAGGTGGTGGTTTTGCCAGGCACGGTCTATCACTAATAGACCATTAGTAGCTCAGCCAATCATAACGCAGGATTTGTAATAGACCATTAGTTGGTTTATACTAAATGAAAATAGTGGGTACCCGTGAAAAATGCAATTTTCGTTTATGATTGGGTTGTCTTTCAATGTGAAGTGAACACTTTGACCGTAGAAATGGGTAAAATTTGACAATTTCATTTCATTTAATATGGAGAAAGAGAAAAACAGTGAAGGAGGGGTATAAAAAAAACGAGAGAGGGAGCATTAGCTTTTAGCTATTTTTAATAATGAAACCAATGGCAACGGGAATAACCAAGCTATGCTAGAAAATCTTTTAACGACCACGCATTTTTTACTACCATAATATGGTGATGTTTTCCTTTATTGGAAGGGCAATACTACATCACACCTAACCTAGTTAACAGAAATCGTACTTCACTTCACGAGGCTTCCACTATGCCGCGAAACCCCTAATAGTCCCTAATATATTCCCTTACAAAGTTGCCAGGGCATTGGTCTCCATTGGTCTTTTTGGCGCCAAACAAATTGCGCGTGTTGATCGACCGAGCTTGGTCGTATTATGTTCAAGAAAATAAAAAGCTCTGCACCACTCGAAATTCAACTTTTGTTATAAATAGCGGTGAATGATTAATCCCTCGTCCGGTAAATAGGGAGGTTTTTTAAAAGAAGCGCCAGAAAGGTAAACGAAAACTTTTTGATTGTTGTTGTTTTCGATTAGAAGGTGGCTTGGACATAACTTCCTCATGCACTGGCTCGTAGACTTTCTTTGGTTGTATCATGCACTGCATCTTACTAACATATAAGTATTCTTGAGGTAAGCATTCTACAAAAAAAACTTCTCGTCATGTAAACTTTGAACTGAACAAACTTTGAACTTTGAACTGAACAACTCAGTCGAGAGTGCGTGACTTCGCGTATAAACAATCTACAGCGAATCTACCACTGACAAAACGGCTGACAGCAAAAATAAATGTATACTTTGCAGATGTCAGTTGTGGAATAGAATTGGCTAAATATATCTCGAAGGGCTTTTATCAGTTTTTGGTAAGTCTGCACAGACATATTTTGGGTTTGCATGGTGAGATTGCATTGATTCTTCCGTCGAACGCATGGCAAGCTTAATTACATCCTATAACACAGTTCCCCAAGTATGCAAGAAAATTGAGTGCTATTGCAATTTTCGAAGTTTCTGTGGTAACAGTTTCACCACATCACGTATTATATATCAGATTAGATTAAGAATGAAGTATCTGGTCTAATATTCATTTTTTAAGATTCAAGAACACTTATCCCACATTACCTTGCCTAAAATATTTTGCAAAACGCATCAAATTATCCAGCACAGAGAGGAAATTAAGAGGAAATTTCGAAATGTTTAAATCATATTTTTTGTTTTAATCAAACAAAAAATCAACACGCGCTTAAACATTTTGTTTGAACTTTGTTTGTTATCCTTTAATATTTTTCCAGTGGAAAAAAGATATCAACAAAATGAGACACGTTTTTTGCCCATTTTGTGCTGAATAATTTGATGCATTATGCTCACACGGCTCTCTTTATCATGAAAGAAAGGTGACCTTCGACAAGAAAATATACTTAAAACTGGTAAGAATGAATAGAGATGTTTAAAAATGGCAATCGATCTTGCGCTTGTTATAAATGGCATTAGAGGATTTCTTGGAGTATTACACGCAGACACCGTTGACTTGTACTTGCGATGTGTTTGTACATGTGTCATCATTGGGTTCGCGATCGAACCCAAAAACACAAATCCAAAATGTGTGTCAAAAATCTTTCTTAAAGTTTGTCATGTCATAGAGAGAACATTTTCTTGTATTTAGTAAATGCCAAGCGATTCTAAAATCATGAACAACCTAGGAGCACCCGATTTCCTGGTGTCTTAAGCAAGTGAAGTTTATTGACAGGTGGGCAGTAATACAGCTCGTCAAATCAAGTTGAGGGGAGGCGAAATTACGATAGTTGTTAGCAAATTCTGATAAACAAAAATTTCGAGAGAAAAGTTAAATCATTTCAAAATGTCGATTCGATCAAAGTTCACGCAAAATCTGGCAAGGGGATACCGCTCGTGATAATTTGAGGCTCTTGGTACCTCATTTGGGGGCTTTTTCTGATGATAGCTCAAAAGCTTGTCGTGGAAATTTCTTTTATAACAGGAAAATGATAGTCTTATGAAAACGTTAAAATAAAAAATTGGGGCACCCATTCTTCTTTTCGCGTAATAATATTGGATAAACCAATAGCTACAGATTCTAAGCGCTCGGATAAGCCTGCGTGTGGAAGCGCTCCCGTAAAATCAAATTAGACTCGAATATAACACATGTAACATATGTGTCGACAAGAGCTTTCAGATGAGATAGTACTATTTTCGCTTTGATCCCTTCTATAAGCAAAATGCGAATTTTAGCATCAAAATCTAGGATTGATGGACGAATTAAGGAACCAGATTGACTGAAACACTAGGCATAGAGGTTATGTAGACAACAAGAGCTTCCCGGCCACAATGGAATGTTCGTTCTGGTTGGGAGAGCGAGGTGATGCAATTTCCTGTTTTTCTTACGATAAAGCCTCACTTTCATGTGTAGCGCTTTCATTGGCTGACCAGCCAACGTGACTGTGTTGTGATACTTAACCCTACTTGAACCTGCGTTTTGCGTCCGAATGCAGAAAAAAAAAAAAAAAAATAAAATAAAAACACAGCCCAATTTATGACTCGGGTTCCACAGGAAGCCCGAGTAATTAAAGGTATTTATAAAATATATAAGCGAGAACTAATTACAAACAGAATATATAAGACAAAAATGTAAAATGTTAATAAAATTAATCGATCAAAGTTCACGCACAATCTGGGTATTCTGAGTATTGATCTTGGGCCTCGTGCACGAACTGTTTCTTAGTGTCTCGTAAAGAAAAGAATTCAAGATGCGAAGTTGACAGTAAAGACGGCTGAAATTTGCCGGGGCACTTTCGATGGATCTGAGCTAAAATTTTTAGCTGGAGGATAAGCACTGCTCGCCGCAGCAACAACGGTTTTCATATTTCCATGATTGAAAATTTATATTATTCTAAACGTGAATCAAGATGTGAAGTTAAGATGGCGTCCCAGAATGAAGTAACTGACTGGACTCGTTGTATGGCGTTAGAAACCGTTCAAAATTCGTCGGGTCATTTCCGGCCCCGGAAATGATTTTCTCAGGTCCGGTAGTTTTTTACACTTTTTGCGGTCTGCACCCGATTTGGGACCCCGAAAATACACTGGGGTCCGGCAATATGATTTAAGTAAACTCCGACCTTACCCGGTTTGCATTTTGGTGAACATCCTGTTATCGGGTCTGGTTTTATTGTCCGGGCCCAGACAATCTGGGCTCTGTTTCGGGTCTGGTTTTATTACCCGGGCCCGGACAATCTAAGCTGTTTTCAAGTCTGGTTTTATTGCCCGGGCCTGGACAATCTGGGTTCTGTTTTCGGTCTGGCTTTATTGCCGAGCCGCTTTTTTTACGGAGATTGTGCCGCATGCGCACTGTACGTATATACTGCAAAAAACGCACTATAACGAGAAAAGACTAAAAAAAATATACAGCACTATATATATCGCCTCGTACGAGTTTAACGGAAAAAAGGGAAATACAGTCGAGTGTGTGCACCTCAGGTAGCTCGGAACTCCAGTGAAAACAAAGGTTTTGAGCTGTTTGCTTTTAGGTGCTGATTTTTTGGATAGGGGGTAACTTTTGGATAGCTCACTCAAAACAAGGGGTTTAAATATTGGTATTTATGATATCCATTTTGAAATCACGCGCGCGTTCTGCAACCTGATTGGCTCTCAGCAGGTCAATTTATTCCAAAATTGACTTTACTTAACATTTTTGACCTTGCGCGAGCGGAACGTTCTACTTCTAGCGCGCGCTACATTTTCAAGTTTGATTATTTCCCTTCATTTGATGCGAAAAATTATTTGCTATGGAAATAATTTCAACATGGATATGATAAAGTGGTACACGCGTATGATTTCTGACCAAATTGCACTCCACTCAGGTCAATTACCATTATAAAGAAAATGCGACAAAGGGAAAGGGATTGTAGTTTGAGTTATCAGGAGTCAACTGTTGGGGGCTCATTTATGTAACAAAAACAACAGAAAATGAGGAGAAAAACAACAGCATGGCTGTTATAAAACTTTTTATTTTCACCATTTTCACCTCCATGCCTAATTAACGAGTGAAAGTGCCCCACAAATTTCATAAAATTTAATCGGGGATGGAAGAACAGTTATTTGCAAGCCATAATTCATTATTCATTTTCCATTTCATCCATGATTCATTCGGGGTTCCTTTAATTCATTCTGTCGACAATAATTCCTTTAAAATTGAATCAGATAATTCATAATTCCCAAAAAACGTACATACATATTTCATCTTCCACCCCCTGGTTCTGATGAGCCCACTGGTAACAATATCTCTACGTACTCTACCAAAAGATATCAGACCACTTGGAATGAAAACGGCTGGCCACAAAACCAAATGCACAGGCATAATTTTGAATACCCCCCCGCATATATGTATGTGACGCAGCCAAAGGTATGGTTTATCACTTATTGATAACTATACTTCGTTTTAAATGATTGATTAAATATTTTGGTGTTCCATGTTCACGAGCTAACGCCGTCGAACTGCTGGACCTGGAATCCCAATTAACAGAATGTTTTGATCATTAAAGTTGTTTATCAAAAACCGTGTCTGTGTTTAAAAAAAATTGTTTTGTTACATTTTAGAGTGTGAAAATTCTATAAAATTTGACATTCGATATTTATGTGTTAGAGACTTTTTTGAGTGTTTTGTTGACAAATACACGCACGAGTATAGCCGAGTGCAGTATTACAAAATTTAGAGTTCACTGTATTGCCAGCAAGTGCGTGTATTTGTCAACGAAACACGAAATAAAAGTCTCTAACCCTTTTAATATACAATCTGAGTTCACGGCGTGGACCCGCGTGAACAAGTATCAGAATGGTTTCCCTGACTAGACTCCAAATCAATTACAACTTTTACTTCAAATGCAAGTATTTTCATTGAATTCGGAATATTTTAAGTACATGAACTGCATTTTATAGTCTAACATAACTGATTTCTATTCAGAGCGGAAATGCGATTTCTATGGCTTTCTCACGCGGTACTAATTTTGACCCCCCCATGCATCCAGAATTTCCAAAATGGCTCACCTCCCCCCTCCCCCAAATTCATATAGAATTCCCGAGAAGTTAACCTACAGCAAAAAAAAAAACACACAAAAAAACAGAATTCCGAGCTTCAACTCCCCCCCCCCCCGCCCGCCCCCGCCCGCCCCCGCTCCCCCTTACAAATGCCGCCCGTCCTCGGGGTACATATTTTCTGGAATTGCCAAATGATTTCTAAGTTCGATATGTTGTACTCCTTATACTTATTATTGGTTTGCACTCTTTCCTATTGGAATAAAATCACAAAAGCGCGGCGGCCATGTTGGTGTACAGAACAAAGAGAAACAAATTGAACAAATGAATTTTATATAATTTAATGTAAGTTTTAACTAGGGCTGTGCCTCGCATGGGACTCTTGTCCCGTTCGCCCCTCCCCTTTTGGGTTGACTGATTATTATTAATTTTTTTTTGTTATGTGAATTTCTGTTTGTACATAAATTTTGTGTGGCCCAATAAAGCTGTCAAAAAAAACCTTTCTTTTGTTCCTGTACACCAACATGGATGTCGTCACGTGCAAACCAGCAATAGGGAAAGACAAACTCCTAACTTTTGATTAAACGAGAATGCATTAATGAAATAACTAAAGCGGAAAAAAAATGAAGTAAACAGATTACTTCATGGCATTTCCGCTCTGTCGATGTATACGGAATAGAGGACGGAAAGTAGAGTCTGGCGATGATGCAAAGAAATTCATCAGGGGCGTAGCCAGTATTTTTAAAAAGAGGGGCCTGCCCAAGGCCTGTCCCATACACTTTACGTATTTTTGGCCTAGAAAAGGGAGGGGGTTAAGGGGGGGGGGGGGGGGGACTCATCCTGGCTATGTCCCTGTTTATATTTGTTGTGCCACCGGTTCGAGTATAACCATCTGACGACTGTATTGACCAACTTACTGAACACGGTAATCATGGAATAGCAGCGCGATCTTGTAGCTGTTGAGTACATTCGTCGTGCTTTAATGATGACTTGAAATCACATCTTTTACGCGCAGGTAAGTAGCGATGCCATGATTACCATCATCAGCAAGTCGATCAACAGACTCAGATAGTTGCCGTATACATTCGTCAGACAGTTGGACGTTAATCGGTGGTACAACAACTATGTTATCCTCTACATCATCGCCGCCAGCAGACTCTGCTTCTTCTCCATCCTCTACTCCGTACACAGCTGGGTCAACCTCAGTATTTTCAAAAAAAACTTTCACCGCAGTGTAGTTACTCCCAAAAAGTCGGAGCATTCCTAGAATGTACAGCTGATGAGGGGTCTTGTTGTGATCAGATGAAAGTTTGTGGCAGTTCCAAGCTTCCTGGAAACGAGATAGACTTTCATTTATACGATCCAGGTAAGCATAATGTAACGCCAACAAGTCGGTGTCGCTGTTAACGTCCAAAATTTGTTCACTCTCTAGAAGAAAAAAACACCTTCTGTAATACTCTACCACCACGTGCCGCATGTCTCTCCATAGTCTTTCGATTCGCTGATTATGCACAGAACTACCCTGTATTATGCTACCTCTTCCTTCTCCTCGCAGTCTTGCGACGTCCGCATTCTCCCCGCCCTTGTCACTCCTCACTCGAGAAGGCCAACAATAAACTTCCGTTGCTTCTAGAAACAGGTTTGCTACTGTAGCGGCCTTGTTGTTTACACAACAACGTAGATAAACAACTATTCTTGAATAGCCATCTATTCCATCGTGTACAACCAGCTTCCACCTGGTACACAAAAGCCGTAATTAATAAAAAGAAAAGGATTATTCTTTACGATTACATTTTACCAAATTAAAAAAAAATTGATTTCTTTTCAACGAGAATCGAAATTAGCAAACCCTTCCAAGCGACACCGCGGCTAAAGATTCACTGGCCCGAGAAATGAAGACAGTTGAAAAAATCTATATAACAACAGCGAATGATAACTTCTGACTTTTAACCATAATCTTCGCCTCTTGTGCCAGCGTGTGGTATGATCATATTCTAGCTGCTCTGCAATTTGCGGCCTTACTTTTTGTGTCCGGGTAGACAGCACGAGATTTGTTTGTTAAGTAGATTATCGTAGCCTCGCAGGGGAGGCTTTGGTGATAGCCAATTCAGGGCCTTCGCTGATTGGCTGAAATGGCGCGCACGCGTATATAAAAGTAGCTTAATCTCGCTTTAAAAAACCTTTGTCAAAATAACACCGGCATTCGATTCCTAGTCGTCTGTTCAACCTATACCTTCGACTTGAACGCTCTAAAAGTAAAATTTTCTTTTGAGCATGCGTGTGTGCAAATGTGTTTTGCCGCGGTGTTCTTCCAAGCCATTCTCGTACCCAGACCTCCCCGGCTCGTCTGCTCTCATGGGAGGCTCTGGGGACATCCATTTGAGGGATTTCTCTGATTGGCTGCTTTTGACGAGCGTTGGAGCATGCGCTGAAAGGTCTTTCTCTCAGCAGCTCTGTATTAAATTTCGCGCATGCGTTAATGGCTGTCACCAGAGGAACCCCCGCCATTCTCGTACCCATGGGGCTATAGTGACATCCATTTGAGTGCATTTGCTGATTGGCGTCAGTGGCTGTCACCAGAGGCCGGCTCTATTTCTTTAGATTAGCTACCCCATGATCTGAAATCTGTAGTAAATCCTTTGTACTGGCCATCCCCCTTCTAAAGGGTCTCCCAGTGGCGGATGCAGACCCTTAAGAAGGGGGGCGGCTAGTACAAAGAATGTACTACAGAGTTCAGACCAAGAGGGTGGCTAATCTTAAGGTTTTTACAAGAAATATGAGAACAATGGGGGTGGCTAGCCACCCTAACCCCCCCCCCCCCCTCCCCTAGATCCGCCCTTGTCTCCATTCACCAAAATTGGCTAAAATTGTCATCCAATTCAGATGATCATGATTCCTTTATGAGTAGATACTGTTCTGTGTTTCTGCACATGACCTGAATTGGGTGGCAACCAGATGTAAATACCTTACCCGAGTTGGTCTATAATCGTACCTTATAAGCTTGTGGTTTCCATCGATATGCCAAAGACTGTTGGGGCCTTTGAAAACAGAAACGTTTTTAAAGTTATTTCTATTAAAGCAACATTATAACATTGCCCACCTATTAAATTGTTTGTTAACAATGTTCAACAATTAATTATTTTACTAAGTCTTATTAAGGAGGTGTACTATCAACTATGCCTCAATTTTAAATTTTCTATATATGCTGTGTAGTTGCATGCTTGTGTTGTGTCGTACCATAATATACTTTGCGATGAAGTAATCGTACCTCAGAACAAAAATAAACGTTAAAATGTTTTGAATAAAAAAGCTGATATGTTTCGTGTTTATACTAGGGGGATTCTTTATAGTAACATACATAAATTTTTAAAGAGTCCAACAATGAATACCAGATAAATCTTTGCTTTTGTAAAAGTACACACACTTGAAATCTGACTGTCAGCCATAAGATATGGTCATGCAGTCGATAATTACTTAACAAAAAACATTTGCATAATAGTGGAACATAATGGTAACACTTATAAAAATGAGTAGAATTCACTGTAAACCTACACCAAATTTGACTGGATTTAATTTTTTTTAACTTCATGTTTCTGGCTTGTTTCTGGGGTGGAGGGGAGAGGTTAAAGCAAGATTGCAGTACCTGGTACTCTGTACACTATCCGGGGGTTCTGTTCATTCCATCGAATAGCTGCACCAACAGGGTCCATGGTTATCAGTGCTCTGGAAATATCAGCTCTGGATGCACGAAGGCCTTGGGACCGAATAGCACCTTCAATCATAGTGATCCCAATGTTCGGAGAGGTAACTTGGATTTCAGTTATGATTCGTTGCAGTTCCGTATCTGTTACATGTTCCACTCTTTCACTTGTCATCTCATATTCAATCCGCAGCCGCCAAATAGTAGAAACTGAAACACCTATAAAACAAATAATTTCTGCAAGTTAATTTGTTTGCAAAATACACATGTTTCTCTCTCCAAATTTCTTTCCTTTCTGATAGCCCAAAATAGGTCGCTGCATTTTTTCAATTAATCACAAACAACCATAAAAATTGGATAGCTAATCGATAGCTAACATAATAGAGTTAAATGCCATTGGTCAATTAAATTGCCCAATTATATAAGCATTAACAAGCTCAAGATATATTTTGGGCGCCTTCTTCGAGAAGCCATGAACTTGCGTGATTAATTTAAATTACAGCCAAAGACGCTCAAGCGTCCCCCCGTAGAGCGCAATAATGAGTTGATTCCTGGAGTATTGGATCCATTATTGGATTCAATAATGCATTCGGCTTGGGAATACGTTTTTCGATTTGAACTGGATTTTCGCTTTTTGATTGGACGACAGAAGACGCAGACGCTTCCATATATGGAAAAATCCACAGGGAGCCTATTGTTTGCGAGATTTTGTACCAATATGGCGGGCCTTTGGTGGACTTTACGAGCTGGTAAATCTCTCCTCGTTCATTTAGAGAAGAAATTGTTGATCAGTATTATCATGGACATTCCAAGAACCGCAAAGCCAGGGTCAGAGCGTGGTGTCAGGAAGGTAATCTAGCCGAGATTCGATTTGAAATCGAAAGACATTTTCCCAAGCCGAATGCATTATTGAATCGAATAATGGATCCAATATTCCAAGACTCAACTCATTATTGCACTCTAGAGGGGGACGCTTGAGCGTCCTTGGCTGTAAATGGATTTAATTTTAATTAGTGGTGTCGTGCAATTTTGAAACCACATATGATTCCTGGCCAAATTGCACTCCACGCCACTGCATTGTTTTCTTAACTCAACTCCCATTTTGCGCTGTTATATATATCTACTGCATTTTGGGGGCTTCACAAGGTACGCAAGTGCGCCTTTGTTGTAAAACTGCAGGCCGGAATAAACTTTATGGACAGACCCTCTGTTCCTTGATCAAATAGACAGTACACCAAGCTGAAGGGTCCAGGAGATAGGGGATTTGGCCTGAAAAAGTATGACGATCATTTACGACCAAACGACTTCGGAATCTCTCCCCCCCACCCCCCTCGAGCTTAAAGGTACCGCATGTGATGAGATAACGTTCCAACTTACCAAGAGCCCTAGCAATGTCAGTCAATGAAAACCTGTAACTTCTCATTGTTTCCAGCTGTTCTTTTGTTATAATGTATTTTGGTCTACCGACTTCTCCTTTCCTTGCCACTGATGCCTTGTACTTTGCTAGTTCTTGTTTCACAGTTACCAAGCTTACAATTCTTTCTATCAATCTTGAAACCTTTCTCTCAACTTCTGCTAAATTACTGCAATTGATAGTAGGGTTTGTTCTGCGCATGGCTTTGTTATTAATAATATGCGTCTTATGTTTTTGCTATTCATTACGATGGCCTGTAATGTCAATTGTAGTCTGGTGAGGTAGTCTGGAGTAGACTGAGTATTACATACTGCAGATTTTGCTTCTTGAAATTTGTTTCTGCTCTCCTTACAAAGGCATCAATTGTCTGTGGATCTATTCCTGAAACTAAAAAAGAATCCAGTATGTAAAAAGACAACATTAGCCGTTTTCACACTAGAGGACGGAAAACTCGTCATGACAGACTTTTTGTCTCATTTGGCTACGCCTACTCACAAAACAAAAAACATTTTGTCCTTGGCAAGTGGAAGCTAGCGATGTCCCCACAAAAAAAGAATATGATTAAATTAATATGATTAAAATTAATATGATTCGTTACCTGCAGATGTGCAAAAAATTAGTCCACGATTCATACTCCTTCTACACCACCCTTACACCAGGGATGGTAGATCACTGAGTCAGGGGGACATTTTCACTAGACTCTGCGCGCCCCGGCACTTTGACACTTTGCCATACAATCTTACTAATGAACCCCCCCCCAAAAAAAAAATAATAATAATAATAATAATAATAATAATAATAACATAAAAAGACATTAAACTGTTCCACCATCCCTGGACAAGCATCTCCTCAGAGTACTTACCAGCATCGAGGCAAAACAAAATGAGCACTATAAAGAAAATCATTGCTTCCCTTGTAAGCCACATTTCGACTTTTATGGCGCAACAGTCCTGGTGAGTTAACGGACCTATCAATGGAAGAATAAAACATAAATGAACAAAAATAAAACAAAATGAACACTACAAAGAAAATCATTGCTTTCCACGTAAACCACTACATTTTTCCCTTTCTAGACACAACAATCCTGGTGTAATATGAGTTAAGTGGACCTTTCAGTGGAAGAATAAAACACTAGAAAGAGGGGGAGGGGGGGGCAACGTAACTCTTAGCATTACTTTGCTCCCAAGCCTCAGCAAAATCCTCACTTCTATTTTAAACGAGAGGCTATATTACTATTTAGAAGTCAAAGGGCTGCTAAGAAAAGAACAGGGTGGGTTCCGCAAAAAGAACGGTACCGTTGATAATATTTTCGTTCTTAAGGCATTAATCGATAAGTATGTTAAAAGCAAGCCCCAAAAAAGAATAACTTACTGTTTACTTGCTTTATTGATTTTTCAAAGGCCTTCGATACAATCCCTAGAGAGAGGCTGTTTGACAAGGTTAAAAAGACAGGTGTCACGGGACACTTTCTGGCTGTTTTAAAAACAATGTACAGCAAAGACCTGGCAGTTGTCAAAGCCAACGGGGAAATATCGGAGTCCTTTCATTGTAACATAGGAGTGAGGCAAGGATGCGTCCTTTCAACTACACTTTTCAATTTATACCTCAGCGATCTCTCTGAAAAGCTATGCAATTTAACTCAGGAAAGTAACGAAACTCTGGAGATTAATTCCTTGAAACAAGTCACCTGCTCTATGCAGATGACTTGGTTCTTATGGCTAGGAGCAGCCAGCAGCTTCAAGCTTTACTTGATGCAATACATAGCTTCGTTTCAGAGAATGGTATGAAACTTAATTTAGAAAAAACGAAAGTGTTAATTTTTAATAACGTAGGCAAAATCTTAAGCCACTCCTTTAAATATGAAGACGATATTTTGGAAAATGTGAAGTCCTATAAATATCTGGGGCTTACTTTCAGCGCAGCAGGTTCCTTTAGCTTGGCTAGGAATGAGTTGAAAAAGATAGCACTCAAAGCCCTCTACAAACTTAAGAAAGCAATGGGTAAAAACTTTTTAACTGACGTTAAACTGACTATGCGGCTTTTTGATACTCTAGTTAAGCCAATACTTTTGTATGCTAGCGAAGTTTGGGGAGTTGAGAAGGATCAGAAAGGGCGCGACCCTGTTGAGGCAGTGCATGTGCTGTTTTGTAAACTTCTGCTTTGCGTAACAAAAACCGCTGTAAACAGTGCTTGCCTTGGGGAGCTGGGAAGATACCCTCTCTCCATAAATGCCAAATGCAGAGCCCTCAACTTTCTTTTCAAACTAATCGAAGAGAGGGGATTTTTATCCTACGATACTTTTCTCGACCTTAAAGACAATATTATAAGTCTCATTGGCTAAAAAATTACAAGCAATTGTCGCTTCGTGTGGGTTGGGCGAAACCCTCACCAACATTTTGCAAAACGATGCCTTGCAGCAGGATAAAGTGCTTTTTAAGCAAAGGCTGCAAGACATCGAATTTCAATGTTGGTTGGGCGAAATATTCAATGACTCCAAAAAGCCCGGTCAAAAAAACAACTTAGAACCTATAGAACTTTCAAAACGACATATGATTTTGAGACATACCTTTCTAACATTCACAACCTCAACCACCGAAAAGCCCTCACCTGCCTAAGGATTAGTAGTCATAAACTTGAAATCGAGACTGGGCGCTACCAGAGGCCCTATAGAAAGCCTGAGGACAGAATTTGTTCTCAGTGTAATTCAGGGGAGGTCGAAGACGAGTTCCACTTCCTGATTAAATGTAAGCGACATGAGATGGCAAGAAAACGAGTGCTTGAGGTTTTAAAAGTAAAAAAAAAGGTCATGAAAGATAAAAGATATATTGATGAAAGCCTCCTTTTTCAGAATCTAATAAATCCTCCTATAACAGCGCAGAGGGAGGTCGCTAAATATATATATGACTGTTTTTTAACTAGGGGTGGGTAATCTAAAACTAGCTGGGCTCTTGCATTACTTGTTTTTGTATTTTTATTAATGTTTGTTAGCGTGACAGCCATGTACTTGTGTGTATAAGCTGCTAATAAACTATATATCTATCTATCTATCTATATCTATCTATCTATCTTACAAATATTGAGAATACATGCTATGATCAATTAACATCCCTTGGGGGGGGGGGGGGGGGGTGAGGTAAAATATCACTGGAAATATAAAAAGAAAAGAAAAACAGAAAATTATCATATAGTCAGGTACACAGAAGCCCAAAACGTGACACCCGCGGGCATCTTTTTCTGATTTTTGGCAACATATCTACTTTTACTAATTCGAGTACGCTGATTTCGAAAATCGTTGTTGCCAAAGCTCATTCTTGTTTTAACATGGTGTTTTCGGTCATCAAAAATGACGTCATTGTCCATATATGGCAAACAATATATTTAACGCTTTTAGACTAAAACAGGTTTTTTTTACTAAATGAAACACACTAATTTTTAAAGCAATCGTAAAATTATTAAATTTCAATGGTGTCATGCTGTTTATGGCAATAAAAGATTACGTCATCCTCCATATATGGTAAAAAATTCTTTTTCGGATTAAAACCAAAAACATGCTCTATTCATCAAATGAAGCACATTTTCAAATTTTCACATTTCAAAAATTATAGCTAGAAATGACCATTTCGACGTAGACGTGCTTTCAAGGTCATCATTATGAGATGACGTCATCTTCCTTATATGGTAAAAAATCTATTTTTGCGGATTGAAACTAAAAACACACTCTATTCACCAAGTGAAGCACACTGATTTCGAAAAGTATCACTAGAAATTACCATTTCGTTGTTGACGTCTTTTTAAAGTCTTCCTTATACGGGGAAGGGGAGGATTCGATGTTAATTCTTTTAATTGCATCGTTTTAAATCTGTAAATAAAAAAAAATACGTTTTTTTTTCAGAAGTGCATAACCAGAAGTGTCCATCTGTTGGTTCAATTCAATTCAATTTTATTGCCATAAAGTAAGAAATACAAAAAGCAGTGCACAAAAAATAGAGGCGAGAGGGCCTCAAAAAACCACCACGCTTGTGCGAGGAGGACCCCTCTTTACAGTTACATAATTATACTAACATTCAAGCACGAAGCAGACAAATAAAGATTACAAGAAAATTTAACCGGAAAGCAAAAATTCAGTGAGTTTCTTTTAAATGATGGTGGTATTACGCGCGCGCCGATATCTTAGGTGGAAAATTCTGTTTGGAACACCACTCAGGAAACCCACGCACAATTCGGCGCGAAATGTGAATGAAACAGCGGACAGGAAAAGATGGACGTGGAAAACTTCTCAGTTCTTGCCGTTAGACGCGCGTAATACCAAGATGAACACTTCTGGCAGGACATGCACTAACCGATCAATGGTTAAGGGTGGTGCGTTTTACACTCCAAGGAAATGCAGCTTTAATTATTGATCGGTTTGCCCTGGTAGCCGCAATCGGGTAACCAGAAGAAGCAAAGACGTTTGGTAAGGATACTGGAGAATAGATGTGCTATTTGATCGCCACCGAAAGCAATTAATCATATCAGTAACACGGGCCCGTGGCTCTGTGAACCCTAACCCTGTAAGAAGAGTCATCGGAGGAAGGGCGTTATCGTTGCCTGTGAAATGGCAATCATTTCTTTCCCTAGGAGACAAAAGGCGGACGTGGCGCGGTTTTTGTCAGAGGAGCTCATTGCGCACGCACATGCTGACACTACGATTGTCACCGCTGGCGGGTGTTTAAAGATGATGGAAGAGCGATGTTGTTGCGCTTAAAACTAGTTATTTAGAAATTCGTGTAAAAAGTGCTGCCTTGATGCAACCTTACAGCTTTCTAAGCTACAATAGATTTAATTTCATCTGAGAGGCTTGTCCACAGCCTCTGGCCTCAAAAAGTAAAAGTGCACTGACCTGTAGCCGTCCTACAGAGCGGTATATGTAAGCGGTCCCTGTACCACAAATGTTTAATATCTCTGAGTGGGGATCACGTTAATTCATTGACTTATAGTGGGAGGATCACTGCATTTTTGCCTGTATTACCCAAAATCCTCTGACCATAAATAATCGAGGCGATTAATAATGACCTGTTCCTTAGCTTTTACAGAAGTAAGAAAAAGCATTTCTAAGCACTATTAAAAAGGATGAAAGAGACTATAGATCACTGGGACAAGAGACTATCTGACAGTTTATTTGAGAAAATAAGTAGGGTACCAAGGGTCCCATTTTTACCTACGACTAGGGGAGGGTTACAATTTTTTTGTTATGTTCAAGGGGAGAGTCCTAATTTATTTTAGCCTCTTAAACAAATGGGAACCCCCCCCCCCGCTAAATAATGACACGTCCATATGACACCGTTTGGAGGGTGGTATCGTGCAGATGTACATCAGGCTGTGCACTTTTACGCTGTAAATGCAGGAAATCCACTGTGGTGTGGGTAAGCTTGTGTCGATGTATCAAAGCCGGCGATAACTATTGTTTGAAATGAACTGCTTTCATACATGTGATAGCACGTGAATTGATTTATAGAAGAGTTACGCCACCCTGAACTCATGAAACATCTTCTATAGGCTGGTTTTCACTGGAACGAAAGCGCAGACGCAAGAAACTCGAGACGTTGCGTGACCTTGCACTTGTGCTTGCGTCTAGCGTGAATCAAGTGAACACAAGCGCAATCAATTAATCAATGTTGCTATTAGGCTTGCAATTGTGCTTGCGTCTAGTGTGAATCAAGTGAACACAAGCGCAATCAATTAATCAATGTTGATATTAGGCTTGCACTTGTGCTTGGGGCGCTATGATTTACACTTGCGTGCTTGCGTCTGCACTCGTTGTAGCTCTTAAAATATGAAAGAATATAGTGAGAACATGAAAGCACACTTGTTTCATTTTGACAGTCCAAACTTTTACTTTACCGAATACGAAAGTTGACTTCATGTCATGATGGAATGATGACCTTAAAGCACGTCGACATCGAAATGGTCATTAGTCCGGCGGATTAGAGCAAATTTTCGAGGAAAGTGCGCATTTTAGGCTAAAGCTCCATGCTTTGTTATTCAAATGAGGTTTAGAACTTAGCTTTGCGAAGTTGTTCTCTAGACTGCACAGCCATAGCAGCTCAACATTTGCTAATTCTGAACTATGGATTGGTTTGACTGACTTCGGTTGAACGTCTCCTTAGAGTTTTGGTGATTATTAAATGTCACGGCCAGTTTATTGGGAATGTTTATAATTTATATTGTAAAACAATAGCCTGACTGAGATTTGATAAAATGTTTCAAGAATGACCAACAAATTCCAAAAAATATCAAGATAATTGGTACCATGTGTCGAATATGTAAAAAGGAGCTTGTCTCTGAAACTTTCACATGATATTTTCTACCTAGTACTGTGCTATACTCTATAAACACGGACGATAGAAGATTTCACCAAGTGCCGCAGAGCTCATGAATAACAAAGGATTCAAAGATGGCTGCCAATGGCAAAACAATGGTTCACATTAAAACTGTTCTAGCTTTCGCTACGAATAAAATTTAGCGTGCCTCCATATCTTATCTTCAATAAACTACTGAAAACTATTGACATGCAAAGTTTGGTGTCTTAAGCCAAAAGTGCGCAATTTTTACGCGAATCCGCCGGACTACATTTCTAGCGAAAATTTTCGAATTCAGCGTGCTTCATTTGATGAATAGAGCATGTTTTTAGTTTCAATCCGCAAAAACAGACTTTTAACATATAAGGAAAATTAAATCATCTAATAATGATGACCTTTAAAGCACGTGAACATCGAAATGGTCATTTCTAGAGATAATTTTCGAAATCAGCATGCTTCATTTGATGAATAGAGCGAGTTTCTAGTTTCAATCCGCAAAAACAGTTTTTTTACCATATATGGAGGGATGACGTCATCTTCTAACGCCTTAAATGGCAGTGTTGAAATTTATTGATTTTTTCAATTATTTTCAAAATTAGCGTGTTTGATTTGCTATGAAATATTTGTTTTTGTCTTAAAGAGTCAAATATAGTGTTTTGCCATATATGGACCATGACGTCATTTATGATGATCGAAAACACCATGTTAAAACAAAAATGAGCTTTGGCAACAACGATTTTCAAAATCAGCGTACTCGAATTAGTAAAAGTAGCTATGTTGCCAAAAATCAGAAAAAGATGCCCGCGGGTGTCACGTTTTGGGCTTCTGTGTACCTGACTAATAGCACCCCTAAAGAACAATCCCTAAAGAAAACCATATTATAATCATGCAAACGTTTCTTTTTATTCATATTTTCGCCCTGCAACAATAAAGAGAAACTGTAGGTTCAACAGATGGCGATAAATTCTGTATATTTTTCCATTTCTGTTACCAAACAACAGTGGCCATGCACAACAGTGCAGTGTTGTTGACATTAATCTATATGCAGAGGGTGACTTATTTTTGCTTTTTACCTTTTCCTGCTTAAGTGCAAAAAAAAAGAAAGCAAAGATACGTACCTGTGTAGTGTCTAGTGCAATTTATAAAATAACTAAGATAGTACGCGCGCTCTCATTGGTCGACAGGTGTGTTTATATGAGAGTATATAAACACGGTTTGTGACGTCACGCCCGGGACGATGTTTGCGCTGTCTTCTTTTTTCATTCTTTATACATTTTGACAAAAATTTATCCAAACACTTGAAGCAATGAAATTGTGAAAGCAGTGCTGTTTTTCTTTTTAGCTATCATTTGTCGTCCCATCCTTAAACCACAAGTTCAAAGAATGGCTTCTCTTCGACTTTTTAGTCAAACGCGTGTAAATTTTCAGGATTGTCAACATTTTCGTACGATTATACATGATATTTTTGTCCTCCGACATCCTCTTCCTCCCTTTATGAAACGATTTCTTTGACTTCTGGGAACTTTTTAAAAGTATACAGCTCGTACTAAGAGGAGAAAAACAACACAAATCAAGTTAACCGACCCAACTAAATTTCTGGATTTGGAGACTTTCGGCGAATCGGCTAGCCAAAATGAAAAAGAACAACGAAGACCAAATTATTGAATAAATCATTTCATTACTTTCCTATTCAATTTTTCAAAATGATGATCTTTCACAAGCCGAGTAGGTAAAAAATCGTTTGCTAGCAAGTTAACAAGAGTTGAAGCATTAGCAAACATGAATTTCTTACCGGCGATCGGCGAACACCGACGGCACTGTCGACGAAACTTTGACTTGAGTTGCTTCAAAAATTCAATACCATGGACATTCGTTCATGTCATCAGCAACAATTGAAGCATCCATAGTATCATTCCAGTCTGGTATTTAACATTTTGCTTGATTTGAAGATCGAAACAAGACACACGCTATTTTTGCTTTTTCGATGCCGAATTCGCCTTTCCAAACTCGGCAAACTCGGCAAATCAACACGAAGGCCGTTCTTGTATGGAAAATTCCTTCGGCTTTGCAATTCTTAACCCGTACATCCCTTCATTGACATTCGCTTATGCTTCAATTACCATAAACACCATAGAAGAGGTCAATAAAGTCGTGAAATGTTTCTTAGAAAGCAGTTTTCTCTCGCCTCCCCTTCGCAAAACTTGCAGCGAACTGAGTGAAAAACTTGAACACACATGCGATATAACACGCCCTCTGATTGGCCCGTTCAGACCGTCGCGCGGTAAGGAGAATTTATTTATTCATACAAAATGTCGAAATAAATTAATTTTAAATCTTTCGCTTCAAAAAGTGAAAGATATTTTATAAAAGCAATAGAGAACTTTTTCCCAGTGTCTACATACTCTGATGCAAACACTCGGGTAGGTTGGGAGAATTCTCGACTGGTTATGCAGCCACTCGACCTTCGGTCAAAAAGTGAAAGATATTTATAAAAGCAATAGAGAACTTTTTCCCAGTGTCTACATACTCTGATGCAAACACTCGGGTAGGTTGGAGAATTCTCGACTGGTTATGCAGCCACTCGACCTTCGGTCTCGTGGCTGCATAACTGTCTCGAATTCTCCCAACCTCCCCTCGTGTTTGCATCAGAGTATGTAGACACGGAAAAAGTTCTCTATTGCTTAAAGATGAATTTGTCTCCAATTCATCCATCCCTTTACAGCGTCGTTAGTGGTAATGGAATGAAGACAAATTGAAGTGGTGTCTGAAAAAATAATAAAACAACAACCTGGTCATTATCTATCACCATGTGACAAATATGACCAGAATAGTCCTTTCACATTTCCTTTTATTGTGATTCAAATTAGAATACTAGCTTGTAGTCTACCCTTGACCAATGTACTGTTTGGTCAATTCACCTTTATCACTCGCCACCATTTTGGATCAATCTTTGCACGTGCAGTCTTATCATGATTACAAGCTTCCACCAGGGAAAACAAAGAATTTTATCCAAGATGGCTGCTGTGTGATAAATTTAATTTATTAGCTTCGCCCGAGTTAAACATTTACTTACACTTACACTAAATTACAAACATTGAGACTAAATAATAAACTACAATTAATTGAAAAAAAATAATAATAGTGATAATAATGACAAATCTGGGCAGGGTATTGAGTGACAGCTTCTGCAAATTACCACGGACCCAAGATTAAGACAGGGTGGTAATTGGCCCATTGAATCACAATAAAGTGAGGAACTGATAAAAGGACTATTATTTCAGGCAGTGTAATCAAATGATACCCATTTATCACACTGTAAGAAACAGCGAAACGAAACCGGATTACCCGGAGAAAAACCCTCTGGCCAAGTCAGCTTGATTGGTTTTCCAAAAAGAGGAATAATTGTCTCCACTAAAAAAGCTGATGTTCATGCATAATGGGTACACCTTTTCAAAAAATTTTGCTTTGGTCTTTGGTCATCGAGCACCATTGTATTCTGCACTTCGATAACTAAATCTCAAAGCAAAAGTGTATACATTCAGGCATGCAGGCATGCTTTTTAAAACTTCCAAAAGACCTGAAAACTGGCAATGTCTATGAAATATTTTGGAAAAAGCCACCAGTTCTGCTGTGGCCCATTTAAAGTTGCTTTGCTTTCATATTATTTCAACATGGTACCAGCAAGTTTTTTCTTTTATTTCCTCTTGACCATGACAGTTATAACATCAAAAGTACTGACCAGCCGATAAAGCTCTGGCATAACCATATCACCAGTACGGACCAGACGATATATCACCATGTAATAATGTCACCAGTACTGACCAGCCGATAAAGCTCTGACATAACCATATCACCAGTACGGACCAGACGATATATCACCATGTAATAATATCACCAGTACTGGCCAGTCGATAAGGCTCTGACATAACCACATCACCAGTACGGACCAGACGATATATATCACCAGGTAATAATATCACCAGTACTGACCAGCCAATAAAGCTCTGACATTACCACATCACCAGTACGGACCAGACGATATATCACCATGTAATAATATCACCAGTACTGACCAGTCGATAAGGCTCTGACATAACCACATCACCAGTACGGACCAGACAATATATCACCATGTAATAATATCACCAGTACTGACCAGTCGATAAGGCTCTGACATAACCACATCACCAGACAATATATCACCATGTAATAATATCACCAGTACTGCACCAGCCCATAAAGCTCTGACCATATCACCAGTACGGACCAGACGATATATCACCATGTAATAATATCACCATCACTGAACAGCCGATAAGGCTTTGACATAACCATATAACCAGTACGGACCAGACGATATATCATGCTGTAACAATATCACCAGTACTGACCAGACGATAAGGCTTTGACATAACCATATCACCAGTACGGACCAGACAATACATAATATTATCACCAGTACTTACCAGTTGATAAGGCTTTTGCATAGCCTGATGCAACACATAATTTTTTTCTATGTTTCGACTTCATAAATCTTTCCCATACAAATACTGCATTTTTCTTCTGAAATTCCAGAGGGGTTGGGGGGTCACTTTTCAACACCCTTCTGTTGGGAGGTATGGATATTTTTTTTCTTGCATTGTATATGCTAGCATATGATACTAAAATCGAAATCAAAATCACAAGTTACTGTACTGTACGTCTATTTTTTTTTTCAAGAAGATTCTCTAGTTTATGGCCCAAGCCCTTTTTCCATGTTGTACTATTTACCTGCTCTATGCTATTATTGGTTTACTTGTATTTTCCCACTCTGAAGATTCTCTAGTTTATGGCCCAAGCCCTTTTTCCATGTTGTACTATTTACCTGCTCTATGCTATTATTGGTTATACTTGTATTTTCCCACTCTGTACTATTATTTTGCTCCGTACCTTTATTCTGAACTTCAAAGTAGTAGATTCAAAGTATTTGTACAACTGTACAATTATTCAGAACTTAAAAGTAGACATGTAGAAAGCAACATGCATAAATGAAAACTATTATTCATCAAATGTACAAAAAGTGATGGAATGGTGCATCAAGAGCAATAAAGAAATTAACAAAAATATTCTACCTTGAGATCCATCACCATAGAACTCTGGTCCTTCTTCTGTTGGGTCTAATTCTATAACTAAACATAGAAATAGCATTCAATGTAATGTCAATGTTTAGTTAACTAGTATAATTTTCTCAAGTGATTCTTATGGTTTTTAGACAAAAAAAAAACAGTTTATGTTGGACTTTTTCACAATTGTAACAAAACTCGCATGCATACTCCGAATCCTTGCAATATAATGACCAGTATGTGAAAGGTGATTATAGTGAGAGAAAACAAAACCTCTCTACCGATTAGCGTGCAGGAATTCTGAAAATTCTGATTTCAGTGCCAATAACTGATTATAACATCCTAAACAAGTGAATATGTAGTTTACCAAAACCTCATATGTACCATATTTACTGTGTAAGATTCCAGGTGTATTTAACATGGTAGTGACCACTGAGCAAATTTGTGTAAATAGATATCAGTTGCTTACCTTCATTGTCACAATCCAGTAGTCCAGCACTTCCCGTAATGAAGAACTCTGGAACTCAAAATCAAAAGAGGGGCTACTGGCCAGGTCTGAAGTATTTTCATACTCTGTAGATGTTCTAGGAAGTGTTAATGCAGTTGTTGTGGATGTGGATGTCTGGATAGTTAACTGTGGTGGTGGTGGTGGTGGAGATACAGAGGTGGTGGATACTAATGGTGGACTTGATAGGGTTGTGCGGGTACATGTACATGTAGTAGGATATTCTCCACTAGCTGTTCTCCCAACATAAACATTTGTAGAACTTGAAGAAATACTTCAAGGATTCTTGCTGCAGACAAATTCCTGCCAACAAATGACAACTTATGGGACCCTTCACTAGCAGCCTTGTAGAAAGAAATACTGAAATCAAACAAAAACTCATGTAAGGTTCTTTCAGTTTGCATCATGTCAAAGTACTGGACTGAAGCGGAGAGTGACAAAGGGCCATGATGATAGCGACCTTCGAGATGTAAGTATACTCATCACTTTAAATAACATTACGAAAAAAGGACGCTTGCGTGATGTATCATCATGTTTGTTAATCCATGTCACGCTCTTGGTCTTTTGTAGGTCGGTACTGGACAGAAGCGGCGAGTGATAAAGTGCCATGATGATAGCGACCTTAGAGATGTAAGTATACTCATCACTTTAATAAACATTACCAAAAGGGACGCTTGCGTGTTGGTATCATCATGTTTATTAATCCATGTCACGCTCTTGGTCTTTTGTAGGTCAGTATTGGACAGAAGCGGCGAGTGTCAAAGAACGGTGATGTTTATGACCTTGCAGTTGTAAGTATACTTATTATTTTAAGTAACATACCAAAAACGGACGCTTGCGTGTTGGTATCATCATGTTCATTAATCCATGTCACGCTTATTTTCTTTTGTAGACCGATGTTAGACAGAAGCGGCGAGTGTCAAAGGATGATGATGTTTATGACCTTGCAGATGTAAGTATACTCATCACTTTAAGTAACGTTACCAAAAAGGACGCTTTTGCGTTGGTATCATCATGTTTATTAATCCGTGTCACGCTCTTGGTCTTTTGTAGGTCGGTACTAGACAGAGGGGCGAGTGTCAAAGGGCCATGATGATAGCTACCTTGCAGATGTAAGTATACTCATCACTTTAATAAACATTACCAAGAAATGACGCTTATGTGTTGGTATCATCATGTTTATTAATCCATGTCACGCTCTTGGTCTTTTGTAGGTCGGTACTGGACAGAAGAGGCGAGTGTCAAAGGGCCATGATGATAGCGACCTTGCAGATGTTAGTATACTCATCACTTTAAGTAACAGTATCAAAAAAGGACGTTTGCGTGTTGGTATCATCATGTTCATTAATCCATGTCACGCTCTTGGTCTTTTGTAGGTCGGTACTGGACAGAAGGGGCGAGTGTCAAAGGGCAATGATGATAGCGACTTTGCATCTGTAAGTATACTCATAACGTTAAGTAACAATAACAAAAAAGGACGCTTGCGTGTTTGGTATCATCATGTTTATTAATCCATGTAACGCTCTTGGTCTTTTGTAGGTCGGTACTGGACAGAAGCGGCGAGTGATAAAGTGCCATGATGATAGCGACCTTAGAGATGTAAGTATACTCATCACTTTAATAAACATTACCAAAAAGGGACGCTTGCGTGTTGGTATCATCATGTTTATTAATCCATGTCACGCTCTTGGTCTTTTGTAGGTCAGTACTGGACAGAAGCGGCGAGTGTCAAAGAACGGTGATGTTTATGACCTTGCAGATGTTAGTATACTCATTATTTTAAGTAACAATACCAAAAAGGGACGTTTGCGTTTTGGTATCATCATGTTCATTAATCCATGTCACGCTATTTTTTTTTTGTAGACCGATGTTAGACAGAAGCGGCGAGTGTCAAAGGATGCTGATGATGTTTATGACCTTGCAGATGTAAGTATACTCATCACTTTAAGTAACGTTACCAAAAAAGGACGCTTTTGCGTTGGTATCATCATGTTTATTAATCCGTGTCACGCTCTTGGTCTTTGTAGGTCGGTACTAGACAGAAGGGGCGAGTGTCAAAGGGCCATGATGATAGCTACCTTGCAGATGTAAGTATACTCATCACTTTAATAAACATTACCAAGAAATGACGCTTATGTGTTGGTATCATCATGTTTATTAATCCATGTCACGCTCTTGGTCTTTTGTAGGTCGGTACTGGACAGAAGAGGCGAGTGTCAAAGGGCCATGATGATAGCGACCTTGCAGATGTTAGTATACTCATCACTTTAAGTAACAGTATCAAAAAAGGACGTTTGCGTGTTGGTATCATCATGTTTATTAATCCATGTCACGCTCTTGTTCTTTTGTAGGTCAGTAATGGACAGAAGCAGAGAAGCAGAGAATAACAAAGTGTCATGATGTTTATGACCTTACAGATGTAAGTATACTCATCACTATAATAAACATTACCAAAAAGGGACGCTTTTGTGTTGGTATAATCATGTTTATTAATCCATGTAACGCTCTTGGTCTTTTGTAGGTCGGTACTGGACAGAAGCGGCGAGTGTCAAAGTGTCATGATGATAGCGACCTTGCAGATGTAAGTATACTCATCACTTTAAGTAACATTACCAAAAAAGGACGCTTGCGTGATGTATCATCATGTTTATTAATCCATGTCACCTTCTCGCTCCTTTGTAGATCGGTTTTAGACAGAAAGGGCGAGTGTTAAAGGACCATGATTTTTATGACCTTACAGATGTAGATGTAAGTATACTCATCACTTTAAGTATACTTATAAATGTGAAAACATTGCCAAAAAAGGACGCTTTAGTGTTGGTATCGTCATGATGTTTATTAATCCATGTCACGCTCTCGGTTCTTTGTAGGTCAGTACTGGACAGAAGCGGCGAGTGACAAATGGCCATGATGATAGCGACTTTGCAGATGTAGATGTAAGTGTACTTATCACTTAACAAACATTACCAAAAATGGACGCTTTTGTGTTGGAATCATCATGTTTATTAATCCATGTCACGCTCTTGGTCTTTTGTAGGTCGGTACTGGACAGAAGCGGCGAGTGACAAAGTGCCATAATGATAGCGACCTCAGAGATGTAAGTATACTCATCATTTTAATTAACATTACCAAAAAAGGACGCTTGCGTGTTGGTATCATCATGTTCATTAATCCATGTCACGCTCTTGGTCTTTTGTAGGTCAGTACTGGACAGAAGCGGAGAGTGACAAAGGACGATGATGATAGCGACTTTGCAGATGTAAGACTTTGCAGATGTAGGTCACATGGCATTCCAATGAGTATTCTTTCTTTCTTTTTCTGCTACGCTCCGAATGATATATGAATATGGAAGCATCCAAAACAAAGAAAGATTATTCAATTGAATGCCACGTGATCTGAAATGGGAAAACGGTACGCCTAGCCGAGGAGGTTTATTCCCTTGAAAAGACGCCGCAAGTACAATATTTAGAAGTTGTTGTCACCGTTTTGAGGGGATCACCTGGGCTTGTCGTCGCGCTTTCGTGTTTCTGCAATTGCCAGAAACTAAGAAATCTGCCATGTTGTGTTTTTAATTTAAATCGGCGGAAAGTACCACCACTGCCCCTACCACATATTATCTATTCTTTTGACATGAAGTTTGATGATGCTTGTCTGGCACATGATTGGTTCTAGACGACAAATGAGTAAAATGTACCAGTTATCAAAAAAGTTTCAACCTTTCACTTATTATTTCTTTAACTTTACATTTCTACTGGTTGATAGCTTTGCTTGGAACTTGAGCTTTAACATTATCCTGCCCGCGATTCCGCATGTGATTTTGAACCTTGGGACATACGCAGAAATGTGTTTCTCTGAACGGCTGAGCAGCTCTCTCGCGCATGCGTTAGTATAGCTGTCACCATTGCTCTGGGTTCAAGAATGGTACCCACAGCGTATGACTATGCGCAGAAGGATGTTCTTTACATTACAACGATTTAAGTGATTTAAGTGATATATAATATTCATATTACAGAAACGAGTTGAAGATCCTGAACGCAGCTTTAGCCTGGATGACGATCCTCATCCTGTGCCGTCTGACAGTAAAGAGGTAATCATGACGAATTATTTATTCAGTCAAGTACTTTAAGAATAAGTACCTGGTCGGTTTTGCGAAGCTACGTTGTTTTATCTGGTTTGTTGCCATGTGTCTTTTTTTCAATGTTTTATTCAAGAAAGAACATTGTTCGATTTCCCAATCATAAGTGATTTATAACTGACGCGCATGGATGCAGGAAATGGAATATCGCGTCTTTCAGCCACCCGATTTTGTTCGCTCTGACACAAGTAACTAATTATCGAGGTTTTTTAATGTCTGTGGATCACTTTTTCAAACGCCGCGTTTCTTGGTGGTGAGAAAAAGCCTTGAATATCTGTGTTTACGATTTACCAATGTAGACGTTTTCGTTTTATTGTAGAACAGTGCACAAACCGAGTACTGGAAAAATAATCAAGGCTACCCATTGCTGGAAAAAGGTCGCAAAGAACGCTATACACCGGGGGAGGCAGTTAATACATTAAAGAAGGCGACAAGCAATACCAGCAATGCAAAAGACACCCAAAGCTTGTCCGAGAAAACGTGTCATTTCTGGTTGATGTCACTAATTACAAAGACTGGAATGACATCAAGGCAGATATGAATGGGGTGTACAGTGGAGTGCTAAGATGTTGTGTATGGACACTAGAGTTCAGCTCTTTGGAAATTGATCAAACTGAGTTCACAGTGCTGTCATAGAAACAAGAGAAACTGACCTCAGAAATGCAATATCATCTTGTCCTTCATTGGTCAGATCGCTTTTTTTGAGAGACATTAATGGTTCAAATTAATGGTGTTACAGTATTCCTTAAAGTCTGAAGAAGACAGCGTCGATTTCAAAGTTGGGAGTAACGGAAATAGTAACTCCAAACAACCATTCTACCCCACAACGAAGAGTACGATGAACTTTCTTAAGAACGCAGTCAAGACGAAAACATCCGCTTCTTCTGTATACGATGAAGCAATGAATGCTGCTGGAGGCCCATTAAATGCATCCTGCCAAGGTGATCTTCCGCGCTCAAGAGTTCAAATTCGCAAATTACAGTCAGCTAATAGAAAAACGACCAGTACAGATCCAGTTAACGATCTTCTCTTGTACGCGAGAGATCAAGATGAAGAATTCTAATGTGCCATACAGATTACCCTTCCGATACGTGGGTGCTGGGAACAGAGGTCATGCAATCCGACTTAACTCGGGCTGTGACAGAATACAGAGAAATTACCTTTGATGTAGTCAAGTGTTTGACGAATGATTTCAAATACACCGCGGAAAATGCATCCCAAATAAAGGAACAAGTAAACAGGCTTTTAAACCACCCGCATGCCATTCAGCGGCAAGCCTCGCTTGACAGTCGTGCCGGAAATGTTTATGCAAATGTTTAAGCAAGCATGCAAAGAAGGGGCGAGCAGAAGTTTCTGTTTATAAAGATCATGCGACTTGCAACTGTGGACGTTTTAGGCACGACAAGATCTGCATACACTCGATCGCAGTTGCAGATCTGTGCGGCATTTCGCAGGAGCACTTCAAGTTCATCATACGAAAAAGAGGTCCCCCCAACAAGACTGCATTGGCAGAGTTACACGTGAATTCCCAAGTGGTGGGGAAAAAGGGGAATCGAAACAAATTTCATTACAAGGCCCAGAGCAAGCCGATACAAGGTCCGTCAACAGCATCAACAGCAGCAGCTGCTAGTAGTGTCTTTACTGAGCTCCACCATAACAATGAGCCATTCACTCTTCAATTCTTATCAAGGAAACAAAACGATGCAAGTCGTGTGGAATCGACTTTCCGCTGGTCGTTAAAACGATACCCTTCGATGTTGTCCTATCCCATGATGAAAGGTGGTACTATCCTGTGGATAACGACTGGGCCAAAAAGCGAGCGAGTTCGAAGACGACTAAAAGATACTACCATGCAAGCAAGGATTGCCTCACTAAGCGTTTCCCCTACTTTGCTCCTGAACTCGTTGACATCCCCGATGATGTTCTGCAGGTGTTGTCAACATCACATAAATCTTATCTAATCAATGAGTTAGGGATTAAGTTTAACTAGCTTTGACTTGAGCTTGTAACTGCTTGAGTAGTTACGAATATCCTTTAAACAAGAGAGGACTTATTCGTCGACAGGCAAGTGCACACGACTCGACAACTATCATCTTGAAATTTACGAAAGGGAGATTTTCTCATTTAACCGGACTTTACAGTACTACAATAAGTTAAAAACAATGGTTCAGATATGAACCAACCATGGATGGAAATTTAATTGTTACTATTTATTTACAAGAGAGGGGTTTCGATTTCCAGCCAAGCAAATTTAAGATGTCTGAAAAAAGAAAGAAACTGCTAGAGTAGTTACGCGGAACATCCATTAAACAAGACTAGTCATCGACAGGCAAGTGCGCACGATTCGACAATTATCATCCTGAAATTTACGAAAGGGAGATCTGCTCTATTTGACCGGAATTTGCAGGGGGAGACACCTATCTAGTCTGAGGAGCTCTTGAAGAACACGTTTATTATTATTAATATTATTGGAACAATACTACAATAGTTTAAAAACAATGGTTCAGATATGAACCAACCATGGATGGAAATTTAATTGCTACTATTTATTACAACAGGGGGATTCCATATTCCAGCCAAGCATATATAAGATGCGTCTGAAAAAAGAAAGAAACGGCCCCCGGCCCCCGGGACAGAACCACGCAGACGACTCGACAACTATCATCTTGAAATTTACGAAAGGGAGATCTGCTCTATTTGACCGGAATTGGCAGGGGAGACACCTATCTAGTCTGAGGAACTCTTGATGAACACGCTTATTATTATTAATATTATTGGAACATATTACAAGAGGGGGATTTCATATTCCAGCCAAGCATATTTAAGATGTCTGAAAATAGATAGACATTGCTGGAGTAGTTACGCGGAATATCCATTAAACAAGAGAGGACTATTCATCGACAGGCAAGTGCGCACGACTCGACAACTATCATCCTGAAATTTACGAAAGGGAGATCTGCTCTATTTGACCGGAATTCGCAGGGGGAGACACCTATCTAGTCTGAGGAGCTCTTGAAGAACACGTTTATTATTATTATAATATTATTTGAACAATACTACAATAGGTTAAAAACAATGGTTCAGATATGAACCAACCATGGATGGATTAATTGTTACATTTTTACATATTCCAACCAAGCATATTTAAGACAAACAAGTGCACATGATAACGACACCTATCATTCTAAAATGATAATACATTCGCTCAGTTCATTTAACGAAAGCAGAGACACCTACATAACTATGAGAAACCCTTGAAGAACATGATCATTATTATTATCGAAACAATTCATTTGATACTTAGCGAGGACACTTTCATGTGAAAAACTTGTCCAGATATGAACCCTGATGCAACGTATACTGCGAGCAGCCCGAATGACAAAAAGGAAGGATAGAATAGTTACTGCAGTCAAAATCACGCTTTGTAAAGAAAATACACGAGGGTCTTCGTTTTTCCGATGGGAAAAACGAAGACCCCAAAATAATTTTTCTCCAATAATGCGCCAAGGGTTTCTTAAATCACGGCGACCACCCTAGAGTTTCCTAAATCACGGCAAGCAGCCCGAATGACAAAGAGAGAGGATAGAATACTTACTGAAGTCAAAATCACGCTTAGTAAAGAAAATACACGAGGGTCCCTAAAATAATTTTTCTCCAATAATGCGCCAAGGGTTTCTTAAATCACGGCGAGCACCCCTGAGTTTCCTAAATCACGGCAAGCAGCCCGAATGACAAAGAGAGAGGATATAATAGTTACTAAAGTCAAAATCACGCTTAGTAAAGAAAATACACGAAGACCCCAAAATCGGAAAACGAAGACCCCAAAATCATCTTTCTCCAATAATGCGCCAAGAGTTTCCTAAATCACGGCGAGCAGCCCGAATGACAAAGAGAGAGGATAGAATAGTTACTGAAATCAAATATGGCGAATGTTCTTGTTGTTGTTATTTTCTCGCCTCTTTTCGACTCCCTGTGAAAATAAAACCGCTGTTCATTGATTGCGGGCCCCAGTAAATAACAGCGATCGTAAATAGAGCCAACCGATCGACAAATTACTCGATTTGCACGATAGAAAAGCAAGCAAAATGCTGTGCTACAGTCAATCCGATGACCTGAGCGTGAGTACAGTCATTATTTCATGGGGTCTTCGTTTTTCCGATTGGAAAAACGAAGAGGGGGTCTTCGTTTTTCCCGTTGGAAAAACGAAGATCCCAATGTAGCTCGTCCTTGTTTGCGAAAATTACATGAAATCACAAAGAGCAGGAACACGAGTACAGTCACATTTCATGGGGTCTTCGTTTTTCCAGGAAAAACGAAGAGGCCTCTTAGGTCTTCCATGTTCGTTTTTCCCATCTTCGTTTTTCCGACACCCAAATTGCAACAGAAGGTTTTTTTTCACTTCTTAATAGCGGAGCTCCTTGCGGCGGCCGAAGGCCGCCGCAAAGCGGAGCACCATACCTAAGAAAACAGCGTCAAAAACTGCAAATATAGTATTGGGTACCCTGTGTGAGTTTATTGAGTAACCTGTGGAGATTGCTAGGGGTCGATCCGATTTTTGGACGTCTCAGTAAGTCCCGGATGTGTACGTTTTCCTGTCTACCCTACGTCACAATAGCCCTATTGTGACGTCAAGCATGCTCAACTAACGGGGGAAGGGCGCGTTGCCAGGAGGGAGGAGGGAGTGCGCAACTAACGGGGGGAGGGGCGCGTTGTCAGGGGGGTTTTGATGCTCACGTGAAAGCTAAATCGCAGGCACAAAAAGACTACAGGCTGCTAGCGGCTGAAAAAACGACCTACAATAATTACTCTAAGGAGAAATGCTGGAAGAAGAAAAGAAGAAGCCATGGAATGCAAAGAGTTGGTAGAATGGGGAATAATAATCAAGTTGGAGTATTTTCTTTGCCGGCTTGCTCCTGAAATTCTTCCAGTCGGAGTTTCAAGGCCGAGAAATCACAGCTAACTGCAGAACCGTGCTATCACGCATTACGCCTCAAATGATAAAAATACGCGAAGAGGAAGCCATAGAATACAAACATTGGGTCGAGGGATGAGGAAGGGATCGAGGAATGATAAATTTGGTTAAAATTATCTCTAGTAGAAGAGCAGAAAGCAGAAAGAAATGGAAGCACAGACTCTCAGAGAGACCTAGACGGAAATTGCGCCCGGGAAGAAGGGTGAAGAAGCGGGGCAAAGCATGAGATCAGAGCAGAAAGTAAACCACCAAAGAGAGGCATCCTGTTTTTTTCCATCATATCTTTTTGAGACTACTCGATAGTCGAGGATTAATAATGGTTATTGAACTGAGTGGAGTGCAATTTGGTCTGAAATCATACGCGTGATTTCAAAATCAAACGAGCACACGAAGTTCAATTACCACTTTATGATATCCATTTTGAAATCACATTCTAGGCCCAGAGGATTCTATTAATTTATTTTCTTGAAACCGGAAATGCCTCACAAAAACATTGTATGCAAAACCAACTCATTAATTAAGTACTTATATGCAGAATTGTCATATGACAAACAAAACGATTTCGATCACTCATAACCTGCAAAGTTCATTCAGAGTTGAGATCACTTATGTTTAAAATTACACCATACACAATTCAACAAGGTAATTTTCATTGTCTGACAAAAGGAAGGAATGCTCGTCGCTTTTATTGCGACCTTGGAGATGGAGTGGAGTTGGAGACGTAGAAATATTGAAGTTTTGCGATGGAACTGTGACTTTGCTGGGCGAATGACTTGCGATGGCATAAAATCAAAACTTGGCTGCAAATTATGCTTGGAAGCCATGAGCTGTATTGCTAAATTTCATCACTTGCTGCATCTGGCTGTGGATGGTAGTGTTTTCATGTTTGAAGAGAGTGGAGTTTGATAGATGAGCGGAGGTGATTTTCAAGATGGCGGCATCGTTTCACTATCACTATCAGCTGTGAATTTGCGAAACACTTTCATCCAGCTTTGTGTTAACCGGGAAGTGTTCTTATTGATCACTTTAGACTTCAGCTCTTCTACCACATTGTCTACCGGAACGCATGTAAAATCATCATCTTTTGATTTTGTGGAATTTGATGTTGTTTGTTTTTCGGTGGACTCGGATTCCTGGACTCGGGACCGGAATTTTGCACCAGAGGTGCTGGATTATTCGCTTGAAAATCCTCCATATTGTCGTGAAACTGATATCATACTCTGGAAAAACGACAGATAAAAAGGTACTGTAAATATTTAAAGTTTTATCCATAGTTTTGTCTTTGTTTCTTGTTTTTCTTTTCAAGCAGAAGAAGAAAGGGGGGAATTTCCTCCAAAAATTGCAGGAAGATGGTTTTCCTGCCATTATTTTCCTGATTGGTCACTGCCTTTTAACCCTTAAATCTGATTGGCTGATTGATTTTTGTGCTTCGTTTTGATTGGCTGAGAAAAAGATGCGATTTGGAGTCAAAGGGACCCGGGGAAGGGTGGGATTATCGTGGGGGTTTAAAGCATTTTAAAACAAGAGTCTGTTCCGAGGGGGTGGTGGATTTGACTGGTTTTGATTCTGGAACCTGTCCCCACCCCCCGGGGAATGTTTATTTGCTTTCAAATAAATTATTTCGGTCAATCTTTCACTTTGATTTTGGCCATGCAAATCTACATGTTCTACGATGCAATTCATTGGAATCATTCGATTCTAATGCATTTTTCTGTACTTGCATCCCTTGTTTCATATAGGACACCACACTAGCTGAGGCCCACTCCCCTTTGACGATCATAGAAAGGTGTGTTCATTCTTTGATGCTTGCAAGTAAAAGGTGATTTCTGAGGCCCCAAGGGTAGGGGCATTTCACAGGAATTTCCTCCCGATGGAGTGGGGACTTAAACGGCTTTTGTTCAGGGGTAAACTCAAATCCCCAACCCCTCCCTGGGTCCCTAGGGGTGGGGCTTCAATTAACTAGTGCATAACCGGTTTGTCCCCAGCCAAATATGAGTTAAATATTATGCATCAATAATATTTTTTTAGCTCAAAGGAAAGTCAGTAGAGTGCACAGAACGTTTTCCCATTTCTGTTGGATCAGAATAAAGAGAGCCTCTGTTATATGTTTCTGCTGTAGTTTCATTGTTTTCACCTCTTCCTAAAACCCAATAGAAGTATCTTGATCCAAGTTTTCAAACTTTTCTCAGGGGAGCATGCCCCCTCAAACAGAAATTGTTTTGTTTTTCTGTCTTATTTCTATTTGCTCTCCCCCCCCCCCCCACACACACACCCCATATTTTTTCAGTATTTTAAGTGCAATTAGGTGAAATTCAAGTACTTTTTAACTCGTGCGATATGCTGAAAGCATATCAAAACGAGTTATTGTGGTGAGAGCGAATTTCCTGTGTCGTTGTCGTTGTCGTTAGTTCAACCCGGGCAGCAGGATAATACTTGGGTATCCGAAGCCTCGCAAGTTCCATTCTGCTAAGCTATTTCTCTGTATGTCTTTCTGCGTTGTACATAAACGTCAAAACTTTCCACAAGATTCCTTCTACCAGACGAAATAAGCAACAAAAAGTAAACAACAACATTTCTCAAGGTAGTTATTGACGATTTGTAGAGTAATTTGGGTTACCTGTGGATAACCAGGGCAGTAGGATAATTAGAAGCCTCGCAAATTCTATTTTGCTCAGCTGTTTTCCTTTATAATTTCTTTAGTTACTTGTAAATAGATGTCAAAACTTTCCATGGAAATAAAAGCAACAAGTAAACAGTAACATTTCAACATTTCACAAGACTTATTTACAAGTGCAGCTTAATCTGGGCTACCTGTGTGCCGGAAGACCCTGGGAACAATGTTGCGAGAGAAATACCGCAATGGACGCAATGAAATGGTCACTTTTTAGCAAACATATTGCAGCACTTCAAATAATTGTAAAAGGTAATTGGTCCTTGTTTATCTGGCGATTATCTTGTTCCTTTACTGGGGTTTAAGAACCCTTTTCCAGCGTGAATAATAGTGTTCTTATTTACCGACTCAATCTCGTAGCACCGTCGTAAAGTGAGTTCGGTTACGAGAGAAAAAAAGCTGGATTCGATTCTACTCTCGAAAAGGGCTCATAAAACTTGGGAAAAAAGGCAAGACCCTCGCCAGATATACTAGTACTAGTAACCTTTTGATATGATTTAAAGTGCTGGAATATTTTTCTGAAAACGTCACCATTTCATACTGTAATTCCACGCTCATGTGAGCAATTAATGGTGAGAGGTGACAAAGTGCAAAAGCATTCTTCTGATTCGCCATTTTGGATAACAACAAGTACGGAATACAGCAAATGGAGGCAAGTTTTTGTTGAAAGATCTTGGTAATTTTTTTTGTCATACAATGTACCTCATGTTATGAAAACTGCCTCCATTAAAATCAGGCTGCTCCATTAAAATCCATGCTGGAATGTACCCACAGGGATCTTTTGTGTCAGCAGGGCCTTAAGGTTACTTTACACTAGAATTTCCACAGAATCACAGAATATATAGAGCAGATTTCAGATGACTGTCGTGAGTAATTCAAAATTTCTTGGTTTTATTCAGAATTGGTGTAATCACTTTGCAATGGGATTCACACAGTGAAGTTTGCTATATATGTTCCCCATTGGTATTTTTTTTCGTCAGGGGTTGCTTCAGATTTTTATAAGGGTTGTGCAGAAACCTGAAAACTCCACATGGGTAGAGGAATATTTGAAAACAAAGATGTCCTTAATGGGGGGTGAGGGTTAATTGGACTGCCCCATCTTGCACCACCACTAGCTCTTAAAGTCCATATCACCAGTGAATTTGCAGTATTCTGGGCATTAAACTAAAAGACACCACTGATTCTGTCTTTACCTTTTTTCAAGCAATAGATTTATGCTAATTAGGCTCATGATGATGTCAGGTAAGGCACATCCTCCATAAGCAAAGATCAAGACAAGGATCTTGGATGTGCTTCGAATCATCAAAAGCAGTGATCAAAAAGCTTAGATGATTTTGCCTGACCTGGTGTCACCTAATTTTCATAACATTCACCATTCATGGTGGGTAGGTGTGATATGCAATTTAATATCCAGCAACTATTGACCTCCCATTCCAGACACATGACTAATACATGAAAATAATTGGCTGGTCAAAGCTATCATTGAGGATTTTAACACCTAAATATCTAAAAGGTCCCCATGTTGTTCATCACATGTTTCACTGGTTGTGGTGGAATGGTAGGTGGGTTCTCAATCTGTTTTTCCAGTCAAAAACGTCTCAGAATCTTAGTCCTATTTATTGAAAATCCCAGTTTATTTGTTGGAAATTTAAATCCCATTCCCATTTTCTATTGTTTTAAGGACTGCTGCACCCAACCCTAGCCACTCAAATCTTTTTTTCCAACACCCATTGTACCCCTTCTGTGCCCTGATGTAACCTTTGGCACCAACACTTGCATTTGTTTGGTACTTTTTGCATTTAAGCAAACCTAATGCAGGACAGTGAATGCAAAATAATCAGAAAATCAGTTAAATAAAATTAAAACTGCTTTGCAGGTTGCCAAAGAAAAGAGCAACGGTTATCGCTTTAGTTCACGGTTATCGCACGAGTTCACCGTAGCGGTGCTTTGATTTTTTCCTTTTCTGGACATTGTAAACCTGAAACTTCGTGAATTTCAGACCCTTCTACAAAATTGCTCCACCCATACTATGGAGTTATGTATTTGGAACACTTTGGACTTTGCGGCCTTCTGCTTAACACTCGTATGGCCAGGAGTAGTGTCTGGTCCAATATCTTTTGACGGGTCTGCACGCAAGTATAGAGACTTGTGTTATTTCCATTATGAAATCTAGTAGCAACTTGTTTCAATATACAGCTGAGGGTTTTTATAGAATTGGGTCAACATTTTCATTGTAGTACTCCAGGGTGGAGAACTTTGACATTATATTTCTCTGTTTTTCATTTTGTTGTTCATGGCACACATTTAGTTTCAAACATAGACCAAAATCAAGGAAGTGATTCTAAGTGTTTCAGTAACTGGATTTTTGGCCACTTTGCCAAAATTGCCCGGAATCCTGGTAAAATGTCTCATTAATTTCTCTGGTGTATCTATCAATAATATTGTCCTGTGAATATATACTACTTACTTTTCTGTCAGAAAATGCAGTTTTTTCCACTGAGGAATAAATATTGTCTTGAATAAATCATGAAAGTTATTCTGTCCCCTGGTTATTGTGTCCCCCAGCTGACCCCCAGCCAGTAATCCTCGTTGAGAGGGGTAGGCTGTATTGGAAAAAGTAAAAAAGTAAAGCCCCCCCCCCCCCCCCCTGCCCAGAAGGGTGTTGAAAAGTGACCCCCACCCCTATGGAATTCTAAAAAAATTACAGTATTTGTATGGAAAAGAGCAGGGAGCATGCTAATTCTGACTGTAAGCCGTGGGACATGTGCCAAGCAATAAAATAAATCAATCCAATCCAAGCAATCCAATTTATTTGAAAATTTAGTCATTACAAAATTTGAAACTGCAAACTTTTTTAGGGTTGAAAAGATTACCAAATATTTTAGGGGGATATTTTTCAGATATTTTGCAGGGATACAGCTGAGGCACCAAATGAGCAAGATATGGGGATAAGGGGATATTTGGTCCCCAGACTTGCCTCTATACAATCCCTCTGTGTTGAAATCAAACAATTCACTTGTGACCGAGACAACTCTGGCCTGAGATATATTGTATTTGTGTAGGGACAGCATAAAACTGTCTATCTCAGGGGTCATATGAGTCAAGAAATAGGACAGGGCAATTCTTGTTAGGGGCTGCTGTAAGGCCTAACAGCCCCAAACATCACAGGGCTGCCGTTAGGGACAAACAGCTGGGAGGAAGCATTCCTTACTCCCACGTCTAAAAGGCAGGGCACATTTTATGATCAACACCTAAAGCCCTTACAGCCCTAACAGCCCTGGCTGGCCTGACAACCCTAACAGCCAACAAACCTAACAGCCCTAAACAGCAGAGAGGAAGCATTCCTAAAAGGCAGGGCACATATTATGATCAACACCTAACAGCCCTCTGTTAGGGCTGTTTAGACTGTTAGAGCTGATAGGACTGTTAGAGCTGTTCAGACTGTTAGGTCTGTAAGTGGTGTTCAGGGGCGTAGGCAGGTGGGGGTTCCAGGGGTTCCGGAACCCCCCCTCTCCTGCAGCGGAACCCCCCTCGCCTCTGTTCTGGACCGACTTACTACTAAAATTGTAAATATTTAATAGACAACAAGCTCCAATAAAATGTAGCAAATTTCTTCAAAGGCTAGTTTTTCCCCGAGATCAATATTTTTGGCTGGGTTTCCTGTGGCGAGAACGCAAAAACACGTCCGATCTATGGAGTTTTTTATTTTTTGAATTTTGGAACCCCCCTCTCATAAGGGGAGAGGTCAAATCATCCGTACTTCTCTGGGTGCCCAATTTTTTATTTTATCTTATTTTTTTTTTTTGGGGGGGGGGGGAGCTGAATTTTAGAGCTAGTATCTCCTTAAATAAAATAGATATTAAAAAGGTGTATGCTCCAACGCTTTCCCCGCAGCGAGAGGAGTCCATATGTGCAATAAAATAAGGTACCCCTAGATCATGCTCTGAGAAAATTACGTCTGAAAAAGGGGTATTGGGTACCTAAGGGGGTAGATGCCGGTACCCACCACCTCCCCTGAAAAAATTGGGCACCATTCGAGTACAAGTATTTTGACCTCTTCCCTAAGTGCTGGCTACGCCCCTGAGTGTTAGGGTTGTTAGACTAGGTGTTTATCAAATTTGTGCCCCAGGTCTTTTAAGAGGTGGAAGTAAAGAATGTTTTCTCAATGCTGTTTGGTAGTTAGGCCTAACAACAGCCCTAACAAGAATTCCCTGTCCTATTCCTTGACAGGTCAGGGGTTGGGCCAACTTTCTTGATAGTGCGTGCTGCATGTGTTAAGCCACAACACCAAGATATCTTGCATTTTTTTTCTCATGTGAAACAGGTGCCAGTTTTGTCCCTACCTCAAAGTTGTCTTCACAACAAAGGACAACCTCGTTCCCATATGTTTTCAAACAGTGGCCATGTGACTCAGCCTCCCCCAGGGTCTTCTACTCAACCAACCACCATCTTGAAAATTACCCACAAGACCCTGAGGACGAGGTTGATATCTCACCTCATGTGAACTACGGGTGTCTACATTTTTATTAGTTAAGTTGTCCTCGTGCTTTTTGTGTTTTGTAAAGGGCAATAATATTAGTCTAAATATAATAAAGGTATTTTTGATACTACAATTAACTACTACCATCTTTTATTCCTTATAATAGTTGGAAGCTCCGCTTTTAGGCAGTGCCTAAATCTATATATTATTGTTCCTGACACTTTCTAGTATCACACGGCCGTAGTATAATCATGGCAGTGTAAATAAACTGGTTTAGTAAGCCAAACATGGCCGTTTCGCATGGTATAACTTCAACACGACCAAAACGAAATTGTAACTCTCGGGTCTATGAAATACCAGTCACCGCAGACAAAGATTACCGAATTAACGTCATTTAGATTTGTTTTCCCGAAAAAAAACACGTGTTTTAATGTTAAATCCAGCATACCGAGCGGTGTCAGAATATCGGAATATCGCACCTTTTAGCAGTTTTACCGAAATACAGAGGCAAATTTGTTCGAATAATGTAGTACCGCCAACCCCTACGCCCCCCTCATTACTCTTTTTTTTACACTGTTTGTGATAATGATTTTTATATAGTGTAGCGCCAGTCTGGCAAAACCCTGAATGTTTCTGACTTCAAAGAATGACCATTTCACTGTATTATGTAAATCTTTGGCAATGAAAATTGCTTTGGAGTACATTTTCTGATGTTTATGGAATTAAAATTTTCAAATCCTGTACAAAGTCTACATGTATAATTACCCAGAGCCCAACCAACAATAAAAACCACTATACTCCATTTGTTTGGCACAGAGAGAGGTTTATTTCTCTTCGATGGAAAACACGTGAACAGGAAAATAACAATAAAGAGAAATATATCCTCTATGTCCACCAAACCTCACCCAAGCGGAAAATCGTGAAAAAAATTCACGAGATATAAATCAAGTCTGTGAATCAAACCATGGCTCCTGGGGCAGAGAGAATAGAAGTATTTCTGCTGTACAGACTATAGAATCACTTCTTGTTCGGAAGGTGAAGTGCCGACAAACAACAATGGCGGTCACAAAAGCGCCACAAGCTGCCGAAAGAACTCGGTAATTTTGACCTTTCGCATGGCCCAGATTTTGCTGATTTTTTCCTGTGATTCTAGAGAGTTAGGAGCAATATTATAAGAAGAAATATATTCTGTTGCCATTTGTTGCATGTTGTGTTTTAAGTTGACTGGACTGATTAGGGTTACAAAAATACAAAAATATTTAACTGAATGACCCATTCACCCATACATATATCACGGATATATTAAAGGGAGAAATATTATGACTATTGTAGTGGTCGAGTGTATATAGTAAATAATTCTCTTTTTGGACTGGGAACTTGCTATCCATTTCCCCCTGGTATACAGGCCTTACACTGCCTTTCACACATGCTAAAAGCAATGAAATTTCTAACAATAAGATTCAACCTGACAAAAGATCGACGTTTGAAACAGGCCTATTCTTATTTTATAGACTATAATGGAATGCGTAGCTTTTTAAATTCACCTAACACGCATTTCCACAGTTCTTGTCTGATGTTGACCATGTTCTCATCATGGGTAGAGCATGAACTTGCGACTGTAAGGGAGCACCCATTATTTATGCCAGAGGGTGGGCTGGCAGGAATTAAGGGGGGGCTATGTTAAATTCGGCACGTTCAAGTAGGGGGTCACCAGAAAATATGAAAACAACTGTGAGGGGTCATCTACGTTTTATGGCAGTGACTTTTTAATTCAACGCCTATGGATAGAAGAGGATGCACGCCTGTAAAATTACAACAAACTGTTCATGCACGCAGGAAATGTCCTTAAAATACAGGAAATGGTCTTGGTATCTGGATGTCCCAACATTTCGTCCTGATCTAAAGGGGAAGAGGGAGCGGGGGCTATCATTATTTTAAAATTGCCTAAAGGGGTTTTGAGGTTTTTATTGATACTTGGAGGGGGGTGAAGAGGTTTTTGGGGCTGCATGAAAAATCTTGCCAGCCCACCCCCTAAATTGAATGTGGAATCTAAAATGCATGTATTTGGTAAAAGGACCCCCTTTACTATCTCGATACTGTTATCTGTCATTTGAGCTTTTGTGACAGCCCATACGGGTAGCTTACTAGCTAGCCAGCTGGGTCGCCAAATCATACATGTCATTTTCCCACACTCAGGTGAATTAAGGCTTGGCTTTCGAATAAAATAGCATAAAATTATATTTTGCAATAGCACTTTTGCTATTTGACATATCATGTTCATCTCTCTATGGGAGGTACATATCAAGACCTGTGACATTTTGATGGGGATAAAATTTCATTTCAAGGGTCACGTGACCTTAAGGGAGCTAAAATGAATTTTCGAAAATGGGGAGTACTTAGCATTAAAATAGCTAAGTGAAATATATATTATTTATGAGAGGGTTAGGGTAGCTATATGAAATAGACTTTGTAGGTTGACTACCGCTACTTGGGAAGGAGATATTTAGGAAAATCTCATATGCAAATTAGGTCACGTGACCTGTTTTGCAGGATATCTCACTTTCTGAAAGGTTTTTCCAAACTTCAAAAACTATTCCTTAAAGTACTCATGGAAAGGAGCAAAATGAATGGTTATTTGTAGTATCCTATATTTTCCTTGTACTCCCCATTTTTAATTGAAAAATTTGGCTCAAATTCCAGTGCTAGCTTGTCACGTGACTACTCTTCGCACCGGAACAGGTATCAAATTGTTTGGATTCAAGGTTTTCTATTAATACATACCAAAACATTTGATATTCCATCAGTTTGTACGATGAAATGTCTTAAAAATCAATTTATTGAGCAAATTGGTGTCTAGCCAAGCTTTAATCTGCCTGAGCATATTTTCCAGGTAAATTTATTGTTTGAAAATCAATACCAACAAACGACATACTCCAAATGATCGACGAACAAGCTAGGATAACGGAACTTACCTATTAGTGCGCGTCCCAAAACAGGCGGGAGAGAACTGACTTCTTAGGCAATCTATCATTTCTTCCGAGTTGTAGTTTCTGTTAAATTGCACCTTCTTCTTTGCAGGGGGATTTGCCGGAGCCTTGTCCCGCTGACCGTTGAGCAACCAAACAATTTGTCGTTGGTTGCTCCGTCCTCTTCGTCTTTCCGTCGTGCGCGAGTTGCGGGTAGATTCGGCGGTAGCACTAAATATGGGGCCAATTTGGCCCACAGACTGGGAGTAGGTGCCCTTGAGCTTCCAACAGGTAACAAGTCTTCTTCCCTGTCATCGCTGTCCATGCGCGTAGCTGCGGAATTTAGGCTTTCATCTAGGTCGTCGTACGAGGCCATTTTCTCGAAAGTAAGAAGACACACGCGGGCGACGGGAGATTTTGTGTGAAAAAGTTAGGTCACGTGACAGCACAGGAAACCCAAGTCGGGGTTGTAGGTCAGAGTTTATTTACAGATAATGGAAATACTTATTTGAAAAAAAAAACGTGCTCGTCTCAATGCAACGAATGAAGACGAACGAGAGATTACTTTCATAATTATTACTAGTTGATCGCCCGTGAATAAATTCACTCGTGCTGCTTTGAAGGGTGTTCGAGTGGATAGCAAAAGAGATTGTTAACGATTTTTACTGAAAACCCAAAACAGCGACTTCAGTTTGTTGTTTTTCTTATTGGTGCACGCACTTGAGAATATTCACACAGCATTTTTTGTCCACGGGAAACAACATGGACATGGTGTAGCAAAGACCCATGATTAAACTTTTATAATGTAGTTTGGGTGTATTTCCAGAAAGCTTTTTACAAAGAAAGTGAATTTTATAATATTTTAAAGTGAATATTTGACTTCCTAAATATTTTCTTTTAACAAACACTGCCACTAGGATTTACTTCAAGCACAGCCCTTACTTTTGAAATCGCCCCTTCTTATAGTGCTTTTTCATATTTGAAATCGCCCCTTATAGTGTTTTGAGGTACTGATTCCTTACTGATTTAAAAACTTTTATCGATCTGAAACCCAAAACCGTGAAACCATGTAAATTGGAATTATTCTTTTGTTTCACGGTTAAATGATACGACAGATAAGACTAAATGGAAACCAGCTTTTAAAGGCCTCTTCTTCTGTCGAACCTTTCCTTTTTCAAAAGATACCGCTTATAATCAATAAATTTCTATAGTTTTGTATTGGAACGGCGCCTGTTGGGATCCCAGATTGATAAGCTATATTTCCCTTGCTCCCGTTGAGCACACCACAATTGGTAGGCATAATTGATAATTGATACTGTTAGGCTAAAACAATTGATGTCGAGTATAAAGCACTTTTGAAATAACTCCGATCGAACGTGACTGAAACACGTGTGACGAAGCCGGGGGCGGAGCGCTGTTGTGATCACAGGGCACCCAAGATCAATGTTTGTGTTTTAAACCATAAACTAAAAAAAACAAAGCCTAACCCAAAGCCTAACCCAAAACCTAACCCAGTGCTGACACAAAGTAATTATAGCGGAGCTCCTGTGCGGGCCGAAGGCCCGCGCAAGCGGAGCACCATACACCACCATAGGGAAAAACGTATAGTATACTATCGAGTTGATTTTTGAACGTCACGGGCATTATGGATCGTTTTGATGACGTCATTGATGACGTAAGGGGACGTGACTTTGGTGTAGAGTTCCTCTTATGGTCTTTGAAACTTTGTCCAAGTTTGGCTTCTATAGAAGCTACCCTTCTGGAGATATGATTTTTTCTTTATTTTTCTGGTATTAAACCTATAGCGTATGCCGTCCGTCCGTCCGTCCGTCCGTGTACACATGGGAACCCTGTGGTATGCAAAGAAAAAAATTATATCTCCTCAAGGGAACATGCTAAAGGGCGGTTTACACTAGCGATTTTTGATGCAATTTTTGTCGCGCGAGTCGCGGCGATTTTTATCGCGCGCCCAAATCGCCAATGTAAACGCTCTGCAAATTCGGCGCGATCTCGGCGATTTTTCTCGCGCGATTTGCTCGATATATGAAGCCGCGATGGTTTCCACCAGGGGTTTCTCGTACTGAGCCTGCGCACTTAAAGCCAATATGGCCACCAAAACAAAAATGTTGCGAGAAATGTTGTCGTAGTTTCGAGTTTGGTCGGCTTTTCGGTGTTATTTCGCTATGGTTTGTTCATGTTATTTTGGATTCTGATGAAGAAGATGTAGAAGCGGCTGTTGTGTCATTGGTTAACGTTGTTATAGTACGAAGAAGGCGAAGGAGAGAGCAGCGAAAACGAAAACTTCTTTGTCCCAGATCCAGTCACCTTGGAAGATTTCCATTTTCCGGTTTCGCATCTTCCCTTTGACATCTCCCTCTATTTCAAAAATTAAGAAGGACAGATAAAGCTACAATAATGGATGGACTTAACCACAAAAAAAAAAACATGCAGAATCGAGAAAATGTGCCATGAAACGAATGTTTTTTCCAACATTCTTTCAGCAATGGTTTTCTAGTCTCGGACAGGTAAAGTAAAGGTTTAAAAAGTATATTTTTCTTGTCAATAGGTATTTTTCGAACTACAAAGAGTAACTTAACTGAAGTTTAATTCAGTTAAGCTTACCTACCTGTGAATTTCTCCTCCTCTTCTTCATCATCCAAACCATAGTTCAATCTCAGAATGCATTCCAAGGCTAGGTCCTTCTTTTGGGCATTTTTATATTCCGCACTTCTTGTATTAAACAAACTTGCTTGTTTCCCCCACAGTTCTATTAGTCTCTCTTCGTCTTTGTAAGCCCAACTTTTCTTAGGGGGCTTAACTTTCTTGCCCTTTCTTGCCTTTGTTTCGCCTTCCGACATTTTTATATCGCTTCGAGTTTCATTCACGAGTTGTTCGAAAATACCGCGCGTGAACAAAACGCGCCGTAGTCCTCCCCAGTGAAACGTCACGTTTTGTCAGAGATCGCAGCAAAATTTGCATCAAGTTTCGAACATGTTTGAAATCGCCGCGACATCGCGCGAGAAAAATCGCCGAGATCGCGCCGAATTTGCAGAGCGTTCACATTGGCGATTTGGGCGCGCGATAAAAATCGCCGCGACTCGCGCGACAAAAATTGCATCAAAAATCGCTAGTGTAAACCGCCCTTACGACAACCATACTTGGGATATTTTGTCTATGCCACAAGGGGGGTGCTTTAACACGGACACGTGATGTGACGTCATCGATGACGTCATCTATGATTGAAAAATCAATATCTCGTGAAGGGAAGACTCTAAGACAACAAAACTTGGGTAGTGTAGTCTAGGACACCAGATGAGCGAAATGAGGTGGTCACGTGATATGACGTCATCGATGACGTCATCTATGCTTGAAAAATCAATATCTCGTGAAGGGAAGACTCTAAGACAACAAAACTTGGGTAGTGTAGTCTAGGCCACCAGATGAGCGAAATGAGGTGGTCACGTGATATGACGTCATCGATGACGTCATCTATGCTTGAAAAATCAATATCTCGTGAAGGGAAGACTCTAAGACAACAAAACTTGGGTAGTGTAGTCTAGGCCACCATATGAGCGAAATGAGGTGGTCACGTGATATGACGTCATCGATGACGTCATCTACGCTTCAAAAATGACTATCTCATGAAAGGAAGACTCTAAAACAACCAAACTTGGGTAATGTAATCCAGGTCACCAGATGAGCGAAATGAAGTGGTCACGTGAGGTGACGTCATCGATGACGTCATCTATGCTTGAAAAGTCAATATCTCGTGAAGGGAAGACTCTAAAACAACCACACTTGGGTAGTGTAGTCTAGGTCACCAGATGAGCGAAATGAGGTGGTCTCGTGATATGACGTCAGCGATGACGTCATCTCTGCTTGCAAATTTTATATCTCGTGAAGGAAAGACTGTAAAACAACCAAACTTTGGTAGTGTAGTCTAGGTCACTAGATGAGCGAAATGAAGTGATCACGTGATATGACGTCATCGATGACATCATCTATGCTTGAAAAATTAATATCTCGTGAAGGGAAGACTCTAAAGCAACCATGTAAACCATGTACACATGGGAATCCCTTTCATTCACACAGAAAATTTTATAACCAGGAGCTCCGCTTTTAGCCAGTGGCTAAATCTATATATTATCGAACGCATTACATTATTTTGCTTCTACCTCAGCTTTGGGCATGTTCTTAGCATGTTCTGTAAAAATGTGGGTATATTTCAGGCTGAACGTTTTTATAAAAAGGTTCTTATATAAAAAAGTGTACGGCTCGGTGGCGTAGTGCGTTAACAGTTCTAACCCCGGGCCGACCAATATTTCCCAAATACTCCCTTGCTTTATTGTTTTGAATTCCTTTCGCCTGGAGCTCTGATACGAGAAAGGGGGTAATGCCACCGCGGACGTCCGGTTTGTCAGTTGGATTACTGTTACGAGTTATCCACGTAAAATGTGGTTGCTTTACAGTCGCTACAAAACTTGAACTTGCTGTTTTACCTCAGTCCTTATAAAAAATCCTAAAATTTGTTTTAAGCCCGAGCTACGCGACCTCAAAATTCAATGTTGCGATGAGCGGTTTTTAGCCGTCAATCAAACAAAAACGCTGGATTCGGCTGCTTTACTGGATCAATATTGATTGCAAAATCAACCAAAATGGTTTTAAGCTATCCTTTGGCTTCCCTTACCTAGAATGTTTAACTCTCTGTTCAAGAAAATTGATATTTAAATTTTCTTGCGTAAAATCGCCCATCGCAACAGTGAATTTTGAAGGTCATGTAGCAATGCATACAGTGGTCAAAAGGCAGCTGATGCGCCTGCATGCGGCAATCAGTTACAGAAATGCTTCTTCCGGTACTTCCGGTTTGTTCACGTGGTTTGGTTTACACATGGCAAACGCGCCCAAGACTGTTATATCATTTCACGTTACGACTGTTATCATTCACATCACGGTTTACGATACACTCAGCCTATCCGAAAACCTCCTAGGAATAAACGCAGAGAAGCATTAGAGTTTTTTTTCTTCGACCTCAGATGGAAAACGAAAAATTTCAGGATTGTTGGTGAGTGTTGGTGCGGATTTTAATATTTGATAAAATGATGCGAGTTTCCCGCCTCGCCCGTCTATTATGAGTGTTCAAAACAACTCTAGCTCTGCAAAGCAGCATAATGGGTATGACTCCAATATTTTTTGGTCGGGGATGATCGATCCTCGTGTCTTTAAGGGGTAAAACCGGGGGTTAAAATCACAGGGTTTCGTATCTGTTAGGGCCGAAATAAGTGTCTCATGATGATGCTTCTAAAAACGCGTAATCAAGATAAATTCCCCGTAATGTCGCTCCCAAATAACATAATAGCACACGATTTTTAGTTTGGCACAAGAAAGAGAGAAGGGGCTCATTAGTAAGCTCGTATGGGGGGGGGGGGGCTGAGTTTAGTGAAAATGTATGAAAACTTGGCAAAAAAAATTTTTTGGGGGGGTCATTACTCCATTTTCAAATGGATTAGTCTTAATATTTAATTTCTTCTAGTCATGCACCAATGATGTGTCCTATACAGCTTCAAGTATGTGGGCACACAATATGCTTGACATGTGCGACAAAGTTGGACAAATGTGCATGCTGCCGGAAGATAATTGTGAAGACAAACCTGGAGGCGGAACAAATTACAGCCTGAAGGCCCTCCTGATGAAAAGTAAAGCAGAATGCAGGTTTTGCCCTTTTAAGGGAACCTTAGGGCAGATCAAAGACCACTGGTGCTCTGATGGTCTTGTAATTTGCCCTAATCAGGAATGTGAAGAAAAAATGAAGAGGGAGCTTCAGGCTCACAAAGAAAGTTGCCTGAAAGGCAAAATCAGTTGCAATAACTGCAACCTGGAGAAACAGAGAGAGAAAGAAGACGACCATGCTGCATTTGAGTGCAAACAAAGGGAAGAAGCATGTCCCCTGGGATGCAAGAGGTTATTAAAAAGGTATGACTTAATCTTTTGCACCTTATGCACTTGGTCGCTGTCACACTATACCCCTTTAGTCACAGGTAGGAAAAAGCCGAATTTGCTCAAAAAATGAAAAAGTCATGCAAACACATGACTTCCCTATACCTTTTTGCCTGACAATTCTAAATTCTCTTCAAATTACTTATAGGTCCAAGCTATTGGTGTTGTATGTTAGAGCGGATGACTGTCATGAGTAATTCGCAATTACTTTGTAATCACTCCTGTATAGGTTTTATTCAGAATTGGTGTAATCCTTCGCAACTCACCGATCCCGCATTCGTTGTTATACCCCTAGTTACTGTTGCTACGTCGGACAAGCCAAATTTTATCTTTGGCATAGAGCGCAGAAAAGACACTGATTGCAGGGAGGTGTTAGAAGTTGTTGCATGCAATTTGGATGTTATATTTTTACCTTGAAGAGCTGAATAATTATTGAAAAATCTTCTATATTCAAGTTTGTTGCTCAGACATTTTTAATTCCGTAGGGAAAAGTTCCTATTGTTTGCTATGAGTGGGCGGAGCTATCGTCAAAATAGGGATCGGTCTATTGCATGGTTTCACTACAGTTATATTCGCTCTAATAACAATGAGGCTGCTTGGCAATATAGTTGTTTTTAATTCTAGTTGTGTGCATCATTTGCCCAGGTGTCACAAATACCTTCTTCAGTGTACCATTCTAGTTAAAAAATAAATTTAAAAAATACTGAATTTTCTTCACAGTATCGTTTTCCTCTAAAACTGGATCATCAATTTTCCAAATTTTCCCCAAAAGAATATGATGGTCAACCCACCATCTAAATAGAGAACTTCCACCCCAAGGGGTGACGTCCCTTTATAACAAATGCAATTGATCTGAATTCAATTTGAAATCACAAGTATGAATTCAGACCAAAATTGAGGCTCATTTACCACTTTATTATATCCATTTTGCAATCATAACACAACATTTTGAAATGGAAGAATTTGAGTACTAACCATTGCTACTTAGAACTAGATTGTCGGAGCATGCACATTTGCACAACACTAGGTTCGAAAAACTTAATGTCAATTAATTCTGTTTTGAAAGGAAACAGTCATGTTTTGAATGTGGAACACCCACTAGAAATCTGCTCGTGCAAGTGAAAAAATAGGTCAGGCCTTCAATCAGCCCTTATTTCCTATATTTTTTAGATTCTCCTATATTTCCCTATATTGTCTTGAAATGCCCTATATTTCCTATTATTTTGGATTTTGCAACAAAAAAAAACATGAACCCTTTCGTGAAAAAGATTGAAAGTGGAACTTTGGCAATGATTTGCACCTTGCATATCCTGTAATTTCAGATGCTGGGCTCTAAATTTTCCCTAAAAACTGCCTTGTGTTTTTTATATGTCATGCCCCCCATTTTTTGAAGGTTTGGTACGGCTCTGTATCTACTAAAGTGTGAAAAACAAAAGACCAGGAGCTACATGCAGCCAAATCACTGTATTCTGAAGCGAAGAAAAGGCCTTAAAAGGAATAAACCTGAAATCAGTGCTACAACAATAGCTCAAGGACTTTTAGAGCTAACGAAAAAACTCTTTCTTTTAACAAACAAAAGTGAAAACGGTGGCGACCAGATTCTAAAAGAATTTTTTTATTTAAGCACCATTGGCACCCCTTGAAAAAAGTTCATGTTGGGCCCTGCATCGTTATTTTCACTTCAAATGTTGATGTGCTGAAAGTATTGAGCTTAATTTCTTATTGTGCATAGATTGTGTAGAGAATATAAAGTTTTACCAATATGTCCTACATCCCTATTTTTGTCCTATATTTTCTCTAGATGCCCTATCGTTTTGTCTAATTTTCGAGAAATGATCATTTGAAGGCCTGAATAGCTCATCATGGTGCAATTTAGGTGCACACTCCTGCAATTTAGGTGCACACTCCTGTCAGTCAATCTGATCACAGAATGCACCCATAATTTCAAAATGCAATAATAAACAACATTAATCAGGGTAAATGAGCAGACAAGTATCTGACATTGTGGATATCATTTAACAATTAAAAGTTTTTGTTACTTTAATTATTCCATCATAGGGGTGTGTGCTTTTTTAGAGGCTCACGTGATGCCCTCAATCACCAGAAAGACTATGCAATGCAGCATGTCAAAATGATGGAAACTCATGCTGCATTGCTGACTGAAACCATTGCAAAAAAGGTACATATTATATTATAACTGATATAGCATTTCAGGACCATTTTACTAGTACTATTTATAAAATGAGTGGCTGTATTCTATTGAGTACATATAGACAACTAGCCATTCTTTATCGGGGGATACAAGTAGCGTCACCTGATACGAATCCAGATATTGGATAAGCTCCTATGAATAAGGGATGAATTTGATAAGGTAATTTACAATTTCAGCATAATTTCTGTCAAGTGATGGAATCAATTTTCTGTTGTGTTTGGGGAATATTCTTCTTTATTTTGAATGGGCGATCAAATAAGCCACTTTAAGTGCTACTGAAATGGAATTTTGGTCATAATGAGGTTGATGAAAGGAAACAAATGGAATTTCCCCCAATTTGATATATATTTTAGTTGCGAAGATTTTAAGGGGCCCTCGCACGCTTACAACCTGTCAAAAAAATAAGTCGAATTCTTATCACAAAAAAATACATTTAAATTACCGGGAATAACCAAAATAACAGTCCAGGTTTGTTAAATGTTTTTATCTATTATCAAGAGGATGGCAATGGATTGTGATTTGAATTATTTGCTTGTCAGGCAAGCATGCGAGTGCCCCTTTAAGGTTAGAAAATTATGCAAATTAGCAGACTGATGACATCACAAGAGTGATAGAGAGGTGGTCGTGCATGAGCTAACAGATGGACCCTGTAATAAACGTATCAGACAATCAGACTTTTTATGTAGCACCTGGGAGCTTGGACCTGAGTTGCTTTCCATGGCAACACCATTGTGTAGTCTATGATATGCATCGCACTTAGTTCATCATTATGGAAAGTTGCAAAATCGTAGTGTAAAAGCATGCTGAGAATTTCCTAATTTATTTTCAAAATCTAAATCTGTGTCATCTTGTGACGTCATCAGTCCGCTAATTTGGATGTTTAAACAATGTCAGAAAAGTAAAAGCATGAGAATCTTCTTCCATCAAGCCTATTTCTATATGACCGAAATGAAAGGGGTGGGAAATTTGTTTCAGTAGCAATATAACGACTTCGATCATGTACAATATATAACAGAATTCATTGGATTTTACCTTAATTGTCCAGGGACAGCAATATAGAGGGAATACAATGATATAGCCATATCTGACAGAATCTTAATAATAATAATAATATCATCAATTTCAACATCTTTAGGAAATTTTTCCCAGAATCAAGAAAACAATGTTAAAATTTCACTTCTGAATGACCTTTTTTCTACACACACATGTAATTTATGATAATTAATGTTTTGCTTCACAAAATATCCCGACTTTCTTTTCTTTTTTGGTTATTTTTATAAAACTCCTGAACTCCTAAACATTGTACAGGCATTGCATTGTGCATTACTAGCCTTTCCTTTGGAATTTTATCCCAATCCAGCTGTCAATAAAGTATCAGATGCCCTTAGAAGTTTCACATGGTCTATTCCAGACTTCAAGAGGGTGCTAATGGATTCAAGGCCCCCATTGACCAGTAGTACTTTTGCTGCACATGGCAGAACGTGGAGAATACTCCTTTTTATGCCATTCGCCAAAATGTATTTGCAGCTGAAGACCTCGCCAGTTAGCCTCCATGTTAATGTCAGGTAGGAATGAAGGGTGCAACATTCATGAACACTGCAGAACGTAAATTGACTACATCACAGTGTTTTGAATGAATCCATAAATACGGCTCTTAATTTGTGTGTTACCATCCTCAAACCACTCACATGATGTATCACTTTCATATTATCCTGATATATAGATTTAGCTACTAGCTAAAGCGGAGCTACCAGCTACCTATTTTTTCTGTTTTAGCGAGACAAAGATATATAGCCTTGCACTGTCATACCACGTGACTAAGCACTCACACCCCATTGCCACTTTGATAATTTCACCCAAGTTTGGTTGTCTGAGGTTCATCCCTTCCCGAGTTTTTCTTTTCTCCTATGATGACGTCATCGATGATGTCATGTCACGTGATCATGTTACAGCACCCCCTGGTAGAACAGAGAACATGTCCCAAGATTGGTTGTCTTAGCATGTTCCCTTGTAGAGAAATACATTTTTCTTAGTATTCCACAGGGCTCCCATGAGTTTCCGCGTACGGCGGACTCATCTTATGTTGCATTCGAACAGAAAGGCATAAAAAGTCTTTCTTATTTTCTACTATCCTGTTATAGAATAAATTGAACCTTGGTATACGTTCGTCCAGTCTTTTAGTTTATTTGATGTTCCTGAAATGAATCGTTTGTATGTTACTGGAGATCGTTTGGCATCTGTTTTTCATTGTCGTCTGAGACTTCTTAATAGTACAACGATTTGTATGTTAAAGGCTGTATTGACACTCCTGCTTGCGTGCGTTGCGGTAGCCAGTTGAAGATACTGTGCATTATTTTCTCATTTGCCCATCTAATGTTGCTTTTCGAGTTTCTCTCCTTGCCTCTGCTGTCAGTATACTAGGAGATAAATGGAGGTCTTTGTCAAGCAATAAAAAATTTCAATGGTTATTATTTGGCGACACAAATCTAATTTTAAGGTTGGTCTCTTCAAAGAAGTATCTCTTCGTCAAATCGTTTTGTGTAACTTTTGTGCTTTTCTTACAATTTTTAATTTATGATTGTTATCGGCAAGAGCCTCCTAGATTATGGGGTGCCAAATGTAAAAATATTTATATGTATAAGTATTTTCATTATATGCATACATTTCCTTTATATGCCGCAAATGCCTTAGGTAATAAAAAATGTTTTAGAGATATAAGCAATACGGTGTAAAAGGGTTTTTGGCATATAACCAAAATTTAACTAATGTGGTTATTGCTAAATAACCAATTCTCTGATATCACTTATCCGCAATGGTTTTATGATGGTTTATCGTGGAATCGAGGCTGGCAGTACTGAAACGAGGCTGTGTAAGAATCCAAGATGGCGAACAACATGGAAGAAGATAAGGTATTGACATGACTTAGTCTATTTTATTTGGTTCTCACGAATTCAACATGTTCTATGTTTTAGTTCCATACTTGAAGGATGTTTTGGCTGTTTTTTTATGTGTGCTTTTAAATAAAAGTAAATAGATCAATTTTCAATAGAGATAGACGCTGCTACTTTCGACGGTGCGGATCTCATTCAGATGAAAAAAGAAATCGCTGCAGTTCTTAGTTTGCTGTACCCATCCACAACGCTTTATGTTTCGTCTCGAATGGCCAAAACGGGCGAGAATAGGAGAAACATGAAATGTAGTTCATCGAAGCTTGCGGAGCCTGCGTTGACAGCCGAACTAAACCTGGGTTGAACTAAACCCAGGATTAGTTCGGCTGTCAACGCATGCTAGGCCCCTCACAAGAAAAAAAATTTAAGATTCAAGTGATTACACGGCGCCAGTTACAGCTCCAGGGGCACCCAAAGATCATTTTCGTATATAAATGTCTGTACATGGATAGCGCTACGCGCGAGAGCTGAAATTTTCGCTTCAGAAATTATACTAAAAGCTTTAATTTTCGTATAGAGTGGTTTTCATATGACTGTAGTAAACCAATCGCAAAGTAATTACACGAATTCTGAACAAAACCTATAGGAGTAATTACAGTCATCTGAAATCCACTCTATAGATTATAATTATAACAGATTACTTTAGACGCAGAACCAATCCTTTTCTTCTCATTTGAACATATGGTCTACATTGAATAAATTCACAGCCATACTTGTCAAGCCATAGGCTACGGGAAAAAGTTTTAAAAATAGCTAAATCGCTAAATTATTGTGATTAGATTCTCGGTTTTGAGTTGACAATTTGGGTAGATTTTAGTAGAATGGGAGTGAGTGAATATATTGTTTGAGTGACCAGTGGCTTGAAGTTCAGACACAAATTGCCCCCTCGAATCCGAGAATGCAATCACAATATGCACACCAGTCATAAAATAGCTATTGCGTTTTTCCAGATATTATCCATACCCCCCCTACGGAAGGGATTGGAAATTCCAGAGGGGTGGGGGTGGGGGGTCAATTTACCTGATCTTTTCCATACAAATACTGTATTTTTCTTCGGAAATTCCAGAGGGTGGGGGGGTCACTTTTCAACACCCTTCCGTCGGGGGGGGGGGGGGGGGGGGGGGGTATGGATATTTTGGAACCACACATTCTTTTCTTTAAATATTTAATACATTTTTAAAACAATTCAGCTTTTTTTTTCAAACTTTTTCCAGTAGCCTGTGAGGCCTATGTTCAAGCTTTTGTGGGGTGTCTACCATTTTAGGGAGCTGCTTGCAGAGCAGAGTCATCTCTAATTTACAATGCTCATCTAAAGAGGACAAATAATCTGTTATTGGGTATGCCCTAAAGAATAACTCTGTTTTATTATCATACAGGAACAAATGATGGGCAAAGTCTCTTCAACCCCAGCAGTGTTGGTTTAAACATAGACTCGTACAGCCAATTAACTCAACTTAGTTGGGAGCAGAAATAAATCAAAAGCTTGGTTTATATACAAGTCCTATGTGTCTAAAAAGGCCAAGGAAGACAGGACAATACTTCCAAGCAGACTCAATAAACCACTGTTTTAGTTCCTTGGAAACTTGTGGTGTCGCAGTGAACTAAGAGGAGTTTGAATGGATGTGACCTATGAAGGATAATTAGGCCTAGGGCAATCGTCAAATTACAATCGCATTTAATGCATTTATAACAATATATTTTTTGAAAGTGTAATGAGTCGATATCTTAATTAATACCTTAAATGGCACAACTTGAGTTTGACGTACCGGTATGCCCTAGGCTGAATTTGATACAAAAACGTTACATGGTACAACAGAACTAACAAGCAAGCCCTTGTAATTTACTTGGTTTACATGATAACGTTGCTGCTAAACACAGCTTTTTGCAAATCTAACTTTAAAAAAAATTGGCGAGCTACTTGACGTAGTGATAAATTTTAACGTAAGACCTAAAAGAAGACATACAGAAAACATTCCGAAAGAAATTAGCATAACTCTATTATTTTGAAACAATAATGTCACGTCATCTACGTGACCACCGGAAAACGACAAGCGATATTTGACTGAGAATATGAATGAGTTATTTCGAAATTTATGGGAGAATGCGAGAACCCTAGAAGGTCTATGTTGAAATGTTAATTTGGGGCTTAGGGGGGACAAAACAAAATAAAAGCATAATTTCCAAAATTTAATATAATGATCGAAATTGATCATGGGTCTATATGCTAAAGGAGTAACCACTGGTGATTATTTCAATAGCGCTTCGCACAGATTATAAAATCAGATCACGAAGACTCAGCAACAAACAATTGACCGATCCCGCTTCATTGTTCTACTCCCTAGTTACTGTTGCTACGTCGGACAAGCTAAACTGTAACTTTGGCATAGAGCATGACAAATTACACCGATTTCAGGAAAGTGTTAGAATTAATACCTCGTCCACGCCACCAGAAAACCAGAGGGCAACAACAAGCGTAATAAATAGATGCTAAGGTGTGGACAATTAGAAATTAGGCACATGGCTTGGGCTATCGTTAAAAAAATGTCTGAAGTAGTTATTCCAGCAACCCCTCTATCATGCATTTTTCTACTTCACTTTACTCAATACTTAGTAAAAATTTCGGCGCGCGAGGGTGTGAGAAATCGCGCAGCGAAGACGCAACCCTCGCGCCATTGACACTAGAACAAGTGTATCTTGCCGTGCAGTGATAGGCCTGGCAGGCAGTCACTATATTCGAAAGAAGACCACTTAGGTAAGCGTGAATTCGACGTTACAAGTATAGCAATTCGTCATGTGGACTGCTTCACGCAAATGAATAATAATAATAATTTCCTGTGCAGTGATATGCCTGGCAGGCAGTCACTATATTCGAAAGAAGACCACTAAAGCGTGAATTCGACGTTACAAGCATACAAATTCGTCATTTGGACCGCTACACGCAAATGAATCGTTATTTGCGGCGTGCATAAATGATAAAACCTACAGGCTTTGTTTACTATACACAAAAAAACGGAATGTTGATCAACCCTTTCAGTTTGAGGCTTGATGAAATGCGTTTATCAAAATGCGCAACGAAAGAAAAATGCGATACGCTCTATCTGAGAATGTCTTCTACTAGGCGAAAACGTTTAACAGCTTCATATCTTTTTTAACTCAACCAATATAAATATAGCATAAGATAATTTGTTGTACATATACATACAGGAATAGGATTTGGACGGCCTGTAGAACACGCCACGGGAAAAGGTCTTGCTCGATGCGCAGTTCTACCCTCTACCCCTCGTGGGTTTACCCTTTCCCACTGTCTATACTTCTCACTCTGACAAGGTTCGGTATGTACGTAATTAACGTGTATTACAAGATATTTTGTGCGTGTGTCTGCGAAAAAAAAATTCGAGTCCGAAAAATATTGCACAACCTGATCCCCGAAAAACCCAAAAGAATTGCCACCCCACTCCCCCAATGTCTAATGGTCCACCCCTGCAGATGATTAGAAAACGTGCCTTAACAACGACAAGCTCAGTAGTTAGACGCTGAGAAAAAGTTTCTTAGCAACAAACATTGTCGAAAACGCGACTAAGTAAAAACAAGTGTAGTAGATAGACGCTGAGAAAACGCGACTCACTAACCAATACCTCGTCCACGCCGTCAGAAAACTAGAGCGCAACAACAAGCGTAATAAATAGACGCTAAGAAAATGCGGGTTAGTAACGACAAGCGTAGTAGATAGAGGCTGAGAAAACGCGACTTAGTAACAACAAGTGTAGTAGTAGATGGACTCTAAGAAAACGTTACTTAGCAACAGAAAGCATAGAAGATAGACGCTGAGAAAACGCGACTTAGCAAGAACAAGTGTAGATAGAGGCTGAGAAAACGCGACTGATCAACAAGTGTAGTAGAGAGACGCTGAGAAAACGCGACTATCAAGAAGTGTAGTAGAGAGAAGCTGAGAAAACGCGACTAATCAACAAGTGTAGTAGAGAGAAGCTGAGAAAACGCGACTGATCAACAAGTGTAGTAGAGAGACGCTGAGAAAACGCGACTATCAAGAAGTGTGGTAGAGAGAAGCTGCGAAAACGCGACTGATCAAGAAGGGTAGTAGATAGACGCGGAGAAACGTGCCGTCTTGCAACAGCAAGCGTAGTAGATAGACCCGACTGTAAGAAAACGCCACTTTATAGCAACAACAAGCGTAGAAGATAGACGCTAAGAAACCGCAACTTAGTGTTAGATGTTCAAAAAGACGATAATTTTTGATAGTTGTTAACTAGATTATTTCTTATTTTTCACTAGCTTAGACAGCGTTTCATGATATAAAGTGCATAGGGTAAAAAGCAGACAAAACAGGAGCCGAGAGATGCCAACGTTTCGGATTTTACTTTCAATCCTTCATCAAGGCGGCTACTAAAACCGTTACAAAGATGATAACGTGTATATACAAATAATGAGCTGCGCGCTCAAAAAGACAAACGCACGCAAGGAAAAGAATACGCTAGTTACAAAAGAGAAAAACTAAAATTCTTCTCTAAGATTGAGTCCATCAGGAGTTATTGTTCTCAACTTGTTTATCCAGAAGCCCTCTACAGTAGTGAGGTCTTCAGACTTGGCCACCTTCTTGATTGCCTTGATGGTATGGTCTAACATGCTATGGCCGTTGCTGGGGTTGAAGTGGGCCGACACTGGTCACGTTTCCGCATATTTTTCCCAGTTTTTGATGGTACACTTGTGATTACGGAAACGTGCATGTAGAGGCATGCGTGTTTCCTCGACGTACTGCCCTGGGCAATCTTAGAGAAGAATTTTGTAACTAGCGTATTCTTTTCCTTGCGCGCGTTTGTCATTATTTGTCTATACACGTTATCATTTTGGTCCGGAAAAAGTCGGCAGCGTTGTGTTTTGACTACCACGGCGTCAACAGGAAAACGAGGCCGGACGCATACACCGTGCCGAGAATCGACGAGTCATTAGCTGCAGAGGCCTCTTGCCAAACCGTCTGCTGATACCATGTATCCCAGATAAGCAACTCGATTCCTGAAGAATTCACTGGCACTTGGCAGGCTCAATATTGAGCTCGTGCTCCCTCAGCTTCTAGAACACACGCTCGGGCCGCCTGAGTTGGCTTACGATACTGTTACTGAAGACAGTGATGTCTAGTTCTAGGTACCGTTCTCCGCCGTTAGTTTCAAACCGCTCTTACTACCGTGTATGTGGTAGCACTCCATGTGCCCTGCAATCTGTACCTTCCCTTGACCCGATTTCTGAGGAAACACTTTGCCCCTGTTTTCATTCTCGTATCGTCAGCATTCGCATTTTGCATCTTCTAGCTCCTCCTGGCCTCTTTTTCTATCTTATCCGATGCGATGCTCGATGCTGTCTCTGCCGTTCCTGAATCGTGACCCTCTTAGTCTAGGAGCAGATCTTGAAAAGAGGCCTAGAAAGTGGTTTTCGTAGCACCCTTCGCGCAGACCCGGAAAAGTAGCATAGGATGATAGGTATGTGTATAAGGTTTAATTTAGACCGGATGTTACAAATGAGCCGATGGGACAACATTACGATTTCGGGCACTTTTGTTAGAAGATGCTCACATGTTCTTTGTATCCAAACTAATTCAAAGCCTGTAAAATTCAAAATCTTACCAAGAAACACATCAAACTCGGCATACTTGTAGAAGTAAATGCGTTTCAAATGGTAAGATATACAATTGTGCCGTAATTTTCGTACGTACTGTAAAAGTGAAGGTTAAAAAGATATCTGTGACGGCGGCCATTTTGAACTTTTGTTATTCATGAGGTTCCTTTGTTATTCATGAGTTCCTGACAACTGAAAAGTCAAGAATGACATAGACTGTACAGCTTTCCCGGCCTAATGTATATAGTTTTAATGGTCTGGTATCTCTTCACCGACATTGTCTGAATCATTTCACTAGGTAATTTCTAATAAAGAAAATGTTTTTGGTATTTTCTAATAAACATATAATGTTTTGTTTATGCCAGCAGAGATCACAGAAAACATACGAAATCAGTAAAATGTCCACATAAGTGTTCAATGCATTGCGAGGGATATATTTTGCCAACGCACACATTTAGACACGCTGTACTTGTAGCGCTACAGCCTATATCTATGTCTTCAGGAGAGGAGGTACAACTCATTAGAATAACAAAGACCTAATATGGCTGCCAACTTCTAATTTCTATTTCTGGCGTTAGAGTGGGTATTAAGGGCAGATTTACAGCTAGGAATTTAAAGTGTGTGATTTCTTACAATGATACAAAGTTTTGGATACATTTGATCCTTGAATGAGGGGTTTAGAGGCGTATAAGTTCGCAATGTTTTGCAAAGGACATGTGAGCAGCAGGGGAACAAAGTGCCAAATATCGGGGTGTTGTCCCACAAGCCAATCTGTGCGATAGGGATCAAATTGAACCTTAGGCATGTACCTATCTTTCTATGTTATTTTCCTGGGTCTGCGCGTTGGGTGCTACGACGCGATTTTTTTCCGGTCGCTGCTCCTAGACTACTTTCCTCTCTCTGTCGAACCGTTCCAAGCACATAATCAACGGGGTTTGCCTACCAAAGAACTTAAAATAGGCCTACGGCATACGTAGGATTAAGGTCGAACCGATTACATTTTTTTCAAAAGATACCGACGCATTATACTTTAAAATAACAAATTATCTTTTGTTTTAAATGTATTCGACGCGACTCTAATTCGACGTATGCCCTAGGCCTAACCGGTAGACGACTCATGCGGGGTAGTGCTGTAAGAATTTACGAGTTGGTAGATATTCTGACCATTTCCGCTTCTTCTCAGGAATGAGTCTACGCAGACAATCGTTTAAGTACGATTAAATCTTCGCATGATCCATTTTCTTCTGTTAGATATGAGCAGGTCCGGCTCTTCTTTATCCCATACAGCCGAGAGAGTTCTTGTATGACGTTACTTTCCAAGTTATTACGCCCTTGACCACTGTACTCATAGAACCACTCCTTGACTAGTCTATCTACAGTTGTTTTGATCAGTCGCGTTTTTTACAGCGTCTATTGACTGCGCTGGTTTGTCGCGTTTTCATTGCGTGCTTACAACGCTTGTTGTTGCTAAATCGCATTTTCTCAGCGTCTATCTACGCTTGTTGATACCCAGTCGTGTTTTCTCGTCGTCTATATAGGGTTTATTGTAGTCAGGGTAAGCCAGCACTGTGCACTCGTCAGAGCATTGTACGATCCGTCAAATGCACTCCTCCTCATTGTTCTTTGATGATGGTACCTTGCTTCTTTTTCGCTTTGGCTGAGATTGCTGCCGTGTAAGGGAAGTGGTCAAAACATCTGTACTAGAATGGGACCCGATGGGGTGGTGTATACCGCAGCCAACTTTCTTTTAGGATAAAATAGCCATTTGTAACTGCGAATATCTCGTAAAATAATAAATGAATACAAAAGATTAGCCCAGCACCGTCTTCTTCATAGCGAGAGCAACGCATCCATGCAATAAAATCCAACACCCCTTACTTGAGCATGGAGAAAATGGGCATTGAAAAAACGGGTGGGTAGGTACAGCCCGGGACCTACCACCTCCCGCGATAAAATCGGGTCCCGGTCGAGTACAGATGTTTTGACCGCTTCCCTAATGGTGCTGCCTGGTACAAATCTTCGGTAGTACGATGCGAAGCCCAAGAATGACCTCAACTCTTTCAGAGTCCGTTGATCCGGCCATTGTGGCACCGCCTCTGTCTTTGCTAAGAGCAGTTTCAATACTTTTATAAGGAATGATATGCTCAATACAGATCACATTGGAGAAACCTTGAAAAGGACAACGGGACGGCCCGTATAAGGAGTTCAGAGGAACAGGAAGGCAGTGAGGATGACGGAGACCTGGAAGCGGTAGTTGAGCGGAATACCGGGGAGAGCGTCTCAAGCGCAACAGGTGACGCCAGTGACCGCAGTCCAGACCTCTGATGGTAGTACGTAGTACTATGGTAGTACGGACCCGGCTGTAGGTGTGCTGGTGATGGAAGATGATGGGGATGCTCCAGTGGCGACAGGTGGCTTCTCAGACGGCTCCGAGATGAGTAGAGAAGGACAGGAGTATGACACAGCTGGTTCTGAGGAAGTTTCTCTAGATGAATACAACGTGATCGATGACAAGTTTACAGTGCCCCCGACGTTCTACCCGATCAACAAAGCGCCAATCTCCCAATCCTGGCGGTTAGGGAAATTCAGGCTACATTTATAGATCCACAAGCCTTCAGTTTAAATCTTGACAGTATTTGAGGTCGTCATGGCAACTAATTTAAGTTGCCACGATGCTAATTTAGACGTGCGCCTTTGTTTTAATCAAATCATTGCGTCAAGCCTCAGAGGAAAGCAAAGCGCGTCCCGAATGTCGAAATTATCATTCTTTATGTGCGTGAATTAGCGCGGCCCAAATAACAAATCTCCATGCTTGCGGCGTCGAACTCACGCTTACCTAAGGTTTTTTTTGAACATTTCTTTCGACTGCCCGCCAGGCCTATCACTGGACGGCTTTTTTTTTTGGGGGGGGGGGGGGGGGGAGTTTGTTTCTCCTTGCCAAGATGCACATGTTCTTGCAGCGACGTGTTGTCTTCGTTATGATCGTTGCGCGAGTTCTCAACTAGAATAATGCAAATGGTATAGAAGTTGTTGGAATAACTCCTTAGAGAATCTATCTCTGTCGCGTTTACTCGTCGTCTATCTACGCTTATTGTTGGTCTGTCGCGTTTTTTTAGCGTCATCGTCTTGTAGGATTGTTGTTGCTAAGTCGCGTTTTCTCAGCGTCTATCTACTACTCTCGTTGCTGCTCAGTCGTGTTTTCTCAGCGGCTATCTACTACCCTCGTTGCTGCTCAGTCGCGTTTTCTCAACGTCTATCTACTACCCTCGTTCCTGCTCAGTCGCGTTTTCTCAGCGTCTATCTACTACTCTCGTTGCTGCTCAGTCGCGTTTTCTCAGCGGCTATCTACTACCCTCGTTGCTGCTCAGTCGCGTTTTCTCAGCGGCTATCTACTACTACTCTCGTTGCTGCTCAGTCGCGTTAGGGCTATAGCCTTATCACTTTTCCAAGAAATCATCATACATTTCTTGTATTCAGCCCTACCACTTTCGTGGTACATTCTTCCTTATAAGCCCCACCACTTGAACGCACACACCGTGTTGGCATGAATTTACTATTTCTAGACCAAGGGCATACGTCAAATTCAAGCCGCGTCGATTAAAGGGGCTATGTCACGGTTGTTTTAACAAAATTCTATAAAACTAGGCTAGTTTTCTGTAGAAGAATCACATACTATGCATCCTATACTATGCTTCAACTTAGTCTTAGAATGAAAAGGAACTGAAATTTGCATTATATAGGCAATCTTACGTAAGATTTTATACCTATCGCTATCAGATTTCCAAGTTTGAAAACAGTTCAGCTTGGTAAGAAATCAAAAATACCATTTCGCAATCAAATTCCATCCGCTCGATAACATGCACAAATACTCCTCCTGTCCTTACGCAGTTGAAAGGTTCTTTAACAAACCTAGATGATTATTTTGCTCATTTCTTATATGAATTTGACTGTATTTAAGCCACCTAAAATAACCCAAAAATCGTCACACCCCTTTAAATTCTTTTCAAAAGATATTGGCTCATTACACTTTACAAAAAAACGTTATCTATTGTTATAAGGGACCCTTCATTTTTTATCAGGGAGAGGGGGCTGGTGGAAATGAGGGGGGGGGGGGGGGGTCACCGAAAAAAAAGGCCTCAAAGGGGGGGTCAACCAAAAAAATACGCCACTAAAGGGGGGTCACCCAAAAAAAATACAAGCACATAACAGGGAGGAAACGAAAAGTTTGTACTTTTTACATCATGCAATATGTTTGTTACATGTTTCAACTCGCTTATATGTTTCTAATTTCACTCAATACTTAATACTAGTAATAGTTCTCACTAGAGCTGCCCCCGTGCTTTTTAAACTGCAGATGTAATAAGTATTCAATTAACATTTTTACAGCTGTTGCAGACAACCCACGAACCCACCGTTATCAGTTTGTTGGAGTTTGTCAGTTGTATTTACAAAACCGTTAAGATACATTGAAATTCTATAAGGCGAAACTCTGCAAACAATTCTAACCAAAAGGACTAAAAGCCGTCAAAACTCTTCTGAAACTCTAGCGAAATACCGAAAACTCTTCTGAAAACTATTGTGTCACAATTCCAAAACGACTATTAATGAATATGAATACTTGAAAGCCTAAAGCCAATTGATCTTTCCGGAAATACTTACAACGGAGAACAGAACACAAGACTTTAGACTCTCGTTTGGCTGTCTCTGCTTCGCGACTTCTCTGCTTTTGCTCTTTTTCAATCGCTGCACCCTAATAACCTATATCTGCGTTTTATACCAACTATCACCTAAAGCTGCTAAAGAGCTTATAATAGAACTTAATTTAACAGAACGAAAAAACGCGTTCCGCCCTTGCCAGATTTCCGGCTTAGAATACTTTAGCGGCAACCATTACACAGCAGACAGCGCACACAACGGAAGAAGACAAAAACGCCGACTTCTCCCTTGTGCTGAAGCAAAAAATAATAATTCTAAAGTCCTCTTTCTGAGTTTTGTGAACTTATGAAATCTTGTCAGTAAATTATCACATTCTTTCGTAGCGAAAGCTAGAGAGGATTTTATAGAGTTGACCTATTGTTAAGCACAATAGCAACCATTTTGAATGCTTTACTACTATTATGAAGTTTAGAGCTCTTAGCTTTCTGAACATTCAAGTTTTTCTCTAGACTACACAGCCACAGCAGCTCAACATTTGCTAATTCTGAACTATGGATTGCACTGACTGACTTCGGCTGAGCGTCTCCTTAGAGTGTTTGGTGATTTATTAAATGTCACGACCAGTTTGTTGTGATGTTATAATTTTTATTGTCCGCCAGTGACAACAGTCTCAGAGGTCTCAAGCCCACGTTTATGAAGAACAGCTCTTTTTTAATTTGCGTCCCTTTGCGAGTCACGTGATCTCGTCATCCAATCATAAACGTTACCCAAGACCTTTTGCGGGCCCTTTGCGAGTCACGTGATCTGATCATCCAATCATAAACGTTACCCGATACCTTTTGCGGGCCCTGCTCCGACGGATCGAGATTTTTTCTGCCATATGTACCATATACCCTTATATTTTCTCTTTACGCGGGGGATTCTATAATGCCTCCTCGGGTTTTGGCCTCTGGGCCAAAACCCTGCGGGGGCAAAAAATTTCGGCGCGCTTCGCGCGCATGCAGAATTTAACGTCTAATATGCACTGATAGGCCTGCCGGGCAGTCTCTATTTTTGAAAGAACACACCTTAGGTAAGCGTGAGTTCAACGTTTAGTCATTTGGACCGCGCTTCACGCACACGAATAATAATAATTTCTTCATTTGCGGAGCGCATGAAAAATATTACCTAAAGGCTCAGGAGCCCTTCACTAGGAGCTTTCATCTAACCTATATAATTAGCGTATTTCCTGGGCTCCTGACATTAATATACACAAAAAACTATCTACCCTTTTTCTGAGGCTTGATGAAATGCGGTTATCAAAAGTTGGGCGCGCTTGGCGCAAAAAGAAAGAATTATGTGACCCCCTCTTTATGTAAAATGTCTTCTACTAGGTCAAATAGGGGACCTGAGGTGAGTGTCACGAAAACGTTTAATAGTTCTGAGGGGGGATCGGTTCCTTAGCTTTGACAGAAGTAAGAAAAACGTTAAGAAGAATGAGACTGCATCACTTAGGCAAGAGTCTTACAGGGCAAGCATTTATAAGAGGGGGGGGGGGGGGGGGAGGGGCACCAGAAAAAAATACATTGGATTTTTGGGGGCCACCTAAAAAATACGGACATGAAAAGGGGGCCACCCAAAAAAATACAGGGTCTCCCCTCATTTCCACCAGCCCCCCCTCCCTGATAAAAATTATCAGGCCTAATTATCCGTATAGGCCACAGCCCCCCGGGTCTCCAAAAGTTCTCCAAAACCTGACCCTATCAGATACCAAAAATCCTCGTTTTTTATACCCTACCGTAGACCTACGGTCAAAATTGTAATCCCTACCGCAGACCTGAGGTTAGTCACCAGGGTGGTCCATTGGTTGCAATGAAAGCGGTATTTTGCTAATAATGAAAAGGTTCCATAAAAACCCAGACCTTTCCACTAATTGCAGTACAACCCCCCAACCCCTCCCCCTCCCCCCGTTAGTTCTCTACAACACCACAAGATTCCAAAGAAATAAACAGTGCTTTATTGAGTCTGCAAATGTAGTGACTAAAGGCGTGTAGCAACGTCTGTCCGCGTCCTGTCTTCCTTGGCCTTTTCGGGTAGAGAGATGATTGGCTGTACGAGTCTATGTTTAAACCAATACTGCTGGGGTTGAGGAGACTTTGCCCATCATTTGTTCCTATGATAATAAAACAGAGTTGTTCTTAAAGGCATACCTAAGGACAGTTCTCTTCAGATGAGCATTGAAATTTAGAGATGCCTCTGCTCTGCAGGCCTCACAGGCTACTGGAAAAAGTTTGAAAAATATCCCAATTGTTTTAAAAACGTCTTAAATAGTTATAGAAACAAAATAAAGAATAGTCACTTTATAATCTAGTGTGTATATTGTGATTACATTATCGGTTTCAAGGGGACAATTTGGGTCTGAACTTCAAGCCACTGGTCGATCGTTACAATATTGCACGCTCGCTCCCATTCTACTCACAATAAAGAGTGGCTGTGAACTTATTCAATCTGGACCATATGTTGAAATGAGAAGAAAAGGATTGGTTCTGCTTCTAAGACTAAAGTAAGCTGTAACTTATAATCTACATACGAAAATTAAAGCTTTTATTAATTTCTGAAGCGAAAATTTCAGCTCTCGCGCTTTCCATACAGATATTTATACGAAAATGATCGCTGGGTCCCCTGAGCTGTAACTGGCGCCGTGAATTAATGCGGCACACTTGAATCTTAATATTTTTTTCCTACGAGGGACCCCGGCTTGCTGTATGTTACCGCAAGCTTCGATAAACAGGCCTAGAAGGTCGTTAAAATTTCATTTCATTTCGCTCCTTTTTCCTCGACCGTTTTGGCCATTCGAGACGAAACATAAAAGCGGTTTTGATGGGCACAGAAAACCAATAACTGCAGCGATTTGTCTTTTGCTTTCATCTATCTGAAATGAGATCCGCACCGTCGAAAGTAACAGCGTCTACTTCTTTTGAAAATTCTGTTTACTTTCATTAAGAACCGAAAAATAAAAACAGCAAAAACATCCTATAAGTATGGAACTAAAAATCAGAGAACATGTCGAATTCGTGAGAACCAAAATAAAATAGATTAAGTCAATACCTTTACATCTTATCTTCTTCCATGTTGTTCGCCATCTTGGATGCTACAGCCTCGTTTCGGTACTGCCAGCCTCGATTCCACGATAAACCATCATAAAACCATTGCGGATAAGTCATATCAGGGAATTGGTTATTTAGCAAACAACCACATTCGTTAATTTGGTTATATGCCAAAAACCATTTTACGCCGTATTGCTTATATGTCTAGAATAATTTTTATTATATAATTCATTTGCGGCATATAAGGGAAATGTAGCCCCTAGTATACATATAATGGAAGTAGTTACCGTATTTATGGTAAATATTATTTTACATTTGGCACCCCATACCTAGATAAGCTGTATAACGTTTTAGGTGATTGTCTTTAAATTCTGATTTAAAAAAAAAACGGGTTTAGCCCATTGCCGTGGCGCGGTCGCAGCCTGGGCTCCTGTATCGGTTGGAAATTCTGAAATCATTGATATAATTCCCGAACGACCCGGCGCGAAGCGCCGGCGTTCAGCGCGAAGCGCTGAATGCAGTGAGGGCTTCTAATTGGGTGCAGCGGGATACCTGTGTACGCGCGAAAAAGTGTCGCGTGTGTGCAGGCAAGAATGACGTAATTCTGTAGAGCTGTGAGCGGGTCGTTTTCTCGCATTTTTCTCCTTATTGGTAAAATTTTCGGAAACCGATTTTTTACCGAATACGTGCTCGAGCTTTATTCGTAACTACGACGTATTTAAACTAAATCGAAAAGATTTCGGAAATTCTGCATGAGACTCACAGTTCAAATTGCGAAAATAATAACAAATTGCTTCTTCCTTGCTGGATTGACAATGTTGAGTAACATGGAACGAAAAGAAGTTGTTGTATGCGGCGATGGCAGTTGTTTTTATCGGGCAATTTCTTGGTGGAACAATAAAAGTCAGAGAAACCATCTTGGCGTACGTTCTCTGACAAAGCAGGTAGTGGCTTCATTTCCAGATTTGAAGCCTCTCTTTTGAATTCTTTACCAATAGAGTCTCATCTTATTAAGAGCAAATCGTCAGGAACATGGGCAGAGACAGTCGACATTGTTGCTTGTGCAACAGCTTTTCAACGAGACATTTTCGTGTTTTCCATGAATCAAAAGAAATGGAACCGTTTCCCGCCGATAATGACATTGAATGTTTCGTCCCCACTAATACAACCGAAATCATGTCAGTGCCCAATAACTCTTGTGTTGCATGATTTAAACCCTTCTACTGCCCATTTTAACCCCCTTTGGTAGGGTTTGCCCTTGTGATTTGTGTATAGTTATTGCATATTGAATTTCAAGAGAAAACAATGTCCTTTGTACTTGGTTGGTGTAAATCGTTAGCTTGTAATTTTAAACTTTTCACGCTTAGGTGGCATATTGGCTACACCGATAACTCAGATCAATGGTCGTGAGGGCCCTGCATGTAATGTATTTCTAGTATTTCTAATTATTTAATATTTTTTAATAAAGTAAAAGTGCAAACAACAATTTTACATGTTCGGCATGTTGTTCAGTTTAATCTGATTGGCATTAAAGCACAGTTTTTTTTTCAAAACTGAGATCCGTTTCCATACCATATCGTAAATGCTCGCTTTTTCCAATCTTCTTTTTGCTTCTTTCACAACAACAATGCATCACCCGAAAAAAAAAAAATTCATGTAAACAAAGAAATAAATTTCAGGAGCAACAAGAAGTACAACAATTTATAAGCATGACACCCCAATCCCTCCCTAGGTACGCCCCTGGAAATTACATACTAGTGTCACTTGAATTGTATAATAGTGTTTGTTGTTCAAGGGGCACTCGCACGCTTAATTTTTGTACAACCTGTCCAAAAATAAGTCTAATTCTAATCACCAAAAATACATTTAAGTTTACCTGGAATAACCAAAATAACAGTCCAGGTTTCTTATATGACCTTTTAACTGTTAAATCAACACAAATCTATAGTGTTTTTATCTATTATCAAGAGGATGGAATTGGATTGCGATTTGAGCTATTTTCTTGTCAGAGAAGTGGCCATCAAACGTGCAAGTGTCCCTTTAAGCGCACTAAATTGTTGGATTTACTGCTTTTTGTTTATTTTTTCAACAGATTTGTTGTACTTAACAATACTGGAAAAGACATCGTCACCCATATTGATAGCTTGACCTTCAAGGAAGGAAAAATGTATGGGAGTCTGCATGCCCCTAGCTTGAGGGAACTTGAAAGATTAAGTGAAGCTAGTGGTGGAACACTAAACGTTAAAGTATTCATTGAAAAATATTCTTACTGTTTGAAAAAGTAAAGTTTCTGCATGGCAATGCACCTATCAAAGAGCAAGGGATGGGATTTTATTTAAAACTCAAACAAGCTCGTTGCTTTAACGTATTTGATAGCACTTTATTTCCCCAAGGACGAGCATTTGAAATTGACATTTTTTGTCAAATCCCGACCCCTTGCCTATACACCTCAATCGTTACAATGAAAGGTACATTACAGTGCTATTCACTCAGTGCGAACTTTGAGTTTTGGTGTCCCCATGAGAATCCGCGAACTTCTGATTGGTGTGTCTTTCTTTATAACATTTATGCATCTGTTGATGAAACAAATAATCAATGCAACAATATTTCTACACATTTAACTTTGAGTCACATGGTAATCGATTTTTTTTTAACGTCAATTAAAAAAGAACAACTCAAATTAGCAAAATAATGCATTTAAGACATCCTACGTCGATGTAGGATTCCAAAGATAATATCGGATTTTAATTAAAGCTTATTTGATTTCGGTTTACCTCAATCGTTTTTCCAACATTGCTATATTGCAATCCTTCGACGATAATCGCATGAAATTCCCGTCCTGTTTCCTTTAAAGTAACTCCCAGAGGATATTTTCCCTAACAAGCCCACTCGGGTGAAGGAGGCCATTAAAATTACCAGTAATCCAAAGACATCAACTCAAGCAAATGCCTATGGCATGGGGCATTGGGGGGGGGGGGGGGGGGGGGGGGGGGGGGGGGGGGGGGGGGGGGGAGGGGGGGGGGGGGGGGGGGGGGGTACTTAACTTCACCCAGGCTACACCCCATTCTAAAAACGATTTTCAATTGAGACCCCGTTCTAAATAGAATTTAAAAGCAAAAATACCCCGTCCTGGATAAAATAGAATTTCTGTTTCAAAGTGAGCATGTAGTGTGCGATCCCGGGGAGGGGGGGGGGGGGGGATGATCGTCGGAAATTTTCAGTTTCACCCCTAAAAGATACCAAACATGGCGGGCCATGGCGTCGCTCAAATAATTTTTTACCCTAAAAGATACCCTAAAAGATGAGGCATTATGTGCAAAGTAGGCGCGAAGGAGACAGGTAACAGGTAAAAGATACCCATCAAGAAATTTCCGTGTTTGTTTCTAATTTATCGTCTTCTCATCGAGTAATCTCTCTTTCTTACACGGTTTTTAGAAGCACCATCATGAGAGAAAACAATTTGGACACATATTTCGGCCCTAAAAGATACCAATCTCCCTAATTTTATTGAAGATTAAGATCACCCCTAAAAGAGACCAAGGCCCCGTGATTTTAACCCCTAAAAGATACGACGATCATCCCGGACCAAAAAATATGGGAGTCCCCCACCGGGTGTGCGATATAGTACTTGCATGGGAACTCGTGGGCAATCGTTAAATAAATAAGACATGTACGTGTTTTTATCTTTTATAACACTGAATACATGCATGAGTAATTCCAATACGTGAATATAAAAGTTTCATTACAGCTATTTCGTTTTTGTATCTATTTCATTGTTGTTGCTGTTGTTACCGCAAAGCTGAGCTATCGATACAAATTACAGCAAAGTTACAGTAGACCTGCCAACCCTCACGCACTGTTTGAGGCATGATCTCACGCCGTCGTGGTCTCACAGTTTGCCTTGAAAGTATCTCGCGGTTTTTGAAATGTTCTTTCATTGAAGAAAAATAAATGATTTGAGTCATTATTTGTGCAATCCTAATTGAAACTAGCTATAAAAACAGTAGGCTGCATAGCAAGCGTTTCCGTGGGGTTTCAGGGGACAGAGAAGAGAAGCCTGAAGTTCGATAATTTTGTTGCGCGAAAAGAGAAAATGGAGAGAGAGAAAATGGAGGGAGGGGGGCTTCTCTACCCTGAAACCTACGGAAACGCTTGCTACGCAGGCTAAAAAACAGGTAAATAAGAGCAAAGAAGGCAACAAAATAATATAGTAAGGAACACAAATAAGTCATTTTTTGGTTATTTGACGACACTTTCGAATATTCAGAAATTGTTTTATTGGTTTGTACAACCGTTTGGCTGATCTCCAGGTTTTGACCCAATCTCCAGATTTTTTTATGGACAGTCTCCAGGGTTACAGCGACATTTGTGTTCGATTGCTTCAGTCTGTTGTAGTTGTTTACTCTCCTTTTTTGTGAAACACTCGTGTAATAGTCTACACGGTGCGAAATAAAATCTACCTGTCTGTCATACAAATCTTGCAAACAGTGACTCCTGATAACCGAAGTAAAATCGCCTTCCCTTTCTCATATATCCTTACGCCAATAACTAGTATTATTATTCATTCGTTCATTGTACTCAGTAATCGTTTTCTGATTGACTCAAAGTCTACGCACAACTCTGGCAGTTTATAAGCGTCCGCGCTATTTTCAGCGGGAACAGTTCTCTGTAGAGGTTATTGGCCCGAGCCCGCGCTATTTTCAGCGGAAACAGTTCTCTGTACAGGTATTGGACCGAGCCTGCAAGTTATTTCAGCGGCAGTTCGTGCGAAATTACAAAAACCCGGCACATTTTGTGTTTCTTTTCTTTTCACGGTGGCTGCTCGCTTTGCGATGTGTTCGACACAAGAAGTTGAATTTATGTCAGACAATGAATAATAAAACTATTATTGGATTCGGTTTTCGCATGACATCGATAATCGTCAAGTCCTCAAACCTCGACCTGACAATTATCGATGTCATGCTGAACCTCATCCAATAATTGCTTATACATCACTGAACGATTCCAGCTATGACGCTGATATTTGTCGAACGAAATGTTAATAAGGCGCGCGCTGCATTCTCGTAGTTGTGTGACACGGCCTGAGCACTTCTGAATAAAGAAGAGTTAGGAATTACCATGCAAAACTCTAAAATCGAATGCTCGATTATTTATTTATTTTTAATTTGCTCGGAGTATCTGGAGTCCAACACCACTTATTTTCTGTCGTTTGTTGTTGTTGTTTGTTGATACGAGGAATAGTGCTATATACGCCTGGTCTTTATACTCCTAGCTTCAAAAATCAGTAATAAAATAATTGCCTATGCAATCATTTCTAGACTTCGTCACTTGGTCCCAAAAAGCGACACTTAAATGTTATTAATCCTTGATGTTTCCACATGTGCGTTTGTTCAGTTGAGCAGTGCGCAGGCGAGAAGAAAAAGCGGCTCGACATTTGGGCGGGCCCGGGCACTAAAACCAGACTCGAAAACAGAGCCCAAACTGACCGGGCCGGGAAATAAAAACCCGACCCGAAAACAGAGCCCGGACTGGCCGGGCCGGGGAAAAAAAACCAGACCCGAAAACAGAGCCTGAACCGGGTGGACATTCAACCAAAATGCGGACCGGGTTGTCCGTAAAAAAAAAAGCGGCTCGGAAATCATATTGCCGGACCCCAGTGTATTTTCGGGGTCCCAAATCGGGTGCAGAAACGAAGTCGGACCCGCAAAAAGTGTCAAAAACTACCGGACCCGAGAAAATCATTTCCGGGGCCGGGAAAATGCATTTCCAGGGCCGGAAATTACCCGACGAATTTTGAACGGTTTCTAACGCCATATCGTTGTGTCATTACCAAAGCGACAAAAATGAACCGCTTCGATGTCCCGCTGACTGGATGGAGGAGAAAACCAACAAAGACGCTGGTTATAAAACTTTAGCTCAAAATATTCTACAGTTTTTCAAATTTCATTGCTTACCGGCCAACAAAGACTTAACAAGGCTAGATGAAGGAGACGGAATAGAAAAAAACTTTCTTAAGACGACGCGCTAAATGGCACCTAAGTTGTTATGGAAATTTCAATTCCACTAAAATGGAACTTGCAAAAAAAACGACGCTCTTCAGATGAAAGGCAGGGAAGTGGGAATAAGTACACAAGATCAAATGTGTCCGCAAAGTGTTTCTTTTGTGATAAGCCGCGGTCATGTCAGAAACCTCTACACAACGTGTCGACTCTCTGCATTGATACGCGCGTTCGACTGTGCGTTCAAGTTGCAGAACGAGAGACTGTTGGCAAAGCTGAACGGGGGCGATCTTTTTGCTTTGGGTGTAAAATACCACCATCTTGCGTAGTGTCCCTTTATAAGAAAACAGACGCTATCCGGGCGGAAGAAATGGAAGAATAAATATTTCACCGGCCCGATGATATAGTGCTAGCAGACTTAGTTATGAAAAAACACACGCGCAAACGGAGACAAAGAACACCCGGCGGTTTTCAAGCTTGCGTCTTTAAGTAACACGTACAATGCACGGATGGAAAAGATCCAGCATGATAGCGCGACGAATAAAGTCAACGCATCGCCGTTAAAGCAGCGCATTTTATCTCAGTTTCCGGGTTTGCAAGCCTACAAGCAAGGACGAGACGTGCTTCTTGCGTTTGGAGATAATCTTGGTTCTACTTTACAGAACAGAATATATTTGCTTTGTGAAAATGTGTCTTTTCCATTTAGCGCGTAGTAGGCAGTAGTGTACGTTCTCGGGTCAAAGCTTTGAATTTACAATATTCGCATATAATCGTAAGCACTCTGTAACATAACCATTTAGGTCTGGATGTCTATGGTGCTTTCGGCTGTACGAACTCAGTTCTTTTTTAGTTTCGGTCGACACTCTAGCATGGCGGCTTTGTCCGTCGCTTAAGAAATCGCTTGAATTAGAACATAGCTGAAGGTGTGCTTTCCTAACAAAAAACATGCACACTGTTTAGATTTCCTCCTTTTCGTTAGTGTTGTGAACTTCAGTTTCTCGGCTCCAACATCTTTGTTATTAGTTTAGTCTTATTCCGGGGTCTGTTATGAAATATGGAATCTTTCAGTCTGAACACTAATTATCACATCATAAATTGTAATCCTAATCAATCGATCAGAAAAGAAATAAACATGTCGAAGCCAGGGTAGTTCTGCCTCAGTCAATCTCACAAATTGGTGCCGAAACCCGACTTCAATGTCAAAGGCAGAGATCGCACATTTAAAGGCTGTCAGGGGGTCCTACAAAGGACACTGCACATCGGACATAAAGCGCGCGGAAAGGATTATGGCAGAAACCGACAAGATCGATCGGACAGAACTGAAAGCCATCGTGGGACGACTATCGAGGAGACTAGATGAAGTAACAAAAATGGATCAGAAAATTATAGACGCCATGGAAAGTGACGAAGATGTACATGAATAAACGGATTAGCGCTCACATTTCAAGACAACATCGAATTCTGGATCCTGAAAATTCAAGAACTAATTGAAGTAAAAGAGCAACCCACGGTGAGTTCGTTCCAAATTAGTCAATTAGAAGAAAGCCAAACAGCGCCCAAAGTCCATGTTAAATTACCAAAGCTCAGTTTACAACAATTTAATGGAAACCCTTTTAGAATGGCTTACATTTGGGACAGTTTTTCAATGCAATTCACACTAATACGGCATTATCGAACGTGGATAAAATGAACTACCTAAAAGGAATGATTGTAGGAGAATCTGCACGCGCTATTGCAGGCTTATCTATTTCGTCACTAAATTACGAGAAATGCTGGCGAACGTTTTGGAAGGAAGCAAATTCTAATTAACGCTCATATGGAGCACTGTCGAAAATTAGAACAACATTAAGCGAAATACACGAGTTAAGAGCATTTTACGACAATTGTGAAAGCAGCATCCGCGCATTAGATTCGTTAGGGGTTGAAACATACAGCTATGGAAGTCTACTAATACCAATTGTTAAAGAAACTACCAGAACAACTTCGCTGTCAAATATTTAGAGCTTACTCCTCAGCAGATAGTTCGCTAAATGAGCTAAGAATAGCACTCCATCAAGAAATAGAGACGAGAGAAAAAGGGCACTTAAAAGTAGAAAACGATCCACCTATCGATCCACCTTTTCATTCTAGCTTATCGTTTGACGCAAAATTTCCTGTACTCCTTCCTCAAAACAGCCATCTTACAGAACTCGTGATCGAGTCTGCGCACACAGACACTATGCACGGCGGTGTAGGAGAAACTCTCACGCAAATCAGACAAACACATTGGAAACCAAAAGGATGTCAGACAATAAGAAAGGTGATTTCTAGATGCGTCACATGTAGGCGAGTGGAAGGTCCCCCTCTTCGCTCAGTAACACCACCACCTCTACCCCATCAATAGTTAAAATATCTCTGACGTTCTAGGCAACAGGTATCGACTATGCCGGCCCACTGTATATTCGAAATCAAGCAAACAATCAAGCCAAGTCGTACATTTGCCTCTTCACATGCACAACAACTAGACCAGTACACTTGGAATTAGTAGAAGATCAAACGGCAGCTGCCTTCATAAAAGCATTCAAGAGATTTATCGCAAGACGAGGAGTGCCACGCCATATAGTAACAGACAACGCTAAAACCTTCAAGGCAGCTTCCAAAGAACTTATTGAAATACTTAAAAACACTATTGTACAACAGTTCCTTTCGAAAAAAGCCATTATTTGGGAATTTATCGCAGAGAGAGCTCCTTGGTGGGGAGGGCTTTATGAACGTCTAGTTGGACTGGTTAAAACGCTGCCTAAAGAAGACCCTAGGGAAAACGTCATTAAATTTCATTGAACTGACCACAATCCTCGCCGAGGTTGAAGCAACCCTCAATTGTCGTCCATTAACCTATCCCTATGCCGACAACAAAGAAGCAAGACATCGCGCCATCAAACCAAGATAAGGAAGAAAAACCTTCCAGTGAAGCGAAAGCTCGCCCCAGTAGACTAGCTGCTCAAAGGGCGACAAGAAGAATTTCAGAACTTTCAAAAGACATGCAAACTATACCACTTAAGAATGAGAACACTGTTTTTTATATACTCTTACAACTTATTTTTCGATACACGAACTCAAATAATAAACATTGCTGGCCCCGGAGGATGTTATGAAATATGGAATCTTTCAGTCTGAACACTAATTAACTCTAATTATCACGTCATAAATTGTAATCCTAATCAATCGATCAGAAAAGAATAAACATGTCGAAGCCAGGGTAGTTCTGCCTCAGTCAATCTCACAAAGGGTCAAAAGGCTGTCAAACCTCACTTCTGTTGTTTTTGTGAACCGAGTGTTTATAAATGGCGCACTGGGTTGCAATGCGCCAACATTTTTAATGGGTTATCTTGTCCACTCTTTTTGGAAAAACTACTGCCCGAAAATCACTGTGATTTCTAGGAAAATACTAATATGTAGATGGAAACTCGATCAGTGGTCGACCACTGAAAAATCTAAAAAGTCTCATGCAAGAAAATTGCAAAAACATTTATATTAAAAATGGTTTACACTTGTCAAGTTTAGAAAATAATAATGGCCTTTTCCTAATATTAACTGAACAACTTGCCTGGTAATCAGAACTTATAAGCAGCTTCTCAGTCAGATATCCACATAGTTCTCCTTTGGAAACATGCTTGGGGACCCAGTGCTCTTTGGACTTGCTTGCTGTGATTTGCCACACTTTTTGTGGTAACTGTTTGCCTTCGAATTTTAAACGAATTTATTGTTAAAGAGTTAAATAGCACTGACAGACTTTATTTTTTATTTTTATTATGCTTCGTCTACAAAAATAGGAAATAATACAGGAAAAAAAAATAACCAGCAGTTTGGTTTGTTTTTGCTTGGACTGTGTTTGTTTGTCCATTGCTTAATTCACTGCCGAGATCGAAAGACACTGAAACATGAAATGACTTTTTACGACATAAAATATTGTCTTGTGCTAATACTGTATCATTTGGTCGAGAATCGTTTTGATCGTATTTAAATTATGAACAACAATAAACATTATGCTGGTTTCCACAGGGGACATGGTGGACGTAAACAGTACAAATCTTATGAAATATATTATATGCTAGTAATACATAGATTTTAAAATATCGATCTACTTCTAGTAATCTACCTCTAGTATAATATCATATCTACCTTAGAATTAATGTGTCAATCGACTAATAAAGTGCAAATTTAAAGAGTCAGTCACGCATTCAATTGTAATCTATCCCAAGTGCCCCCTGCTCCACTAAGGCATACGGGAGAGTTACGGGTAATGCAAGTCCGTAAGCCCAGGAGCCGGAGGCAGATGGTGTGAAAAGGGGAAGGGAGGGGTGGGCAAAGTCACACCGATTCACCGCTTAAGGAGTTTATTAAATTAAAGAACACCAACATTTCTTATATGCAACATCCCATTTTATTTACCCGCTAAATGACAATACCGACTACCCCCAAACTACCTGCCGGCCTCTCGCTTAACCAACTGACCACGAGTTAGTTTGAACTCACACCTTTATACCGGCGTTACGCATGGTTACACTTGGGATAGTAATCTATCCCAAGTGCCCCTGCTCCACTAAGGCATACGGGAGAGTTACGGGTAATGCAAGTCCTCCAGCGGGAGCAGAGCCCTCACAAAGGGGAGGCGTGGCGCCACTTTAAACCTTCCATTATACCGTAACTTAAATCCCCTAACCCGAAACTTATTCCGTCCCCAAACTGATAAGGGCCTATGTGGAGAAGAAAGGGGAAAACCCAACTAGGTTGTTAAGGTCTCTAAATTCAATACCAAGAGTCTCAGCACTCCGTGTATCTGCCTGAGCTAGAATGCTATGGCTAAGTTTATCGGCGGTCTGTGCCGCCTTTGAAGCTGTAAGAACTTTGTCCCCTTGTGTATAGTGATCCACCATTTGGGTGGAGCACCAGCCGATGTGCTCAGCAATTCTTTTTTCGATGCGCCTAGTAAGCTCAATAGAATTGCTGCGCCACCGCGGAAACCGTGAATTGTCTCATCCTCATGAATATTAAGAACCTTAAGGTATTTTACCAGCCGGGCTTGGGCTGCAGATGCTAAGAGTGGAGCGTTAGACACTAAATTTCTTTTGGAGGTTGTGCGAAAGAGGAAACCCGGCGCCAAATTGATACCCATTGTTTTACAAAGATCCCTATAGAACGTAAGATTGCGGACCGGGCAAAAGGCTGGGTTTTTACATTGTACAACTGAGAATGGCCTTGAGGCACTACCCTCAAACATTTACCAATCCTTTGGTGAACGAGGAGGGATTTGCCATCAGGACTTTGCAAAACGTCTACAGTCTTTAACCTGCCTAGGTCAGAAGCTCTTTGACCAGTAAAGAATTCAAAAGTGAAAAAGACTAGATCACGCGCGAAAATATATTTGTCAATTACCGACGTGGATGAGCTGGCAAGCAGAGAACGGAGGTGGAACACTATTGCCTTGAATTTGTCAAAAAAAGATTGGGGCGGTTTGTCTAGGAGTTACTCTAGCCATTGATTGTTCTGTCTGAACTGATTTAAGGTATGTTTAACCGAAAAGTGAGTTGCGGGGTTTCCCCAACCAAGGCGATCGTCCCATTCTCCAGCTCGTTCAACACTATTAAATATGGAGCGCAGCTTTCCAATAGTGGAATCCACCGTTCCAGCTGCAAGCCGCGTGGGACAATTACACGGACAAGAACCTTTAGAACCAAGAAATTTACAGGTATGTACATGAACCTTTGTTTTCCCCTTACAGTCTTTCCAAACTAGAAAGCGAACAATGTCTTTTGGTATACAAGAGAGTAGGGTCTTAGGCGGATCCAGAGCGCCAAGGAAGTTTAGAAGTTCCTGTTCCAATTGTGACTTTTGCTTTCCATAGCAGGAAGAAGTAAGGGTTGATTCTAACTCTCTTATCCTCACATCGATTACTTGGACATCGAACTTCATTCTTTTGTTAATTTGAGAGTTGGGGTCGCTGCGGTCGCTTACGGTTTGCCCAATTCCACACTGCTGGCAAAATCGGGCACAGTCGTCATTAGGGTAGCGACAGTTTTGACACATCCTGGCAGGACGCCAAATACGTGGGATAGTCTATGACAAAAAAAAATAATAAGTTCTAATTTGCAAGAATTGTTGAAGACGCGGCTTACATCCTAAAAGCCCAGAGGTCCCAGCGGAGGGGTCTTGATACGAAAGTTCCTTGACGGGTGGGGAAAAATAGTATTCCCTCCTGGCCTTTGACACCTAACAATGTTGCGTCAATGTTGCGACCACTGACCAAGGGCCACCAGAAACGCCTAGGGAAGATATCCCGAACGATGATAGTGAATGGGCACCCAGAAGGGAGCAAAAGCGCATGACCGGACCGACAAGCGCCAGGGGGGGAAACACATAGGCATTCTCGCTGACGCCAATGGTCTGACAGAATATGTTGGTTCCCGACGATCCGGGGGTTGGCCAAGGGAAAAATGTCGTAGCGGTTCCCCATCTTGACCGTGCTGCGTGTTAGAGTCGAGGGACATCAGATCCAAAGTGTGGGGTCCCCATCGAGCTTCTAGCTTTCTCCAAGGCTGGGTACCGAGCATGCAATCTGAATCAGAAAGGGCCTGGACGGGGGGTCGGCCAAGTTGCTTCAGAGGGGACGTGAAACAAATTCAGAGCGATGTTAAGGCGGAGAAGTCTCGAAGATCGATTTGATGACCACATTCAATTCATCGCTTTTGGCGTCTTGGTTTTTCCAGGCGTGAGCAAGAGGGAGGCTATCCGTACGCGCGTCAACGCGGCAGTTACAGAGAGAATCCGCTCCAGCTAACAGAGTATTGTGGAGCGCATAGGCCTCTTTAATTATTATCGGCTTGGAACTTTGATCCGGAGACCAATAGTCGCGGATATTGAGAGGTTCTGAGTTAGGGGAGTAGACAAGTCCGCCCCATCCCGAGTTTGAAGCATCACAATAGAACTCGACGACAAGGTGTTTTTCTTCAAACCAGGGGAGGTGCCCTTGCCAATTATCGAGGAATCTCCAATATGTAATTTCTTCTCTGAGATCTTTTGATATTCTAATAGGCTTGTGGGTCTTTCTACGGTTGGCTCCGATTGCACGGTAACAAGTACGAGTATAAAGACGGGCTGCCGGCACTGCGATTGAGAAGGAAGTTGTTTTTCCGGCGAATCTTTGTAATGACTGTAAGTCAATCTCTTTTGGGCAAGGATTGATTCTCTGAGAAGGCGGAATTTCTCCTTTTTATCCTCTGGCAAAATGAATGCTGTGAGATGTGAATCGCACAGGTATCCCAGAAAACGGATGCTCTGGGAAGGGTGCAGAGTGGACTTAGAAAGAGCTAGCGTGTAGCCCAGCGAAGTAAGTACAGATGTAGCAATATATGCTGCAGCTTCGGCTTTCTGAAAATTCGACCAGTTGCAGCGTTGGGGAGTTACCAACTGGCCCATGTGGCGGTCGTCGATATACTGGCTACAGGGTACATTGAGGGTACGAATATAGTTTGTGGCGAGCAGACCGGTGGTATGGTACACATAAGCGCTGGCCTTCCAGCCGAAGGGGAGCGATGCATAGACATAATAGCGCCCGTCCCATTGTAGACCAAATAAAGTCCGGCTTTCTGGAGTTAACAGTAAATGGTCGTACCCACTTTTGTCGTCACAGACAGTTTGAAAATGATCACGTCCAACATATCGAGGGAGGTCAGATAGATAATCAAGAGTAAAGGCAAATCGCGGACCCAGAGGTTCAGAAATCTCTCATCATGGCACATGCGCGGTTTGCTGTGCTCGACGGTTATGGGCATGACTAAATGCGGCGGATTTACATGCCCGACGAGGCCCCAGAACAGCAAAGAACCATTACGAACTCTATCGTGTATAGTGGTGCCGATGAATTTTTTAAACTTTTCGCATGAATAGCTGTTAGGAAATATCCGGTGCGGAGGCTGAAGAGCGTCATAATGTTGGCCTGCAAAGATTCCTTTATATGGAACAATGAAAGACCATGCATCTATGCCATTTCTAACGAACGACAAGACCTCTGTCGCCTCGCCATCGCGAACAATTTCCTCCCAATAATCGTAATGGTAATGAAGTTCGCCCGGCACAAAAGATGAGGGGTCTCGAAAGATTATGTCTTGGGGCTTGCGAGGACCTTAGCCGCTGAAACCATACTAGGTGGGGGTCTAGGACCGACAAAGCTGGTAGGTAGACCCTTCCAATCACACCACTGCACACAAAGCCTAGGACTGTAATTGCGGGTGGTTAAAGTGTCTTCCAATCGAGGACGCTTGGAAGAGAGAGTGCCCTAGAAAAAGGTGAAGGGTATTACAATTAGGGATTTAACTACCCACCACATTGCCGGTCCTAGGCAACCCCTGAGGGCATGAGGGCGTAGAAACCCCTGCCTAGGCGCACGGCGAAAACCCAAAACAGAGACTGACCGAAAAGATTCTATCAGAATTGACGGACTAACAAAGTAAAATTGTAAACGCGATTTAGCGATTTAGCGTGCGCATGCAAGGACATGCGCATAAAAACATGCGTTACAGTTCCAAAATGAAATAACCTCCTTAGAAAATACTGGCATCTTTTAATTATTACCTTGCACCCCACGAAACGCGAATAAATCAACATCAACTGAAATAATACAAATCGATTGTTAAGGTTCTGAAAATAATGTTGCATATAGAAAATGAGAAAAGGCCTGTACGAAGGTGCTTTAATTAAGATACCAATGGCGTAGGAATTAATATAGATTTAGCCACTGGCTAAAAGAGGAGCTCCCGGCTACATATTTTTTCTGTTAACGGACGCGCAGTATTTTCCCGCCGACATGAAATACAGTTTCTGGGTTGCCTGTGGTAGAGGCGCGCAGACACGGACGCGCCCCCGATACTCAAATGGGAATACCGCTGAACCATGAAAAATGAAATCGATCGTATACCGGAGTTCTATTGTATTCTTCCTGCGATACCTATGGTGCTCCGCTCCGCTACTAAGACGCTATGTTGCCATAACAATGAAGATGTTAAACTTAAGATCTAACTACTCGCGCACGAGTAAAAGTGTTTCCTGAAACGGCGGTAGCTAAGGCAACCATGTGTGAGTAAAAAGTATGTCGGCATATATAATGCGTGAGAAATGATGCTAGCGAAAACATAGCTTTGTTTACGCAAGGGAGAACAAACACCGGACTGGCACCCAGAAACAAAAATACAATTCGCAATTGCTGTTTAATTGCAGTATAATGCAGACTGAAGGGGAGAGGATTGTGCCCGCAGAGTAATCAACCGGGCACGCGCTATGCGTACCCTACAATAGAAAACCGCGAGGCGCAGGTAAGATACAGTCACTAACGGCAAAACGAAAACATGAATCGGAACGATAAATATGTTAATAGCTTTACAGACGATATCCAGAAGGCTTCATACATAGTATTCCAAGTTACATATGTCTACCGTTTTATTGCCCAGGTAGGTTACATAGGAAAGACATTAATAAAAGTTACACTTGTTTATTGTTCATATTGGGGCAGTGCCTCTGAAAGTGACCGAATTGGCCACACGAGAAGCATGATGCCCTGTCACGCCCCTGACTTGAGCCAGGGTATCCCCAGCGAGAGGCCCATTGTCTGCCTCTCCACTGACCACCTGGCTGGTTATTTGCCCAACGACCACGCCCAAACTGGGGACGTCTGTAAGGCTGTTGGGGCTGCCTGGCTGTATCTTTCTTTATCATCTTTGCAATGGTGGTGGCGACCACGACATCTTCCTTAGTACCAAGAAGCCTAGTTATTACCTCCCCGAACTCTTGCCTAAAGATGTAGGGCCTTGTCTGCCGCAGGACTGCCTCATACTCTGCAGCTTTTGGGTCGCCATTACACCTAGCCTCGTCTGCAAGGTTCTGCAGGGCTGAGAGAATCATGGAAGGGTCTCTCAGCCTATAAGGCGCGCCGGCCAGCTGTCGCACCATTTGCAAAGCAGCGGCAACCCCTCCAGAACCAGACCCTTTAGACGCTTTGAGGACCGCAAGTTCTGTCTGCAGTTCTTTAATTTGGTCCACGATCTAAATGTGTAAGAGAAAGGGGGAAAGGCGGGGATAAATCACATGCCCACTGTAATATATACGCCCGCTTTACTAAATACAGAAACATAACCAACGGCGCGTAAAAGGGAATTGAACTAAAAACACACGACTACGAATTATCGGCCAATGGGTAAAGTATAGAAACATTTAATTTAGAGGTTGTGTAACAAAACGAACAGATTTTGAAGATCGTATAGCCCGGGAACGTGTCTGAATATGTAATGGATGTAACGCCCATGGTATGACGAAGAACAACATAAGGCCCTAAACGACAAGCATGGCTAACTTCTAATTGCAAATGAGATGAAATGGAGGTAAATTTTTTAACGATACGAACAACGAATTTTGCCAAAAATTGAGGTGCGCAACGGATGCCTGTAAGTAAAATACTAGAAGACAGAGTCGGACAGAAGCGAAGGTAGCTAAAACTACTACGTTAAATTCCATCCGGTCCGCGCTACTGAAATAAGCATGAACTCCGAACTAGGTACAAAAGCTGGGAGACTATACCTGGGAGAGAAGCCGCCAAAATAGAATTAAGACAAATATGGAGTAATTCGGTCGCTACCGAAACGGTGCTAAGAGCTGTAAAATCCATAAAGTCTTATACCGGCCATATGATAGTCAGGTGCACCGGAGCCCAAATGTGACACCTACGGGCATTTCGTTCTGAAATTTGGCAACATAGCTACTTTTACTAATTCGAGGGCGCTGATTTCAAAAACCAATGTTGCCAAAGTTGATTCGTGTGTTAACATGGTCTTTTCGGTCATCAAAGATGACGTCATCTGCCAAATAAGGTAAAAACGTTATTTTATCTGTTTTGAACCGAAACCAGGCGTTTTGTACTAAATCAAGCATCTTGAATCTGACAATATGTGTTTCCTAAATTATTATGGTGTTCTCGGTCATCATGTGTGACGTCATCTACCAAATAAGGTAAAAACGAGTTTTTATTTGTTTTGAACCGAAATCAGACGAATTTTATTAAATCAAGCATTCTGGATCTGACAATGTATGTTTCAAAGTCAGTTCTTAAATTAATGTGGTGTTCTCGGTCATCAAACGTGACGTCATCTGCCATATAAGGTAAAAACGTTATTTTATAGTATTTAAACAGGCTTTGAGGGAAACATAGTGTTTTATACTAATACTCGGAGTACTCGGATGTACTCCGAGTATTAGTATAAAAGCATTCTATATTAGTATAATCAAGCATTCTGGATCTGACAATGTATGTTTCAAAGTCAGTTCTTAAATTAATGTGGTGTTCTCGGTCATCAAACGTGACGTCATCTGCCGTATAAGGTAAAAACGTTATTTTATAGTATTTAAACAGGCTTTGAGGGAAACATAGTGTTTTATACTAATACTCGGAGTACTCGGATGTCGAAAATCAATGTTGCCAAAAACCACTTGTTGTGATAATATGGTGTCTTCGGTCATCAGAGATGACGTCATCCACCAATTAAGGTCAAAACAATATGACATTTTTTAACCTATGTTAAACAATATGACATTTTTTAAGCGTTTGGGTTACCAAATCGAGCATCCCCACTCTGAAAATGCATATCTCTAAAGTCAGTTGTTTGTTGTTGACGTGGTATTTTCATTTATCAATTATGACGTCAACTGCCATATTAGGTTAAAATATCATTTTATCCTATTTTGACGCGATTTTAGGTGAAACAAAGTGATTTTGATCATTCGAATATACCGAAAACCAATGTTATAAAAGGTAGTTTTGGTGCCCATCATCCCCCGAACCAGCGAACGTAGAATGTTGAACTAAATCACGCTGTGTTAAAACCTGATGGCAAACAAGCTTAATATAATATACACCTAAATTTGACGAAATGATGACGAACTTTGTTAAAGCGCTGTTATACAATTAAGAAGTAGAGAAACTGTACTTGTTTTGTGCAGGCGACCTAGCATTGCCTAGAGTTTACCAACGGTCTTGACACGTTACCTCTCCCTGTTTCTTTGATTACTCTCTAGTTAATAGGGGAAACTTTGAAAAAAAAAAACTTATTTTTCAAACATAAGTAAATTATCATTGAAAAGGGGCTTTATTCATTCCATCTACGATCTGCAAATGAAAAAAAATCTATCTCACTACAAGGCTAGGCAGGCGCGTAGCTACCTGTATGGCAATACACATGTGTACCTCGTGAAGCCCAGAAAATACAAAAAACAACACAAAATGGGAGTTAAGATGAAAACAATGCAGTGCGTACCTCGTAAAAATGTCTGACTGCGCGCTTGCTCGGTAATCTGAAACAATGCGTGAAACAAAATGTACACAATTTCCGCGTGAATTTGCTGCGTTTACCTATTGTAGCTGTTTATTAGCCTAAATGCATATAGAGCGGTTTTCACATGACTGTCGTGAAAACTAATCGCAAAGTAATTACACCAATTAAATGAATAAAACCTATAGCAGTAATAGCTCTCATCGGCTTGCCCGTTTGTTTTGCCCATTTCAGATCACGTGGCATTCCCATGAGTATTCTCTCTTTCTTTTTTCTGCTACGCAGCGAAGGATATATGAAATATGGAAGAATTCCAAACAAAGAGAGAATACTCATGGGAATGCCACGTGATCTGAAATGGGCAAAACAAACGGGCAAGCCGAGGAGGTCTATTGCGAATTAAAGAGAAGAACAACTAGACGCGACATGTAATGTACTACAGATCCATGACGCATTTTCATTTGTTGGCTTTATCTTTCGAGACAGCGCTTTAAAACCTTGGAAACTTCACCAATCGTTCATCCATTGAATGTGAATCGCAGATTGCGAGTCTCTTCACAGAGTTCTTCGGGTCATGGAAAACCTGGAAAATACTTGAATTTGAAACATTTGAATTTCGATGGAATCTTTATTGAACTCCTGAAAAGGTATAACGCTAGTGGTTTTCGGTGGTCTTCTAGCAGAAGATCAGTTTGTTCCAGCCCCAAACCCTGATGTTGCAGCACTGCAACAGGAATCTCGGACATCAGGATTTTACTGCATGAGTGTATCTCAATGGGCTCATTGAGTTTGTCATAATTTCTTGGCGAGACAGGACCGTGTTATTAGTCTTGCTGGCGAATTTGCGCAACTTCCATAAACGCGTATGGCCGTGGGCGCGAATGTCTTAGAAAAAAATATGTCATGTGGAGTGGATTCGAGTCATCTACCTGAGGATTCTTGGAGTTCATTACTTCCCTCATTGGATGCGGCAGCACTTTCTGTGTCTCTGGGCATTCCAAAAGGACGACCTGGCAACTATGCCATTCAGCATCATGATCTTCTCCAGTGGATAGGTGAGGGTAAAAATGCTCTGCCACATGCGGCATGTGGCACTCTTTGGATAATTGACCGGAAGAAGTGTATCCTAGAAGAGATGGGTTTGAGTAATTGGCTTGACACGACCATGTTGTTACTCTTGCTGGCGTATTGTGTGCAACTTCCAAAAAACATATGGCTGTGCGCGTAAACGTCTTAGGAACCCAAATATGTCACCGTGGAAGGGATTCGAGTCATGTACCTGAGGATTCGAGAGGAGTTCATTACTTCCCTCATTGAATGCAACAGCAGTCCCTATGTCTAGAACGACCTGTCAACTATTCCATCAGCATCATGATCTTCGGCCTGTCAGTAGGCGAGGACAAAAATGTTCTAACGCTAAAAAAAAAGTGTTTTCAACATCAGTGTATTTGAATTATTTAAGTCACTTTGTTGCTGCACTAAAATCCATTGAAAAAGATAAAATGATATTTTTACCTTCCATGATGTCGCCATTCATGACCGACAATGGCTACGTTTAACAACAAAACTTTCAGGTGAACAACGATAAAAGAGTGCTCTTGACCTTTTTTTGGTGAATGACGTTATCAGATTGGTGTTAGCAACTTTGGTTTTCGACATCCAAGTACTCGAATTTATAGCATATAGTATAAATCACTTAACTATGTTTCACTTACAAGCCTGCATAAACGCAATAAAAATTTGTTTTTGCCTTATATGGCAGATGACGTCACGTTTGATGACCGAGAACACCATATCAATTAAAGAACTGACTTTAAAAGATACATTGCCAGATTCAGAATGCTTGATTTAGTATAAATCACTATGTTTCGGCTCAAAACAAATAAAAACTCGTTTTTACCTTATTTGGTAGATGACGTCACATATGATGACCGAGAACACCATAGTAATTTAGGAAACACATTGTCAGATTCAGGATGCTTGATTTAGTACAAAACGCCTGGTTTCGGTTTAAAACAGATAAAATAACGTTTTTACCTTATTTGGCAGATGACGTCATCTTTGATGAACGAAAACACCATGTTAACACACGAATCAACTTTGGCAACATTGGTTTTTGAAATCAGCGCCCTCGAATTAGTAAAAGTAACTATGTTGCCAAATTTCAGAACGAAATGCCCGTAGGTGTCACATTTTGGGCTCCTGTGCACCTGACTATGAGGAGAGTAGTGAAATATGTATGGTAACAATTCAGTAAAACAAACAACCGAGCAATTACAAGCAAAATACATGATAGTGAAGCACAATAATGTGAAAACCTGAGCTGACCACTACAGCGATACATGAAATACATATGATAGTTATGAGCTGGCCACTGATTAGTCTGAATACCAGCGATACAAATACATGATTGCAAACTTTGTAGAATGGAAATTTATACTTGAGCTGGCCACTACCAGCGAACATGAGATACATTATGATAGTGAAGCACTTGAGCACGATACAAAAATACATGATTGTAATGTAGAATTAAGACTTGAGCTGGTAATTACCAGTGAACACGAGATACATGATAGTAAAGCACTTGCGCTGGACACTGCCAGCGAAAACAAAATACGTGATTGTAAAAATGTGGAAATTTAGACTTGAGCTGGCCACTACCAGCAACATGAAATATAGAATACATGATAAAAAACTTTGTAATGTGGAAATCTAGGCTTGAGCTGGCCACTACCAGCAACATGAAATATAAAATGCATGATAAGAAAGCTTTGTAATGTGAAAATCTAGGCTTGAGCTGGCCACTACCAGCAACATAAATATAAAATGCATGATAAGAAAGTTTTGTAATGTGAAAATCTAGGCTTGAGCTGGCCACTACCAGCAACATGAAATATAAAATGCATGATAAGAAAGTTTTGTAATGCAAATCTAGGCTTGAGCTGGCCACTACCAGCGACTACAAAATGCGTACAGTAAAGCCATGTGCTGTGAAAATCTGGGCTTGAACTGGCCACTACCAGCGACTACAAAGATACATGATTGTAAAGCCCTGTACTGTGAAAATTCAGATCTGAGCTGGCCACTAACAGCGATCACCAAATACATGGTAGAAAATGCAACGTAATGAGGGCATGAAGCCACAAGGTGTGAAAGCATCATAGTTTTGGCCCCAACCAAACACACTACCAGAGACAGAGACGAAGTAAAAAAGGGATAAAAGAAAAGGTTTATACCTCGTTGGGTTGATTTTGTTGAGGCTCATCATTTTTTTTAGGTTCACCCGCTTGAGCTTGGGCGTCTTCGGGTTCCACATTAGCAGGAAGGACGACCACGGCATCATTAGGTACTTGCTCCGCCATAGCTATCTAACGGACCGAAAGCTTAACCAACTGACCACGAGTTAGTTTGAACTCACTGCTGTGAAAATCTGGGCTTGAACTGGCCACTACCAGCGACTACAAAGATACATGATTGTAAAGCCCTGTACTGTGAAAATTCAGATCTGAGCTGGCCACTAACAGCGATCACCAAATACATGGTAGAAAATGCAACGTAATGAGGGCATGAAGCCACAAGGTGTGAAAGCATCATAGTTTTGGCCCCAACCAAACACACTACCAGAGACAGAGACGAAGTAAAAAAGGGATAAAAGAAAAGGTTTATACCTCGTTGGGTTGATTTTGTTGAGGCTCATCATTTGTTGAGGTTCACCCGCTTGAGCTTGGGCGTCTTCGGGTTCCACATTAGCAGGAAGGACGACCACGGCATCATTAGGTACTTGCTCCGCCATAGCTATCTAACGGACCGAAAGCTTAACCAACTGACCACGAGTTAGTTTGAACTCACACCTTTATACCGGCGTTACGCATGGTTACACTTGGGATAGTGGTTACTATTCTGTAAAGGAGTTCAGACGGTGTAAACTGCAGGGTGCAGGGCATGCAGGGTACGCAGGGTGTGCAGGGTACGCAGGGTGTGCAGGGCAGATGAAAACAAAAAAAAGACCTTTACTAAGTCGATAAGTGAGGGCAGGAACTTCAATATTCCGAAAAAGAAAATCGAAATAACTTATATTCACGAAGAAAAAAGAGAAAATCTTGTTTTTAACCCCGTTTTCAACTGTATTGCGTTACATGATTCAGGCGTTATAATCTTTTAATCTTGTTTACTTAGCCTTTGGGTCAGGAACTCCGCGCTTCTTGGCTGGCTTTCTTCGTTGAAGAGGCACGTTGCCCATTATATATCAACATTTGGTTGTTGAAAATGGCGATTACCACGAGTACCAAGCTCAAGCAGAACATGAAATCTAAGCGCAGTAATACTTTCCTGCACACAGAGAAGGCTTGCCTACCCACAAGGATTTAAAGGGTTGCCTGCAAATTTGGCGACCAGTTAGTCAAAACATTGATCTTCGAAAGCATGTCGGCGATTTTAGATATTCTGATTTCTCGCACTTTTATTACTGTTCCAAGGCCGAAACTCGTCAAATAAATGAACCTTCAAATTCTAGTAGTGTAATATGAATTAAAGCCAATGCGTGCCGTATTCACGACATAAAAAGTTGCGTTTACTCACGTTTGATCTACAGCGAAAACTTGACGTAAATTTCGTGTTTCCGAGTTTACTTACGTTTGTGAAGAATAAATTTCAAGTTTCAAGTTTTCACAGAGAAAAGGGAGGAAAACGCAAAGTTTACTTAGATTTAAAACATAGGCAAACGCGAAGTAAACATTAGATTTTCTTTGAAGAAAACCTGCAGAAAAGCAAAGGAAACTTGTAGTTTATAGATTTTTGATTGAGAAATCTCAGAGAAATCCCAAATTTGCTTGATTTAAAAACACAAGGAAATGCAATGAAAAGGCCAAGTTTACATAGATTTTCGTTATCGAAAAGATTTTGTTGTAAAACGCATTATGTGGATGTGAAAAATTATGTCTCAATCACGACCTTTGTTCTCACTATGAATAAAGTGTGATTCAAATGTGAATGTCTCTTTGCTTTGGAACTACAATTAGGACTGTTGAATTATTGGAAAAAATCGAGATTTAATTCGCTGTGCAGGAATAAAAGACGCAGGACCAGTATTTTCGCATATACTCGCGCACCATACTTCAACACCGTCACCATAGATGTTTATAGAGTCGTGCCTTTTATACCACTGAACAAATGCAAACACGTGATGTTCCACTAGCCCGTCCGCATGTTTAACGCCATGATCCAAGTAGTATAGAATTCTACCAGGCCGAGGCGAAACATGTTCATCGATTGCGCCATTGCGGCCCGTCCAAGATGCAAGTATGTACGATTTCCGCTTTCCTCTTCCTTCGGCACAGCCAATGATCTCTCCTGTTAGTGAAATTCTGTCGTATCCTAAACAAGAAGGAAGAACTGAGGTAAAGGACACATCTGGGTATAATTTGGTATAAACACGATGGAGTAGATCCTTGTGGAACGCGGTCAGGATCATTCGCTTGCAAGGAGTGAGCAGTTTGACCGTGGTATCGCACTTTTTCCAGCTTCTGTTTTCGACAGCATCGGTTGCTAGACTGAGCGTTTTGAGGATCTCGTGAGACGTATCTGGGGTAAAGTTATTGTATCTTCGTGCGTGCATTTTTTGGAGTACCGGTGCAAGTAAAGTTGTACTTATTTCTTCTGGATACTTCACATTAAGCATGAAGTCCCCCTTTATGAACTTCTACTGCTGTGTTATTTGTTGGCTGACTTTCTAAAAGTCCGTTGTACCTTTCAAAACTAAATAACCAGAAGGAATGGATGGGTCCATAATCGTTTATGCAGTCTTCAAGATGAGCATGTAAATGCATGTTTGGGGTAACGCTTTCCTCGCCATACAGTGTTTCAACTCCTTTGCAAAAATTTAATAAGTATTCATCTGCACGTCGAACATCGGCTAGTGAAATGTATGTATTAATATGTGACATGCCAAAACAAAAATTACGCCAACAATCTAGATGTTCCTTTGAAAGTATTCCATTCAGGGCATACAGTGAGTAGATGATGGTCCAGTTCATCCATTCTTCCGCAGTAAACGTGCTTTGACATTCTGCAATTTTCGTCGGCAGTCTTCCAACATCACTCGGTACATCGACATCCTGGACTCGCTTTTCGATCTCTTTTAAGCTTTTCGCATTCAAGAGCTTCAGTTCTATCCAAATTTCAAACAATAGTTTGGCAGAACCCAGAAATAAATTGTGCATCGGATCTAAGACATGGTGGCGTATTACAGAAAAATAGGGGAGCTCTAACAATTAACACTTATTGGATGAGGTTGAGCATGATAGTGAGATTTGGCAACGCCGAGGTTTGTGTTATCTGCCGAAGCGAAGCTGAGGCGGATAACACTAACTCGAGGCGTTGACAAATCTCACTATCATGCGAAAACCGAATTCAATAATTGTTTTATTATTCAGCAACCAAGAATTCTTACCTAGCTAAACGAAGTCAACGATGAGGCCGTGCACGGCGATACGGTTTTTCAACTTCATCTTACCTCCATTGGTATTTTCCTTTTTGTATTCAATTCAAATAGCCATAGTTGATGTTTAGATATCCTGAGCAATGATCCCTTGGCAAAAATCATAACAGATTCAACGAGAATACTCGCAAAACCGGCTTTCAATTCGGAAATGAAAACCAAGATGGCGGCCAAACCTATTGGCTTGCGTTATGACGTCATTAGAGTGCATCAATCCTAATGTCTGTAGTATGACGTCAGGCACTGCGCGGCAACAAGGTTTCGCTGCGTACTCTTAGCCAATCAGAACCGAGATAGTGGCATGGCTGAATAATAATACAGAATATGAACAGCCAAACTCAGTCTGACATTCATTTCTCGAAGTCTGAGTTTTACTTCTTCTGATTTCGGCAATGTTTCTTGAATGGGTTCCATCATCTCTTAGGGGCCATTCATTCCTCATAAATCCACTATAATTTTTTGCTCCAACTGGACCAGGAAAGAGTTTAAAACATTTTGAACATCCTCTGTTTGCCGCATGTCCTTTGAATCCCAGCACCTTTCTGATCGCCGGGACATCGCACGACGCGCATAGTAAGGCAGCCCTAATATTGACGTCTTCTTCAGGTGAAGTGTATGTCCTAAGATTAAATCCATTAAGCCCAAAGATCATTTAACTCGTGCACTAGTGGTTTCACGAATGTGTTAGTGGGAGGTTCTGGTTTACAGTGAGGTATAATGACTATCAATATAACGTTCTCGCGCTTAAAACGTTCTTTTCTTGGTAAATTTACTATCGTAAGATAAACGGCGCCAACATAATATCTAGAACGTTTGAAAGGCGAAAACCAGTCTTCATTTAGCATAAGCCCGTATCGCCTTGCGACCTGGAAAAAAGCGATCCTCCGTTATCAACCAAATCCTTGCAAATCTTTCCATCTTGAATGTCAGCCAGAAATCCTCCAGGGACATGTCTGCGTCTCCATGTTTCACAAGCTTCTTCAAATCCTGGTCTTTGCAACATGTCCGTTAGAGCGTCTTTCAGCTTGCGGTAACAGTATACCCGGTATGGATAAAAACGCTTCCCATTTTTAACTCAACGGTTTTTAGCAGCTGTGCTCCGCATGGTCGTCTCCTATTAACATGGGGATGGCTTGGGAACTCCACAAATGTGCACGTTTTAGATATCTGTCGTCCTAGGTATGTCCTTATGCAGTCTTCAAAATGGTAAAGACTGTGGCACACACAACGAACTTTACAATTTGTCGTGCTTCATGTCCATTAGTGTCCATAATGAGTATAAAGTTGTTGGAAGCAACACTGAAATTCCCACCTCCATAGGAATCCTTTCTTCGAGAACTTGAAATAGAGCGTGTAAAAATGTCAGAATGTTTTCAAGAGCGCTATCTGGTATTGAAAACAAAATATGCCAAAGGCAAAGAAACGTACACAGCCATCTTACAAATTTGAATTGGAAAGAACTCTCATGATTACTCCCCGGCAAAGGTACCAAATCATCTTCGTTGATGCCAAAGTCTTCTTGCAGTTCTCTGAGATCCTCGTGCCATACCTCCGGTGTTCTCTACAAGAAATGCATAGATTAATAAAGATGACGAGGATAACGATTACAACAACAACAAATATCTTTATTTTATAAAAGTCTTCAGGAATCGGCATGCTGTTTTTTATTCTGCGCGCGCAATGCATCATAGGGCTAGAGCACCTTGAATCTTTTCCCTTGTAAAATAAATTGCTTGACAGAAAAAAAGGATTTTTGCTGAATCAATGTATGACTAGAAATACATTACATGCAGGGCCCTCACGACCATTGGTCTGAGTTTTTACAGGTGTATGAAACCCATTCCTACTCGTTTAATTTCAGAGATAATAGCTAAGCTGATGGACATTGCTTCTATACCATAGCCAACGGATTTTCGCATAGGAACAGTACAAAAAAAAAACATTTATTTATTAACCGTTTCGAAAATAAGCTTCAGAAATGCCAAATTTTTACCGTCTTACGTTTGTCCCTTCAAATTAAATGCTGGCAATTTCCATCGAGATTTGAATTGAATGTATAGACCATCTAGAAGAATTTGACGGCCGACTTTAATTTTTTACGCTGATATTTTTTACGCACATCATTCAAGTTTCCACGCGTCGCGCGTACACAGGTATCCCCGCGACACAAAATCATGCATAAACCCCTGCGTTCAGCGCTTCGCGACGGGTCGTTCGGGAATAAATCAATTTATTTAAATCGGTTTTGGTGATATCCAGAACAAACATGGTCTCGCCAACTGGAATCAGGCTCAACCTTACAGCCTCACCTCACCTGTCTCGGCATTGTTAATATTCTGGATATGTTTGTGGGGTATGTAAGCGGGGCCTCAATGCTCTTACAATGTCTTAGATAAAATACATCAGAGAAAAAAACAAATATACTTGCAACTATAGTTTCGAGAACTTAATCTTGCTTGAAAAAGCTCTCATCGAAAAGAAATGTTCATTTTGCAGTAAAATTATTCGAAATTCTAGGCCGGGACTCAATTAATAAATGTGAATAACTTTGCATCGCTCTTGTTCACCCACCTACATGTAGTTGACTAGGTTCTCCTGCGGTGGCATTAACTCCTGGTTGGTCCTGATTTAAAACGTCGGTATTTTCCATCATACGATCTGGCTCACCGTTGTCAGCAGAAAGTTTTCTCCTTTTGGTCCTGAAGCACCTAATTGGCCAAATTCTCTTAATTCTTCTGAGAGGTTGCCCCCATCTGGTATTAACAGAGGTTCATCAGGTAAGTGCGTTATCTTGCAAGTCCATTTTCGTTAACAAAGTATTGTTTCTCGTGGGATATGTAATATTTATGATCAAAACTTTTCGAGCATCCAGGACACTTGCGTCGATTCAACTGCGAGAACGACATGCCTTCAAATCTTAGTAGCCGCCGTCAGCTTAGTATACACTATCTGTGAAAAAAAAAATTAATGAAGGTATTTGAAATGCCATTATCTGTAAGGTGTAAGAATGAAAAAGTTGTGGAAAAATCCGTGAGCTGGTTTGCAAAACAACTGTAGACACATTCTATTTCTGTCCTATCTAGATTAGCGCTTCGCGAGGTCAAGGTTTAGAATTAGAATCGACTTCAAATGCCGTGACAGGCACATTGACCTAAAACACATTCTGCGTATGAGATCTCGATCCTCGTATTACTCTTACAGGTCGACCTGCCCACATTGTTTAAGTGAAATCCACACTTGCCTTATGTGTCCTTTGTTTTATTTTTCCTTTTCGTTACGGTAGTTTGTTATGTCTCTTGCCTTCTCGAATAATTGACCTTAGACCTTTCGCTAAGACGCATGCGCTGTGCACTGAATTTTAGTACTTGGCGGTAAGATTTGATTTCACTCTGCTCTCATTCTGAATCAGGCAGCACCAAGAAACATCGACTTCAAGTAAGTATATGTATAAATATTTTCAATATATTTTTAGCATTTCTGGACACGTAAAGTGCGTTTTCACACTTCAAATTCGAAAATCGGTTTCTGGTTTTAGCGTACACTTGGAAGGAGCAAAGGCGAGTCGTGGTTTTATAAACTTTAAGATGACTTCTCCCGCGCGCCGCCGAACCTCAAGCTCAGGAGAATCAGCAATGAACCAAACGGCAAGCCATCCCGCACGAAAATTCTGGACGATAATTATAGCCAAAACACGGCCAGAATATTGGGCCATAAAGGAGCGAAAATTAGCCATAATGTCGAGAACAATAATAAGCCTGACGGGAGCGTGAAAATTGAGCGATAAAACAAGGGAAGAATGCAGCCATATTATCGCTCATTTTGGGCCTGATTTTATTTTGGTTGTGCGCAGCGTAAATCCGAACAGTTTCTAGCTTGAATATGGCCCGAGGTCAATTAGAGTTCAAGTAGATGTTCAGATTACAAAACATTTGCCATCAATTAACGGGAGATCTCAGATAACAGTCACTTCTATTTCTGTATCGCTGCATAGAGCTTGAAAGCGTTTTTGCTACAGTAGTTATTCCACCATATCCCGCGGGCCTCTTCCCCAGACACAACTCGAGGACGCTCAACAACACAACTTTCCCTGCAGCTACGATGTCTTGGACGCCCCTGCAAGTTTAGTCTCTTTTGTCGCTTTTAAACTTGCATAAGACACTTTCTGTGTGAAGGTTTCATTGATAACTTTTACTGTAAGGAATCCTTTGTTGTTTTTCTTGCAGAAGGCATACACAAAATCTGTTGAAACAAAGAGTTAATATAAGAAACAGAGCATCTAAATAACCTTTTAATATGCGGCACGCGGGGAAATTGCAAAATCATGAAGAAATTTTATTTCATATGCCTACACCTAAGAACTGCTTCGCTAATTATTATCTAAACCGAGCGATTTGAGAGCTTCGAAACGGATCGAAAGCGAGGACTCGAAATAACCTTTTAATATGCGGCGCGCGGGGAAATTGCAAAATCATGAAGACTTCGCTAAGTTTACAATGACATGCAAGAAATTTTATTTCATATGCCTACCCATAAGAACTGCTTCGCTAACTATTATCTAAGCCGAGCGATTTGAGAGCTTCCAAACGGATCGAAGCGAGGACTCGGGCGAGATGGGACCGTAGAAGAGAGAAAAGAAAGGAAGGGAACTATTCTATTTTATGCTACACGTTACCTTTACATGCTGTTGTCTTTGCTGAATCTAGCGGCGTTTTGTTAGGGTCCTGCTTTTCTGAATTGATGGTAGTCAACCTTGTCCACGGCTGTTGGCTAGCTCTTCGACGTTGAAGACTAATGGTAATATATAGATTTAGGCACTGCCTAAAAGCGGAGCTCCCAACTAGTATAAGGAATAAAAGATGGTAGTAGTTAATTGTAGTATCAAAAATACATTTATTATATTAAGACTAATATTATTGCCTTTCTGCCTTTTACAAAACACAAAAAGCATGAGGACAACTCAACTAATAAAAATGTAGACACCCGTAGGGCTTGTTCACATGAGGCGAGATATCAACCTCGTCCCAGGGTCTTGTGGTAAATTTTCAAGATGGCGGTTGGTCGAGTAGGAAACCTGGGGGAGGCTGAGTCACATGACCACTGTTTCAAAACATGGGAACGAGGTTGTCCTTTGTTGTGAAACGGTCATGTGACTCAGCCTCCCCCAGGGTCTTCTCCCGAGTCAACCACCATTTTGAAAAACGATGGAGAAGACCCTGGGACAACTTTGCGTAGGGACAAAACTGGCACCTGTTCCACATGAGAAAAAAAATGCAAGATATCTTGGTGTTGTGGCTAACATATGCGGCACGCACAATCAAGAAAGTTGGCCCAACCCCTGACCTGTCAAGGAATAGGACAGTTAAATTCTTGTTAGGGCTGTGTTAGGCCTAACAGACCTAACAGCCCAAACAGCATTGAGAAAACATTCCTTACTCCCACCTCTTAAAAGACCTGGGGCACAAATTATGATAAACACAACAACCCTAACACCACTTACAGACCTAACAGCCCTAACAGTCTTAACAGCTCTAACAGTCCTAGCAGCCCTAACAGAGGGCTGTTAGGTGTTGATCATAATATGTGCCCCTCCTTTTAGGAATGCTTCCTCTCTGCTGTTTAGGACTGTTAGGTTTGTTAGGGCTGTTAGGTTTGTTGGCTGTTAGGATTGTCAGGCCAGCCAGGGCTGTTAGGGCTGTAGGTGTTGATCATAATATGTGCCCCGCCTTTAAGACGTGGGAGTAAGGAATGCTTCCTCCCAGCTGTTTTTCCCTAACAGCAGCCCTATGCTGTTTGGGACTGTTAGTGCTGTTAGACCTTACAGCAACCCCTAACAAGAATTGCCCTGTCCTATTTCTTGACTCATATGACCCCTGAGATGCAGACAGTTTTATGCTGTCCCTACACAAATACCATATATCTCAGCCCAGAGTTGTCTCGGTCACAAGTGAATTGTTTGATTTCAACACAGAGGGATTGTCTAGAGGCAAGTCTGGGGACCAAAATATCCCCTAATCCCCATATCTTGCCTTATTTGGTGCCTCAGCTGTATCCCTGCAAAATATCCGAAAAATATCCCCCTAAAATATTTGGTAATCTTTTCAACCCTAAAAAAGTTTGCAGTTTCAAATTTTGTAATGATTAAATTTTCAAATTTTCAAATAAATTTCATTGCTTGATTGGCTTGATTTATTTTATTGCTTGGCACATGTCCCACGGCTTACAGTCAGAATTAGCATGCTCCCTGCTCTTTTCCATACAAATACTGGGGTGGGGGTCACTTTTCAACGCCCTTCTGGGCAGGGGGGGGGGGGGGGGATTTACTTTTTTACTTTTTCCAATACAGCCTACCCCTCTCAACGAGGATTACTGGCTGGGGGTCAGCTGGGGGACACAATAACCAGGGGACACAATAACTTTCATGATTTATTCAGGACAATATTTATTCCTCAGTGGAAAAAACTGCATTATCTGACAGAATAGTAAGTAGAATAATTTCACAAGATAATATTATTGATAGATACACCAGAGAAATTAATATGAGACATTTTACCAGGATTCCGGAAAATTTTGACAAAGTGGCCAAAAATCCAGTTACTGAAACACTTAGAATCACTTCCTTGATTTTGGTCTATTTTGGAAATTAAATGTATGCCATGAACAACAAAATGAAAAACGGAGAAATATAATGTCAAAGTTCTCCACCCTGGAGTACTACAATGAAACTCTATGTCGACCCAATTCTATAAAAACCCTCAGCTGTATATTGAAACAGGTTGCCATCTAGATTTCATAATGGAAATAACACAAGTTACTATACTAGCGTGCAGACCCTTCAAAAGATATTGGACCAGACACTACTCCTGGCCATACGGGTGTTAAGCAGAAGGCCACAAAGTCCAAAGTGTTCCAAATACATAACTCCATATTATGGGTGGAGCAATTTTGTAGAAGGGTCTGAAATTGGGGGGGGGGGGGGGGGGGTTGGGAGAGAAAATAGAAATGAGAGAGAAAAACAAAATAATTTCTGTTTGAGGGGGCATGCTCCCCCTGAGAAAAGTTTGAAAAACTTGGATCAAGATACTTCTATTGGGTTTTTGAAAGAGGTGAAAACAATGAAACTACGGCAGAAACATATAACAGAGGCTCTCTTTATTCTGATCCAACAGAAATGGGAAAACGTTCTGTGCACTCTGCTGTCTTTCCTTTGAGCAAGGAAAATATTATTGATGCATAACATTTAACTTATATTTGGCTGGGGACAAACCGGTTATGCACTAGTCAATTGAAACCCCCACCCCTAGGGACCCGGAGAAGGGTTGGGGATTTGATTTTACCCCTGAACAAAAGCTGTTTAAGTCCCCACTCCATCGGGAGGAAATTCCTGTGAAATGCCCCTACCCTTGGGGCCTCCGAAATCACCTTTTACTTGCAAGCATCAAAGAAAGAACACACCTTTCTATGATCGTCAAAGGGGAGTGGGCCTCAGCTAGTGTGGCGTCCTATATGAAACAAGGGATGCAAGTACAGAAAAATGCATTAAAATCGAATGATTCCAATGATTGCATCGTAGCTAACATGTAGATTTGCATGGCCAAAATCAAAGTGAAAGATTGACCGAAATAACTTATTTGAAAACAAATAAACGGGGGGTGGGGACAGGTTCCAGAATCAAAACCAGTCAAATCCACCACCCCCTCGGAACAGACTCTTGTTTTAAAATGCTTTAAACCCCCACGATAACCTCACCCTTCCCTGGGTCCCTAGGGGTGTGGGGTGGGGGTTTCAATTGACTAGTGCATTACTCACGAAGAATCCAATACAAATTGAAACACAGGTCAAAAGTTTTCAAGAAATAACTTATAATAGATAGCTATCAATAGATAGAATAAAGTAATCAATTCTATAAATCAATGAATGGCCAAAACACAGTTGAAAGTCTATGATCATCTTTTCTAAATCGTACGGCCGAGGAATCAAATTCCCTGAAGAGATCGTCTAGTCAGAGAAAATATTTCTCATAAAACAAAAAAAACATTCTTACCAAGAGCTTGCAGTTTAATCCACTTCATACTGAATGTTTGTCCAACTCCAGCGAACAGTGAGTTTCCAATCCACACCGCACCCATTATATCCGTGACTTTCAAAGCTATTCCATGTCTTTAGGGAGCTGAAGAACCCACAAAACACGGCAAAACACGAAAACTCCCGCGCTCGATTTTGGGCGCCATTGTTGTTGTACTGTAACTCGTGACAAACGTTTTCAGTTCCTGTGAACACTTTCGCATTCACTGGAGAAGTAGAACATATGTCTAATTAAATAGAATTGCAGCCTGGAATTTTTCCTCGTGAAAACGACTCCTCTCGAAAACAAACAGAGCAGGCTATCGTGTGTAGGAACTCGTACAACTTTACTTTCACTAATCTTGCCGCTTCGGGTCACGTGGTGGTGATGAACAAAGACGTTTGTCACTAGAAACTTTGAAAGTTTATTTCCGCTTCCTGTAAAGTGAAGTGATAAGTGATTTAGAAGAGAGATCCAATTATACCACGCTCGGTGTCGGCGCTCGTCAGGCGTTGTGTCGTTCAAGGGCTTCAAGGTACCGAAAGTTTCTGTTTCAAAAAAATAGTGTTAGTCCATAGGGGAACAAACGAAACCGTTTCCATGTTAATCCTCGACCATTACGAGTAGTCTCAAAAAGATATGATGGAAAAGAACCGGCCGCGGATGCCTCTCTTTGGTGGTTTACCTTTCTGCTCCGATCTCATGCTTTGCCCGGCTTCTTCCCCCTTCTTCCCGGGCGCAATTCCGTCTAGGTCTCTCTGAGAGTCTCTGGTGCTTCCATTTCTTTCTGCTTTCTGCTCTTCTACTAGAGATAATTTTAACCAAAATCATTCTCGATCCCTTCCTCATCCCTCGACCCAATGTTTGTATTCTATAGCACGGTTCTGCAGTTAGCTGTCATTTCTCGGCCTTGAAACTCCGACTGGAAGAATTCCAGGAGCAAGCCGGCAAAGAAAATACTCCAACTTGATTATTATTCCCCATTCTACCAAATCTTTGGATTCCATGGCTTCTTTTCGGGCATTTCTCCTTTGAGTAATTATTGTAGGTCGTTTTTTCAGCCGCTAGCAGCCCTGTAGTCTTTTTTGGATGTTGCCAAAATGCTGGTATTTGTGCCTGCGATTTTACCTTTCACGTGAGCATCAGCATCCCCCCTGACAACGCGCCCCTCCCCACCTTTCACGTGAGCATCAGCATCCCCCCCTGACAACGCGCCCTCCCCCGTTAGTTGAGCACTCCCTCCTCCCTCCTGACAACGCGCCCCTAGCTCCCCCAGTGAGTTGAGCATGCTTGACGTCACAATAGGGCAATTGTGACGTCAGGCTTCAGGAACACGTACAACATCCGGGGCTTCTGAGACGTCCAAAAATCGGATCGACCCCTAGCAATTCCACAGGTTACTCAATAAATTCACACAGGGTACCCAATACTATATTTGCAGTTTTTGACGCTGTTTCCTTAGGTATGATGCTCCGCTTTGCGGCGGCCTTCGGCTCCGCTATTAACTTTTGAGGCCCTTTGGTCATAGCAGCTCTTGTATGAAGCCTCAGCTGGGCGCGATCGACAAAAAAATCTACGTCCTGGATGAGTCTGGTTTTCTGCGATTTGGCCTGTTTTTTTTTTTAAGGTAAAAAAAATTGAAAACTGTGAAAAGTGTCTTTTATTTGATAAACTAACGCGTGGGCACATCGTCAAATTGATTGAATGCTTGCGAAGTATTTGATAAATGGGGCCTAAATTAGTAAGTAATTGAGAGTGCTCGATGTGCCCAATTTTTTTATCTGATGCCCCTGCTTGGAGAAATGCAAAGAGAAAGGTCGATGTGGTTCAGGGTAAATTGGTGCGTAAAGAGCAAGATTGTGCGTTTTATGGATTTCTGGGAGAAACTGGGGAAGGGGTACCCGTTTTAATATTTTTCTCCAGTCCGTGATATTTTAGAATCGAGTCCGAGTTGTAGATGTTCTGTGTAACTACTTTTGCACGTAATTGATTTATCACTATTGTACCTGAGTGGACGGGGAGAGGTTGGCACGTATGACTCCAACACATTTTCTGGAGAACTTTCTGGCATATCGTCACCTTCGTCCAATGATGCGGCAAATGCTTTGATGAGCGCAACGACCTTACGCGAAGGGACTGTAAAAGAAAAATCGCAGTATGAATTAATATTTGCGCATGATTCCATTAATCGTTTCCAAAAAAAGGCGGGAATGTTGTAAATTAAACGGGGCTGTTGTAAATTATTCAAATATAACGGGAATGTTTGTAAATTAAACAAATATAGCTTTCGTGCTCGAATTTCATTCTCAACCGTGTTGTATTAACATACCTGACTCTTTCAATTTTTTTTATGTATTAACATACCTGACTCTTTTAATTTTTTGATGGTCGGGTAGGCCAGAGGGTAATTTTCTTCTTCCTATCCGCTTCAAGTTCTTCCTGAAATTCAGCACTGGAGGGAAAGTCTCGGTCTGAGAGTGAGGATACGGCATTTCTGTACAGGTCATGGAACTGCAGTGTTTCGAAAGTAAGAGAGTTGTTGGCGCGAGTTGTTGGTTGAGAGTTGTTGGTAAACTGGTGGCTCAGGCAAGTAGGTACCTGCTCTCGCATTTTCCACGGGATATGCACTGTCGGGCAGCTGATGGTAGGGAAGTGATGGGCTTTCAGGTGGAATGTAACTGACCGATTGTGTTTGCTGCTCGGATTGGCGATTTACAGGTTGTATCTGTCTATTCATGTGCGGTTGCTCGGATTTGCGGTGTACGGGTTGTTTGGTTCTAGTAGTGGGCGGTAGCTGCTCGGATTCGTGATATATAGGCTGCGTCGGTCTATTCATGGGCAGTTGCTGCTCGGGTTGGCGATATATAGGTTGCGTCGGTCTATTCATGGGCGGTTGCTGCTCGGATTGGCGATATACAGGTTGCGTCGGTCTATTCATGGGCGGTTGCTGCTCGGGTTGGTGATATATAGGTTGTGTCGGTCTATTCATGGGCGGTTGCTGCTCGGATTGGCGTTGTCAAGTTTTTTGGGTCTAGTCGCTTCCAGTGGCAGGTTAGGTGGTGCCTGTGAGGGAAACACGCTGCTGTAAGAGGTTGTTGCGCATTCCGCTAAAATTTCGTCTGAGGCTGCTGTTGCCGCTTTTGTAGCAGAACTACAAGACTTTTTCCCGCTCGCTCTTCGCTGTTTTTGGGGTCCTCGGCCTGTTGTTCCTCTTTATCAGAGTCTTGATTTTTCGCTTTTCTCTGCCTTTTTGGTCCGGCCTTAGGTGATGCCTGTTGCTCACTTGTGCAGTGCCTTTATTGGCGTTTCTAACTTTCTCCGAGGGTTTGCGTTTTCTTTTCTTGCAGGCCGTTGGTTGGAAAAAGGCACTTGCGTAGAATCGTCTGTTTCCAAGTCGATGTTCGAAATACTGCAAATGTGTTGGAGGGGATTTTCTTTTTCTCGTATCCAAGCCTTCACTCTTTCACTAGCAAACCTGGCATATGTATCCATGAGAGCTGCGTTTGAAAAACATGTCAAAGAGCGGATGTAAGGTCGTAATAAAGTCACGGACGTCGGCAAGTAACGTAATCCCATAAAATGTCTGCATGAACATTCTAGGCCGTCAAAATGTATGCCTATGCATACTAAAATAATAGATAGAAGTACGAATATATACTAGCAACTCCATTGAGCATTTTCTATAAAGAGAAGTTCTATTGCTGCATGCGCTCCAAAGGCGAGTGTTACACGTGCGTTACCGCGCACTTGGTTTGGGCGCCAAATACGGTTTCAAATCGAAACGGCATTATAAAAAAACATCAACGATTCCAGAAGCAGATTTCCAATTAAATTACCAGATAAATTGGATACCAAGATTACAGCGCCTGAGGACGAGAGGAACAGCACCACGCCTACTTGGAATCGCCCAAAGAATAGAAGATTCAACAAGAAGTCAAGAAACAAGAATCAAACGGAAAACAATGCTGCCGAGGAGGATCAAGTTAATCAAGACCCCACACCCAACTCTCAACCAAGCCAGGATACAAGCCCTATCAATTTAACGGAGGAGGAACTTACGCAAGCCCAGAATGATTTACTATCCAAAGGCCCTTCATTCTGCCCAACCCCGAAAGATGTGAACTGGCTTAAAGTTCAAGAGGATTTAGATGGGTTCGAGAGGAGAGTTAGGATTGCAGCCTTTTTTGCTAACCACCCACCACCTGCGGACAAGGATCCTGACCCCACTACGCTCCCAGATTTACCGGCCGATAATCTTTCCCTAGAAGAGAGGGAAGCGTTGAAACAATTAAGAAATGATGATAATAAGGTCATTAGAATTCAAGATAAAGTGTCTCGTTTTGTAATCCTAGATCAGGAGGATTATAAGGAGAAAATTTCTAGTCATTTAAATAATGAGCTTCATTATACTAAGCCAAGTGATGATCCCACTGTTTCTCATTTTTATAGTGTTAAAGAATGGAGTGAGAAATGGGTTACGGAAAAGCAGATATCCCGCGAGGTTGCGGAATGGGTTACGGAAATTACCCCTAAACCTGGCGTGGCTTTTGGAAATGTTAAGACCCATAAGCCAGGAAATCCTTTGCGCCTTATCACGTCTTGCTGCGGCACGGCAATTGAGCGGCTATCTGCTTTTACCGAGCACTTTCTCAAGCCATTTTCCCGGAAACTTCCGTCCTTTCTTAAGGACACGACTGACCTTATCAATAAGATTAATGAGCTTAATAGTAGGGGGCCCCTCCCACAAGATACACTTCTTGTTTCATGGGACGTGGTAGCAATGTTCCCTAATATAGATAACAATTTAGGTATAACCGCAGTACGTAAAGCGCTTGATAGTAGGGAGGTCAAAATTCCGTCCACGGAATGTATCGTAGAAGCAGTACAAATCTGCTTAAAGTCTAATAATAGCGCATTCGGAGGGAGCACCTTGTTCAGTGTCATGGTACCGCTATGGGACCAAAAAACGCATGCAGTTACGCTGACCTGGCTATGGGCCACATAGATGAGCTCGCTATCCAGGGTCCTGTAAAACCGAATTTATGGTGGAGGTACAGGCATGATGTAGTTCAAGTTTGGACACACGGGTTGGACAAACTTCACGAGTTTACGGACTACATCAACTCCCTGTACCCCACCATTAAATTTGAGTTGGTATTTTCAGAAACAAAGCTCAACGCATTAGACCTTACTCTTAATCTAGTAGATGGCTTTATTTCTACGGATATTTATTCTAAGCCCACTGACAGGCATCTTTACTTACCATTCAATAGTTCACACCCTATACATTGTAAGCGCGCAGTGCCTTATGGGGTAGCTCTGAGGCTCAATAGGAACTGCTCTTCCCAGGAGCAACGGAATTTGCGCGCCCGTGAGTATCAGGCTTATCTAGAGCATCAGGGCTACCCCAAACCCCTTATTCAAGGCAAATTCAATAAAGCCTTCAGAAAAGAAAGGTCTGAATTACTCAGACCAACCCCTAGAGAAGCTAAGAAAATTATACCTCTCGTACTAGATTACAATCCTAGATTGCCAGATATCGCCAAAGTAATTAATAAGCACAGCCATCTCGTATATAGTTCTCAGTTACTTCAGGCGGCTTTTCCGCCTAAGTCTCTCATGCCTTCTTTTAGACGAACCAAAAATCTAAAAGAGCTCATAGCACCCTCTCAATTTCGGCCACGCCCAGACAACCAACAGGAGGGGGGGCGTTGTTCGCATTGTCATAAGAGGTGTGACCTATGCAATAATTTTCTTTTAGACACCGATAAATTTAGTAGTTTTGCAACGGGTCCACGAGATGAAAAGTCGCGTTTACGCGTGTTTAAATTACTCGTAAAACGTAATGTAAATTTGTTGTTTCCAAGTTTACATTAGTTTGTGCAGAGTAAATGTTAAGTTTCAAGTTTTCACGAAGTAAACGCAAAGAAAGTCTGAGTTTTCACACGTTTTATATATAGCAAACGTTAACTAAACGTAACATTGTATCAAACGGGAAATTAAGTGAAAACGTAAATGAAATTTGTAGTTTTCTTGCGTTTTATTTTGAGAAATGTGACAGAAACTTCATATTTTCCAACTTTGGGAAAAGCTTAAAAAACAAGATGTAAAGGTGGAGTTTACAAGAAATTCTTAAGATTATATTATGTACGATCCAAACCAGTATGGCTCATGATGAAGTAAACACAGGGAACTTATCTGACTCCTGTCCCCTGATTTATAATATTAAAGCTAAATATTTTTGCAATTGACTTTATATCAATGTTTTTCTAAGGTGCATTGAAAGCGAAGTAAATTAATTATAATTATACTTCATTAATTTAGTTCGGCAAAACCACTCAAGAAGATATTAAATATGAATTTCCCTTTGCTTTGGCATTACGATTACCACGGTTTCACCTCTAAGTTTTTGAAATATTGGAAAAAATCGCGAATAAATTCGCTTAACAGGAATGAAAGACGAGGGTCCAGTGTTCTCATATGCACTTGAACACCACACCTCAACACCGTCACCGTAACTATTGATAGAATCGTGCCTCTTATACCACTCCACAAATGCGAAGGTGTGATGCTCTGTCGATCCATCAGCAAGCTTGAGGCTGTGAGAGATGTAGTATTGAACTCTTCCAGGCCTTGGATTAACACGTTCATCTATTGCACCGTTTAGGCCTGCCCAAGATGCAAGAATATACGATGTCCGCTTGCCCCTTCCTTCAGCACAGCCAAAACTTTCTCCTGTTAGGGATATTCTGTCATATTTAAGACAGGATGGAAGAATAATTTCGGTTGAGGCCGCAACCGGATAGAGTTTGTTATAAACGCTACGTAAAAGATTTCTGTGGAATTCGGTTAAAATAATCTTCCTGCATGGGGGAAGGCAATTGACCACCGTGGTTTCAGATTGTTTCCAACACCGGTTTTGTACATCACCTGTTGCTAGTCTTAACACCTGAAGAACTTCCTGGGAGCTTAGTGTATCTATGTTAAGTCCTCTGGCATGCATTTTTGTGATAACTGGTCCTAGAATCGGTAGGGTTGCACTGATTTCCTCTGGATATCTCACATTTAACATGAAATCCCCTTTCATAAACCGTCGCATAAGTTGAATTTCTATCGCTTTATTGTTCGTGGGTTTCCAGAAGTCCATTGTACCTTTCAAAGCTGAAGAGCCAAAAGGAATGGATAGGACCATAATCTCGCATACACTCTGCCAAGTGTGCATGCAGATGCATGTTTGGGGTTACACTTTGTTCGCCATAAAGCATTTCCACTCCTTTGCAAAAATTTAACAAGTATTCGTCGGCACGTGCAACATCCGATAGGGAGACATATGTATTGCACAGTATGCGGCAGGCCTCGCTGCGCTCGTTCGTAAAATATTGTTCTTGCCACTCGAAAATAAAATCCATATCTTCGCGCAACCGTGTAATATCCTCTATTTATGGATAGTATAGTAACGCTGATCGAAATTTCTGGAACAACCTGGGCACGTGCGTCTATTCAATTGTGAGAAGGACATTGGCTATTTGTTAATTACTGGGCTTGAATATGTTTTTCTCTGTGAATAAAGAAACAAAGAAATGGTAAGTCTTCTTAGCCTATCCCATAAAAAAAGTGAAGGCTTGTCAATTTTTTTGGAGGTTTGGGGGGAAGTATCCGGACCAAGTCGCCAGCTATAAGGGTGTTTTCGAACGGGAAAACTGATAAATGTATGAGTGAACGAAATATTCAAGAATACGTAGCAAATGAAAAAAAAAATTAATAATAGGAAAGAAAAACAAATTGAAGTAAAAAAACGGTGGCAAAAAGAGATAAAGAGGGAAATATAAAGATGAAAAAAGAGGAAGATAAAGGAACAAAAACAAAATAGAGAGAAGAAGGAGAATGAAAAAGAATTAGGAATATGATTGACAGAACGAATTGCGCGACGTTGTGTGATAGATTGTGTGACAACAGATGCTTGACAGGAATGGACTTTTGTGATAACCGGAAACAAGGAAACAATACGTGATACCCGTAGTGCTGTTGAGTTGCGATTATTATTAATGGAAAAGAAAACTGGCTTTTCTTTGAAACTACAATTGTTTCACCAACTTGGACTTTTTAAAATCAATTGCGCTTGGATGCTCGTTAAAAACCTTTTCTAACTTTGTTTTCTTCTTCTGTGGCTTTTGCCCAATATATCAGTAGCGATACTTGACCTTACACAAGATACTTGACAGTACAGACTGCATAGCGCATGCGTCATACACAATATTAATGGATTGACCCTACGATCGATTTCATTCTACCCTGCTTTTGCACCTAGGAAGGACCATAGATAATTTTGTATTTCAAGGTAAGCATCTTAGAAATTAAGTAATTCTTCGTAGACGTATTTCACTATATGTGAAAACTTCCTAGCGTCAAAGAATTGTCTCAGTTTTCAGATACACTTTGATATTAGTATTTATATCTTATTTTTGGTTTTATAGTCGCTGTAATATGTCATCTCCCGTCCCTCGCCGAACTTCTCCTCCAACAGCAGGAGCAATACCCAATGCTACAGGACCTGGAGTAAGACGAGGACTTTTCAATGACGCGGACAATGCATCCAATAACGTCTTAAGGTTACAGGATACATTCGCTGGGTGTGCGTTTTCAAAACCTTGTCGCAGCGCTAATATTCATCGCATCGCCATAACCAATACATCATTTTTAAGATAAAATGTGAAATTTATCTGCTGTTAAGCTTTTGTAGCAGTTTCATGAAAATTATTTACGGCGCACAGCAAAAACCGCGTTTTCGACCGCCCCTGATAAACGCTTTGATAGGCCGCGGCAGTTTACAGGCTTGGCAAATCTGACTGCGCAATATCAATCACCACATTGTTGTCTCTAAAAGTGTGTCGGGCTTTTTCAATTGAAGGCTTTGTTTAGGAATGATCGAACGATCAAGTTGATCTTGTGTTTAATAGTTAACTGGGACCCTATCGTGATATATAATTTTTGAAATACTGCGAAATTCACAAAAGCCCGACACACTTTTGCTCCCCAACCATTTATCTATCTCATGGCACAATTTCAAAGCATTCCGTTTAAAACCTGTTAGTCTATCAAAGCATTTATGCACTAGATTTAGCGAAATGTTAAAGGCGAGTTTTGGGCTTCTAAAGTTGTGTAAACATAAGAGGGATTAGTGACGAATTTGTCATCACGCACTTCACTTCCAGCCAATCACGGCAGGCACCCCCGGTGTGCCAGCAAGGACATACTTTTTCGCGCGGAATAGATAATGAGGCTTCTTACCGGTCTCTTGTATTAAATTGTCAAGCGAACATTTATTATCGTCTTGGAATTCAAAATCGAACGGTATGGTTGAGCCGCGTCCAAAACCGAGTTCTAAGAAGTGCCCATACTTTGAAAAGGGAAAAGCGAAACCAAAGCAAAGGCACGCGCCGAGAAAACGACAAAGACAAATCGCTTTGGCTTTCAGACGATTCTTTATCTCCATCGAACTTGATGCAATTGGTGGATCTTCTGTCCGCTGTTCTTCGTCAGCATTCCTTGGATTGGGTTGATCGAACATGAGCCTTTGTCAGACAGAGTGAGTTGTTATTTCATGTTCTCCTGAAAGCTTAAAGATTTGTTGTTTTTTTTGGCTCCTTTCGCACGCTTTGAGACCCAAGCTTTTTTCGCTTCCCCATGATTGGGAATAGAGAATTTTCAGAAAAATCGCTTCTACACGACACTTATATACTAAACCAGAGAACAACAATGTGTGACAAAATATGGCGGACCATAACAGTCACCTAAATGTCCCGTATGTTACGCGAAAATGCTAATGATGTGTGCTGAACCGAGTAGACATCACAATAGGATTAAAGGATTATCTCGCCTGTATTGAAAGACATATTTCTCGGGGCATTTCTAGTTTTCTATACATTTCTCACGCTGCTTTTAAGATTTCAAGAATTTTTTTTCGAGAGAGTAAAGATCAGGCCTTGATGAGGAAGAACTGTGATTTTCGAAAATTTCGCAAATAGAAGGCCGAGAATGTATCCTGTAACCTTAAGAGAAATACTCCAGAACCAACGAAAACTACTCGAACAAAATGAGGCAATCCTCAAAGCACAGGAAGACTCAGGATCCACGCAGAAGAGTCACAAAATCGATGTCCCCGCGGATGTAAAAGTATGTATTTGCGTTATTTTGCCAATAACGCTACATCCAGCAATTTCTACATGTTATTTTAAAGGTTTTAACAGCTCCAAAGTTAGTAAAACTGTTAAATACGCCATGAGATATTTCCCGCCTAAACGCACGGTTAACACTCGACGCATTACGCTTACAATTCCAGAGTGACTGCTATATAAAATAGAAACAATTTTAAACAGCCCAACACTATCACAAATTAACTAGAAAATGAAACACTCATATATATACCGAGACATACATTTTTGCAAGGTTTTGCTAGAAACCGTTGTAAAATCTTGTGGAGAAATAAGCGCGGGCTCGATCTCGGATTGCATCGCGTGAAATTACATCACGCGATGTAATTCGACAACGACGAGCCGCGCACTCCATTTTATTGCCCTTTGTCGCTAAAACTGATTTTTTTTTGTGAAGGCTGCATTCAGAAGTGCTTACAAGAAACTAGAGGATGAACAGGGAGACTTCAAGGGTTGGAATCCAGATGAAAGGTAATACTTTTCACGATGGCGTGACATTAGTTAGAAACGCGAGATCATGTCAAGTGCGGTGTATTAAAAGACTCAAGGATGTGCTAATTTGAGTTCTTGTCATCTTGTCATCAATCCTCGCGGTGTTATTAAGGAAAAGCAACTACTCATTTTGATTTTATACTATAGATTTTCAAGCAAGCAAAATAAGAAAGCGCTTCGATTCTTAGTAATGCCGTTAGAGGATGGGGATACGAGGAGTTGGGGAATCGCGTGTTGAGAGGTAATATCGCGTGGTAAACGCAGCTCACTACTCAAAATCAGCCATGTCATTTTAGATGTTTGGCTAAAACATTGTCTTCATTCTCGGGGGAGATACGTTCTTATAGTTTAATAATCATTTTTGTGGTTGCAGTTGCTGCAAATATAAACTTCAGAAGTAAGGTGACTGAACACCGCCGGGTGAAAAACAACACCAAGACGAAACACAGGGATGCCCAAAAACTGTACCAAAGAATGAAACGAGTAAGTATGTGTTAATACGTAGTACTTACAATTGCATCAGTTAAGTCAAGCTCGGCCGGATTTTCTTGAATCTTGACAGTTGCTTTACAAAGTATACATAAAGTGTTTGTCATGGAATGGCACAAGATTTGCACAGGCTTGTAGATCCTTGTAAGGGTACACCTATTACTCACGTCATAACAGGATCAAGTTTCCAGCTTTTATAAGGTCCAATCACCACTTTGTATATTCCCTCGAACACGTCGCCTAGGTAACTACCATCTAAACGTATACATCAATGAAAAGAGCAACGTGGAGAAATATTAATTAATCCCAATGTTTTGTTTGCTTTCACAGAAACTAGGCCAGAGAGCAGACATCTTGACGTATTACAAGTTATCAGAAGAACAAGAGAGAAAGTACAAGGCAATACTAAAAATGGACTTTATGTCTTCGGAAGAGTCGGGGGCTTCCGACGGTGAAGAGTTCTTGCTAGTGAAAAAGCTGCCTTGGCGATCAGATACTGCAACTAATATGCTAAGGGCTCTTGACAAAAAAGCACATGCCAAGTCTTCTAAGCGAAGCAAGCGCATGTCCCTAAAACGGTATGCCGCACAGGAGCCTTCAAGACGTCCTGCTCCTGCAAATTGCCCGCCCTGGGCAGTCAGAGAACCTTCCAAATAGAGTAGTTTTTTGTGTTCTCTAGCCTGTTAGGACAGAATCTGATCGAGCTGTGGAGTTTTCGAGAAATTCGTTATCGGGGCGCGCGCGCGGGGTTCCTCGCGTCCTCCAAACATTTCTCGAAAAACACAGTGCTAGGTAAGGTCAAGTAAAAAAAATACATGTTTATCGTCCCCGCCCGCATCGTTTTTTTGGAGCCGCATCCTTTTTTATTTTATTTTATATTTTCACAAATTGTCTCCAAAACGAAGTCAAACGTCACAAGCGGTTAGAAACTGCTTTGAAATGTGGCTTTAATGAGCACGGAAAGGCTTTATAGATTGCCCTTAAGAATAGTTTATGACACAGTCGTAGTTATTTTGTACACAAAATATGGCATAAACCAATAAAACAAGGAGCAAAAAGAAATAAAAAATAAAAAATAAAAGGGCTGTATGGACACTGTTTTGGAAAGCTCCGGACGATAAACATGTTAGTATTTTTTTTACTTGGCCTATTACTAGGTAGAGCCGGCTCGCAAACATCATGTTATGTCCGCTATAGTTATGTTAATACTGTAAACAACAAACCGCAAGGCTCCGTAGCTTGGAAGCTGCAGACTAACTGATATGACGAGGATAAACATGTATTCTACTTTCAACGTGAAGTGGTGCCGTGAAGCACTTGTATGTATGTAAGCGCTTTTACTTCAGTTTGTACACGAGTCTAAATGTACTAGATATATATAGGCGTTTGTACGTTTGTACAAACTGAAGTAAAGCGCGTACATATATACAAGTGCTACACGGCACCACTTCACGTTGAAAGTAGCATAACATGTAAGTTTTACTTTTAACGTTTGAAGTTATGCCGTGTAGCACTACACGCGGCACCACTTCACGTTGAAAGTAAAATACATGTATTTTAACGTGTGAAGTTGTGCCGTGTAGCACTTGTATGTATGTAAGCGCTTTACTTCTACGTGTATTTTACTTTTAACGTGTGAAATTGTGCCGTGTAGCACTTGTATGTAAGCGCTTTACGTCAGTTTGTACACGAGTCTAAACCGAAGTGCACTTATTAAACAGTTTGAAGTTAAACATGAAGTCTTTTAATGGGGTAGGGATATGCAATTCATGGCGGGAGTCCCAGGAAAGCAAGGTTGTTTATGAGTGGGAAACATCGAATTTTCCTGACGTTTATGAAAATAAAATCAAGTAAAACATGAGCTTTACGCGATTATAAACAAGAAAGAAAATCCCTAAAAATGTCGACTTTACTCAGATTAACTGAACAGGAAACCCGATCAAATGTGGAATTTTCAAAGGTTTTTTAATTGGAAAACCTGTGTAAACACTATCTTTTCATCACATTTTCTGACAAGGAAAACACGTGTAAAGATGCACTTTACCACGTTTTCTTTTAATGAAAACTCAACGAAAAGCCAACGTTTTATATAAGAGAAAACGCAATAAAACCCGATTAAATTTGTAGTTTTCTATGAATTTAATCACCTTTTCTGCAAAAGGAAACGCAACTTTTCATCTCGTGGTCGCACTTACTCTATTAAGGAGAACGTAAGCTGCAATTCAACCAATGTTATATATTTAGTATCGTGCAATCTTTGTAGACTTCAATATATTGGATCTACTAAGAACGAATTCAAAGTCCGCTTTCGTAACCATAAATCGCATATGCGCGCTAACAGAAAGACCTGCGAAGTTTCAAAACATTTTAATAGCTCGCCGCACGCACTTAAGGATTTCGACTTCATAGTCATAGAACAAGTTAGAGCCCGTGAGAATTTAGAAGCAGTACTTTTGAATCGCGAAGCTTATTGGACCTCACAACTTAGATGTCTCCAGCCACACGGTCTAAACATGCGTTGTGAATATAGGTCATTAAATAGAATAAAGTTTACATAGTAGAGAATGCTTGCAATGAATAGTGTTAAGGTTTTTAAATCTCCTATGTTTCCTGAAATACATTTTTAACATAATCAGCTTTGTATTTTTAAGCCTATTGTTTTTAACCCTATTTATTACTTGCAATTCCGTTAGTTATTCAGTTTGTACGCCTCTGAGGGCCGTAGCTGATTGGCTGATTTTGAGCGTTGGAGCATGCGCTGAAAGGTCTTTCTCTCAGCGGCTCTGTATTAAATCTCGGAGAGCTCTGGGTTCGAGAATGTGTAGGGCCCAATATGTCGGACATGCGCAGTTCCTGCGTCTCATGACGACGTGGACTTATAGTTACATTTCATATTCGAGCTATCCGCGTCAAAATACCTGCCATTAAAACAAAACAATGACATTTTACCCCGTGTTACGCCAGCGCAACTTTCTAAAGAAGGCAAGGCAAAAGAAACACGAGACAGGACCACCGCGTGACTACCCAAACACGAGACATTGTTTCTATAACCGGACCACCACGCGACTATGTTAATACCAGACATTGTTTCTATAACCTGACAACCACGCGACTACCCTAATACCAGAAAGAGATTCTATAACCTGACAACCACACCTCTACCCTAATACCAGGCAGTGTTTTTTCAACTGGACCACCACGCCACTACCCTGCTACCCAAGTCGCTCTCGTTTATCCGGCGTAGCAAGCGCCTCGGCCGTGCGCGCTCCCTCTCTCTCTCTCACACTCTCTCTCTCTCTCTCTGCCTTTGCGCTTGCCTTCGCGGTTTAGTTGTCACGCGCTGTTTTCTTTGCTTATCTCGTCAAAACAACTACGCGAATACATGACGCGATTAACTTCGATTAATGTTGAAAGACTGACAGAAATATAGCTCTGGTCGCAGGGTACAACGTGACTTATTAGTCTGAAAAGCTATTAGAAAATGAATATTTTCTGGTCAAAATTAACAGTTATCAGTTAAATTATCAATAGGTTACCTGCACGTGCCAGTTAGTAATTGTGCCTCTGTATTCAACGCGGAGTCCCTTACGTTGCGTGGAATGGAAGTATGTCTTGATATCTTTGTTGCAGTCGGCAATGCTTACACACGGGACGTTACGTGGGTTGACTTGACTCCCATTACAAATGCCGCCAACGAAACGGACATATCACTAGTTATCCGCGCTCCATATTATCGATATAGTAAAACATAATCTTCGAATAGATGTATACACAACGAGAAAGAGCAATATAAGAGAAAATCAAGCAGAGTTGTAAGTATTTGAAACCAAGCAGCGCAGAAGCTCAACCACAAAGACTACTGTAATTTTCTCATCTACAGATTGCCTGCTGTCAATCATTGATCATCCATAGAACCGCGCCAGAAAAATCGCTTCACACATACAGAATTGAAACTCTTACCGAGAAAGAGAAGAAATCCTCCCAAACGAATGGCATATGATTTGTATGGTTTCTTAGTAGAATTTCACTCAAAAAGAGAAACCGGTTCCATCCAGTGTGGGATTCCTATGGTCGGCTGTCAGTTACAGATTGTTTGTTTCACTCTGTTCGGCAACATACACCATGACTCGTGCAAACTCTTCCAAGTTGACGTGGATTTCTGTACGTTCTGTGCATCAAAACTTCATTTTAAGGTAATTAATATCATTATTGAGCTTATTTACAGGATAAACTGTTATATTTCTATGTAAGTTACCCGAGGCGCTGAATAAGATAACTCATCGTGTGTTTGCTATTTTTAGCGATCGCATCGAATTTGAATTAGTGTTGATAATACCTCTATATCGACATAACAAAGCCTGGATTTTTTATTTTAGGTTCCCATAATGTGCTTACAAATGAAGTTGAGTTGTGGAACTCGCTTTAGACCGAAATTGTGAAAGAAAAGTTTAGTTTGCTTGTCACGTTTTATGATAGCGTATGTTTGCGTGATAGTACAAAAGGTCAAAATTTCCATCAAGTGATGTGTTTATTGCTCGCTCCCAGCGGCGCGGATTACAAGCTTCCAAAAATTTTATTCGCTTATTTTGAAGCTTAGATGTTGCTCTTTCCGTTGAATATGGCCATTCGAGCCAAATCCATGTAGCAATGTCGGATTTTTGTGCCTGAAAATGGCCTAAATTTGAGAACACGAAATGTGGAGTGAAGAGCTCTAATTTCATCCAGATGTCAAATATAGTAATTTAATCCGATTGTATTCAGATCAGGGCAAGAGACAGAGGAAACACTGTGTTTTTATTTGGCATTTGTGATTTTAGCATTCTCCATCTCGTTTTCTCGTAACGAGCGTCTAAAAAGAGGCTCTCACTCGAGGCGATTTGCTACTCGGCGGCCGCGCAAAACCGAATCCGTCGGGATAGGGAAAAATATTTATTTAATCGAAGAAAAAAATACGTTTCCATAAATAGTACCTCATAGGTATTCTTCTGGCATAATTAGGGAATTTTCGATTTTTTTATCCTGCACGACGATACTCGATATTAACACGGAGCCGCTCTTAAAGCTACAGCTTCTGGCTTTGAAATGTCTTGAAGATGGGATATGCTTTCTTTCACCAGAAAGGGGGGAATTTGTTTGCAAAGCAGTTTTGCTCGCTAGCACAAGTGACCTACCAGCACTAACATAAGATAAGTAGCTAGAAAAGTAAAATCTCATGTTGTATTATCAATTTACAAAAGTCAAAATGCCCAATACAGCCGAAGCTAAGCAAAATAAGTTATTATTCCGTGAATTACCTTATAATAGCCAGAACTTAATGCAATGTCATGGACGATTTAATAATTTAATTTCTGCTAATAATCTTCCTAGTAAAAAATATTTGGACCGTCTACCAAGCTTGCATGACATCGATCTTTTCAGTCTGAATGCTGATAACAATAACTTCTCAGACTCATTAGCCATCTGTCCCATTCGCTGCAAATATTATTCACCGCATAGTTTTAGCCAAATGAATAGCAAAATGTCTCAACAACCAGTCGCCCAAAATCAGTTATCCTTTTGCCATAATAATATATGCAGCCTAAAAAGCAATCTTGAAGATTTTCAAACACATATATTAAATGAACTTGACTTCTACTTTAATGTTATTGCCTTCACTGAAACTAGAATTACCAATGCAAATTTCCTTGACTTCAATCCTGAAATAGCAGGGTATAATTTTGAATACGTGCCGACCCCTCTTTCTGCGGGAGGTGTTGGCATGTATATCGACTCTGATTTTCAATACACAGTCATTGAAAAGACCTCCAATGAGGCATATCAAGCCCTTTGGGTTGAAATTCACTTTGAACACTCGGCCAACATAATATGTGGAGTTCTCTACAGGCAGCATAACTCTCCTGACCTCTTCCAGAAATACTTTGAAGAAACTTTAGAGAAATTTAGTCGTTCTGGAAAACCAATCTATATAATGACTGATGCCAACATAGATCTTCTTCACTGTAATTCTTGTAAATACGCTCAAGATTTATTTTTCACTCTACAAAGCCTTAGCCTAACACCGACAATAGACAAGCCAACCCGCGTCCATCGCAATTCTGCCTCGCTTATCGATATATTTTTACCAACAAGGTCGATAATGAAATCATAAGCGGCAATTTGATTTCTGATATCAGTGATCACTTTGTTCAGTTTTGCATCTCGTCTACACAAATGACAAAAATACAACCTCACAGACCATTATCACGTAATTTCAATAATTTCGTTGAAGAAAAGTTCATAAATGATGTCGCATTGGTTAACTGGCAAAGCATTGAAACCGAAAATGAAACTAATATTGATAAATTATTTTCTTCTTTTTATAATAAACTAAATAAAATAGTCAATAAGCACGTGCCTTTAAAACCAGTTTCTGCGCGTAAACTAAAATCTTACTCAAAACCGTGGATCACCAGGGGTATTCGTAAATCCATTCTAGTTAAAAATAATCTCTTGACGGGGGGTAATAATGATTTGTATAAAGTGTATAGAAATAAAATATCAATGTTAACGCGATTAAGCAAAAAACTTTATTTTCATAATTACTTTCTCTCTAATACCAATAATCTAAAACGGACATGGGAATGCATAAATGAACTTATAAATCGTAAAAAGAAAAGCACCAAAGTAATCAAAACTATGAAAAGCCCTCAAAACCAAGGGCTATCCCATGATCCCTTTCTTAACGTAAATATACTAAATTCTCATTTCGCCTCTTTGGGTAACGGTATGTTGTGGAAGCTCAGAGGCAAGTCATTTCGATTATCTACCGAAAATTAGTCTCCCTCATTCTTTTGTTTTTGAGCCTGTGCTGTCTTCTGAAATAGAGTCTGAAATTATGTTAACACCCACCAATAAATCTCACGGTTTGTACTCTTGTCCGGCACGCTTACTTAAATGCTGTCGCCAAATTATCTCAAAACCTATCACAACCATAATCAATAATTCTGTCAGCAAAGGAATCTTTCCCTCAAAACTTAAACACGCAAAAATTGTGCCTATTTTTAAGGATGGAGAGGAATCTGATCCTAGCAATTATCGCCCTATTTCTCTCCTTTCAATTTTTAATAGATTATTTGAAAAAATGATGTACAAGCGCTTAAAGTCTTTTTTCAGTAAATATGACATATTTTTCAGATGCCAATATAGCTTTCGAGAGCATTGTTCAACTGAGCATGCGATATTAGATATTGTCAACAAAATCCAATCATATATGAATAAGAAACTTTTCTCCTGTGGTGTCTTCCTTGATTTACAAAAAGCTTTTGACACTGTGGATCATGGAATCCTTCTAAGCAAGTTAAATCATTATGGAATTCGTGGTGTTGTGAATGAATGGTTCGCCTCATACTGAATTGGTAGAATTCAAACTACCCAAAATGGCCCATATATATCTGGTAAAGAAAACACAATGTGCGGCGTACCTCAAGGAAGCGTGCTTGGCCCCCTATTGTTTCTTATTTATGTTAATGATATGTATAATGCTTCCAGTAAGTTTAATTTTTATTTATTTGCTGATGATACAAATCTTCTCTATGCACATAAAAATCTTAAGACTCTTGAATCTGTAGTTAATGCCGAATTATTAAAGTCGTTGAATGGTTAACTGTCAGTAAGCTGTCTATAAATATCAAGAAAACTAACTTTGTACTTTTTCACCCTTACCAAAAGCGCATTAATTATAACATCGATGTTAAGATTTATCATCATTCTCTACACAAAACCGTTAGCCTTGACCGCAAAGAGCATGTAAAATACTTAGGAGTGATCATTGATAGTCATCTTTCCTGGAAAAATCATGTTGAATATGTGGCATTGAAAATCAGTAGGAACATTGGATTAATCTCTAAGCTTAGACACCTTGTCCCTCTGAAAACTCTTTATAGTATTTACAACTCGCTTGTTTTTCCTTTCTTATGGTCTAGTTGCCTGGGGTCAAGCTACTAAATCTCCCTTAGAAAAAATACTGATACTACAAAAGCGAGCATTGCGCTTAATCCACTTTGCGCCCTTTCGCTCCCATGCTATTCCCTATTTTATCCATTCCAATATAATGCCTTTAACACTACTTTATTTAAAACTTGCTTCGTCATTAATGTATGATGTCTTCAATGCCTCTGCACCGCCTAATATCTCAGAACTCTTTACACTTACTAAAAATGTACATCAATACCAAACCAGATCGTCGTCTTCAGATAATTATTACATTAATTTCTCTAGGATAAACCAGCACAAGAACTCTTTTTCTGTGATTGGAGCAAAAATTTGGAACAGTATCTCTCAAGACATCAAAAGCTCGCCAAAGCCTCTTTTCAAAAAAGAACTTCAAAGAATGCTGTTTAGTATCCTGGAAGAACAGGATAGTTATGCTGATATTTCTATATTAATTAATGAAATGAATAAAATCAAATAATTGTTATTTTCTATTTCTGAAACTTTGAACTATTTACATCCTTCTCTTTTTCGCTTGTTATTAGCGGGGTTTTTTTTTCACGCTTTTTACTCGACTAGCTATGCTATTTGCAGGCGGTGTGCTGTCTTTGTAATTTTAAAAAAAAGATATAATAAAGTTGAAGTTGAAATGCGTTGTGCAACAGCATGCAGTATAGCGGAGAGTACGGTTGCTGGAACTGTATGCAACAAGGGAAGACAGTTAAACTGATAAGGGTGGGCACATTAAGGCCTTCCCTATCAAAGGAATGATCCTACTGGGCCACTGAGAATCAAGGCAGGCGTCTTTGAGGATGCCAAAGAAGCAAGGACTGGATAAGTACATTGTCAGGGGCGTGAAAGGACCTTCCTGGTTCAGCGCTCTAGTGCACCACGATGTCGTGAGAGGCACATCAATAGATTACATGCCCGGCGTTTTGCTTGCAGTTCAGAAGACCCTGTTAACCCTTTGGTTTAGCACAAAACATGCCAAACAACACTTTAGCATCCATCGTTTAGTTAATGAACTTGACAAAAGACTTGCACAAATATCGCCAACGGAGAATATCAAGAGACTACCGCGATCAGTAGCTGACCATCTTAATTACTGGAAAGCTAGCGAATTCCTTTCTTTTTTGCTATTCTTTGGTCTTCCCTCGCTATACGGTCTGTTGCAAGATCCATATTTTCACCACTACTCCTTTCTAGTCCAGGGAACTTATCTTCTGCTAAAAGAATCAATTTCAGAAAAAGATTTGTTAGAGGCTGATAAAGCATTTGGCAAATTTTGTAAGAGTTGTACAAAGAACGATTTTACACGCTCAGCATTCACCAGTTGCTACATTTGTGTAAAGACGTGAGAGATGTCGGGCCTCTCCATACACACAGTTGTTTTCCATTTGAAGGCAAAAATGGCTTTATATTAAAACTTATTCACGGAACGCAATTTATCGACTTTGCATGCAGTTTCACTTACGCAAAAAATCCCCGAGTTACGAGAAACGTGTATTCCAAAAGGAACCGAAATTAAAACTTTATATTGCGATTTGGTATACCTTCGCGTCCGAAGCTGGGTTCTCAAGTTTTGCCAGACATATTTGTTCTTGGTGCAGTTTTTTCAAAAATACTGTTTATTAAAGAATCTGATGCAATACATACATTTTTGGGTATTTTTCGGTCACCCAAAAAATTAATGCATTTACCAGATTACAGATTGGGGAAGTTGGACGAATTTATGGTCTCTCATATAAACGCATGCAAAGGCGAAATTCAGCGGCTGTTAAATATTGTGTAAATAACTCTATGAATTTCGCTCTTGTAAACTATTGCATAGAGCACGATAATTCCAGTGGGAAAATGCTATATTTAGCCGTTGCGCATCCCTTGCAATTCTCACGCTATAGCACATCTGTACATATAACACCAGTTACACCTTGTGACAAGATAAACTTGTAATTTTTAACATTGAAAATATACTTGCTTGCTGTATGTATATTCTAGGTTTTGACTTGTTATCAAGAGGATGGAATTCAATTGCGATTTGAGCTACACCTTTTTTGTAAGAACGTCTAAGAATCGACTTCAGTCTGGGCAAAATCGGGTATTTTTTACAGTAATTGTATCAGAATGTTCTTAATCTTTGGCCATATTTCAGACTTGACGTTCTTATAAAAAAGGTTCTTACAAAGAAAAAAGAGTGCATTCTCTCGTCAGAGAAGTGGCCAACGAGCGTGCGAGATCCTTTAAGGGCAACCAAATCTTTCAACTTTCGTGTTTAAGAATTCAAATGTATAGTGTGCTATTGTAGTTAGTTTATACTAGCTAAAAGGTTAAGACAAGCGTATACGTCAAAATTAAGGTCCTACGTTTTCTTTAGGCCTTAGACGACTCGTCCCCCCTTTTTTCGCTTTTATTTTCTTATGTTTTCTATAAGGTTTCAAACATTTGGGGGCGTCACCCAGTCGCATAATCTCCCTCTCCCTACGCCATTGTTGACTCCGATTGAAAACCCATACTCTTGGTGTAATTTAAAAATCTGCACGTAGATATACCTAGTAGCTTCTACTGTAACCATTTTAGAACGTATGCAAAGTTGGAAGTAAATCTCCAATAGGTGCGCAACCAACATGCTGAGAGCAGTTGACGAGAAAGTTATATGAAAGCGATATTCTTAAAGGCTGGTTTCTATATAGTCGTATCTGTCGTATCTGTCTCATCAGTCGACCGTGAAACAATGGAAATCGGAATTATTCTTTTGTTTCACGGTTGACTGATGAGACAGATACAAAAGATAAGACTATATGAAAACCAGCCTTAATGCACGCAGACTGCACAGCGCTTACTGAGTCTCTTATCATAGAACAGACGAAGCTTCCTACGTTCTGCTCTTTCATTCTATTCTTCCACATTACTTTGAGTAGCGGGTGCCGCGGGGTCTTTCACTGCCCAGGGAGGGTAGTTTATAGGAGCAAGACGTCTTCAAGGTTGCTCTGCTGTATAGCGTTTCAGCGTCATACGCTTACTTCGCTTGGAAGACTTATTGTTCGCTTTCCGGCAAAGTGCCCTCATCATTTTGGTAGCACCGTCTGATCGCCAAGGAAGTTTTCTAACAAGCATAAACACTTCATTATCCGACTCTTCCGATATCCGATTCTTCGGATGACATGAAGTCTAGCGTGAGGATGGCGCGGTACTTCCTCTCTTGTTCATGTGGTAGTGTACTGCAGGATTTCGTAAAAATTTCTGTGCGTTGGCTTAGTTTCTGAAAAAAATAAAGGTAGCATTGGATTAATTTTTCGCCCTCCAATGGTGCACGAAATGCTAGAACGGGGGAGACCATTGATTAACCCCCCATGGTATCGCAGCAACAGCTAGACACGGTTGGTTGCGTGCACGTCAAGATTAAGTGTTAAGTGCAGTGTGGTCCTATCTTCGACACCATAAGCTACACGAACACAATATTTTCTAAATTAAAAGGACAGGAAGGCAAACGCGCATGGTAAGTAATACACAATAGAGTCCTAAAGTGATGACGTCACAAACGCAAAATTGTCCATTTAGCAATATTTGTTCCTTGATTTCGAAAGGGGATATCGATTGAAAGCTACACACTAAAAATGAGGTGAATCGGTTGAAACGCGACCGAGATACGGCCCGCTGAATACATAATTTTCTTTAACAAATCACTGTATTTTGGGTTCAGTTCATAAAGTAATGAACTGAGTCCAAAATACAGTGATTTGTTAAAGAAAATTATGTATTCAGCGGTCCATAGCTCGGTCGCGTTTCAACCGATTCACCTCATTTTTTGCATGCAACGTTCTTCGAAGTTGGTTTTTCATTATCCGTGGACTAAAATCTGGAATTCAAAATTTTTCAAATTTGTGACGTCACACTTTAGGACTCTATAATCTCCTTCCTTTGGTAGAGCTTTTGCTCGTTCCGATGTTTTTCCTTGCTGTTATTTTTTACTCGACGACTCTCGGTGACCCGAGATCGGTTGTTGATGTTGGCAGCAGCTGAAAAAAAATTAGTGTAGTTAAGCGCCAGAATTCTACAAATAATACAATAGCACCTGTTCCTGATTTTATAAATTTACCTCTTAGAAGGCGATTGCCGCACTCCCCGTACCCCCATCCTTGGACTGCCTCTATTAACTTGGACGCGCATTCCTGATTTTGCTTGTTTGAAAATCTGTAATCGAATGTTGGAATTCGTCAATTGCATGTTTTATTTTCGAAGCCCGAGTAAAAAACAGGGAGAAGGTTTAAATCCTTTTAATATAATTGTATATGTTATACGGATAAAATGGACTTAAACTATAAACGTTTTGAAACGTTTAAGAATGAGATAAATAGTTATCTCGACCTTGTCTTCATGTTACAAGCCCTGACGTGACCGCGTGACTACTCAAGGAGGCGAAAATTTGACACATCAACGCGTAATGTCATTTTGTCACGGTAAGTTTCCAATACTCAGAAAGGATTTACCGTTCTTCGGGATTCCAACCTTTGAAACGATCTGGCTCTTCTTCTTCGAGCTTCTTATATGCGCTTCGGAAGGCAGCCTAAAATAACAGTGTTATTTTAGCGCATTACAAAGGCATAATATATCATGACGTCTCAAGGGGTGAGGGTTGCAAATGACAGGATGATTATCGCCAAAAGCGTATTTGACATATATCTATATATCACGCGATTGGATTACACAGGAACAAAGTGCAAACGTCCCCGCTTAAAACGGTTAATATTCCTTTGTCCTTGGCGCGCTTTTCTTGATCTTTATATTCTACCAATTATTATTTCAATCCTTATTTATACCCATTTATACCCTATGGTATTTTTTGCTAGCTTAGTATTCCTCTTGGGCCCTCCGTGGCACTGGTTATAACATTTAAGGGTAATTTTTCCAGAGTTTTGGCGGGAAGTGCATTGCATTCACGATTTCTTGTAAAAAGTACGTCTATTACATATAGGATATGGTAAAGGTATGTATGGTATTAATACGAAGCAAGTATCATACATACTTTTACATCAGCGGGGACTTCGACTTTCTGGCTAGATGCACTTTTTCGTGTCTCGGCTTCTTGGGATGCTAGGATTTGCTGGTTCTGCTCTAAAATCTTTCTTTGGTTTTCGAGAACTTCTTGTAGAAGCGCCGATGATGGAGCTGGCGCATCAGTGACGAGCCCTCGCCTTGCGCTAGTCGCGTCCCGTACGAAAATCTATGGCCAAATAAAGCGTTATTCGGCCGAGATTTGAGCGATAATTCAAGCACGGCAGCGATATCAGGGCAAGAGATAGCGATAAAGCATAAAAATATTGCTCCTTGAGAACAGCAGCAAAGGCACGATTTTTTTCACGCTCTATTTTGGCCCAGATTATGGCTTGACTTCTGAGCTTCGTTTATCATTAGTGGAATTAGTAGAGATATATTTTTCGGGCTTTATTATCGCTCTGATTAGGGCCTGACCTTTGAGCTACGATTCAAAAAGCGGCATGTCGCGGACTTATAAAGACATTACAAGAGTCGCATGGTTGCAAAACCATTTGAATGCCGAGGTTAGGTGCATGGACCAATCTCAAACAAACCCTTTTAAGACTTTTAAACTAAATTTGAACCTCGGAGCAGGGATGTCTCAAACATGGTTTAGCTTTAGTGAATCATAATAAACACATTCGAAAGGGTGTGTCTCCTACTCTAACGTGGATTCCGGACAGATAAGAAGGCTGCTTTCTAGCTTTCTCTAATCGCGGCAGCACACCCGCTACGAAGAAAGAAGGAGTTTGTCCCTCTACTGCGTGTGGGCAGATCAAATCAAAATGAACATGATCGTGACTTACAGTTCATCCCGTACTCGTCGGTAAAGCCAGAATCAACTGCTCTGAAAATTCACGGAAACGCTTGCTTCGCAGGCCACAAGTCACGCGGTCTCCATGAGGTGTGAGCCATGAAAACGGATCACTATCAAAACTACGACCCATTTTAAAGGCTCGACAAAATGTTTCGATACGAGCGACAATGCACACTGCTAAAAGACTTAAAAGGAGGCTCAACTCTTGCGGTGAATATCGAATTCAATCTTTTCAAGTTGTAACATGATAACAATGATGTCTGTATGACAGGTTTTTATTTACAAGATAAAAACTAGCGAATACAAGGTCTTTGAAACTAATCACGTTCTGATCACTCAGCTAATATGTCAAGGTTATTTCTGAATTCACAAATGTTAGCTCGCGAACCCGGGGACTCACTAGGCACGAAAATTGATTTTATCTAACAATTGATAGGTTTTTCTATTGATGTGGAGGAATATACGGGGCAATGTACATGTGTTTTCACGGTTATAATTTCTCTTATTTGTGTCCACGGTGGACGAATATTAAGCGTGCCCAAGCGATCCCCAAGATTCATAATAGTATGAGATTGTTTTATACTGAGAAAGATTCTAACGTACCCGTAATCAATACGAGTCTCTGTACGTTTTGTCTTAGTCTTATGTCAAGTAGATGCAAAACTATTAAACAGAGACTGAACTCAAACAAGTGTTAATTGCCGAGAGGGGGTGGGGGGGCATAACAAACGAAAAATTAATAAAACGTGGGAAAACACTACATTTTTCTGGCACGAAAGAAGTGAAAATTCAATGAAACATGACCTTTACGTGAATTTGAAAAAAAAAAGAAAATCCCCAAAAATGCCGACTTTACAGAAATTTATTGAGAATTAAAACCAATCAAAATGTGAAGCTTTGAAACGTATTTTAGCTGGAAAACATGTGTAAACACCGTCGTTCCCGCCCCAAGCACCGAGCTCAAGAAGCTACCAGCATACAGCCCATTTCTCAACATCGTCGAGCAGGCAATTAGTAGCCTTAAAGCTGCAATCAAAGCAGATATCTCCCGCCCTCAGATTCAAGCGCTTATGGGAAACAGGGAGGAGGCACGAGACAGAGGATTGCCCCTGGGGGAGTTGAGAACGCAGCTTTTGCTGGAAGCTGTTGACCGAAATATAGGGACAATAACAGCTTTGGATGAGTTTTCAAGAAAATGGTCGCCGATTCACGCAAATGAGTGCGCATATTCTTGTAATGAACAGCAAAAGGTGTATCATCCATATAACAAAACATGTATAACCCAAAAATCATTACTTCTATGCAGTGAGAATTGTTTTTGTTTTTTTACAAGTTTGATTTTTTGTTTTGCCCCACTTTAAGAGTTAAATGATCGGCCCTCTACCTACCTACATAAACAAGAATGATTACCGTTTAAGTAGACCAATTAGGATGCTCCATAATAAACTTTACTTGATGACTTGTATGCTGTCCGGAATATTTGCAGCATTGTTGTAATAATAGAACAAGTCGAAGAAACTTCCCTCCGAGCAGAGGCTACTTTGTCTCCTGCATTTTCTTGTGTTTTTATCAACTACGCAAAAGAATCCTCTGCACACAAATGTCATTTCTCTGTGAGCATGTGTGGGAAAATGGCGTTTGGAGAAAACTGGTCGAAAAAAGTTTGTGCATGAGCAAGGAATCATCAATTTGTCTGCTCTACAACTTAGGGACTGTTCGTTAATTACTGGTGTGTTTTTCTGCTCGTAGGTTTTGTGAAAACTTACCGTACAACAAATTTATACCCCCTTCAAAAAACGGCTGTTGAAATTTTACCCCCCTCCTAGCCTGCATAGCAGCTCTAAAAGGGAGGGGAAGCGGAGGGAGTCGGGGCGAGCGAAAACCGGAAATAGCCCTGGCCGCAAGGGGTTCTTGGAAGGGAGGAAGGGAGACCCTGCAAGAGGACCATTCTTTGGACTTTGTTATTTGTTCACTGAGAGGACGAGAGGTCGAGCCGGTCGAAGGAATGTGTGAGCTCGTCACGTTGCATGCCTTGGTCACGTACTTCACAACTTGCGAAATGGTGGACGATAAGAGTAGAGCTTTCTGGCCTGTTTACAGTTGTTTTGTCGCATTTTATGAACTTAAAGGAACGAATTTTGCGTAGATTCAATGTCTGTACCAGTTATGTTGCCGTATTAACGATGTTATCGCCGATACAGGATTTGCAAGTCGAGTTTGGTTTTCCAGTTGGCGTTCGTGTTTCTCTCTCAGGAGATAACGAAGATCAAATCGTTTGTTCTTGTTTTCGTCCTGCTAAAGAGCATCATTGCCGATCAGATTATGGTGGCCTGAGGGTGTGTTCTTCACCGGAAAGTACTCAATTTTGTAATATTGATCTGCCGAGATGTACAAACCCCAAGTTCATCGCTGTGTTAAATATAAATCATGAATTGTTGCTGTTGTTGTTGTGTCCCTGTTGTTTTTCTCTGCCTGCTAGCAATAACTAGGCACGATCCTCGCTGGAACGCGAGCGGAGCCCCATAGCTACATGCAGGAGAAAAAGGAACAAAAAAAAAGTGTATATGCATCCAACGATTCTGTCATGGACTTCCGGTTTGTGCGTTCGTTCGTCCGTTCGTTCGTTCGTTCGTTCGTTCGTCCGGAATGACGTCATCGAAACTAGAAAAATCAATATCTCAAGAAGGCAACATCGATAGGTGACCAAACTTGGGTAAAGTTATTCTGGAGGCAAGGGGGGTGCACTACCAAGGTCACGTGACATGACGTCATCGATGACGTCATCAAAACTAGAAAAGTCAATATCTCAAGAAGGCAACATCGCTAGGTGACCAAACTTGGGTAAACTTATTTTGGAGGCAAGGGGGGTGCACTACCAAGATCACGTGACATGACGTCATCGATGACGTTATTAAATCTAGAAAAGTCTATATCTCGAGAAGGCAACATCGCTAGGCGAACAAACTTGGATAAAGTTATTTTGGAGGCAAGGGGGGTGCACTACTAAGATCACGTGACATGACGTCATCGATGACGTTATTAAATCTAGAAAAGTCTATATCTCGAGAAGGCAACATCGCTAGGCGAACAAACTTGGGTACAGTCAAGAAAACATCCGGAGTATGTGGGAATGGAGCTCTTTAAAATGCAACATGAAAAAAATCTGAATTTGCAAGTATGGCAATGGAGAACACGAATGTTTTCTGTAGCAAGTGACGTCGCGACACGTCACATTATTAATCTTTTGCAGGACTTATAAATATGTAACCGGGAGCTCCGCTTTTAGCCAGTGGCTAAATCTATATATTATTTTGCAGTTCCAGAATTTGATCGGCAATGATGCTATCTGTGCTATTTAGCGGGATGATAACAAGGTTGAAAGATATAATATTCGCTCTGTGCTGAGGGAGAAACACAAACGACTGGACAAGTTTGGGACGATAGGTATCTTCGCGTGGAAGTACTTGACTGCGTATTAACATAGATCCACCGAGCCGAGAGCGCGAACCCCAAGTTTGTCGCGTTGTTCTAAATCTAAATTATTGACTTGTTGTATCTAATTTAGATCCTCGCTTTCGCTGAGAATTTGCAATTAGGTTTGGAATTATATCGTACTTTATTGAATGGTTAATTTTGACAGTTATTCGAAACCACAAACTGAGGTCACGCGTGTCACACTGTCTCGTCAAAGGGCAGGTTCTCCCTCCCTTCCCAGAACCCCTTGCAGCCAGCGCAAATTCCGTTTTTTCACTCGCCCCGACTCGCTCCCTTTCCCTTTTAGTGCCGCTACGCAGGCTATCCCCTTCCCCTGCATGCTAATCGACTTAAGCTAGTATCAGCAGAGTAAACATAGAAAACTTCGATAAATTCGCTCACCTGCTTCATTTAAGACGAGCACAGGGATCCTGCATACGTATTATGGTGTGCAGGGCATTGTGGGCCATACCGAGTACAGGGATCCCGCATAACCACAGCCGAGCGTTCAGGACACTCCGGATTTATACAGTGCTCTGGGTTTCACCAGAAACATATAAGTGAGTTGAAACGTGTAACAAACATACATTGCTTTAGTGCCAAGCTGCGGAATATTCGCAGAATAAACATTTAACAGATTTTGAAAATAATGTTGTTGCAAGACTTCAAGATGTTAAATGTTAGTATATTATCACTACCACTGTTGCTCTACTTTATTTGAGCCAAAAATGAAATATTAAAAGAAAACCTGCTTGGGTTAGCAGTCGAGTTGAGAGTTCATTATTGACCAAATATGGTCATAAACTCACCACGAATATTCCGCAGCTTGGTTCGCCGTTACATGTTTCAACTAAGTTATATGTTTCTGGTTTCACGCAATTGCACTCAATCTCAATCCTAGTCTGTTGAAAATTTGCATGACACTGAAATGCACCCCCAAAAAGTTTTTCGTGTTCTAAAAATTATACCCATTTTTTCGACGTTCTACAAAATTTACCACCCCTTTATTATATGGCTGCGATGGTACGTGCGCTCTGACTGGCCGATTAGCGGGCCGGAATGCCCCGGTAATCGCCCACGGGCATTACAGATGTTCTTTTCCCGCCATTTGACAAAACGCGCGCATGTGGCACTGTCAGAGTTCATTCAAGCGAAGCAAACCTCAAACAGAATGTGGTTGTGGAAGATAAATCTTTCTTTAGTGGAGATGTACCGAATTTCAAATCCTCTATAAATTTTATTACCAACTGTATATTAAGTGGAAATTGAAATGATGGGTGTGCTACGAGGAAACATTTGTGGAGGGTTCATATCATTTCTCCCTACGAGTGGTTGTGATTCGTGTCAAAACTGCATGTCAGTCGGAGTCTTCGGGAAAAAAAAACGATTCAAACAGATTCATGGAGACACTTGAGACCAACGTAATGTGAATGTATTGCCTTTTGAATTCTTTGGATATTAGTCGGTGGAATGCACAGGATCTTTTAAGAAAATCTTCAACTCAAGGATGGAAACATTACAGCGAGGAAAACTTAATGTAAGTTAGTTATTTCGCTTGATAAACTTTTGTCATCAAATAATTCTGCTCTTATTATGTATTCCCTTTATTCCTTGTATTGTTTGCCTAAAATGCCCACTTGAAATGTATTAATTTTATTCAAGAGGTTTTTTTTGCGTGTTCTTGTAGTTGTTCACTGATGGCTCGGTTAATTTCCTCGCATATTTTCATTTTACTAACTTTGTTTGAGAATGCCATATAATAAACAACCTAATAACCTTGGCTTTACTGTAAAATTCCAGACTTTGGGCTGATATGTTAGCTTCATGGACCTCGCCCAGAGGCTCCAATCAGCGACAAAAGTGGTTGAGAATTTTCCTTCGAAAATGCTTTTGTCCATTTCAACTGCGTAAGCGATGTCTTCTTGGCTTTAATTTCCCCTCCCCCTTATTCAATGTTGAAGCCCAACCACTAGCGCGTTTGACAAAACAACATTGAGTTGGGGGAAGGGGTTTTAACCAGAAGGGTAGCGGTTTATTTTATGGAAACACAACACTTTTTAGTATGGCGATCTGTAACGATTATAGACATAAAATTCTCAACAATTTTGTCGGTGATTGTCGGTCCATAAAGGAATGAGTGCAAACCAAGAATAGCGGTTGCCCTTGGAAACATCCAACTTTATTTTCACAATGCAACTTTCAAACGTTCAAAGGTAACGTGCGAAATGTTAGGGTAAAATGCTCAAACGCAATCGGCTGTATTGATGTAGACTTATAGGAGCTGGAGTTTTTTCACATGCAGATATCATTTCCTTGTGGTGCATCAGACGTTAACGCACTGCGCTGCTTTTGCACCCTTTTCCACAAGCTCTTACAATGTTTATATTGTTTCTTGATCATCCAACCCCCCCCCCCCCCCCCCCCCCCCCCCCCCCCCACCCCACGAGAAAAATAGCATGCAAAACAATCACATTGCCAATTATTAAGGGCAAAATGATAAAAAAAAGTTTATTATTGATTTGGTTACACGATTATTTCATGATTTCCGCATAAAATGTACAAAAAGTCCACACAAAAAATCCCACAATTTTCCCACACAATTCACCTTAAAATCCCGCACAATTTCCGCACCCTGTCAGAAGCCCTGGACTCAGTGGCCAGCAGTTGAAGAAATCTTCTTTTGGGACTTTATCCATTCCGTCATTCCTAAATGGAGGAATGCTCACCATGAATAATTTAACGATATTTTTGATAATATTACTTCAAATTGACCTAAAGACATTCAAAATATCTGAACTATCAAGACTACTAGTCAGGATAAGGGTTAATACATCGCTTTAGTATATTTTTATAGTATATGCCTCGTTCTATTAAAGATTAATACTATTAAGGTACGTAATCAATAGAACGAGCTGTCCGAACCAGCGAATTCACTCATAGCGTAGTGGTTAGGGTTTGGGTATAGTAACTGGAGAGTTACAGGTTCGAACCCTGATGATTTTCATAATTCTTTTTTTCATTTCTGTAGGTGAGCGCTTGTTTAGAAAAAAATTCTAAGTGCCAGTGAGCATTCCTCGATTTAGGCGTGTGTATCCATTCACGTGCCGCCATTTTGTTTCAAGAACGACCAAGCAAAGCAGAAATATAAGCAATGCGCTAGTCAACTTTTTTGGTTATAAAACAAATTAGGAGTACTTTTTGGTAGCTTGGTCAACTTTTAAACAATCAATGACGATAACTCAAACAAAGAACAAAATCAAGCCAGGTTTTTAAACACTTTGACAGGCCATGCACATTTTCATCGGTATTTTTATGGTGTTAGTGTAGCAACATACCAAAGAAGCCTATAGTACAAATCATGTACACATGGGAACCCCATTCATTCACACAGAAAACCACTAGTTTATTTTGTAACACTAAACCATGACAACAGTAGCTGATTTCCTATAATATTTACAGGGCATCTGGTAAAGTACGGTGAAAATCGGAAAATAGTGCGGCATTTTTTTCTAGGATGTTTTATTTTCCAGAATAGTGCGGCAGAAAGTGGCGGTAAAATGCGCGATCACGTTTTTTTCTTCGTGGAACCTCGTTCTGTGTTGCTTGTACTCAATAACCCCGCTCAATCTGCCAGGAATACCTGGTATTTGAAAGAAATGCTAACTACGCTTCTATCGCAAGCAATTTGTTGCGTTTTCTGATGTTTTAACGTCAAATATTTCAACCTCAAAAATTCAAGCAGCTATTTACGGGCAGTACTTCAAATTGGGGATGTTTTTTCGTATAATGAACATGTCGAATACATTTGTAAGAAGATTTCAATGCGTATAGGAGTTTTGAGATCTATTAGAAATAACTTACCTTTAACAGAAAGAATAGCGTTTTACAATGCCACCATTAGACCTGTTTTCCTATATGGCGGGACAGTTTGGGGCTCTACATCAAGTCAAAATATTAGGCGAATTTTTAGACAACAGAAAAAGGCAGCCAGAGTTATCCTAGGTGTTAAGACAAGAGAAGAACGAACTATCAATTTATTTAATAAATTAGACTGGATTCCATATTATGATGAAATCAATGTAAATAAGTTATGCCTGCTACACAAAGGTCTAAATGGACAATGCCCCGAATACCTCCTCGACCGCCTAGTGCGGGTGAGTGACACGTCTAAAAGATCCTCTCGTTACGGACATATCACGTTACGCTGTCCCACATACTCAAGAGAAACAGAGGGCGGGAGGACTTTTATTGCATCAAGCATCAAACAATGGAACACGTTACCAGATAAGACAAAAGGAGACTACGAATGCCTTTAAAAATAGTTATATTAAATATCTTAAGGAGTCGTACACACTTATTGATCATTTTAGAATCTCATAAATTTTTAATATCCAATTTTAGTAATTTTTAATAGCTTTTTACCCCTTGTACATATATGTAATTTAGTCTTATATTTATTGTAATATATATACTTATATTTTAGAGAGGGCCACAAGTTTATCAGTCTTGACTGTAATGTGCTACCCCCATGAAATAAAGTTATTATTATTATATTATTAAGTTTTTTCATACATTATTTGGCTATTTTTCGGGATTGTGCGGCATAGTACGGAAAAAGCGTGAAAGTGCGTAAAAGTGCGGTTTTTGGTCGATAGTGCGGAACCGCACCGGCCGCACATTACCAGATGCCCTGCACTTATTACTTTATAAAATGTCAGCTCCGTTTTTAGCAAGTGGCTAAATCTATATATTACTGAAGTATCATACCAATTAATCAAAACATTTTTAACTTTCAGATGTCTGATTTGTCTACATTCAAATGTGAACTAATCAACAATGCCATGTCAGCCAAATACAATTGTCCAGTATGGTAAGCTGCTAAAGGGGTTTTGAGGTTTTTATTGATGCTTGGAGAGGGGTCAAGAGGTTTCTGGGGCTGAATGAAAAATCTTGCCAGCTCGCCCCCCTAGCATAAATACTGAAGGCTCCATTAATAAGGCTGGTTTGTCTAGAATATTTTACATTTTCTAAAGGAGATATTTTTAGAAAAAAGTGAGTATAACTTGAAAATGCGACTGTTAATTATTTTATTATCAGCCTTCAATTCATTCATAGTAACCAAGGTTTCCTAAGAGAAATGTGTAGGCCAGCTTTACCCATAGGATTTAATTTTGAAACAATGTTATAATTTTACCTCGAAAATGTCTAATTGTGCTTTTATTTTAGTATACCGGCTCGGATATCCCACAAGCTGGGGAGCACTAGCAGTAGACTAACAGTAATTTTCACGTTATATCAATTATTCTGAAAACACCTCCTAGGCAAATTGGAAATATCCCAATAGAGGAGACTAATATATTTATTGAATTACACCGTTTGGTAGTCCAGAGGTTTCTTAAGTTCGAAGATTTTTTGGCAAAAGTATGGTAGAAGTTGAGGTCTATTTCTGAAATAAATACTCGGAAGCCACCTTACGCAAGGGAAGTGGAAATGGCTACATCCATGTGAAAAAAGTGGGTCCTCCTAATAAGTGAGGGAAAAAAGGAGAGCCATTCTTTTTAAAAGTGATACTTTTGTGATACTTTTCATTTGCAGTTTCCAAATTCTGCAACATCCAGTGACAAGGGTGTGTGGCCACACCATGTGTAGGTCCTGCCTACGACAACTATTGGATCATAAATGTCCACTGTGCAGGAAACCTGACTACAGGGAAGCTATGGTAAATGTGCTACTCGTGGAAACAATAAATAGTTTGGGGGTAAGGTGCACTTCTGCCCCATGTCAATGGGAGGCCACTCTTGAACAGGCACGCTCTCATTGTAACACCTGCCCCGAGGCAACACTCGAGTGTGTGTTTTGTAATGAAATGTACAGGAGAAAGGTTTCCCACCTGTCCTCCTGCCCTGAAGCGCCGTGGCAATGTCATGCCTGTTTTTTGCTCATGAGGCAATATGAACATGGAAGAGAAAAAGAGCTGTGCGAGGAGCAGCCTCAACCATGCCCTTTGGATTGCGGGGCTCACTTAGCAAGGTAATTCATATTATACCATGAGCAAAAGATGTTAAAACAACACATACAATTAACGATCTTTAACTGGAAGTACTCACCAAGAAAGAGGATGCCATGTAAGGAATAGTGAAATTGGATTGGCATTAAATGTCATTGATTCAATTATAAATTGCCCTGTTCAAGACAGTGTTTTTCTTTCCTGCAAATATTCATTTTGGGAATAAAATTTAACTACTTCTAGTAATTAAAAATACAATTTCAGCAGTGCAACTACTCAAACTAATCAGGCAACGTCCGACAAATGTTATTTCAAAGTAAAAATGCTACACAAATTGTTTCAAGGCCAACAAATGTTGCAAGTAGAAACGAGTGCCCTTCTCGCACTCATTTCTTCAATTATTTCCCAGAGTTTATTATTATTGCATTGCCATGTGTCTACAGTTTCATGGTTTCTCTATTGTAGATCCTACATTCATTTGCACATCTATAGTTGCCCAAATCGGGTGTTAAGTGCCACGTGAAGGGTTGTTGCGTGCAAGTGGCTTTAAAAGAGAAAACAAGGAATGACAGAGACCACCAAGAGACGCACACGAAGCTACTGCAAATCCAGGTTCAGGATTATATGAACAAGTTGTTTGTAAAGGTATGAAATAATTGAAGGGGTCAGTCCAAGAACAACCAAAGTGACTTTTATGGCGACAAAAAAGACATTTGATTTGATTTTGGAAATCAGAGATACACTTCATATGAAGACAGCAACTACTATTTGAAACCAAGCCAAATAAAACCAATCTTATGCTGAATACCTCAAAATGGCATGTGAAGTTGGCCTTTACTTTATTACATTTATTTTCCCATAGGAGCCGATTCAAGTCAAAGAAGGACCCTGTGAGGTGAGATCCATAAACTGGTCCTTCGAGTACAGGGGCAATACAGCCTATGCTTCACCGCCAATTGGAGTTAAGGTGAACGGGATTACAAGTACAATCCAATGTGGGGTGACGACAGACGCCCACTTCTATGTGCGTCTGGAAGCATCACCAGGAACTGTCTTCTTACAAGGAAGGTTAGTCATTATAAGAAGTACAACATGGTCAAACACATCAAGTAAACACATCAAGTATAAACATATCATTATAGCTGTAACAAACACGTCTTATGTACACTTTTCATACACTTACACTCGTTTTCAGTCACACGTGTACCCTAGTAAGTAAGTAAGTAAGTAAGTAAGTAAAAGCTTTATTTATGCACGGTAGATCCTTCAGGTAGACTATAATAATACTCTATAGAAAAATCTATTTACAAATATTCGAAAGAAAAAAAGAAATTACTACAAATATATAAATATATAATATGAATAACAAAAAAAACCTGCTTTTCAAGGATGCCGTGTCACTTAGAAGCCGTGCGTGACCCCGTCTTTAAATTTAGTTAGCGATGGAGATCGCCTCAATTCTACCGGCAAATCATTCCACAGTGCCGCTCCACTGTAACTAAAGCTTCGTTTGCCATACTCGGTACGAGGGAGAGGCACCGTTAACTTGTTTTCAGAGTTCCTTAAATTATAACAAGAATTGTCTCGCCAGGAGAATCTGGAAGTGAGATAGCTCGGAGTAAGGTTATTGAGTGTTTTTTGTTTTTGCGTCGCGACTGGTGTTTGGTGGACGTCAATCTAACGTCGAGCGAGGTTGCTGCGAGACTGCGAGGCTCGTTCTCCCGCCATTGCACACTTTCGCACAGCTCAGCATTTTGTTCTCTCTGAGACTTCGCTGAGTTCAGTCGATTTTTACACTCTGTAAAAATGCCATCAATGTTCGAAAAGTTCCTAACAGATTTTGCGTACAATGTACCTGGAATAATGGAGGATACAGAAGAGACAACGCAATACGAAGACTTGCAGATAACATTACCGGAGTTAGAAGAAACTCAGCTCTTTCAGGAAGAAAATGAAATCGTAAGTACTACACTCTACAGTAGAGTTCTGTCAACTGACAGGGAAACGCATTCAAGTTCAACTGCCTTCGGGCGGTTTTGAGTTCTAGGTTTTTCTGTATGATATAGGTGATCAATGATGTCGGTTTTGGTTGTGATCGGTGCTGTGAGAGCAGGAGGCAGTGATTTCCCTCGCGTCTGCTATCATCAGAACATTCACATTTCCCACTGAAAAAACCTCTCCCCAAAATCACTCAAAACTGCCAACATGCAGACTAGTCTTACTGGAAGTTTCAAGTATTTTCTTTCTGAAATGTATGCCTTTCTCATCGCCAAATTTAGCGAGAAGTTGCCCTGTACCTGGAGACCTGCAATGGCCGAGTGAAGGGCCCAGAGTTGCCGCCGTTCCAGTTGCCACACAGGTGGACTTTCGACACGCTCCTTCAGTGCATTACGGATTACATCCAACGCAGCCAAGGAAAACAAGCTGTAGTAGTAGATAATGTTTATTACAAAAAAGCGAGAGGGAAATCAGTCGTTCTTGTCAGAGGTGATGCCGACATGAGCGCTGTACTGTCCGAATACCCATTAGAATACGCAAGTGGCAAGAAAAAGAAGTCGGCTCTCCTATACATGGCCGTCGACTACCATGAACTTGGTAAGATTCCCGTTTTCAGTATGACAATACTATTTTAAACAATGCCATGTTTATAGGTTCCTTCCTGATGAGAAAACATAAGCTTACTTTTTTTACAGCTAACAGCTCGAACCCAAAAGTCTAGTTCTTTCAAACAAGGTTTTACTTCTGACTGACACACCCAGAATCATGAATTTTCTTTCATTTATCTACCTTTTTCGTTGGCGTATAGTCTATCGGGTTACACTTTTCATTATGCACCAAGGCATTCCATACCCAAACTCCCCCAACCTCTGAAATTCTAGGATGGGGTTTGTAGACCAAGTAGTTCAGTAAAAATGCCATAATGGGTATTTTTAGTTATGGAAATCAGAGACTAAGTATAAATCCAGGGTGATGAAAGAATTTTCTTGCATTCTTGGACCCTCACCAAATGTGGTGCCATTTTTTATACATTGCAGCATGGTAATGTAAGCTAAAGATGTCTTTGCCATACCATTTTGTTTTTAGCGAGCTAGCAAAGAGAAAGGATGACTAGGCTTGCTCCTCCCCCCATACATATACAGAAAAGAACATTCCTAGCTACAGCATTTGATAACTTTGAAGGTGAAGCCAATAAATTGTGCTCTGCACCTGTAGTGATTATTATTGGAGTCAAGTTTGTTGTTGAATTTATTATAACAGATATTCATATATAAACACGTCTTGATTTAATTCCGGAGTTAATGTTTAAATCCGGACTGTCGAAAATATCCACACCGAAACGTTTTTTTAGGATAAATCTACAGCTAGCTGGAGATGCAGGTTATTTCTCCAAAAAAAATGGACAACAGAATATCAACATGTCAGAATTTACAACTATTGGATCATAAATGTCCACTGTGCAGGAAACCTGACTACAGGGAAGCTATGGTAAATGTGCTACTCGTGGAAAGAATAAATAGTTTGGGGGTAAGGTGCACTTCTGCCCCATGTCAATGGGAGGGCACGCTCTCATTGTAACACCTGCCCCGAGGCAACACTCGAGTGTGTGTTTTGTAATGAAGTGTACAGGAGAAAGGTTTCCCACCTGTCCTCCTGCCCTGAAGCGCCGTGGCAATGTCATGCCTGTTTTTTGCTCATGAGGCAATATGAACATGGAAGAGACAAAGAGCTGTGCGAGGAGCAGCCTCAACCATGCCCTTTGGACTGCGGGGCTCACTTAGCAAGGTAATTCATATTATACCATGTGGAAAAGATGTTAAAACAACACATACAATTAACGATCTTTAACTGGAAGTACTCACCAAGAAAGACGATGCCATGTAAGGAATAGAGAAATTGGATTGGCATTAAATGTCATTGATTCAATTATAAATTGCCCTGTTCAAGACAGTGTTTTTCTTTCCTGCAAATATTCATTTTGGGTATAAAATTTAACTACTTCTAGTAATTAAAAATACAATTTCAGCAGTGCAACTACTCAAACTAATCAGGCAACGTCCGACAAATGTTATTTCAAAGTAAAAATGCTACACAAATTGTTTCAAGGCCAACAAATGTTGCACTCATTTCTTCAATTATTTCCCAGAGTTTATTATTATTGCATTGCCATGTGTCTACAGTTTCATGGTTTCTCTATTGTAGATCCTACATTCATTTGCACATCTATAGTTGCCCAAATCGGGTGTTAAGTGCCACGTGAAGGGTTGTTGCGTGCAAGTGGCTTTAAAAGAGAAAACAAGGAATGACAGAGACCACCAAGAGACGCACACGAAGCTACTGCAAATCCAGGTTCAGGATTATATGAACAAGTTGTTTGTAAAGGTATGAAATAATTGAAGGGGTCAGTCCAAGAACAACCAAAGTGACTTTTATGGCGACAAAAAAGACATTTGATTTGATTTTGGAAATCAGAGATACACTTCATATGAAGACAGTAACTACTATTTGAAACCAAGCCAAATAAAACCAATCTTATGCTGAATACCTCAAAATGGCATGTGAAGTTGGCCTTTACTTTATTACATTTATTTTCCCATAGGAGCCGATTCAAGTCAAAGAAGGACCCTGTGAGGTGAGATCCATAAACTGGTCCTTCGAGTACAGGGGCAAGACAGCCTATGCTTCACCGCCAATTGGAGTTAAGGTGAACGGGATTACAAGTACAATCCAATGTGGGGTGACGACAGACGCCAACTTCTATGAGCGTCTGGAAGCATCACCAGGAACTGTCTTCTTACAAGGAAGGTTAGTCATTATAAGAAGTACAACATGGTCAAACACATCAAGTAAACACATCAAGTATAAACATATCATTATAGCTGTAACAAACACGTCTTATGTACACTTTTCATACACTTACACTCGTTTTCAGTCACACGTGTACCCTAGTAAGTAAGTAAGTAAGTAAGTAAGTAAAAGCTTTATTTATGCACGGTAGATCCTTCAGGTAGACTATAATAATACTCTATAGAAAAATCTATTTACAAATATTCGAAAGAAAAAAAGAAATTACTACAAATATATAAATATATAATATGAATAACAAAAAAACCTGCTTTTCAAGGATGCCGTGTCACTTAGAAGCCGTGCGTGACCCCGTCTTTAAATTTAGTTAGCGATGGAGATCGCCTCAATTCTACCGGCAAATCATTCCACAGTGCCGCTCCACTGTAACTAAAGCTTCGTTTGCCATACTCGGTACGAGGGAGAGGCACCGTTAACTTGTTTTCAGAGTTCCTTAAATTATAACAAGAATTGTCTCGCCAGGAGAATCTGGAAGTGAGATAGCTCGGAGTAAGGTTATTGAGTGTTTTTTGTTTTTGCGTCGCGACTGGTGTTTGGTGGACGTCAATCTAACGTCGAGCGAGGTTGCTGCGAGACTGCGAGGCTCGTTCTCCCGCCATTGCACACTTTCGCACAGCTCAGCATTTTGTTCTCTCTGAGACTTCGCTGAGTTCAGTCGATTTTTACACTCTGTAAAAATGCCATCAATGTTCGAAAAGTTCCTAACAGATTTTGCGTACAATGTACCTGGAATAATGGAGGATACAGAAGAGACAACGCAATACGAAGACTTGCAGATAACATTACCGGAGTTAGAAGAAACTCAGCTCTTTCAGGAAGAAAATGAAATCGTAAGTACTACACTCTACAGTAGAGTTCTGTCAACTGACAGGGAAACGCATTCAAGTTCAACTGCCTTCGGGCGGTTTTGAGTTCTAGGTTTTTCTGTATGATATAGGTGATCAATGATGTCGGTTTTGGTTGTGATCGGTGCTGTGAGAGCAGGAGGCAGTGATTTCCCTCGCGTCTGCTATCATCAGAACATTCACATTTCCCACTGAAAAAACCTCTCCCCAAAATCACTCAAAACTGCCAACATGCAGACTAGTCTTACTGGAAGTTTCAAGTATTTTCTTTCTGAAATGTATGCCTTTCTCATCGCCAAATTTAGCGAGAAGTTGCCCTGTACCTGGAGACCTGCAATGGCCGAGTGAAGGGCCCAGAGTTTCCGCCGTTCCAGTTGCCACACAGGTGGACTTTCGACACGCTCCTTCAGTGCATTACGGATTACATCCAACGCAGCCAAGGAAAACAAGCTGTAGTAGTAGATAATGTTTATTACAAAAAGCGAGAGGGAAATCAGTCGTTCTTGTCAGAGGTGATGCCGACATGAGCGCTGTACTGTCCGAATACCCATTAGAATACGCAAGTGGCAAGAAAAAGAAGTCGGCTCTCCTATACATGGCCGTCGACTACCATGAACTTGGTAAGATTCCCGTTTTCAGTATGACAATACTATTTTAAACAATGCCATGTTTATAGGTTCCTTCCTGATGAGAAAACATAAGCTTACTTTTTTTACAGCTAACAGCTCGAACCCAAAAGTCTAGTTCTTTCAAACAAGGTTTTACTTCTGACTGACACACCCAGAATCATGAATTTTCTTTCATTTATCTACCTTTTTCGTTGGCGTATAGTCTATCGGGTTACACTTTTCATTATGCACCAAGGCATTCCATACCCAAACTCCCCCAACCTCTGAAATTCTAGGATGGGGTTTGTAGACCAAGTAGTTCAGTAAAAATGCCATAATGGGTATTTTTAGTTATGGAAATCAGAGACTAAGTATAAATCCAGGGTGATGAAAGAATTTTCTTGCATTCTTGGACCCTCACCAAATGTGGTGCCATTTTTTATACATTGCAGCATGGTAATGTAAGCTAAAGATGTCTTTGCCATACCATTTTGTTTTTAGCGAGCTAGCAAAGAGAAAGGATGACTAGGCTTGCTCCTCCCCCCATACATATACAGAAAAGAACATTCCTAGCTACAGCATTTGATAACTTTGAAGGTGAAGCCAATAAATTGTGCTCTGCACCTGTAGTGATTATTATTGGAGTCAAGTTTGTTGTTGAATTTATTATAACAGATATTCATATATAAACACGTCTTGATTTAATTCCGGAGTTAATGTTTAAATCCGGACTGTCGAAAATATCCACACCGAAACGTTTTTTTAGGATAAATCTACAGCTAGCTGGAGATGCAGGTTATTTCTCCAAAAAAAATGGACAACAGAATATCAACATGTCAGAATTTACAACTATTGGATCATAAATGTCCACTGTGCAGGAAACCTGACTACAGGGAAGCTATGGTAAATGTGCTACTCGTGGAAAGAATAAATAGTTTGGGGGTAAGGTGCACTTCTGCCCCATGTCAATGGGAGGGCACGCTCTCATTGTAACACCTGCCCCGAGGCAACACTCGAGTGTGTGTTTTGTAATGAAGTGTACAGGAGAAAGGTTTCCCACCTGTCCTCCTGCCCTGAAGCGCCGTGGCAATGTCATGCCTGTTTTTTGCTCATGAGGCAATATGAACATGGAAGAGACAAAGAGCTGTGCGAGGAGCAGCCTCAACCATGCCCTTTGGACTGCGGGGCTCACTTAGCAAGGTAATTCATATTATACCATGTGGAAAAGATGTTAAAACAACACATACAATTAACGATCTTTAACTGGAAGTACTCACCAAGAAAGACGATGCCATGTAAGGAATAGAGAAATTGGATTGGCATTAAATGTCATTGATTCAATTATAAATTGCCCTGTTCAAGACAGTGTTTTTCTTTCCTGCAAATATTCATTTTGGGTATAAAATTTAACTACTTCTAGTAATTAAAAATACAATTTCAGCAGTGCAACTACTCAAACTAATCAGGCAACGTCCGACAAATGTTATTTCAAAGTAAAAATGCTACACAAATTGTTTCAAGGCCAACAAATGTTGCACTCATTTCTTCAATTATTTCCCAGAGTTTATTATTATTGCATTGCCATGTGTCTACAGTTTCATGGTTTCTCTATTGTAGATCCTACATTCATTTGCACATCTATAGTTGCCCAAATCGGGTGTTAAGTGCCACGTGAAGGGTTGTTGCGTGCAAGTGGCTTTAAAAGAGAAAACAAGGAATGACAGAGACCACCAAGAGACGCACACGAAGCTACTGCAAATCCAGGTTCAGGATTATATGAACAAGTTGTTTGTAAAGGTATGAAATAATTGAAGGGGTCAGTCCAAGAACAACCAAAGTGACTTTTATGGCGACAAAAAAGACATTTGATTTGATTTTGGAAATCAGAGATACACTTCATATGAAGACAGTAACTACTATTTGAAACCAAGCCAAATAAAACCAATCTTATGCTGAATACCTCAAAATGGCATGTGAAGTTGGCCTTTACTTTATTACATTTATTTTCCCATAGGAGCCGATTCAAGTCAAAGAAGGACCCTGTGAGGTGAGATCCATAAACTGGTCCTTCGAGTACAGGGGCAAGACAGCCTATGCTTCACCGCCAATTGGAGTTAAGGTGAACGGGATTACAAGTACAATCCAATGTGGGGTGACGACAGACGCCAACTTCTATGAGCGTCTGGAAGCATCACCAGGAACTGTCTTCTTACAAGGAAGGTTAGTCATTATAAGAAGTACAACATGGTCAAACACATCAAGTAAACACATCAAGTATAAACATATCATTATAGCTGTAACAAACACGTCTTATGTACACTTTTCATACACTTACACTCGTTTTCAGTCACACGTGTACCCTAGTAAGTAAGTAAGTAAGTAAGTAAGTAAAAGCTTTATTTATGCACGGTAGATCCTTCAGGTAGACTATAATAATACTCTATAGAAAAATCTATTTACAAATATTCGAAAGAAAAAAAGAAATTACTACAAATATATAAATATATAATATGAATAACAAAAAAAACCTGCTTTTCAAGGATGCCGTGTCACTTAGAAGCCGTGCGTGACCCCGTCTTTAAATTTAGTTAGCGATGGAGATCGCCTCAATTCTACCGGCAAATCATTCCACAGTGCCGCTCCACTGTAACTAAAGCTTCGTTTGCCATACTCGGTACGAGGGAGAGGCACCGTTAACTTGTTTTCAGAGTTCCTTAAATTATAACAAGAATTGTCTCGCCAGGAGAATCTGGAAGTGAGATAGCTCGGAGTAAGGTTATTGAGTGTTTTTTGTTTTTGCGTCGCGACTGGTGTTTGGTGGACGTCAATCTAACGTCGAGCGAGGTTGCTGCGAGACTGCGAGGCTCGTTCTCCCGCCATTGCGCACTTTCGCACAGCTCAGCATTTTGTTCTCTCTGAGACTTCGCTGAGTTCAGTCGATTTTTACACTCTGTAAAAATGCCATCAATGTTCGAAAAGTTCCTAACAGATTTTGCGTACAATGTACCTGGAATAATGGAGGATACAGAAGAGACAACGCAATACGAAGACTTGCAGATAACATTACCGGAGTTAGAAGAAACTCAGCTCTTTCAGGAAGAAAATGAAATCGTAAGTACTACACTCTACAGTAGAGTTCTGTCAACTGACAGGGAAACGCATTCAAGTTCAACTGCCTTCGGGCGGTTTTGAGTTCTAGGTTTTTCTGTATGATATAGGTGATCAATGATGTCGGTTTTGGTTGTGATCGGTGCTGTGAGAGCAGGAGGCAGTGATTTCCCTCGCGTCTGCTATCATCAGAACATTCACATTTCCCACTGAAAAAACCTCTCCCCAAAATCACTCAAAACTGCCAACATGCAGACTAGTCTTACTGGAAGTTTCAAGTATTTTCTTTCTAAAATGTATGCCTTTCTCATCGCCAAATTTAGCGAGAAGTTGCCCTGTACCTGGAGACCTGCAATGGCCGAGTGAAGGGCCCAGAGTTTCCGCCGTTCCAGTTGCCACACAGGTGGACTTTCGACACGCTCCTTCAGTGCATTACGGATTACATCCAACGCAGCCAAGGAAAACAAGCTGTAGTAGTAGATAATGTTTATTACAAAAAAGCGAGAGGGAAATCAGTCGTTCTTGTCAGAGGTGATGCCGACATGAGCGCTGTACTGTCCGAATACCCATTAGAATACGCAAGTGGCAAGAAAAAGAAGTCGGCTCTCCTATACATGGCCGTCGACTACCATGAACTTGGTAAGATTCCCGTTTTCAGTATGACAATACTATTTTAAACAATGCCATGTTTATAGGTTCCTTCCTGATGAGAAAACATAAGCTTACTTTTTTTACAGCTAACAGCTCGAACCCAAAAGTCTAGTTCTTTCAAACAAGGTTTTACTTCTGACTGACACACCCAGAATCATGAATTTTCTTTCATTTATCTACCTTTTTCGTTGGCGTATAGTCTATCGGGTTACACTTTTCATTATGCACCAAGGCATTCCATACCCAAACTCCCCCAACCTCTGAAATTCTAGGATGGGGTTTGTAGACCAAGTAGTTCAGTAAAAATGCCATAATGGGTATTTTTAGTTATGGAAATCAGAGACTAAGTATAAATCCAGGGTGATGAAAGAATTTTCTTGCATTCTTGGACCCTCACCAAATGTGGTGCCATTTTTTATACATTGCAGCATGGTAATGTAAGCTAAAGATGTCTTTGCCATACCATTTTGTTTTTAGCGAGCTAGCAAAGAGAAAGGATGACTAGGCTTGCTCCTCCCCCCATACATATACAGAAAAGAACATTCCTAGCTACAGCATTTGATAACTTTGAAGGTGAAGCCAATAAATTGTGCTCTGCACCTGTAGTGATTATTATTGGAGTCAAGTTTGTTGTTGAATTTATTATAACAGATATTCATATATAAACACGTCTTGATTTAATTCCGGAGTTAATGTTTAAATCCGGACTGTCGAAAATATCCACACCGAAACGTTTTTTTAGGATAAATCTACAGCTAGCTGGAGATGCAGGTTATTTCTCCAAAAAAAATGGACAACAGAATATCAACATGTCAGAATTTACAACTATTGGATCATAAATGTCCACTGTGCAGGAAACCTGACTACAGGGAAGCTATGGTAAATGTGCTACTCGTGGAAAGAATAAATAGTTTGGGGGTAAGGTGCACTTCTGCCCCATGTCAATGGGAGGGCACGCTCTCATTGTAACACCTGCCCCGAGGCAACACTCGAGTGTGTGTTTTGTAATGAAGTGTACAGGAGAAAGGTTTCCCACCTGTCCTCCTGCCCTGAAGCGCCGTGGCAATGTCATGCCTGTTTTTTGCTCATGAGGCAATATGAACATGGAAGAGACAAAGAGCTGTGCGAGGAGCAGCCTCAACCATGCCCTTTGGACTGCGGGGCTCACTTAGCAAGGTAATTCATATTATACCATGTGGAAAAGATGTTAAAACAACACATACAATTAACGATCTTTAACTGGAAGTACTCACCAAGAAAGACGATGCCATGTAAGGAATAGAGAAATTGGATTGGCATTAAATGTCATTGATTCAATTATAAATTGCCCTGTTCAAGACAGTGTTTTTCTTTCCTGCAAATATTCATTTTGGGTATAAAATTTAACTACTTCTAGTAATTAAAAATACAATTTCAGCAGTGCAACTACTCAAACTAATCAGGCAACGTCCGACAAATGTTATTTCAAAGTAAAAATGCTACACAAATTGTTTCAAGGCCAACAAATGTTGCACTCATTTCTTCAATTATTTCCCAGAGTTTATTATTATTGCATTGCCATGTGTCTACAGTTTCATGGTTTCTCTATTGTAGATCCTACATTCATTTGCACATCTATAGTTGCCCAAATCGGGTGTTAAGTGCCACGTGAAGGGTTGTTGCGTGCAAGTGGCTTTAAAAGAGAAAACAAGGAATGACAGAGACCACCAAGAGACGCACACGAAGCTACTGCAAATCCAGGTTCAGGATTATATGAACAAGTTGTTTGTAAAGGTATGAAATAATTGAAGGGGTCAGTCCAAGAACAACCAAAGTGACTTTTATGGCGACAAAAAAGACATTTGATTTGATTTTGGAAATCAGAGATACACTTCATATGAAGACAGTAACTACTATTTGAAACCAAGCCAAATAAAACCAATCTTATGCTGAATACCTCAAAATGGCATGTGAAGTTGGCCTTTACTTTATTACATTTATTTTCCCATAGGAGCCGATTCAAGTCAAAGAAGGACCCTGTGAGGTGAGATCCATAAACTGGTCCTTCGAGTACAGGGGCAAGACAGCCTATGCTTCACCGCCAATTGGAGTTAAGGTGAACGGGATTACAAGTACAATCCAATGTGGGGTGACGACAGACGCCAACTTCTATGAGCGTCTGGAAGCATCACCAGGAACTGTCTTCTTACAAGGAAGGTTAGTCATTATAAGAAGTACAACATGGTCAAACACATCAAGTAAACACATCAAGTATAAACATATCATTATAGCTGTAACAAACACGTCTTATGTACACTTTTCATACACTTACACTCGTTTTCAGTCACACGTGTACCCTAGTAAGTAAGTAAGTAAGTAAGTAAGTAAAAGCTTTATTTATGCACGGTAGATCCTTCAGGTAGACTATAATAATACTCTATAGAAAAATCTATTTACAAATATTCGAAAGAAAAAAAGAAATTACTACAAATATATAAATATATAATATGAATAACAAAAAAAACCTGCTTTTCAAGGATGCCGTGTCACTTAGAAGCCGTGCGTGACCCCGTCTTTAAATTTAGTTAGCGATGGAGATCGCCTCAATTCTACCGGCAAATCATTCCACAGTGCCGCTCCACTGTAACTAAAGCTTCGTTTGCCATACTCGGTACGAGGGAGAGGCACCGTTAACTTGTTTTCAGAGTTCCTTAAATTATAACAAGAATTGTCTCGCCAGGAGAATCTGGAAGTGAGATAGCTCGGAGTAAGGTTATTGAGTGTTTTTTGTTTTTGCGTCGCGACTGGTGTTTGGTGGACGTCAATCTAACGTCGAGCGAGGTTGCTGCGAGACTGCGAGGCTCGTTCTCCCGCCATTGCGCACTTTCGCACAGCTCAGCATTTTGTTCTCTCTGAGACTTCGCTGAGTTCAGTCGATTTTTACACTCTGTAAAAATGCCATCAATGTTCGAAAAGTTCCTAACAGATTTTGCGTACAATGTACCTGGAATAATGGAGGATACAGAAGAGACAACGCAATACGAAGACTTGCAGATAACATTACCGGAGTTAGAAGAAACTCAGCTCTTTCAGGAAGAAAATGAAATCGTAAGTACTACACTCTACAGTAGAGTTCTGTCAACTGACAGGGAAACGCATTCAAGTTCAACTGCCTTCGGGCGGTTTTGAGTTCTAGGTTTTTCTGTATGATATAGGTGATCAATGATGTCGGTTTTGGTTGTGATCGGTGCTGTGAGAGCAGGAGGCAGTGATTTCCCTCGCGTCTGCTATCATCAGAACATTCACATTTCCCACTGAAAAAACCTCTCCCCAAAATCACTCAAAACTGCCAACATGCAGACTAGTCTTACTGGAAGTTTCAAGTATTTTCTTTCTAAAATGTATGCCTTTCTCATCGCCAAATTTAGCGAGAAGTTGCCCTGTACCTGGAGACCTGCAATGGCCGAGTGAAGGGCCCAGAGTTTCCGCCGTTCCAGTTGCCACACAGGTGGACTTTCGACACGCTCCTTCAGTGCATTACGGATTACATCCAACGCAGCCAAGGAAAACAAGCTGTAGTAGTAGATAATGTTTATTACAAAAAAGCGAGAGGGAAATCAGTCGTTCTTGTCAGAGGTGATGCCGACATGAGCGCTGTACTGTCCGAATACCCATTAGAATACGCAAGTGGCAAGAAAAAGAAGTCGGCTCTCCTATACATGGCCGTCGACTACCATGAACTTGGTAAGATTCCCGTTTTCAGTATGACAATACTATTTTAAACAATGCCATGTTTATAGGTTCCTTCCTGATGAGAAAACATAAGCTTACTTTTTTTACAGCTAACAGCTCGAACCCAAAAGTCTAGTTCTTTCAAACAAGGTTTTACTTCTGACTGACACACCCAGAATCATGAATTTTCTTTCATTTATCTACCTTTTTCGTTGGCGTATAGTCTATCGGGTTACACTTTTCATTATGCACCAAGGCATTCCATACCCAAACTCCCCCAACCTCTGAAATTCTAGGATGGGGTTTGTAGACCAAGTAGTTCAGTAAAAATGCCATAATGGGTATTTTTAGTTATGGAAATCAGAGACTAAGTATAAATCCAGGGTGATGAAAGAATTTTCTTGCATTCTTGGACCCTCACCAAATGTGGTGCCATTTTTTATACATTGCAGCATGGTAATGTAAGCTAAAGATGTCTTTGCCATACCATTTTGTTTTTAGCGAGCTAGCAAAGAGAAAGGATGACTAGGCTTGCTCCTCCCCCCATACATATACAGAAAAGAACATTCCTAGCTACAGCATTTGATAACTTTGAAGGTGAAGCCAATAAATTGTGCTCTGCACCTGTAGTGATTATTATTGGAGTCAAGTTTGTTGTTGAATTTATTATAACAGATATTCATATATAAACACGTCTTGATTTAATTCCGGAGTTAATGTTTAAATCCGGACTGTCGAAAATATCCACACCGAAACGTTTTTTTAGGATAAATCTACAGCTAGCTGGAGATGCAGGTTATTTCTCCAAAAAAAATGGACAACAGAATATCAACATGTCAGAATTTACAACTATTGGATCATAAATGTCCACTGTGCAGGAAACCTGACTACAGGGAAGCTATGGTAAATGTGCTACTCGTGGAAAGAATAAATAGTTTGGGGGTAAGGTGCACTTCTGCCCCATGTCAATGGGAGGGCACGCTCTCATTGTAACACCTGCCCCGAGGCAACACTCGAGTGTGTGTTTTGTAATGAAGTGTACAGGAGAAAGGTTTCCCACCTGTCCTCCTGCCCTGAAGCGCCGTGGCAATGTCATGCCTGTTTTTTGCTCATGAGGCAATATGAACATGGAAGAGACAAAGAGCTGTGCGAGGAGCAGCCTCAACCATGCCCTTTGGACTGCGGGGCTCACTTAGCAAGGTAATTCATATTATACCATGTGGAAAAGATGTTAAAACAACACATACAATTAACGATCTTTAACTGGAAGTACTCACCAAGAAAGACGATGCCATGTAAGGAATAGAGAAATTGGATTGGCATTAAATGTCATTGATTCAATTATAAATTGCCCTGTTCAAGACAGTGTTTTTCTTTCCTGCAAATATTCATTTTGGGTATAAAATTTAACTACTTCTAGTAATTAAAAATACAATTTCAGCAGTGCAACTACTCAAACTAATCAGGCAACGTCCGACAAATGTTATTTCAAAGTAAAAATGCTACACAAATTGTTTCAAGGCCAACAAATGTTGCACTCATTTCTTCAATTATTTCCCAGAGTTTATTATTATTGCATTGCCATGTGTCTACAGTTTCATGGTTTCTCTATTGTAGATCCTACATTCATTTGCACATCTATAGTTGCCCAAATCGGGTGTTAAGTGCCACGTGAAGGGTTGTTGCGTGCAAGTGGCTTTAAAAGAGAAAACAAGGAATGACAGAGACCACCAAGAGACGCACACGAAGCTACTGCAAATCCAGGTTCAGGATTATATGAACAAGTTGTTTGTAAAGGTATGAAATAATTGAAGGGGTCAGTCCAAGAACAACCAAAGTGACTTTTATGGCGACAAAAAAGACATTTGATTTGATTTTGGAAATCAGAGATACACTTCATATGAAGACAGTAACTACTATTTGAAACCAAGCCAAATAAAACCAATCTTATGCTGAATACCTCAAAATGGCATGTGAAGTTGGCCTTTACTTTATTACATTTATTTTCCCATAGGAGCCGATTCAAGTCAAAGAAGGACCCTGTGAGGTGAGATCCATAAACTGGTCCTTCGAGTACAGGGGCAAGACAGCCTATGCTTCACCGCCAATTGGAGTTAAGGTGAACGGGATTACAAGTACAATCCAATGTGGGGTGACGACAGACGCCAACTTCTATGAGCGTCTGGAAGCATCACCAGGAACTGTCTTCTTACAAGGAAGGTTAGTCATTATAAGAAGTACAACATGGTCAAACACATCAAGTAAACACATCAAGTATAAACATATCATTATAGCTGTAACAAACACGTCTTATGTACACTTTTCATACACTTACACTCGTTTTCAGTCACACGTGTACCCTAGTAAGTAAGTAAGTAAGTAAGTAAGTAAAAGCTTTATTTATGCACGGTAGATCCTTCAGGTAGACTATAATAATACTCTATAGAAAAATCTATTTACAAATATTCGAAAGAAAAAAAGAAATTACTACAAATATATAAATATATAATATGAATAACAAAAAAAACCTGCTTTTCAAGGATGCCGTGTCACTTAGAAGCCGTGCGTGACCCCGTCTTTAAATTTAGTTAGCGATGGAGATCGCCTCAATTCTACCGGCAAATCATTCCACAGTGCCGCTCCACTGTAACTAAAGCTTCGTTTGCCATACTCGGTACGAGGGAGAGGCACCGTTAACTTGTTTTCAGAGTTCCTTAAATTATAACAAGAATTGTCTCGCCAGGAGAATCTGGAAGTGAGATAGCTCGGAGTAAGGTTATTGAGTGTTTTTTGTTTTTGCGTCGCGACTGGTGTTTGGTGGACGTCAATCTAACGTCGAGCGAGGTTGCTGCGAGACTGCGAGGCTCGTTCTCCCGCCATTGCACACTTTCGCACAGCTCAGCATTTTGTTCTCTCTGAGACTTCGCTGAGTTCAGTCGATTTTTACACTCTGTAAAAATGCCATCAATGTTCGAAAAGTTCCTAACAGATTTTGCGTACAATGTACCTGGAATAATGGAGGATACAGAAGAGACAACGCAATACGAAGACTTGCAGATAACATTACCGGAGTTAGAAGAAACTCAGCTCTTTCAGGAAGAAAATGAAATCGTAAGTACTACACTCTACAGTAGAGTTCTGTCAACTGACAGGGAAACGCATTCAAGTTCAACTGCCTTCGGGCGGTTTTGAGTTCTAGGTTTTTCTGTATGATATAGGTGATCAATGATGTCGGTTTTGGTTGTGATCGGTGCTGTGAGAGCAGGAGGCAGTGATTTCCCTCGCGTCTGCTATCATCAGAACATTCACATTTCCCACTGAAAAAACCTCTCCCCAAAATCACTCAAAACTGCCAACATGCAGACTAGTCTTACTGGAAGTTTCAAGTATTTTCTTTCTAAAATGTATGCCTTTCTCATCGCCAAATTTAGCGAGAAGTTGCCCTGTACCTGGAGACCTGCAATGGCCGAGTGAAGGGCCCAGAGTTTCCGCCGTTCCAGTTGCCACACAGGTGGACTTTCGACACGCTCCTTCAGTGCATTACGGATTACATCCAACGCAGCCAAGGAAAACAAGCTGTAGTAGTAGATAATGTTTATTACAAAAAAGCGAGAGGGAAATCAGTCGTTCTTGTCAGAGGTGATGCCGACATGAGCGCTGTACTGTCCGAATACCCATTAGAATACGCAAGTGGCAAGAAAAAGAAGTCGGCTCTCCTATACATGGCCGTCGACTACCATGAACTTGGTAAGATTCCCGTTTTCAGTATGACAATACTATTTTAAACAATGCCATGTTTATAGGTTCCTTCCTGATGAGAAAACATAAGCTTACTTTTTTTACAGCTAACAGCTCGAACCCAAAAGTCTAGTTCTTTCAAACAAGGTTTTACTTCTGACTGACACACCCAGAATCATGAATTTTCTTTCATTTATCTACCTTTTTCGTTGGCGTATAGTCTATCGGGTTACACTTTTCATTATGCACCAAGGCATTCCATACCCAAACTCCCCCAACCTCTGAAATTCTAGGATGGGGTTTGTAGACCAAGTAGTTCAGTAAAAATGCCATAATGGGTATTTTTAGTTATGGAAATCAGAGACTAAGTATAAATCCAGGGTGATGAAAGAATTTTCTTGCATTCTTGGACCCTCACCAAATGTGGTGCCATTTTTTATACATTGCAGCATGGTAATGTAAGCTAAAGATGTCTTTGCCATACCATTTTGTTTTTAGCGAGCTAGCAAAGAGAAAGGATGACTAGGCTTGCTCCTCCCCCCATACATATACAGAAAAGAACATTCCTAGCTACAGCATTTGATAACTTTGAAGGTGAAGCCAATAAATTGTGCTCTGCACCTGTAGTGATTATTATTGGAGTCAAGTTTGTTGTTGAATTTATTATAACAGATATTCATATATAAACACGTCTTGATTTAATTCCGGAGTTAATGTTTAAATCCGGACTGTCGAAAATATCCACACCGAAACGTTTTTTTAGGATAAATCTACAGCTAGCTGGAGATGCAGGTTATTTCTCCAAAAAAAATGGACAACAGAATATCAACATGTCAGAATTTACAACTATTGGATCATAAATGTCCACTGTGCAGGAAACCTGACTACAGGGAAGCTATGGTAAATGTGCTACTCGTGGAAAGAATAAATAGTTTGGGGGTAAGGTGCACTTCTGCCCCATGTCAATGGGAGGGCACGCTCTCATTGTAACACCTGCCCCGAGGCAACACTCGAGTGTGTGTTTTGTAATGAAGTGTACAGGAGAAAGGTTTCCCACCTGTCCTCCTGCCCTGAAGCGCCGTGGCAATGTCATGCCTGTTTTTTGCTCATGAGGCAATATGAACATGGAAGAGACAAAGAGCTGTGCGAGGAGCAGCCTCAACCATGCCCTTTGGACTGCGGGGCTCACTTAGCAAGGTAATTCATATTATACCATGTGGAAAAGATGTTAAAACAACACATACAATTAACGATCTTTAACTGGAAGTACTCACCAAGAAAGACGATGCCATGTAAGGAATAGAGAAATTGGATTGGCATTAAATGTCATTGATTCAATTATAAATTGCCCTGTTCAAGACAGTGTTTTTCTTTCCTGCAAATATTCATTTTGGGTATAAAATTTAACTACTTCTAGTAATTAAAAATACAATTTCAGCAGTGCAACTACTCAAACTAATCAGGCAACGTCCGACAAATGTTATTTCAAAGTAAAAATGCTACACAAATTGTTTCAAGGCCAACAAATGTTGCACTCATTTCTTCAATTATTTCCCAGAGTTTATTATTATTGCATTGCCATGTGTCTACAGTTTCATGGTTTCTCTATTGTAGATCCTACATTCATTTGCACATCTATAGTTGCCCAAATCGGGTGTTAAGTGCCACGTGAAGGGTTGTTGCGTGCAAGTGGCTTTAAAAGAGAAAACAAGGAATGACAGAGACCACCAAGAGACGCACACGAAGCTACTGCAAATCCAGGTTCAGGATTATATGAACAAGTTGTTTGTAAAGGTATGAAATAATTGAAGGGGTCAGTCCAAGAACAACCAAAGTGACTTTTATGGCGACAAAAAAGACATTTGATTTGATTTTGGAAATCAGAGATACACTTCATATGAAGACAGTAACTACTATTTGAAACCAAGCCAAATAAAACCAATCTTATGCTGAATACCTCAAAATGGCATGTGAAGTTGGCCTTTACTTTATTACATTTATTTTCCCATAGGAGCCGATTCAAGTCAAAGAAGGACCCTGTGAGGTGAGATCCATAAACTGGTCCTTCGAGTACAGGGGCAAGACAGCCTATGCTTCACCGCCAATTGGAGTTAAGGTGAACGGGATTACAAGTACAATCCAATGTGGGGTGACGACAGACGCCAACTTCTATGAGCGTCTGGAAGCATCACCAGGAACTGTCTTCTTACAAGGAAGGTTAGTCATTATAAGAAGTACAACATGGTCAAACACATCAAGTAAACACATCAAGTATAAACATATCATTATAGCTGTAACAAACACGTCTTATGTACACTTTTCATACACTTACACTCGTTTTCAGTCACACGTGTACCCTAGTAAGTAAGTAAGTAAGTAAGTAAGTAAAAGCTTTATTTATGCACGGTAGATCCTTCAGGTAGACTATAATAATACTCTATAGAAAAATCTATTTACAAATATTCGAAAGAAAAAAAGAAATTACTACAAATATATAAATATATAATATGAATAACAAAAAAAACCTGCTTTTCAAGGATGCCGTGTCACTTAGAAGCCGTGCGTGACCCCGTCTTTAAATTTAGTTAGCGATGGAGATCGCCTCAATTCTACCGGCAAATCATTCCACAGTGCCGCTCCACTGTAACTAAAGCTTCGTTTGCCATACTCGGTACGAGGGAGAGGCACCGTTAACTTGTTTTCAGAGTTCCTTAAATTATAACAAGAATTGTCTCGCCAGGAGAATCTGGAAGTGAGATAGCTCGGAGTAAGGTTATTGAGTGTTTTTTGTTTTTGCGTCGCGACTGGTGTTTGGTGGACGTCAATCTAACGTCGAGCGAGGTTGCTGCGAGACTGCGAGGCTCGTTCTCCCGCCATTGCGCACTTTCGCACAGCTCAGCATTTTGTTCTCTCTGAGACTTCGCTGAGTTCAGTCGATTTTTACACTCTGTAAAAATGCCATCAATGTTCGAAAAGTTCCTAACAGATTTTGCGTACAATGTACCTGGAATAATGGAGGATACAGAAGAGACAACGCAATACGAAGACTTGCAGATAACATTACCGGAGTTAGAAGAAACTCAGCTCTTTCAGGAAGAAAATGAAATCGTAAGTACTACACTCTACAGTAGAGTTCTGTCAACTGACAGGGAAACGCATTCAAGTTCAACTGCCTTCGGGCGGTTTTGAGTTCTAGGTTTTTCTGTATGATATAGGTGATCAATGATGTCGGTTTTGGTTGTGATCGGTGCTGTGAGAGCAGGAGGCAGTGATTTCCCTCGCGTCTGCTATCATCAGAACATTCACATTTCCCACTGAAAAAACCTCTCCCCAAAATCACTCAAAACTGCCAACATGCAGACTAGTCTTACTGGAAGTTTCAAGTATTTTCTTTCTAAAATGTATGCCTTTCTCATCGCCAAATTTAGCGAGAAGTTGCCCTGTACCTGGAGACCTGCAATGGCCGAGTGAAGGGCCCAGAGTTTCCGCCGTTCCAGTTGCCACACAGGTGGACTTTCGACACGCTCCTTCAGTGCATTACGGATTACATCCAACGCAGCCAAGGAAAACAAGCTGTAGTAGTAGATAATGTTTATTACAAAAAAGCGAGAGGGAAATCAGTCGTTCTTGTCAGAGGTGATGCCGACATGAGCGCTGTACTGTCCGAATACCCATTAGAATACGCAAGTGGCAAGAAAAAGAAGTCGGCTCTCCTATACATGGCCGTCGACTACCATGAACTTGGTAAGATTCCCGTTTTCAGTATGACAATACTATTTTAAACAATGCCATGTTTATAGGTTCCTTCCTGATGAGAAAACATAAGCTTACTTTTTTTACAGCTAACAGCTCGAACCCAAAAGTCTAGTTCTTTCAAACAAGGTTTTACTTCTGACTGACACACCCAGAATCATGAATTTTCTTTCATTTATCTACCTTTTTCGTTGGCGTATAGTCTATCGGGTTACACTTTTCATTATGCACCAAGGCATTCCATACCCAAACTCCCCCAACCTCTGAAATTCTAGGATGGGGTTTGTAGACCAAGTAGTTCAGTAAAAATGCCATAATGGGTATTTTTAGTTATGGAAATCAGAGACTAAGTATAAATCCAGGGTGATGAAAGAATTTTCTTGCATTCTTGGACCCTCACCAAATGTGGTGCCATTTTTTATACATTGCAGCATGGTAATGTAAGCTAAAGATGTCTTTGCCATACCATTTTGTTTTTAGCGAGCTAGCAAAGAGAAAGGATGACTAGGCTTGCTCCTCCCCCCATACATATACAGAAAAGAACATTCCTAGCTACAGCATTTGATAACTTTGAAGGTGAAGCCAATAAATTGTGCTCTGCACCTGTAGTGATTATTATTGGAGTCAAGTTTGTTGTTGAATTTATTATAACAGATATTCATATATAAACACGTCTTGATTTAATTCCGGAGTTAATGTTTAAATCCGGACTGTCGAAAATATCCACACCGAAACGTTTTTTTAGGATAAATCTACAGCTAGCTGGAGATGCAGGTTATTTCTCCAAAAAAAATGGACAACAGAATATCAACATGTCAGAATTTACAACTATTGGATCATAAATGTCCACTGTGCAGGAAACCTGACTACAGGGAAGCTATGGTAAATGTGCTACTCGTGGAAAGAATAAATAGTTTGGGGGTAAGGTGCACTTCTGCCCCATGTCAATGGGAGGGCACGCTCTCATTGTAACACCTGCCCCGAGGCAACACTCGAGTGTGTGTTTTGTAATGAAGTGTACAGGAGAAAGGTTTCCCACCTGTCCTCCTGCCCTGAAGCGCCGTGGCAATGTCATGCCTGTTTTTTGCTCATGAGGCAATATGAACATGGAAGAGACAAAGAGCTGTGCGAGGAGCAGCCTCAACCATGCCCTTTGGACTGCGGGGCTCACTTAGCAAGGTAATTCATATTATACCATGTGGAAAAGATGTTAAAACAACACATACAATTAACGATCTTTAACTGGAAGTACTCACCAAGAAAGACGATGCCATGTAAGGAATAGAGAAATTGGATTGGCATTAAATGTCATTGATTCAATTATAAATTGCCCTGTTCAAGACAGTGTTTTTCTTTCCTGCAAATATTCATTTTGGGTATAAAATTTAACTACTTCTAGTAATTAAAAATACAATTTCAGCAGTGCAACTACTCAAACTAATCAGGCAACGTCCGACAAATGTTATTTCAAAGTAAAAATGCTACACAAATTGTTTCAAGGCCAACAAATGTTGCACTCATTTCTTCAATTATTTCCCAGAGTTTATTATTATTGCATTGCCATGTGTCTACAGTTTCATGGTTTCTCTATTGTAGATCCTACATTCATTTGCACATCTATAGTTGCCCAAATCGGGTGTTAAGTGCCACGTGAAGGGTTGTTGCGTGCAAGTGGCTTTAAAAGAGAAAACAAGGAATGACAGAGACCACCAAGAGACGCACACGAAGCTACTGCAAATCCAGGTTCAGGATTATATGAACAAGTTGTTTGTAAAGGTATGAAATAATTGAAGGGGTCAGTCCAAGAACAACCAAAGTGACTTTTATGGCGACAAAAAAGACATTTGATTTGATTTTGGAAATCAGAGATACACTTCATATGAAGACAGTAACTACTATTTGAAACCAAGCCAAATAAAACCAATCTTATGCTGAATACCTCAAAATGGCATGTGAAGTTGGCCTTTACTTTATTACATTTATTTTCCCATAGGAGCCGATTCAAGTCAAAGAAGGACCCTGTGAGGTGAGATCCATAAACTGGTCCTTCGAGTACAGGGGCAAGACAGCCTATGCTTCACCGCCAATTGGAGTTAAGGTGAACGGGATTACAAGTACAATCCAATGTGGGGTGACGACAGACGCCAACTTCTATGAGCGTCTGGAAGCATCACCAGGAACTGTCTTCTTACAAGGAAGGTTAGTCATTATAAGAAGTACAACATGGTCAAACACATCAAGTAAACACATCAAGTATAAACATATCATTATAGCTGTAACAAACACGTCTTATGTACACTTTTCATACACTTACACTCGTTTTCAGTCACACGTGTACCCTAGTAAGTAAGTAAGTAAGTAAGTAAGTAAAAGCTTTATTTATGCACGGTAGATCCTTCAGGTAGACTATAATAATACTCTATAGAAAAATCTATTTACAAATATTCGAAAGAAAAAAAGAAATTACTACAAATATATAAATATATAATATGAATAACAAAAAAAACCTGCTTTTCAAGGATGCCGTGTCACTTAGAAGCCGTGCGTGACCCCGTCTTTAAATTTAGTTAGCGATGGAGATCGCCTCAATTCTACCGGCAAATCATTCCACAGTGCCGCTCCACTGTAACTAAAGCTTCGTTTGCCATACTCGGTACGAGGGAGAGGCACCGTTAACTTGTTTTCAGAGTTCCTTAAATTATAACAAGAATTGTCTCGCCAGGAGAATCTGGAAGTGAGATAGCTCGGAGTAAGGTTATTGAGTGTTTTTTGTTTTTGCGTCGCGACTGGTGTTTGGTGGACGTCAATCTAACGTCGAGCGAGGTTGCTGCGAGACTGCGAGGCTCGTTCTCCCGCCATTGCGCACTTTCGCACAGCTCAGCATTTTGTTCTCTCTGAGACTTCGCTGAGTTCAGTCGATTTTTACACTCTGTAAAAATGCCATCAATGTTCGAAAAGTTCCTAACAGATTTTGCGTACAATGTACCTGGAATAATGGAGGATACAGAAGAGACAACGCAATACGAAGACTTGCAGATAACATTACCGGAGTTAGAAGAAACTCAGCTCTTTCAGGAAGAAAATGAAATCGTAAGTACTACACTCTACAGTAGAGTTCTGTCAACTGACAGGGAAACGCATTCAAGTTCAACTGCCTTCGGGCGGTTTTGAGTTCTAGGTTTTTCTGTATGATATAGGTGATCAATGATGTCGGTTTTGGTTGTGATCGGTGCTGTGAGAGCAGGAGGCAGTGATTTCCCTCGCGTCTGCTATCATCAGAACATTCACATTTCCCACTGAAAAAACCTCTCCCCAAAATCACTCAAAACTGCCAACATGCAGACTAGTCTTACTGGAAGTTTCAAGTATTTTCTTTCTAAAATGTATGCCTTTCTCATCGCCAAATTTAGCGAGAAGTTGCCCTGTACCTGGAGACCTGCAATGGCCGAGTGAAGGGCCCAGAGTTTCCGCCGTTCCAGTTGCCACACAGGTGGACTTTCGACACGCTCCTTCAGTGCATTACGGATTACATCCAACGCAGCCAAGGAAAACAAGCTGTAGTAGTAGATAATGTTTATTACAAAAAAGCGAGAGGGAAATCAGTCGTTCTTGTCAGAGGTGATGCCGACATGAGCGCTGTACTGTCCGAATACCCATTAGAATACGCAAGTGGCAAGAAAAAGAAGTCGGCTCTCCTATACATGGCCGTCGACTACCATGAACTTGGTAAGATTCCCGTTTTCAGTATGACAATACTATTTTAAACAATGCCATGTTTATAGGTTCCTTCCTGATGAGAAAACATAAGCTTACTTTTTTTACAGCTAACAGCTCGAACCCAAAAGTCTAGTTCTTTCAAACAAGGTTTTACTTCTGACTGACACACCCAGAATCATGAATTTTCTTTCATTTATCTACCTTTTTCGTTGGCGTATAGTCTATCGGGTTACACTTTTCATTATGCACCAAGGCATTCCATACCCAAACTCCCCCAACCTCTGAAATTCTAGGATGGGGTTTGTAGACCAAGTAGTTCAGTAAAAATGCCATAATGGGTATTTTTAGTTATGGAAATCAGAGACTAAGTATAAATCCAGGGTGATGAAAGAATTTTCTTGCATTCTTGGACCCTCACCAAATGTGGTGCCATTTTTTATACATTGCAGCATGGTAATGTAAGCTAAAGATGTCTTTGCCATACCATTTTGTTTTTAGCGAGCTAGCAAAGAGAAAGGATGACTAGGCTTGCTCCTCCCCCCATACATATACAGAAAAGAACATTCCTAGCTACAGCATTTGATAACTTTGAAGGTGAAGCCAATAAATTGTGCTCTGCACCTGTAGTGATTATTATTGGAGTCAAGTTTGTTGTTGAATTTATTATAACAGATATTCATATATAAACACGTCTTGATTTAATTCCGGAGTTAATGTTTAAATCCGGACTGTCGAAAATATCCACACCGAAACGTTTTTTTAGGATAAATCTACAGCTAGCTGGAGATGCAGGTTATTTCTCCAAAAAAAATGGACAACAGAATATCAACATGTCAGAATTTACAACTATTGGATCATAAATGTCCACTGTGCAGGAAACCTGACTACAGGGAAGCTATGGTAAATGTGCTACTCGTGGAAAGAATAAATAGTTTGGGGGTAAGGTGCACTTCTGCCCCATGTCAATGGGAGGGCACGCTCTCATTGTAACACCTGCCCCGAGGCAACACTCGAGTGTGTGTTTTGTAATGAAGTGTACAGGAGAAAGGTTTCCCACCTGTCCTCCTGCCCTGAAGCGCCGTGGCAATGTCATGCCTGTTTTTTGCTCATGAGGCAATATGAACATGGAAGAGACAAAGAGCTGTGCGAGGAGCAGCCTCAACCATGCCCTTTGGACTGCGGGGCTCACTTAGCAAGGTAATTCATATTATACCATGTGGAAAAGATGTTAAAACAACACATACAATTAACGATCTTTAACTGGAAGTACTCACCAAGAAAGACGATGCCATGTAAGGAATAGAGAAATTGGATTGGCATTAAATGTCATTGATTCAATTATAAATTGCCCTGTTCAAGACAGTGTTTTTCTTTCCTGCAAATATTCATTTTGGGTATAAAATTTAACTACTTCTAGTAATTAAAAATACAATTTCAGCAGTGCAACTACTCAAACTAATCAGGCAACGTCCGACAAATGTTATTTCAAAGTAAAAATGCTACACAAATTGTTTCAAGGCCAACAAATGTTGCACTCATTTCTTCAATTATTTCCCAGAGTTTATTATTATTGCATTGCCATGTGTCTACAGTTTCATGGTTTCTCTATTGTAGATCCTACATTCATTTGCACATCTATAGTTGCCCAAATCGGGTGTTAAGTGCCACGTGAAGGGTTGTTGCGTGCAAGTGGCTTTAAAAGAGAAAACAAGGAATGACAGAGACCACCAAGAGACGCACACGAAGCTACTGCAAATCCAGGTTCAGGATTATATGAACAAGTTGTTTGTAAAGGTATGAAATAATTGAAGGGGTCAGTCCAAGAACAACCAAAGTGACTTTTATGGCGACAAAAAAGACATTTGATTTGATTTTGGAAATCAGAGATACACTTCATATGAAGACAGTAACTACTATTTGAAACCAAGCCAAATAAAACCAATCTTATGCTGAATACCTCAAAATGGCATGTGAAGTTGGCCTTTACTTTATTACATTTATTTTCCCATAGGAGCCGATTCAAGTCAAAGAAGGACCCTGTGAGGTGAGATCCATAAACTGGTCCTTCGAGTACAGGGGCAAGACAGCCTATGCTTCACCGCCAATTGGAGTTAAGGTGAACGGGATTACAAGTACAATCCAATGTGGGGTGACGACAGACGCCAACTTCTATGAGCGTCTGGAAGCATCACCAGGAACTGTCTTCTTACAAGGAAGGTTAGTCATTATAAGAAGTACAACATGGTCAAACACATCAAGTAAACACATCAAGTATAAACATATCATTATAGCTGTAACAAACACGTCTTATGTACACTTTTCATACACTTACACTCGTTTTCAGTCACACGTGTACCCTAGTAAGTAAGTAAGTAAGTAAGTAAGTAAAAGCTTTATTTATGCACGGTAGATCCTTCAGGTAGACTATAATAATACTCTATAGAAAAATCTATTTACAAATATTCGAAAGAAAAAAAGAAATTACTACAAATATATAAATATATAATATGAATAACAAAAAAAACCTGCTTTTCAAGGATGCCGTGTCACTTAGAAGCCGTGCGTGACCCCGTCTTTAAATTTAGTTAGCGATGGAGATCGCCTCAATTCTACCGGCAAATCATTCCACAGTGCCGCTCCACTGTAACTAAAGCTTCGTTTGCCATACTCGGTACGAGGGAGAGGCACCGTTAACTTGTTTTCAGAGTTCCTTAAATTATAACAAGAATTGTCTCGCCAGGAGAATCTGGAAGTGAGATAGCTCGGAGTAAGGTTATTGAGTGTTTTTTGTTTTTGCGTCGCGACTGGTGTTTGGTGGACGTCAATCTAACGTCGAGCGAGGTTGCTGCGAGACTGCGAGGCTCGTTCTCCCGCCATTGCACACTTTCGCACAGCTCAGCATTTTGTTCTCTCTGAGACTTCGCTGAGTTCAGTCGATTTTTACACTCTGTAAAAATGCCATCAATGTTCGAAAAGTTCCTAACAGATTTTGCGTACAATGTACCTGGAATAATGGAGGATACAGAAGAGACAACGCAATACGAAGACTTGCAGATAACATTACCGGAGTTAGAAGAAACTCAGCTCTTTCAGGAAGAAAATGAAATCGTAAGTACTACACTCTACAGTAGAGTTCTGTCAACTGACAGGGAAACGCATTCAAGTTCAACTGCCTTCGGGCGGTTTTGAGTTCTAGGTTTTTCTGTATGATATAGGTGATCAATGATGTCGGTTTTGGTTGTGATCGGTGCTGTGAGAGCAGGAGGCAGTGATTTCCCTCGCGTCTGCTATCATCAGAACATTCACATTTCCCACTGAAAAAACCTCTCCCCAAAATCACTCAAAACTGCCAACATGCAGACTAGTCTTACTGGAAGTTTCAAGTATTTTCTTTCTAAAATGTATGCCTTTCTCATCGCCAAATTTAGCGAGAAGTTGCCCTGTACCTGGAGACCTGCAATGGCCGAGTGAAGGGCCCAGAGTTTCCGCCGTTCCAGTTGCCACACAGGTGGACTTTCGACACGCTCCTTCAGTGCATTACGGATTACATCCAACGCAGCCAAGGAAAACAAGCTGTAGTAGTAGATAATGTTTATTACAAAAAAGCGAGAGGGAAATCAGTCGTTCTTGTCAGAGGTGATGCCGACATGAGCGCTGTACTGTCCGAATACCCATTAGAATACGCAAGTGGCAAGAAAAAGAAGTCGGCTCTCCTATACATGGCCGTCGACTACCATGAACTTGGTAAGATTCCCGTTTTCAGTATGACAATACTATTTTAAACAATGCCATGTTTATAGGTTCCTTCCTGATGAGAAAACATAAGCTTACTTTTTTTACAGCTAACAGCTCGAACCCAAAAGTCTAGTTCTTTCAAACAAGGTTTTACTTCTGACTGACACACCCAGAATCATGAATTTTCTTTCATTTATCTACCTTTTTCGTTGGCGTATAGTCTATCGGGTTACACTTTTCATTATGCACCAAGGCATTCCATACCCAAACTCCCCCAACCTCTGAAATTCTAGGATGGGGTTTGTAGACCAAGTAGTTCAGTAAAAATGCCATAATGGGTATTTTTAGTTATGGAAATCAGAGACTAAGTATAAATCCAGGGTGATGAAAGAATTTTCTTGCATTCTTGGACCCTCACCAAATGTGGTGCCATTTTTTATACATTGCAGCATGGTAATGTAAGCTAAAGATGTCTTTGCCATACCATTTTGTTTTTAGCGAGCTAGCAAAGAGAAAGGATGACTAGGCTTGCTCCTCCCCCCATACATATACAGAAAAGAACATTCCTAGCTACAGCATTTGATAACTTTGAAGGTGAAGCCAATAAATTGTGCTCTGCACCTGTAGTGATTATTATTGGAGTCAAGTTTGTTGTTGAATTTATTATAACAGATATTCATATATAAACACGTCTTGATTTAATTCCGGAGTTAATGTTTAAATCCGGACTGTCGAAAATATCCACACCGAAACGTTTTTTTAGGATAAATCTACAGCTAGCTGGAGATGCAGGTTATTTCTCCAAAAAAAATGGACAACAGAATATCAACATGTCAGAATTTACAACTATTGGATCATAAATGTCCACTGTGCAGGAAACCTGACTACAGGGAAGCTATGGTAAATGTGCTACTCGTGGAAAGAATAAATAGTTTGGGGGTAAGGTGCACTTCTGCCCCATGTCAATGGGAGGGCACGCTCTCATTGTAACACCTGCCCCGAGGCAACACTCGAGTGTGTGTTTTGTAATGAAGTGTACAGGAGAAAGGTTTCCCACCTGTCCTCCTGCCCTGAAGCGCCGTGGCAATGTCATGCCTGTTTTTTGCTCATGAGGCAATATGAACATGGAAGAGACAAAGAGCTGTGCGAGGAGCAGCCTCAACCATGCCCTTTGGACTGCGGGGCTCACTTAGCAAGGTAATTCATATTATACCATGTGGAAAAGATGTTAAAACAACACATACAATTAACGATCTTTAACTGGAAGTACTCACCAAGAAAGACGATGCCATGTAAGGAATAGAGAAATTGGATTGGCATTAAATGTCATTGATTCAATTATAAATTGCCCTGTTCAAGACAGTGTTTTTCTTTCCTGCAAATATTCATTTTGGGTATAAATTTAACTACTTCTAGTAATTAAAAATACAATTTCAGCAGTGCAACTACTCAAACTAATCAGGCAACGTCCGACAAATGTTATTTCAAAGTAAAAATGCTACACAAATTGTTTCAAGGCCAACAAATGTTGCACTCATTTCTTCAATTATTTCCCAGAGTTTATTATTATTGCATTGCCATGTGTCTACAGTTTCATGGTTTCTCTATTGTAGATCCTACATTCATTTGCACATCTATAGTTGCCCAAATCGGGTGTTAAGTGCCACGTGAAGGGTTGTTGCGTGCAAGTGGCTTTAAAAGAGAAAACAAGGAATGACAGAGACCACCAAGAGACGCACACGAAGCTACTGCAAATCCAGGTTCAGGATTATATGAACAAGTTGTTTGTAAAGGTATGAAATAATTGAAGGGGTCAGTCCAAGAACAACCAAAGTGACTTTTATGGCGACAAAAAAGACATTTGATTTGATTTTGGAAATCAGAGATACACTTCATATGAAGACAGTAACTACTATTTGAAACCAAGCCAAATAAAACCAATCTTATGCTGAATACCTCAAAATGGCATGTGAAGTTGGCCTTTACTTTATTACATTTATTTTCCCA